>CM077096.1:49970645-50693822 GCA_039513925.1 Platanthera zijinensis
TTCAGGCTTAGATGCGGTTACTCCGGTGGCTGGCCTTGGTTTTTCGCATTTTTCGGCGAACCCTCCCCGATCTCAATTTCCACCATTTACTGCGATCCAAGAGTCGATTTCGACTGCTTGAGACCTTTTGAAGTGATGAATGGGTCGAATTGAGCTTTGTGGGCCTCTATATAGGAGATCCAAGTTTTGAGAGTTATGTTCATGGCCATTAAAGGCCCTCCTTGATGATGGCTGACAAATAACTGTTGGAAACTCCTCCTCTTCATCAGGGGAGATGAAAGGAGGGGTTGGGGAAGAAGAAGGGAGTGTCACTTGGTCTCCCTCAATTATTCACCCTTCCAAATGAAACTTCCCTCCTAATTACTCCCATTAAATCCTTTAATTAAAATAATAAAATAGGTTAAATAAATTTGAAAATTTAGTGGTCCTAGGATGGGCCTTGGGCAAGGCCTTAGCCCACTTGAATTGGCTTGGGCTCTCATTTAGCCATTAGGGTTAATTTGATCATGATTGACCTTTGGGTTGACTTTGGTCAACTTGATGGGTTGACTGGTCCAAGGGGTGTGTCTTGAATCCCTTGACACCACCCAATGTTGATTGGGTCAGGGTGATGCCCAAATTGGGCCCACTTTGCCAAATAACGTGAGTTTGACCTAAATAGTACCGAGTTTTACTTTGGTCAAACAAGTCAACTTGGTGACCCCATGATGGGGCTTTTGGGTCCACTTGGCCCCTAATGACATTATATGGCTAGGGGTGAGGTTGACTTTAGGTTTTGAGGCAAATAGGACCTCTTAGGGGAAAGTTTGACCTATATTGACCTAAGGTTGACTTTGGTCAATTCGGCCACTAGGTTGACCTAGCCTTGAGTTTATCGCTCAGTTGCCTCTCTCTTAGGGTTAGGGAAGAGTTAGTGAGCTTTTCGTGAGGTGGTAAGTTTATGTGAGTGTGAATTGGCCTAGGTTGACTTGTGCACATTGGGGGTGCACATAGCAGTTTCCTTAAGTTCAAGCTCAGCTAGGGTTACACTAGGGCCTCCATGCACCACTCAAGCCCTAACCCTAACTTTAGGGGCCTAAAAGTATGGGGGATGTTACAAATTCCAATAAACAAATCAAAATTTTGTCCTCGAAATTCAAGCTCGGGTCTACCGGGTTTCACGGGTGAAGTAAAGATCAACTGGTAGGAGGTTTAATTTGTACTTGAGGTGAAGAGCTACGAGTGTTTCTTCTGCATGAGTTCCAAGGGCTCCCAAGTGTGCTCCTCCTGCCCATGATTTGACCACATCAACTTGACCCATGGAACGCTCTTCTTTCGTAAAACTCGGACTGCTGTATCGTCGATCCAGATTGGCTCCAATCGAACTGACCAGTCAGTCTCTACCGGGCCCGAGGTAGAAGTAATATGCTGCTGCGACCAAAGTAATGCTTTCCGAAGTGAGGAGACATTAAAGACGTCATGCAGGTTTGCCAACTCTTGCGGTAGCTCCAGCCTGTATGCCAAGGGGCCGACCCGCTCCAGGATTGTATAAGGCCCATATACATAAGTCTAAGCTTCTTGTGCCTACACACCCGCAGAACACCATACATCAGACGTATCTTCAAAAACACCTTGTCCCCCACCTTGAACTCTACCTTACGATACCTCATATCATAATACTTCGCCTGCAGACTCTAAGCCTCTAACATCCTGTCTTTGATTAGCCGAATGAGCGCGCCCGTGTCCTCGATGTAATTTGACCCAAGCGTCTTCGGGTCCTCATCTTGAACACAAGATAGCGGTGTCCGACACTTCCTCCCGTACAACACCTCATAGGGAGCCATGCCAATGCTGTCGTGATGGCTGTTGTTGTAAGAGAACTCAATCAATGGTAATAGCCGCTCCGAGGGCTTCCCCGTCTCAAGTATGCACAACCGCAGTAGATCATCCCAGGTCATGTTTGTCTGCTCAGTCTGCCCTTCATTCTGTGGATGAAAGATAGTGCTAAATGCAAGTTGGGAACCTAAGTACTCCTGCAACTCCCTTCATTCAATGGAAGTAAATCAACCATCTCGATCCGATATAATCGTCTTGGGTACGCCATGGTACCTCACAAACTGTTCCACGAACATCCTCACAAATACACCAACTAGAGCGTCCTTCCGGACCGGGATGAACCTGGCTACCTTCGTCAACCGGTCCACGATGACCCATATAGAATCGTTTCTAGAGTGAGAGCGAGGCAACCAGTGTACAAAATCCATCAAAATATCATCGAACTTCCACTTTGGCACTGGCAGTGGCTGTAATAATTCTCCAAGGCTCTTGCACTCAACCTTCACTCGCTGGCATGCCTTGCAGTATGTCACAAAATCTACAATATCCTTCTTCATCCCATGCCAATACATGCTCATCCGCAGATCTGCTGTTATCTTTGTGATCCCGAAGTGCACTGAATACCGTGTGCAATGTGCCTCCTTGAGAATGTCTCCATGAATCCCACCTCCTACGGGTATATAAACACGACCCCGAAAATGAACGAGGTTACCACGTAGTGAATACTCCTCTGACTTGCCCTATCCTAAGGCTCTAAATATAGGCTCTAGCACCGCATCCCTGCCTCTGCTCTGCCCTGATGCGGTCTCTGATATCGCACTCCATGTTCAGAGAAGCAAAGTACTCCGTATACACCTCTAGATCAGCCCTTGACACCATAATAATCTGCATGCCTTCCATCATTCGCACTATCTCCATAGCCATCACCCGGGACTCCGGTCCAGTATTGCCAGCTCTCCTGCTTAAAACATCCGCTATGAAGTTCGCCTTCCCCGGGTGATAGTTCATTGTATAATCATAGTCGCAGAGGAACTCTAACCACCTCCGTTGGCATAGATTCAGGTCCTTCTGCGTGTCAATATACTTGAGATTCTTGTGATTCGAGAAGATCTCACAATGAACCTCAAACAGGTAGTGCTTCCAGACTTTTAAGACGAAGACTACAACCCTGAGCTCAAAATCGTACGCTGGGTAGTTCTGCTCATGCTTATTCAACTTCCTTGAAGCATACGCTATAACATGCCTGTGCTGCATCAGTACAACACCCATGCCTTGGTATGACACATCCGTATAAATTTGGTATCCTTCCTTTCCCGAAGGAAGGACAAGGATGGGAGCCGAGGTGAGTCTACCCTTCAGCACCTAAAATGCAGATTCATACTGCTCTAACCAAGTGAATATCATGTCCTTTTTCGTCAAGGATGTGAGAGGAAGAGCTATCTTCGAAAACCCATGCACAAACTTGTGGTGATAGCCTGCAAGTCCAAGGAAGCTCCGAATATCCGAAGCCGACTTCGGCTGCGACCAATCCCTCACTACTTGCACCTTGGTTGGGTACATTGCCAACCCAGCTCCACTGATAATATGCCCGAGGAATGTAACCTCTTGTAGCCAGAATTTGCACTTCAAAAAATTCGCATATAGCTGGTGCTCCCACAGCTTACCCAAGACTAATTCCAAGTGCTGGGTATGGTCCTCCTTGGTCATGGAGTAGACCAACATATCATCTATAAAAAATATGACGAACTCGTCCAAGAACGGCTCAAACACCTGGTTCATCAAACTCATAAATGCGGAGGGGGCATTCATGAGCCCGAAGGGCATTACTGTGAACTCAAACAAGTCGTTGCGTGAGCTGAATGACGTCTTCAGTATATCCTCCTCTTGAATCCACAGCTGATAGTATCCCGACCTTAGGTCAAGCTTAGAGAACCAGTGCGCTCCCTCTAGCTTATCAAACAGCTCTTTGATCCTTGGTAAAAATAAGTATTCCACACTGTCAATTGGTTGAGCTCCTGATAATCAATACAAAGTCGGAGCGATCTGTCCTTCTTCTTCACGAACAAGACCATAGATCCCCATGGTGAAGAACTTGGTTTAACAAATCCTGCATCCACCAGCTCTCGTAGCTCTGTACGGAACTCCACAAACTCCTTCGGTGCCATCCGATAATGTGCCTGAGATACGGGCCTCGCACCTGGTACTAACAGTATCTGGAAGTCTACCCCTCTATGTCAGGGTGGTTCAGACAACTTATCCCGAAATATGTTGGGGAAATTCGGAACTACCGGAATATCACCAATGGAGGCCTTCGTCTCTGCCATCTCAAAACAGATCATGTATACATCATCTCCCTGCTCATGGGCCTTAACGGCCTGTACAGATGATAATAATAAATGGGAGATAGGCATATTACCTTCGAAGACCACCTTCGAGTCTACGTGTTTCAATGTGATCCTCCTAGTTGGGCTATCAATTTTGGCATGGTGCCAGTGTAGCCACGTCATGCCCAGAATCAGATCATAGTCTGGTAGCGGTAAGATTGTCGCTGACATATCAAACAGCTTCCTGTCAATGTATGCAGACATATTGCACTTTGTAGTAGACTGCACCTCCGATCTGTCTGGAAGTCGGACTATCCTCAGGAGTCCGGGGAAACATTGGCATCCATCCAAATCCTTCGTGAAGTCTTTTGAGATGAAAGAGTGCAATGCTCTCGTGTCAAATAAGGTGAGGTCAGACTTACCGCACACATGTACTATGCCTGAGGTTGTTTATTTTGATTTTTATAAACTATCTATATAAAGTGTTGCTATGATACTATACAAACAATCAAATATAAAAATGTAAAGTACATGTGATAACCTCCTCAGGGTTCCTAGGCTGGGCAAGATCCAGCACATACATCTGCTCCGGCCTTCGACCGCTACTGTGAGGTCCTCGTCCACAACCTTGTCCTCGACCTCTACCCCGCTGTGCCGGAGGGGCTGTTGGAGGTAGAGGAGGTAGAGGTAAGTGCCGAGGGAAGTGGCTCTGATTGCCCAGGCTGGTGACATCCAAAGCATAACACCGAAGGGCGTCTTCTGTCATCAAATCTCCGCGGCTCCTGGATGTGTGGTGGTGTGGCTGGCACTGTGGGAGGTCGTTGGTCTGGCCTGACACCAGGACGGAGACTTTGTCTACCTCCCTTGTACCTTATGAACCTGCCCTGCTGCGGACTTTTACTGCTCTCACCATGATACATCACCACAGCCGGTCTCTTCCATCTGCCCTGCACCATCAGATGATCCGCCTCCTACTTCTTCACTGTCTCGATAATCTTCGCCAAAATGGCCTCTGAGATGAACAAAAGATCCTACCTGAGCGAGTCCTGAAGTTCTATATAAAATTTCTTTGCATAGTTCTTCTCACTCAGGGGACTAGCGAATCCTGCCAAGTGTGAAAACTCCTGCTAGTACTCCAGCACCGACCAATTTCCTTGCTTAAGGTGCAGAAACCAATCTTCCAGCACATCTATATCCATCGGGGATACAAAATGCTCACACAAGGCCTCTCTAAACTGGTTCCAGCTGATTTTAGAAAACTAATAATCAGCAAAGGTAGAGTCCATGAGGGACTTCACCACCTCTTGGCATGGCCCGCCAGTGCCGTAACTACCAAGGCTACTGCTTGGTTGCCCGGGCAAAGGATCCCCACTAGCAACTCCTAGATAATATCCAACCACTCCCCCATCTTGTTTGTCATCTCTGTCCAATAGTAAGTCAAAGGGGAGAGGCCTCGAAAGGTAGTCAGCAAGTTTGAGCTTGGGTTCGACTACGGTGCCGAAACCTGCTGAGCTCTAAAGGCATCCAAGATGGCTGTGAGAGTCTGACCCAACTCTGACTGCTGAAAAAGGAAGAGTAGCTAACAAAGGAGGAACAGTAGCCTGCAGTTTGAAAAACTTCAATAGTTAAAAAAGGTTGGCCTCATCTCATTTATGTGGACAAAAGATGTGATTTTCTCACATGGGCACACCATAACTTCCGCTGTTTAGTTTGTCTGCAAACTAAAGCTCGAGCGGGGTGGCCCAGTGGTTTGTGGACTTCTTTCACTTATGATCGTTGTACGGTGATTCCAACTGTAAAATCCCTCCTCCCAGGAATTGGGCACGACCGAGGAGAGATTTTATGTCCAGGATCGTCGTCTTACAATGACACTAACTATGAGTTAGTTTCCACCATAAGGCAACGACCCTGCCGGCAAGCACCATCATTCACACAGTCAACAAAAGAAGAAGTAAGTCAACACATCACAATATAAATATAATATATAAAATCAAAATGTCCACATGAGGTAATAAAAGAGTGTAAGTAATAGGGCTTATGTCCAGTACATGAATATCATAAATATCAATCTCATTCATCAAACAACGCGGAAGCTAAACCATATGATCATCAACCTGACGCCGGGTAGTAGTAGTAGTAGTGTGAGACTCCGGCTCCTCAGATCCCGGTGTCTCAATTTCTGGCCTTGCCTGGTCAAACTGCGGCGGCGTCTCCACTCGTCCCTAAAATGATGTGGTCAAATGACCGTCAGTCAAACAAGACTCAACTACTTTGTCCCCTCCTCACCCCCGCGACTCCTAGGCATGACACGAGAGGAAGAAAGTGGAGGACCAATAATAACAAAATGTACAAGCAGGTGACAATATAGGCAATTCTCCAGCAATTCTATATCAGTATGAGCAGTAATGAAGAACAACTAATGCAGTATAAAAGTACAGTAAGAGGGACTAAGTAAAACTTATAAAGTAAAGCAACTACACTACCATCACTGAAGCGTATCATAACTTATATGAATGCCCATACAAACATATAAGTTAAGGTTTCCGAAATAATAACTCATCATATAAAAGAGCCCATACTAATTTATATGATGAGGATCTGCAAGTGCGTATGCTATGACATGCTATGTAATGCAATATTTATGTAACTCGACTCTATGCACAGACCTTTCATGCATCCCCACTTTTTGGAGGTGGCCAACCTCTCAGGTACCAACCGTCATGACTCACGGTGGTAGTGGAGCGGTGTCTCCACTCCTAGGCGGGCATGCACACTACTGGGCCTAGACCTATCGTATGCCTCAATGCTAAGAACACAACAACAGAGCCCCTACGTACTCTTGCTGGCAACTACCAGTCTTCCATGGTCGGGTGTGCTCTTAGCTATGGGACATAGTCTTCCAAATCTCGGTATAAACATCCTACTGGTCTCCCCAAAGGTCTACACTCCGCACCAGAGTCATCGTACTTCCGTCGGTGTGCCGACTGGGCCACTACCGAGTGACCCACCACATAAGAACAAACCAAGTATAACAAAATCCTCCCGAGCCTCCAACTCACAGGACCAACCCGTCCTGATATCGACCAATTACCCGAGACCTCCAGCTCGTAAGACTAACAAGTCCTAAATCACTCCAACCCACACATTGGTGAGATTGCTATAACATACTATAATCCTATCAGACTACTCTTGTCTAACTTTCGGATTACCTAGCGATTTATGGTTAACCTTGGACTTCCCGAGATCTACCCTGTGAAGGCTCGCAGCGGTACTAGGAACTATGATGGGCCGAAGCTCATCGTTCCCTTTCTCAAGGCACTTAGTAACGTTATGCTACCCTCAACCAAACTCACTCATAAGGTTACTAAGTGTGTGACTTCTCCAAAACAACAACTGCTGAAAATACTAATTTTCCAAAATTACTAAATGCAGACCATATGATCTTTTATGTGTGTATGAATCATAATTTTCTTGATCATAGGACATAAGATTATATCCTGAGACCTATCATGATATCTTAGACCTAATTCCAGAGAATCATAATTTTCCTAAAATAATCAGCAATTATTATAATTTTCTCAAATAATTGCTACATGATATTTTGAACATGAAGTGCAACTTTATATTATCAAACCAGCAAAATAAAATTATCCAAACATCATCTTAAGTAATAATGGCTCTAGACCAAATTTTACGTCATTCCAATAACATTTGATATTTAATTTCTAATTACGAAAATTTGATCCACTAGGTCAAGTTACAAAAAAAAGTACTATAAATATTCATCAAATAATTTTAGAAAAATTACTGAAGGTTACAAATGGTAAATATTTATTTTTTACAAAAATTTATAATTTATAACTCAATTTGAGCATAATTATCTCAATAATATAGAAGAGACAAAAATGATAATTATAAATGCAACACTAAGATTCTGACCTTCAAAAATTCTAACTAATTTAACCCGTGTTTATAATACTAAATAATTTATATTTGTAAGGTTTCATAATTTTTGCAGCTATTTTAGTCACCCCAATTTCACTAATACATTTGCATAATAAAAATAATAATTAATTTATTTGCTAAGCAAATCTACTCCAAATGTTTAAAACTTTCTTAAGGAAATGTACTTTCACTAAATAATTATATGTATAAAATTTCTCTGGATTTGACCTAGTCAATCTTGTTAAATTCATAAGATACACCTTTTTGGCTAAATGCACATCACTTCACATACAACGTGACAAACTACAAGTGGGATTTACCATTCTACAGGGGTTCAAAGGATCTCAAATTTTTATCAGGGCCTTATACCTCCCTAGTGAACCTCTATCCAAAATTTGGGATTAAAATAATTATTTTTCACCAAAATATTGTAGTTTTATGAAAAAAACCCATTTTCCATAAACTATAGGAAATATTGTCCAAAAATTTACATTTTGAACTGTAGGTGTATATATGATATATTCTTACATGTCCCAAATTTCAAGTCAATCCACTTAACTAATTAAAAGTTATTAAGGAAATAGTGGTTGTCCTACCCTAAGGATCAGTCCCACAAGAATTGCCCTACAATGAGCTACATTGCTCCAAATGACCTGATTTTAATTTCTAATTAAACTAGACTCATATGGCTACCTTTTTATGCTGGCACTTTTCATGGTTCAGCACCTAAGGGCCTCATTTTCTTGGTTCATAAAGTCTATTTTATAAGGATAAATCAACACTATTGTGAAAAATTATATTTATAATTTTTTAGACAGATCTGATCCGATGGCCTCGCATTGTCTTCCTCCTCTAGTCGGCGGCCAAGAACCACCCGACCTGGATGGTTTCTACGGCCATTTCCCGGCGACCTAGCCTCCCCCCGACCGGCCACCGCCACCACCACCTCCGTTGAGGTTGGGGATATCGCCGTGCGGCGGCTCGACCGTCGGAGGGGCGGTTTCCGGCGAACCCAAGAGGAAGATTTTCAAGCTTTTTCCATGGAAATTCAAAATGGAATTCGACTCCTTTTAGCCTGATTTCAATCCCTAATGATCTAAGTTCTAGCACAAGGGGAGAGGGGGAGAAGTATGCCTGATTTCGTGTTTGGATGCGGCTATTCCGGCCGGTAGCCATGGTTATTGGCGTTTTCCAGCGAACCTCTCCCGATCTCAATTCTCCACCATTTACAGCAATCCAAAAGTCGATTTCGACTGCTTGAGGCCTTCTGAAGGTGATGAAAGGGTCGAATTGAGAGTTATGTTCATGGCCATTAAAGGCCCTCCTTGATGGTGGCCGACCAATAGCTGTTGGAAACTCCTCCTCTTCATCAGGGGAGAATAAAGGAGGGGTTGAGGAAGAAGAAGGGAGTGTCACTTGGCCTCCTTCCATTATTCCCCCCTCCAAATGAAATTTCCTTCCTAATTACCCTCATTAAATCCCTTAATTAAAATAATAAAATAGATTAAATAAATCTAAAAATTTAGTGGGCCTAGGATGGGCCTTGGGCAAGGCCTTAGCCCACTTGAATTGGCTTGGGCTCTCATTTAGCTTTTAGGTTTAATTTGACCATGGTTGACCTTAGGGGTTACTTTGGTCAACTTGATGGGTTGACTTTTCTAGTCCAAGGGGTGTGTCTTGAATCCCTTGACACCACCCAATGTTGATTGGGTCATGGTGATGCCCAAATTAGGCCCACTTTGCCAAATACCGTGATTTTGACCTAAATATGACTAAGTTTGACTTTGGTCAAACTGGTCAACTTGGCGACCCCATGATGGGGCTTTTTGGTCCACTTGGCCCTAATGACATTACAAGGCTAGGGGTGGGGTCGAATTTAGGTTTTGAGGCCAATAGGACCTCTTAGGGGAAGGTTTGACCTATATTGACCTAAGGTTGACTTTGGTCAATTCTGCCCACTAGGTTGACCTAGCCTTGAGTCCATCGCTCAGTTGCCTATCTCTTAGGATTAGGGAAGATTTAGTGAGCTTAGCTTGAGGTGGTAAGTTCATGTGAGTGTGAATTGTCCTAGGTTGACTTGTGCACATTAGGGGTGCACATAGCAGTTTTCCTAAGTTCAAGTTCAGCTAGGGTCACACTAGGGCCTCCATGCACCACTCAAGCCCTAACCATAACTTTAGGGGCCTATAAGTGTGGGGGATGTCACAAATGGTAGAGACCTTCATAGGGACAAAGGGTCCCTCTTCCACTGTGATGAATATTCTAGAGTCTGAGGCTTCCATGAATAGTCGTACCCTTTCCTTCCATATCCCAAAGTTTTCTTTTCTACATAAAGAAAGTTTTATAGAACTCAACTCCTTATGGTTCTCACCTGAAGCCATGAAGATATACTTCTACCCTTGGAGATCTAGTTCAGGTTGTTAAGTTTTTTTTCTGAACAACCTCTCTCTGATACTACTTGAAAGTCTTTATAAGGGTAGATGAACACCTAGAGGGGGGATAGGTTTCTTTTAAAATCTTTTGGTTTTTTAAATAATGGGCTTATTGTGTGTTGATGTTAGTTTATTACTTTTCAATATCACAGAAAACATATAAAGATTTTTAGTGATTCTCCTATCTATGATACATCCACTTTCTCCCTCCACCTATCTAAAAGTGTGCTAGATTCAACCAACTCCTCCTTTACTCAGATCAAACTGATCTTATACCTCAGATCCCTCAGGATCTTACAACTCAAAGTGCACTTCGCTCCTACAGCTCAGACTAATCACAGTCCTACCTCAGAGACAGCACAAGTCTCCTACCTCAGGCAAAACAACCCTACAACTCAGAGTCTTCCAACTCCTACAACTCAGAGACCCAACTGATCTCCAACCTCAGATCTACACAGAGATCATACCTCAGGCACAAGCCTTACCTCAGATCCAACACAGGATCCTACAACTCAGAGTGCAACACACTCCTACTACTCAGACTGCTTACAGTCCTACAACACAACCTTTATAAAATGGGCTTACAACTCAGATCTCAGTAAGATCCTACAAGAGAATGAATGTTTGAGTAAAAATGACTCCAGAGAAAATTCCAGAGTCTTCTTTCTTGACTGTACAGCAGTTAGTCTTCCTTCTTCACAGCAATAGGAATAAGTTCTTTCAACTTTGATCCAACATGTACTATATTGAACTTTTGCAATGCTCTACTTCTTCTTCAAGCTTGAGAAAGATGATCATTCTGTATATTATCAGGCTTGAAGACAACCACAAAATACTTTGGCTCTGCTAGCCAACTTTTGCAAGAATTAGGGTTTAAGAGTTTGACAAAAAGTTCTTGTAAAAGAATCACCATCTTCCCTTTTATATCTCGACAACTGTAATGGCTATATCCTCCTTTGGTAAGCGACATGGTCGAATTTAATGATAGATTCATTCCAGGAGATCTCTGCCTGAACAATACGACGATATTTGTCTTTTAGCGCGAGATTTACGTCGATTTGAATTTAAGGATGATGTCATCAGATTTGACGCGACGCCAAAAATACTTAGAGTAATTTCTGATTCTGTACAAGCGTTGAGTGATACCTTGTGTCTTAACGAATCTGAGCTTTGACGGTTAACTCTAGAAGCGTTAAGTGAATAGCCTTCACTCGATGCATTTGTACTTAGCCAAAATTTTGTTTATCTTTGATGTGTTGAGTGAAGATTCTTCACTCGACACATTTGTCATTTAACACATAAACTGAGAAGGTGTTAAGTGATAGTCCTTCACTCAACGCATTTATACTTAGTCAGTTTTCCTTTGAGAAGGCGTCGAGTGTAAGTCCTTCACTCGATTCATTTGTACTTAGACTAAATTTACTGAGACAACATCGAGTGTAAGTCATTCATTCGACGCATTTGTACTTGACAGCATTTTTTCGAGAGGGTGTCGAGTGTAATTCCTTCATTCGACGCATTTGTACGCAGGCAGATTTCAGACTTTCTCTACTGAGGCTTTGAGTGAAAGTCCAACTGCCAGCGCTCTCAGACCTCAGGCTTTGAGTGATGTGTAGTCACTCAACGCATTTGGACTCAGTCATTTTCCTGACTTTCTTGATCATGCTGACTTCTCTCCAGCCATATTTCTGACACTCTTAACATGTCTAATCACATGAGTATAGACACCCTGGACATACGAACCCAGACAATATTAAATACATGTTTGTGTATATTTTTGACTTATGACCTTTAAATCTGGGATATTGTGGTCAATGTACCCAACACTTTGCTTTGCTTATCTCAAGGACAGACTATTGCGGCGGATCCAAGGTTGGAAGGTTCGATCTTCTCGTAGACGGGACACGAGGTCCTAATTAAAACGGTATTGACGTCCATTCCCACCTTTGTTATGACTTGTTTCCAGATCCAACGGACTTTCATTCGGGAGATTGATTCTATGATTCTTTGTTCTGGTGGGATGGTGGTGGAGGTCGGGGCGCTGGATGGCTAGCATGGAGGTTGTGTAGAGAAAAATCGGTGGGTGTATGGGCTTCCGCTGTTTGGTGGCTTTTAATTCCACTCTTTTGTCCAAACATGTTTGGAGATTTTGACGAGGTTAGACTCCTTGATGGCGAGGGTGTATTGGGCTTGCTATTTCCCAGATGGTGATGTTTTTGGGGCTGCTTTGACACATCTACCTTCCTACTGTTAGCACAGTTTTGTCCATGTAAGGGACTGGTTGTAGAGGGGTTACGCTTATCAGTCGGCTCTGGGGATAGAATTGACTAATGGAATGACTGGTGGATACCTCGACCTAGCTCATTTAGGATCCAATCGTCGCGGCCTCCCGATGTGCCAATTCGTTGGGTGTGTGAGCTATTTCAGTCTTGCCGGCGGGAGTGAGATTCAGTTACGATCAGGGGCTTCGTTTCTGAGGATGATGCGAATGGCATCTTATCTATTCCCTTAGGCCGCTATGTGGTTTCAGCTGCTTGGGTATGACATTATTCCCCAAATGGTGTCTTTTTGGTCAAAAGTACCTATCACCTGACATTCCAGACATTGGTTGGGGGGGGGGGGGGGGGGTTCTTCGTCCTCCCCGCCTCCTCCATGGCCTTTTATCTGGCGAGCTCGTGTTCAGCCGAAGGTGCAGGGTTTCTCGTGGCGTGTCTTGCCCAAGATATTCTGTCGACAACTTCTGCATTATGTCGGCGACATTGTTTGGACGTCGTGGGATACCCACTATGTGTTTTTTTTGGTGAGGTTATTGGGCATGCTTTTTGCGGGTGCCCACTTGTTGATCCAATTTGGTCTTTGCATGGACTTTCAAGTTTTAGATTGGGCGTAGTGGTTGGCTATGCTTTGGATTGGCTTTGTGGTATCCATGGCTCCCTGCCCGTGGTGGAATTCTTCTTATTTGCGATGGCTTGTTGGGCTCTTTGGTGGCACAAAAATCATATGCATTGGGAGAAACAGCTTCCTTTATCCGCTCTTGGGATGTGTCGCCTTTTGCAGGGGTTCATCCTCTGCGGAATTCTTCCCCTGAGGCTTGGACTCCTCATGGTGTTGTTAAGCTGAATTTTGATGGTGCGGTTTGACAGAGTTGCCTATTGGTTTGAGTCGGGGTAGTTGCACGAGATGATTTGGGCCGTTGTCTCGCTTGGTGCTCGGGTACCATGGGTCATGTGTCGTCTTCGATGGTGACTGTGGCGTATGTGGCTCGCTTGGCTATGGACGTGGCGGTCGAATTCGGGTGGCCTCCCATTCAACTAGAAGGAGATTGTGCTATGCTGATCAGGCATTTGGCAAAGGGAATGACTCTTCCCAGACGCTTATTGTGGATACTCAAGAGATGGCGAGGTCATTTCCTCGGGTTGAATTTCTCTACTCGAGCCGTGTCTGTAACCGACTTATTCATGCGGTTGGTGCGTGTTATTTTTCCTTGCCTTTTGCTATTCCCTCCAATGTACTGGACTTGATCGATTTGAAAAAGCCTAGTGAATTAAATCTTCTTCATTTCTCAAAAAAAAAGGAACGATCATTCATTATCACATCGTTCACGTTGGCACTTTGCACCCCTCAAATATGGGAGTTTGGCACTTTGCACCATAATTATTTAGTTTTGGCACATTGCACACTCTCTAAACCCATTAATATTACATTTTGCACCCCTAGGTTTTTTTTCTTATTTTTCCCTATTTTTAATCAAAATTTAGCAGGGTATTTCGGTCGCATTGACATTATGTTGAAAATCAGGGTTTAGGGTTTACCCAACGCCAAATTTACTGTAGCCCTTTTACCACCCCTCTCTCCCTCGCTCTTGAAATAGCGCCGATCAATATTAAGAAGTATCAAACCAACTGTTTGTCTACATCAAAATCTGAGGAGTTTTATATAAATATCCCTTAAAATTTCGTTTGGTAGAATGCAATTAGGGCTTTGAAATTGAATTTGGGTGTTTAATTTTAATAAATCAAAAGGATAGTTGAGCTGAGAGGACAGAAGTTATCATTTTTTGGTTCATGTAGATTTTAAAAGTATAAAATGGCACTGGCCAGCCTGAAAAGACAATTTTTATATGATGATCAGATCACTCTATTTAAAAACAAAACTAGTCCAGATGTTATGGCAACTGCAGCGGAGTCCAGATGTTAGGGCAACGACAACAGTGATATGGGGCGATGACGACATCGACGGCGGTGATGACGACGATGGTGGTGGCAACGGCTGCGGTGATGACGACGATGGTGACGGCGACAACGGTGATCAGGACGATGGCGGCGGTGATGACAACGGAGATGGCGGCGACGGCAGCGATGATGACGACGAAGGCGGTTGTGATGATGGCGATGACGGCGGTTACCATTAATGGGGGTTCTTTGGATAACCGTACCCGTGCATGGGGTGCAGCTAGCGCTTCTAAGGGGTACCCATCATCGTGTATTTATATATTTTCAATACAAGCACAATATTTGTAAGAGACTTATTATTACACCATGTAAAAGCCGGGCCAAGAAACCGCAGTTTCTGTAAGTGCAAAAAAAATAGCTGCTCATCTAAGGAGACAATTACAATCTTTAGGGTTTCGGTAAAATAATAGCTGCTTGCCCAAGCAGAAAAAACCGCAGTTCTTGTCTTCACGTTGAAGGAGAGTTGAAATCGCATGCCGTCCCAAAGTATTCAAAATGGTCTGCTAATAAGAAAACTGTGGTGAGGTGAAATCACATGATTTATAAATAGTCTTTTAATAAGAAAAAACAGTCCATTGAGTTTGGCTTCGTTTTGCTTGTCGTTTTCACGCCGATGGCGGGTGCAGACGCAAGCGCACGGTTGGTAAACAAATGGCACACCGCGCGTTTGCGCGTCTGTTCCCGCCCGCCCCTGAGAAACGTGCCCTTTCGATCCACCGGCCCTCCGCTCTAGTTTGATCGGAGGTCACGACCGCTCCCGCTCCCTTTCCATCCGTCGCGCCAATGAAGCCTTTAAATATGACCAAAATACCCTCCAATTTTTGGATTAAAAACTTAGAAAAACTAAGAAAAGAAAAGAAAATACTAGAGTGCAAATTGTTATATTAATGAGTTTAGAGGGTGCAATGTGTCAAAACTAAATAATTAGGATGCAAATTGCCAAAAATCCGCCTATGCGGCGCCTAACGGAACCTTAGATATTTAATATTTATGAGTTAAGATTTTAGGCCTAAAATTTTTGCGACAAATAATTCATTTTATATTTATACCTCATTATATCTACATTATTCCACTATAAATCACTCCTATTTTAGGTGGAATGAAATGGGAAACTAAAATCCGCGGTAGATCACCTAATCAATTTAGGTTCTGTTTGGGGGCATTTATTTTCACCGATCAAGCGGTTACGATGCAGACAATATTCGGTGACCAATGCTATTAGGATTAAGGCGAACAAATTTAATTAATTATGGTGCATGAGTGTAATTAAATAAAATAATTAATGACAACTACATTTATCCAAACACCAAATGCAACAACTCTCTGGAAACTGCACTTGCACTCGCATAAGCACTCCCAACCAACATTAATGACATGAGAATTACCCGTGTCGTTAACGTGGTAACTCCCGAGGAGCATGCCAATCAAGTCTTCGCAAACTCAACCTTAGGAAACACACTGCATCTGGAAAGAGCCACCACCTCTGCATCCCCAACATCTGGGGAAGAGCATAGGCGTCTAATAAATGAGCGTGAAGCAAAGGTGATCACCTCGCTAAGAGACTTCGGGGCTCATCGTGCCCCTGAAGCGGTCATCACTCCAGAAAGCCAACTGCCACTGATCCCAAATCATATAGTGCCTGAGGATGCTATCCGCTCTAAGGGTCCCATCGCAGACGAGTGTTCTGACGCTGACAACTCCGCACAACTCGCATTACCCGATGGGCTTCTCGGGCACGCGCGGAATAACTCTTGCGCGACAAAAGAAGACGCTACTCTGATCGATAAAAGACTCACTCCTGAGGAAGTGATCGAGACGCACGATTGATGAGGAATATGGGCACATGGGGGAACCAGCATACAAACGTGCGATGCCACGTCAACCTCGTCTCCCTGCTAGCTCCACAAGTCTTGGCGCACCTCATTCCGCTTGGGTTTAAGCTCAAGACTTCGAGAAATTTGATGGGATAGATGACCCTCTGTAGCACATTAGACACTTTGCAACTATCATGCGTGTATATATATTTCCACAGAACCGCTCGTGTGCCAAGTGTTCTCGACAACACTGAAAGGAGAAGCTCACAGGCCATTCTCTGAAAGTCGGAGAAATCAAGAACTTCACATAATTAACTCAACTTTTTATGGATCAATTTGTCGCCAACCAGTGAATCGTTCGAGACCCCTTGCATCTCTCGGGGATCCGACAAACCGAGGGAGAGTCGCTTAAGGGTTTCTTTCGCCGCTTCTCTACGGAGGCACGTAAGATTCTGAGGGTCAGCCCCGAGCTCCTACGTGGTGTTTTCCTCGGAGGGCTCCGACCAAGAAAATTCAACTCCATACTGATGAGACAAACAATGCCCAACTACCTTGATCATGTCCACTTAGTTGAGGCCCAAATCACGACAGACGTGGAAATCTAAATTCATCGGCTACAATTCGATGGAATCTCAACGAGGAAGAGGAATCAAAAGTTACTACGAGATCCGAGGGGAAACGATGAGTGTCGAGACAACCCCCGCCAGGACCAAGGAACTCATCCATATCAAGACTATACTTCCTACAACACCTCTCAGAAGAATGTACTCCTTGTCATCCGCAACAACGATGTTATCAGGAGGCCCATGCCGCTTCCTCCAAACATTGGAAACCAGTTCCAGTATTGCGATTTCCGCCACAGGTGTGGACACAAAACTCAAGATTGTGCTTGACTAAAGGAAAAAAAATCAACTTTTTCATCCGTCAAGGGCTCGTTGGAGAATTTCCAGAGACATAAGACCCAGGACAAAAAACCTTAAGCAGACTGGGGGGCATCCCTAAGAACAATCACCCTGACGCAAGGACTCTTCCCCAAACCAAGAATAAGCCCAAGCCACATCTATCAACCATTTTCCTTTTTCCTGCTTTAAGGCAATAAGCCGCGAGTTCAAACTTGCACAATATCTTCATTGTAACTGCAATAATTTTCTGATCATTACTAATATTCGAGAATGAATCTCCGAACATCTATAACAACTGCTTCCAAACAGCGCGCTCTCATATATAGCAATTGCCTCCGGGTAGCGCTCTCATTTACAGTAACTGCTTCCCAACAATGCACTCTCAACTAACAACAACTGCCTTCGGGGAACGCGCTCATGCACAACAACTGCTACCCTGCAGCTAATAACAATTGCCTCCGAGAAGCGTGCTGACATTTACAGCAACTACCTATGAGCATCACACTCATTTACAACAACTGCCTCGCTGAAACGTGCTCTCAACTAACAACTGTCTCCGGGGAGCGCACTCATTTACAACTTTATCTAGACAGCATGCTCAAATTAACAACAACTGTCTCTGAGCAGCACGCTCATTTACAACAACTGCCTCCTGATAATGCTCTCTTAACTAACAACAGCTTATTTCGGGTAACAAGCTCATGCACAACCACTGCCTCCGGGCAGCGTGCTAATCTACAGTATCTTCCTTAAAGCAACACACTCATATTAACAGCAACTGCCTACATGCATCACACTCAAATTAACAGCAACTGTCGCTGGGGCAGTGCGCTAATTTACAGTAACTACCTCCCATCAGCTCTCTCTCAACTAACAACAATTACCTTCGGGCAACATGCTCATGTACAATAACTACCTACCGGTAGTGCGCTCACAGTTGTAAGAACTTACTTCGGACACCGTGCTCACATTTATAAAAATTGCCTTCAGGAAGCGTGCTCATCTATTGCAACTGCCACCCAACAACGTGATCATAATTATAGCCACTGCCTCCAATGAAACAGCCCTTAATTCCTTCTGAAGCGCGCGCGAGCCAAGGTTCTTCACTACCTCTTGAAACAAACAGACCTTTAGTTCTTTGACTCCTCAAGACAGGAGCAAGCAAAAATTCTTCTCCAAATCCCTCCTTAGGATGGACCCTGAATCCTCCTACGTCATCTAGTAAAAATGGGCTCTGAGTCCATCCACACCGCTAAGGCATGGGGGGCAAATGTCCCCCTCATCATGCTTAAGCAACAAGTCTCCGACACTGACTCTCAGCGACCATTGCCGAAGATAGTGCATGCGGCACTGAAACAATTGAGTACTCCCCCAGCTTTAACATAATATTTTGATGCATCACCTATTCAAGGGATGGAGCACCCTCGCTTCCTTCGCGCTGCACGAAACCCTATGCCAAGTGCAAGGAAGAGTGTAATGACACGCTCGTCCTATAATGACAGACCTACCCTTGTAACTGTCATCTCCCGACCCACTCATACACCCGGCATCGCTCCGCTCCACGACCCCAGGACTTTTTATTTTCTGCAATCGTGAAAGCTCATGTCATTCTGACATCCTAAGGCCCAGACGTCATTAACGACCTCCACCCTAAAAGGTCCGGTCTAACCTTTTGATATGAACTAACACCAAGTCCTTCTATGCTTCTATGCGGGAACGAGCACCAAGTCCTTCCGTATCACATAGTAGGAACTGAACCGCCGGTTCTTTCGTGACACCAAGATAAGGGGGATAAAACGTCCCTCCACGCCACGTCCAAGAATTCGCCACCAGCATTAACACCCAGTGGCAACTGCTCAAGCTAACGCATAGCGTCTTACCCGTGGTTCATACAAGGGAGAACGTGAAAAGCAACCCACTTCCTCGGTCACCAACACGGCACATAAAGTACAAAGCAGGAGGACGTTCCTGAATGCGCCACAAGTGCCACATAACAACAAGGGAGATGAACGAGCAATAAACTGCAACAATCGAGGTCTAGACGTCCACCGTAGAACCTTCAACTCACAAAGCAGACACGAGTGGTGCCAAGTAATCAATAACAAACATTTCAGGCCTCATCTCTTTGTCGGTTACGACCCGTGAAAATTTAGGGGAATTTGATGGTGTTCCCCTGATTTTTTCTGAGTCAAACCTGTAAAACTTTAACCGAAAAGCTCAAGCATTACAACTCAACCGAGCAAGCTGCACATGGGAAAGCCATGCCCACTCAAAGGATCCAAAATCACTCTGAAAGGAGAGTAGAACCAAAAGCGAAGACATCACGCCGAACCCAGCATGCACACGCAACGTGCGCGCTTGCGCGCGAGCAAGCGCTTCGCAGGTGCACTGGCGCGCGCATCCCGCGCGCGCAGGAGTGCGTATCCCGCATGCGCTCTAGTGTGGGCATCCCGTGCAGGCACCAACGTGCACATCCCGCGTGCTAGAGCTAGCACGTGCCCCTGCTAGCCTTCACATCCCCGCGCGCGCGCTATAATGCGCCTCCCGAGCGTGCGCGCCTTGGCCGCCGCCGTCTCTAGCCATCGCTGCCGCCTCTGGCCATCGCTGCTGCCTCTAGCCACCGTTGCCGCCTCTGGCCAACGCCTCTAGCCATCGCTGCCGCCTCTAGCCACCGCTGTCGCCTCTGGCCTCCGTTGGCTACCGCCGTTGCTTGGCAACACGCACGCGCAACCCGGACCGCCCGGGGGGCACATCCGTCATTTCATGAAAATCGATGATCTAGGTGACCGCAACGTAGCAGCGCTATTTGCCAATTCAAGATTCAACCTGACGCAATTACCAATACATCCCTTCAAAAAACTATAAAAAACTCGCATGTTTTCATTTGAAGCCAAACAACTTCAAAGACCAGAGAGAGCTCTGAGGTTTTATGGCTAAAACGTGAGACAGATCGCTTCTTCGCTTGGAATGTGCTCCGCTTTTTTATTGAATATTTGCACGTCCGGTCCGACTCGAAGCTAAGACAGTCTGATTCTTCAGACCAGAGGAAAATCGGACGACCCGCAACACTGCTAAAGGCCAAGAATATTGCAGTGACTTAATATGCTGATAATATATTAATATTCTAACACATTAGGGCCCAAAGATGGTAAATGAGATTGCCTCATCTCTTACTAATAGTAATAATATTTGTAATAGCGTGAGATTTCTGCTCGATTTTCATTAATTGTTTCCGCGCTCGATCCGACTCAAAGTTACGGTTGTCTTATTCTCTAGACCGGAGGAAAATCGGGCGACCCACAATACTGCTAAAGGCCAAGAATTTTACAGTGACTTAATATTCTAACACGTTATGGCCCAAAGATGGTAGATGAGATTGCCTCGTCTCTTACTAATAGTAATAATATTTTCACTCTCATGAGATTGTTGGTCGATTTTCATTGACTTTTTTGCGCGCCCGATCGGACTCAAAGCTAAGGCGGACCGATTTTCCTGATCAGAGGAAAATCGGATGACCTGCAACACTGCTAAAGGCCAAGAATATTGTAGTGACTCAATATACTAATAATAATATATTAATATTCTAACACGTTATTGTCCAAATATGGTAGCTAGATGAGACTGCCTCGTCTTTTACTATCAGTAAGGGTCCATTTGACGCACATACATTGACTTTCTGAAATTGGCTTTGGGAAACAGTAAAGTCAATTCCTGTATTCGGCGGGACAAAAATGGAGCAAAAATGTCTTTGATCATAAAACCGTCGGTTTTAACCCTATATTAAAAGCGCCCCCCCCCCCCCCCCCCAATTCTTATCTCCTAAGGTAAGTTTTCGCAGATTTCAACTCTCTCGATCGCAGCCGGCGGAACACGCCCCTCCTCCGAGAGCAGCGAAAAATCCTCCCTGATCGCACTCCTCCTCTTCTGCCGCAGGTATATTTCCTCCTCTTCTTCCCCCACCGCCGCAGGTTATGTCCATCCTCCTCTTCCCCGTTCTTTTCCTATTCTTCCTTTTTTTTCTTTCGTATGGAATGCTCATCCTCTTTGATTTTTTTTTCGGAACTTTAGATTCAAATCTGAAATTTCTTGGAAGAGATTTCACATCTCGAAATGCAGGATTAGGGTAAATTTCAATTGAAAATAATACATGTTTAGGGTAAATTTCTTTGTTGGAAGGCTTTCATTTTTCTTCCATGAAAATTTGTATGCTGTAGCCTTTAGTGGTAACTTTGAATCCATTGAAGAAAAAAGTGCTCTTATAAGGTTTCCTAACTTTTGTTGATGTTGAAATATCTAATTAATTTATCAGTTAATTTACCTACATAGATCAGTTATCATGGAACAGTTACACATCTTAGTTGGAAATTTATGCAGAAATAATGGATAAGAGCTCAGGAAAGGTGGGCAGTGAGATTGAGCGGTGCTACATGCACTGAACATCAGAAATGGACATAACCATTTCTAATTCATTGTTGGAGCAACATAATTTGGGACATAAAACTGAGCGACAGGAAGAGTGTTGCTATTACAACAACTATGATCGCCCTTAAATACATTTGTAGCGTAGAAACTAACAAAGAGAAGTTAATGGCTCGCCTGGAAACTTGGAACAAGTACTACGTAGAAGTCAGCGATTCTAGACACTAACGGATTTGGATGGGATTGTCAAAGAAACATGGTGAAGGTGGACAGCGAAGAAGGATGAACTAACTATGTTAATGTATACTTTTTTATTAAATTTGTTATTCCATGTTGCTTTTTTTAAAATAATAAATTAATGATAATATTACAGGTTCCTCCGTCTGTCAAGTATTATAAGGACAAAGTTATCGTCAACTTGTCTAATTGTGTTGTTCTCTGCAGAACTGATAGAGTAACTGGTAGTCATGGCACGATCTCAACGTAGATGACAAAGAAGATAGATGATGAGTCTATGATAGAGAAAACAACTAATACACAAGAACAGACTAGAATTGAAAGAGAAGAAGCAGTAGAAGGAGAAGAAAACGAGCAGTATGAACTGATGCTTTAGTGTTAGCCATAGAGAAATTGGTTGACTCCGTAGAAAAAGTAGCATGGATTGATCATGTCTGCTAGCAATGTTGATGGCATATATATCGCACTGGCTCAAATGACGGATTTACACCAGCGTGATTTTTTCAAGGCGATGGATATACTGTGTCATGATAATGTCAAACATGACTTATTTATAAGGCTACCTCAAGACATGAATGACTCATGAATGCGCATGCAGTTTGATCGCTAGATTTATGTCTTTTTTATGGATGATGGACTTTTATCTATTTTTATTATATTTCTGTATGTTTAAATATAGAGAATGTTTATGCAGTAGAACTTATTTATAATTTTGAACTTTAATTATTAGTAATACTTTAATTTTAAATTGAATAAATTTTAAAAATATCAAATTCAGAAATCAATTCCATCGTGCAGCCGAACATCTTTTAAATCTCAATTTCAATTCTGCTCACTTAATTACATCCTGCAGCTGAACAACAGAATTGGTTTTTTGCACAAATTAAGCCAATTGATGTGTACATTGATTTTGTTTCAGAAAGTCAATTCTTTCGCACCGAACAGCCCATAATAATATTTTCACTCTCATAAGACGCACATAAGATGCACATAAGACGACACACATCAGTCGGAGTAGCGACAAAAATGAAAATAGACTTTTGAGGTGCATGTGACTGTTTTGGTTTACTTTGTATTATTTCTAGTTGATTAGCACTTATTTACTAGTGGATCGGATGAGCCCTGCTTATGGGTCCGAGGTTAGTGTCTGATATCTTTTTGTATATTTTGTGTACTATTGTGTTGTATTTCTTATGTAGGCATATATCATTTGATTTATTTTGTTTGCTTATATATTTTGTGGTCACTTTTGTTTCTTTGGCTGTATATGATGTTGCTCTCTAGTATCATTGGGGAATGTTAGACTTTTACTTTTGTACATCAAAACACATTTTTCCGATAGACTAACAACACATGTAATTAACAACATTAGGTAATATGTCAAGTTTGATGACAACCCAATTCACCCAAGAGAAACTAAAGACTTCGTTCGACACGATGGTGATGGTCATGAATATGAGGATCAAATTGTCATTCGTTAACACCCATCTAAAAAACTTCATCCACTTTTATATTCAAACTTATGATGCCTATTAGGCAATCCTTAACAAATGACGCTTTAAACCATGCGTTTACGGCCGCCGCCATCACGCCAAACGGAGCCTAAGGAGCTAACACGATTAGAGAAACATAATGAAAAATATTAACGACGCAACACTCACAGTAGCAGACAAGTATACTACAGGAGTGAAAATGTATCCTTTTGGCTAGCATGCCAACTTTTTGTATTGCATGCAATCCAAAACCGATCAATTTGAATCTGGCGAGCTATGATGGTCGGGTGCTATCGTTACGTGTTTCTTCCTCGACACTTATCATTATGATTCCCTTAAATTTGTTTTTCTAGGGTCTGTTGGCACTGGGGAATTTTGGGAGGGCTGCCCGTACACGTGTCAGGAAAAAGATGACTCTGATTGGCTGACGTGTTTTATTTTATTTTATTTAGTCACCACTGAATCTAGCAACCTTGATTATTAATTATGGTTTATGAATTTCTGTCCAAATTAATTTATATTTTTAACGACCGTCATGTCTCATGGCATATTTGCAGTAAAAAAGATCGTAATATTTTTCTCACAACTATGCCACATGTCAAGCATCTGTGGCTCCCGTGGGGACGGCGATTCTAAATCCAGAAGCCGGGACGGAAAAGGCCATAACGCCGTACAAGAGGAGGGGATAATTGATGCAGCCAACCTTATGGGTCGCGTTACTGTCGTAGAACATTATTGTATCGAGTCTGCCGACACGATCCATACACGTGGCATCTACAAATAAAGGATGACGCGGCGGCAATATCATGCACACGTGTCAATTAATTCACGCACAACTTGTGCCCTGCGTGAAAGCTGTTTGCAGTTTAAAGTGTTTGACAGCAACTCATTTAGGTTTCGTTTGGGGGGACTTATTTTCACCGGTCAAGCGATTACGACCGCATGTACATGACATTAATTAAGATCTGGTACATGCGATCGTAATCGCATGACCGGTGAAAATAAGTCCCCCAAACGTAGCCCGAGTGCTCAAAAAAAGCTTGACTCATCAATGGGATGCATAATTATCTGCTTCAAATCAACTTCTGTTCTAATATTAATATGTTTGACTCGGGAGAGTGAAGTGCATCCCTGCACTTTACGGTGAAGTGCGGGCATCCAACAGCCCGTGTGGATGCCCGCACACATCTCAAAGCGAGTGCATCTCAACTCGCTTTGAGATGTGTGCGGGCATCCAACGCGGGTCGTTGGATGTCTGCATTTTACGGTAAAGTGCAGTGAGTGCACTTTACCTCCCCCGAATCCAATTTTTGTTGAGTTTTTAATGATGAAGATGATGTGGAGCTGGAAGGAATGAAGTGATGAATTCGGCTCCGTTCGGGGGGACTTATTTTCACCGGTCAAGCGGTTACAACTGCATGTACCGGACCGTAATTAAGGTCCGATACATGCGATCGTAACCGCTTGACCGGTGAAAATAACTCCCCCCAAACAGAGCAGAAGTAGGATTCTCTTTATTTGGAGTGAAATGAATAGTAACTTTTTCACGGTGCAAATCTAATTTTAGCTGATCCAACGGGTTTAATAATTTCATCCTTTAATTTTTCTTTTTAATCACAAAATTATGCATTATTAGATCAAATGAGAATGCATCCACATCTTCTATTGAACTTTCATTTAAGACTTTGAATGCGGATCCGTTTGGCATGATAGTGGCGGTCGTAAACGCATGGGTTAAAACGTCATTCGTTAAGGATCACCTAACAAACATTATCCGTTTGAACATAAAAATAGATGAAGTTTCTTAGATCAGTTTTAACGAATGACAATTTAACCCCCATGATCATGACCTCCACCACCGTGCCTGGCACGGAGCATGGTCCAAAGTGATGCTACCAGATGTTTTGTACTATAAATGTACTGAAATGATTAAAATGATATAATAATATTATATTTTACTTAAAATAATAATATTAAAATATCTTTTATCACTTTCATAAATAAAATATATATAAAATTAAATATCATCATGCCTTAGCAGCTCATTGCCATCAGTCCCAGCTCCACCACCGCTCAGGCACTCACAGAGTCACAGGCCACATATTTTCCAAACAGTCAAGTTGATTATATATACATCTCATAATATCAGAAATTAGTTAGTGTGTAATGGCATTATTTCTATATATATTGCATATATGTCTGTACGTGTTGAAACCGGAGCTGAAGAGAATCCTGATCCAAAGTGATGCTGCCATATGTTTTATATATATAAGATCGGCTAAAATGAATAATATGCAAATGACATCTCTTAATTATGTAATGGTCGACCCCCCGAACAATGTGACCAAATTCATTTCTAAATCTATCAAGCGAGGGCAAAAGTGCGGGACACTTTGACGTCTTTGATCTTCAAAACTTCATCCAACGATACTACTTAAGTGCAATTATTGAAGGAGATAGCCGCTGGTGTTGTGGTAGGTATTTTTGATGTAGTGGAGACGTGGTGTCGAAGGCGTGCGTGAGTGCAGTCGGTCTCGACGGTATTTTGGCTTTCGAGCGCAGATTTGTGTCTGTTTTTATGTTTCTTGTTTACCTGTGATTTATAGTTGTACTTGCTTTGTGTACCGGATTTTACAACAGTCCTTGATCTCCAAAACTTCATTGAACGACACAGCTTATGTTGGGGGTAAATCCGTGAATTCATGACGGAGTCAGATTCGCTCTAGTCGAATCATCATCGAGACGAATGCCGCATGAGCAGAAACATACCTGAATTCATCAGAGTGAATTATTGTCGTCACGGATCCTCCAAGTCTACAAGATCCTGTTGAAGAAGAGTCCTCTCCTTTCTTAGGCTCTTTCATGCTAGGACTGAATGGAGTAAATATGATAATCCCTTGTGGGCGCAAAATACTAATGCGACCTTCTTACAATTAAGGTCATCATATAAACGTAAACGACGTCCGACATCCACACATAATTTGAACCGTTCATACAACATAAAACACATTCGACTAATTAATTAGATCATCAAAATTGGTTTGATGTTATCGACAGTTCAATAACGCGTATATATAATTAACATATGTACGTGGACCACATGATTATTCCGAATCCTGAACCCAAAATGCCTCGAAAGAAATAGCGAAGAAGTGAAGAAATCTTCCCCATAGGAGCCAGCGCATGTTGCACGAACTAGCAAGATCTGAACCCTCATCGCTTCCGCTCCAATGAATTCAGGTACGTTTTCGCTTTAACTTTCGCTCATAATTACGACATAAATACTTCATGTTCTCGACATGAATTCCCAGACCCAACACCCCCGAACTAAAACAAAAGCAGTACTGTACCTGAACAAATTCTGTAACGATGTATCTTGGAGCTGCCAGAAAGCAGTGATGAATTGAAGAACAAAGGGAAAATGAGGGGGGGAGCTGGGGGGACATATCTGTGCCCAGATTCGAATTAAATGGAACAGTAAAATCTATAACTATGAGAAAGCCTTCATTAATATATATCCGTACTTCCGGGCAGGAAATTAATCCCACAGTCGCAACTGCTTGTCCCTGTTGTCAATCTCCTAACGGCTATCCATTGTGTTCCTTCAGTTAATTCCTTTTGTCTTCGTGTTCATGTATTTCATGAGACGCATGCATTATAAAACGATTTGGGTCATCAGGATAATGTTTTTTTGGTGTAATTAAGGGCAATTTATGTAGAATATGTAAAAGAAATTTTGAATATGGTGCACCGGACCAGGCACGGACAGTGTGCGATGATGACAGTATAAAGCTGCTCATCATCACCCGAACTACGAATTTTCTGTGCGCTGCTCGTATATATGAGCATGGTGCGCATAGAAAATTTGTGTCGTCCATCAAACAAAAACATAAGTTGATGGACGGTGCAGATACATTGTGCGCACCTTGCTCCATTTGCGAGCAACGCAAAAGAAAATTTGTTCTTGATGGGGTTCCCCCAAAGTTTAACCAAACTGAGCCGCGGGGGGCCAAGCATTCGTGCAGGAAGAGACACACAAGCGTAACCGGGCCAGGGACAACAAGCTCGTGTGGCACACGCACGTGCGCTCTTTGCGAGCGTGCATGTGTGCCGTCGGCCACCGCCGTTGGTCGTCGTCGGCCGCCTTTAGCCACCGCCGGCCACTGCCGGCCGTCGGGCACCTTGCCCGGGCTGCCCAGACTGCCCGGGGGGCACGTCCGTCATTTCATTAAAATTGACGATCCAGGTGACCCGAACGAAGCAACGTCATTGACCAGCTAATGATCCGACGGGGCGCAGTTACCAAAATGCCCCTTTAGAAAACTATAAAAAGATTCTCAGACCTTCATTTAAAGCTAAGCAACTGCAGAGGCTAGAGAGAGTTTGAGGTTTTCCGGCGATGATGTGAGACTTGTATAGTTTCTCTGCTTGGAATTCTCTCGACTCCCTCTTTAGGCCGCTTAGCGCAAAACGATCGCGCTCGCGTGGATGCATCCGTGAGTGCAAGAGAAGATGTCAGAGGAGCACTTTCATGTGTGCTTCCCTTCAAGCTTCGTGTTCACTCGCCTTCAAGCTTCGTGTTCACTCGCCTTCAAGCTTCGCGGACGCTCTCATCCAAGCTCTGAGGACTTAGCCAATTTTCCACTCTGGGAGAAGGCGCAGAGGAACGCTTCGGCGGACTCTCTCGTCAAAACTTCGTGGACTTAGTTTATTTTTTTCGCTTTTTCTGCACTTCAAGTTTGTAACAGATAGCTGGTCTGCCACCTTCCGAAGAGACTTCAAATACTTGTAAATTCAAAGCTAAATGGTAGATTTTGGCCCGACATATATCCGACCACATGTTTTTTCACCCTTTCCGGATTTTCCACGATAAAAAAAGCCTCATGTCATTGTTGTTGGATTTTCATTGACTGTTTGCCCGCCCGATCCAACTCCGAACTAAAGCGGTCTGATCCTATAGACCGGAGGAAAACTGAGTCACCCGCAATAGTTTTTTTATCATTTAACGCAATAGTTCTTATTGTTTAACATGTACACTTTTTATGTTAGCCATATATGTGATTGGGTTCCCCTAAATTATCCAACTATCCAAACCAAAGCTTCCATCCTGCAACCCTGGCCGGCTTGACACAACAATTTGGCCTATCACAAAAATTCTGTCACAATCATATCTGTAGCCTGCATCCCAAATGGGCGTGTCTGCGCTCCGCGCGCATGCCCTCATCACCTCCGCCGCCATCGCCGACGGCCTTGCCCAAGCTATCGGGACCGCTCGTTGGCAGGGTCATCATATTCTAAAGATTGATGGTCCATGAGATCAGGATCGAGCGTTCCTATTCGCTCGTTCAGCATCCAAAATTGCACAATTACTTGTGTGTCGCCAGTAAAAACTATGGGGGGGAGGGGGGGTCAGGTCTTCATTTGAAGGGGCAGAAGGACAAAAGAATGGGAGACGGTTTTACGGCGAAGACTTGGCTTACTGCTCATTTCTCCCGCTCAATGCGCGCTTCACTTGGGACAAATCTACTCTTGTGTTTGCCCTAGTGAACGGTCCTCAAACATTTAGCCTTTCTCATGACTGGACACTATAGAAATTTGTAAAGAAACGATAGTATGTCACCCTCCCAACCACTATCTCTTGTACTGTAACATCTCTAATACTTCTAGACCCCTTGATAGTATTAGGACATGAATTGTGAGTTAGGGTAATGAGGTGACCATAGGGTTCCTTTAACTAAGGAAAAATCACTGAGTGCACACCAGGGAGCACAAGTTAACTTAGGTTAATTCATCTCAAATTGGGTGCAACAACTCAAATTGACCTCACCAATGCATCCCTAACCCTAATGTGGAGTCAATTGACCAGCCAACCCATGAATTGGTAGGCCAATTGCATGGATTAGACCCAAGTCAACCTAAGGTCAATATAGGTCAACTCAACCCTAATTGACTCAATTAGGCTTCACATGGTCAAATTGACCTCACCCCTAGCCTTATAACATCATTAGGGGCCAAGTGAACCCAAAAGCCCCATCATGAGGACATCAATTTCTCCAATTTGATTAAAGTCAAACCTAGGTAAATTTTGGTCAAACCTACACCTTTTGAATAAATTGGCTCAATTGGGGTCTCACTATGGCACAACCAACATGTGATTGTGTCATAGGACTCAAGACAACCTCATATGGCTAGTCAACCCATCAGTTGACCAAGTCCACACCCCAAGTCAATCATGGTCAAAATTAAGCCTAAAAGAGAGAAATAAAGGCCCGACCAAATTCCAATGAGCTAAGATCTTGAACCAAGTCCAACCTTGCAGCCCACTAACATTATTTCATTTAAATAACCTGATTAGGGAATTTCATATTATTTAATGGGGAGAAAATGGAAAATTACTCATTAATTAATGTTGAAATGAAGAGTAAATGGAAGAAGGTCATGAGGCACCCCTTCCATCTCCCCAAAGCAATACTTTGGTCTTCCCTGATGCTTGGGATCAATTTCCTCATCACTCCTGGTTGGCCACCATTAATGAAGAACTTTACATGTCATGGACGACCACCTCCCCCAAGGATTTCCTATAACAAACCAACCCCACACCATTCTAACCTTTCCATCACCTTCCTTACCTTCTAAGCAGTCGGCCCAAGGCCTTACCGACAACATTGTGTAACACCCCAAAAATCTCAAAATTGGATGTGAGGTGTAGGCTGTTTGACACGGCCTGGGACACGGGCGTGTCCCAGGGCGTGTCGGGGGTACACGGCCTGGGACACGGGCGTGTCCCAGGGCGTGTCGGGGGTACACGGCCTGGGACACGGGCGTGTCCCAGGGCGTGTCACTCAAGAAATGGGCGGACTGAGTCAGAGAATTACACGGCCCGGAACCAAGCCTTGAACACGGCCGTGTCAGATTTGACACGGGCGTGTCCGATGCCGTGTGCCTACCCGTGTACTGCTTGTTGGTTTTGGAGCTCGTTGAGGCAGGGGTGACACGGGCGTGTCACATGACTGACACGGGCGTGTCAGGTTCGACACGGGCGTGTCGATGCCCGTGTTCTGATAGAGTTCAGTCGGTACGAGTGCCGCGTGTGCCGCTTAAGGGTACACGGCCTGTGACACGAGCGTGTCACAGGCCGCGTCAGCCAAAAAAATGTAATTTTGGGAAACTCGTGGCCGTTCCTTTTCTCTATTTGGATCCAAAGGCTCAGGTGATTCCTTGCTGGATTAAGTCACTAGAGGCTTGATGAAGAGATCATTCTTCATTTGGCTAAGTGAAGAGAGAAAGAGAGAGGAGGAAGAAGAAGGAGGAGGAGATCAAGCCACCGGCGGAGCTCCCGTGGTCCGATTCGAGATCCGAGGCCAACGCTGTGAAGGCAAAGTTGCTGCGGTGCTTTCTCACCGGCTAGATTTCGATGGCTCCCAAGAGATTGTCAAGGGTAACGATCTCCCTTCTTGGACATGTGAAGTCCTTCTTTTCTGCATTGCATAGGGAAAACCCTTCCCCGCGAGTGTGCGGTGGGTTGTGGCATCCCTTGGGGTAGATATGTGAAGTCCCCCTTGTTAGAGTCCGGAATTGGAGTACGGATCTAGGCATGCTGTGTGAAGCCCATCTGGACATGCTGGTCTGGATTGGTGATGCTTGTTTGCATATCGGAGAAGACTCCGTGGTTATGGCTTGTTTGCCTTGTGCCTACCTGTTGCTTGGTGCAGCAGGAAGTACTGGATGAAGTCCAGGAAATGAAGAGGGTTGGATGCAACTCTTGTGGCCGTGCGTTGCCACTTTGTGTGCGGTTGAGCCGTTGGGCTACAACTCGATGAAAAGGCAGATTGCTGAACAGGAAAGGTGAAACCGACCCGCGCCTATAAATTGCCATGGATACTTCCGTATTCGAGGTGGCACGGCGACTTGAGAAACGGGGGGTGGCTGATCCGTACCTGCGTTATGTCCGTCCGACTGGTAAGCCTGGTTATAGGTTTCGTTGGAGCGCATAATGAGAGTCTTAGGCCCGCGCGCCAAAAAGACTAGAATGCTCAATACCATGTAAACGGTGGTGTTGACCCTGGTTTTCTGGTGCACCAAGAATGTGCCCTGAGTGCACGGACTGTCGGGCCGTGTGGCTGACGGTTGTGATGGCTTGAGTGTGCCTGCGAGCACATATTTGCTATTGTTGATACCATGCTGTGCAGGGAAGGAATGTTACTGCCCTGAGAAAGGGGTAGGATTGTTATAATTGGGTCAGCTGAATGCTGACCGTTGCCGTGTTTTCCACCGTTTGGGTGGATTGTCCCTATGCAGGTACTGGAGAGCCGAGTGGTAAATGAAGGGCTGAAGCCCTTGCTGCTGTTGCTGCTGCTGCTGCGGCGGCTAAGCCCTTGAAGGCTGCGCGAATGGTTTTGTTTGTTTTGCTTTCACTCATGTATGGTCGGCCTGCGTGCCGATATTTGTAATCCATGATGTGTGGAAAGAGGAACTGTAAGGCCTTAAGGCCAACCCTTCACCTTTGTTGTACATTTGGCTGTATATATAACTGTGGTTTATATATTGGACATTCCTGGTTAGAGTTCAATTTACAACTTAAAGCTTCCGCTAGCATGCTCTGAGTTAGGATACGTGTATGGTTTGGTATTATCATGTGACATCACCGTCTGTTTGTGGCATATAGTGTGGGGCCCCGGCCGGACCTTCTACTATACGTCATGTAACGGATGTGGTCGTTACATTTTGGTATCAGCTTCGTTCGGTCTTCCTCTTTCGAATTTGTGGTCGAATTCTTTTATGGGGTGGCGAGCGCGTGTTTGTGCGCCCTGCTGTAACGCTAATGAACTCTGGAATGTCCACTAAGGAATGTACATAATCTTGTTTGAGGAATCTGCGCGTTCCTTTTCTGTTGTTTTGCTTGCATGCGATCGCTAATGTGTGTCTTGTCCACCTATAGGTGACGCGTAGTGGTGCTGGGCAGTCTGAGCCCCAGCGCTCTGATGAGAGTGCGGCACCAGCTGAGGTGCCAACACCTCCTCCATCTGCGGAAACTGTTCGCTTAGTTGCTTAGGCTCTATTTGCCATGATTCAGCCGACCGGGAAAGCGCAGCCGGCAGTAGTGCCAGTTCGTGTTGATGTAAGACCCGAGCCGGTTGAGGCTGTCGATCCACGAGCAGCTGACCAACAGTTGAAGCAATTCATGAGCTTCAGTCCGCCTACGTTTACGGGACTGGGATCCCCAATGCAGGCAGAGGATTGGTTATCGTGTGTCAAGCGGATAATGACAGCGATCAGGGCGGAGGAAACTTTAAAGGTCACCTAGGCCACCTTCATGCTTGAAGGAGAGGCGCGGTTGTGGTGGGACGAGGTTGAGGTACACCATTTGGCGGGTAGGCAATTAACGCAAGTATCGATTGAGGAGTTCTCTCGAATATTTCTGGCGAAGCATGTCCCAGCGGCGCAACGCATTGCCATGGAAAATGAGTTCCAACGGTTAAAGCAAGGAGAAGATAGCGTGGATACCTACCTGCATGAGTTTACAAGGTTGGGACGGTATGCGGGAACAATCTTCGCGGATGACCAAAGGAAAACGAATAGGTTCTATGAAGGATTGCGGGATGAGTTGAGGTTCCTGCTTTCGAGTTCAGTGAACCAAGGGTTTCAGGCGTTGGTTGATACTACATGTGCGTTGGAGAAGGACATGAGACGGGTGCAAGGGAACAAGGGCTTGGTTGTGTCAAAACCAGAGTTTCAAGCACCTCGCCCTAGCAAATCGTTCTACCAGAAGAAAGGGGGCAAGAGGTCCAAGCCGTCTGGGCAAGTGTCTACGACCGTTGTGTCGGTGGCGACGTCAAGGCCGGAGTCTCGTACATGCTTTACTTGTGGCCGGGTGGGGCATATAGCCCGTGATTGTCGGGTTGTTCAGCCCAAAGGGGAAAAGAAGACGGGTGCGTCTTATGCTGAGAAGGGCAAAGCGGTGGTTGATTCCTCTGCATCCCAGGCACAGCCCCGAGTTTATCACCTTGGTCAGCAGGAGGCGATTAAGCAAAGTGACGTCGTCACAGGTACGAGTTAATATAGCTTACTTGCTTAAGTGCTAATGTATAGCTTGTGCATGATGTGTGTGTGCTGCAGGCTTTGTCCTGATTCGGAATAATCTGGCAAGAGCCCTGTTTGATACGGGTGCTTCGCATTCTTTTCTGTCTGAGGACTTCGTATCTCGAATTGGGGTGCCGATTCATGTGACGGTTGATAGTACAAGGGTGCTATTGCCGAATGGCTGTGTGATGTTTGCGGTTAGGGCTTGCGATGTGGATGTTCAAATAGGAAGTCAGGATTTCGGTTTGAGTGCAGCTGTGCTACCGTTATCGGAGTTTGATGTGATCTTTGGCATGGACTGGCTCTCGGAGCAGCGTGCATTTATTGATTGCAACTCCAAGGAGATCACACTGGGCCAGAATACCGGACTTGTGACGAAGTTCGCTGGTATGCGAGGAGTTGGCGGGACTTTGTTGTCTGCGCTCCAAGTCGTCAATGCTGTTCGGAAGGGCGAGGAGTTATTCTTCACGCTAATTCAAGCTGTTGAGCCAAAGGCCAGTGTCGGTGACGTTCTGGTTGTGTCAGAGTTTGCCGATGTGTTTCCTAATGATCTTCCTGGGTTACCACCCCAGCGGGAGATTGACTTCTCTATTGAGTTGGTGCCAGGTGCTAAACCTGTGGCCCGCTCACCATATCGCGTCGCGCCAAAAGAGATGGCTGAATTGAAAGGCCAATTGCAAGAGTTGTTGGAGCAGAGATACATACGCCCAAGTATGTCACCTTGGAGCGCGCCTGTTCTATTTGTGAAAAAGAAAGACGGTAGTTTGCGGTTATGTATTGACTATCGCGAATTGAATAAGCTGATGGAGAAAAACAAATATCTGATTCCACGGATTGATGACCTATTTGATCAGCTGGCAGGATCAACGGTCTATTCTAAGTTGGATTTGAAATCGGGATATTATCAGTTGAGGATTCGGGAAGGTGACATTCCCAAGACGGCATTTGGAACACGCTACGGTCATTATGAGTTCACGGTAATGCCGTTTGGCCTATGTAATGCGCCTTCGGTATTTATGGATCTAATGCATCGAACGTTCTGAGAGTACTTGGATTTGTTCGTGATTGTGTTTATCGATGACATCTTAGTATACTCTCAGTCGGAAGAGTATCATGCAAACCATTTGCGGTTGGTCTTGCATACCCTGCGGAGGAATAAGCTTTATGCCAAGTTCTCAAAGTGTGAGTTCTGGCTCTCTTCAGTAGCCTTTTTAGGCCATGTGGTAAGTGGAGAAGGTATCGCGGTGGATCCGTTGAAGATAAGTGCCATTCGAGATTGGCCAGTGATGTCTTCAGTGGCCGAGGTCAGGAGCTTCCTTGGGCTTGCGGGCTACTATAGACGGTTTGTGGAAAACTTCTCACGGATTGCTTTACCTCTGACCACGCTGACGAGAAAAGATCAAAGGTTCATTTGGATGCCGGAGTGCGCGCGAGCTTTTGAAGACCTGAAGAGTCGTTTGACCACGGCGCCTGTGTTGACATCGCCATGTGGTACAGATGGCTTTGAGATCTATAGTGATGCTTCCGGGAGCGGCTTAGGTTGCGTTCTTCTGCAGTTTGGTAAAGTGATTGCTAATGGCTCGCGCCAGTTGAAAGTGCATGAGCGGAATTACCCCGTCCATGATTTGGAGTTGGCGGCGGTAATCTTTGCGCTCAAGTTGTGGCGGCACTATCTTTATGGCGTTAAAGTGGACATCTATACAGATCACAAAAGCCTAAAGTACTTGTTGGATCAGAAGGAACTGAATATGCGACAACGAAGATGGATGGAGTTCTTTGGGGACTACACCTTCGAGATTCACTATACTCCCGGGAAGGGAAATGTGGTCGTTGATGCTTTGAGTCGGACTCCGGTACGGGCAAGCTGGTTGCAGAGGCATGATCAGCGTTTAATCCAGGAATTGGAAGCATTGGATATATCTTGTGTTGACAAGGGTTCGTCGACCGATGCATGCTTGAACTGGACGGAGGTTCAATATGACCTTACGGACAGAGTTCGGCGAGCAACGGAGCTTGATGAAAGTCTCCAGCGCTATGCTAAAGATGGGTCGGATGACCAATTCTCTTGGGATAACGGTTTGTTACGAAGAAATGGTCGAGTGTGTGTCTCGAGTGTGGGTAAATTGAGGGAAGAGTTGATGTACGAAGCTCACTTTGCAAAGTACTCAGTTCACCCAGGGAGCACAAAGATGTACAGAGATCTGAAAAAGCTGTTCTGGTGGCCCGGACTAAAGAAAGATGTAGCACGTTATGTGGCGGAATGCAATACCTGTGCGTTGGTGAAAGCAGAATGCCAGAAGCCTGGCGGTTTCCTGAAGTCGTTACCCATTCCGGAGTGGAAGTTCGATGACATTTCGATGGATTTCGTGCACGGGTTGCCGAGATCGCAACGCGGTCATGATTCAATCTGGATGATTGTGGACCGGTTGACAAAAGTGGCGCACTTCCTTCCAAACAGAAGAGACGATTCAGTGGAAACCTTGGCCAAGCTCTATATGGAGCAGATTGTTCGACTGCACGGTGTTCCTCGGAGCATCGTCAGTGACCGTGATGGGCGATTCACATCGAATGATTGGCGGCTAGTTCATCAAATGTTGGGTACAAAATTAGCGTTTAGTACGGCCTTTCATCCCCAAACGGATGGTCAGACTGAACGAACAAACAGGACGATGGAGGACATGCTCCGCATGTGCGCCCTCGACTTTGGTAAGAGGTGGGAAGATTATATTTTTCTTGTAGAATTTGCCTATAATAATAGCTACCAAGCGAGCATCGGTATGACACCATTTGAGGCTTTGTATGGTCGTAAATGTCGTACACCGTTAGCTTGGGCAGAAGCAGGCGAATCTAAGTTGAGTGGGAAAAAGGAAGTCGAAGAAGCTACCTCGCTTATACGCTCTATTCGGGAGAGGCTATTGGTAGCCTAAGATCGTCAAGCAAAGTACTACAATGCCAAACATCGGAACGTGGAGTTCGCAGTGGGTGATTGGGTATATTTGAAGATCAAACCCTTCAAAGGCATGTCCAGGATTCGGCGTTTGAAAAAGCTAAGTCCGAGGTATCTTGGTCCATTTGAGGTGGTGGAGCGAGTTGGGGAAGCTGCTTATCGACTAGCACTTTCAGCAGACTTGGGTGGATTACATGATGTATTTCACATCTCAGTACTTCGTAAGGCTATTAAGGATCCAGCTCAAGTAGTAGAGAATGATCGGGTACCGGTCGAGTATGGGCTAACGACGAGGGTTCGACCTATTCAGATCGAGGATCGAGCCGAGAAATAGTTGCGGAACAAAGTGATCGGGATGGTCAAAGTCCGATGGGACAATTGTGGCCGTGAAGAGCTAACATGGGAGCAAGAGCAGACCATGCGAGCTGAATTTTCCGAGCTGTTTGTATAAACTATAGACCGTGTACCTTTTGTTATAACAGAGTTATCATGTTATAGCATTGTATTTTTTTGTTTCCTTACCGTGTCAAATTTCGGGACGAAATTTTATTAGGGAGGGGAGGATTGTAACACCCCAAAAATCTCAAAACTGGATGTGAGGTGCATGCTGTTTGACACGGCCTGGGACACGGGCGTGTCCCAGGGCGTGTCGGGGGTACACGGCCTGGGACACGGGCGTGTCCCAGGGCGTGCCACTCAAGAAATGGGCGGACTGAGTCAGAGAATTACACGGCCCGGAACCAAGCCTTGAACACGACCGTGTCAGATTTGACACGGGCGTGTCCGATGCCGTGTGCCTACCCGTGTACTGCTTGTTGGTTTTGGAGCTCGTTGAGGCAGGGGTGACACGGGCGTGTCACATGACTGACACGGGCGTGTCAGGTTCGACACGGGCGTGTCGATGCCCGTGTTCTGGTAGAGTTCAGTCGGTACGAGTGCCGCGTGTGCCGCTTAAGGGTACACGACCTGTGACACGGGCATGTCACAGGCCGTGTCAGCCAAAAAAATGTAATTTTGGGAAACTCGTGGCCGTTCCTTTTCTCTATTTGGATCCAAAGGCTCAGGTGATTCCTTGCTGGATTAAGTCACCAGAGGCTTGATGAAGAGATCATTCTTCATTTGGCTAAGTGAAGAGAGAAAGAGAGAGGAGGAAGAAGAAGGAGGAGGAGATCAAGCCACCGGCGGAGCTCCCGTGGTCCGATTCGAGATCCGAGGCCAACGCTGTGAAGGCAAAGCTGCTGCGGTGCTTTCTCACCGGCTAGATTTTGATGGCTCCCAAGAGATCGTCAAGGGTAACGATCTCCCTTCTTGGACATGTGAAGTCCTTCTTTTCTGCATTGCATAGGGAAAACCCTTCCCCGCGAGTGTGCGGTGGGTTGTGGCATCCCTTGGGATAGATATGTGAAGTCCCCCTTGTTAGAGTCCGGAATTGGAGTACGGATCTAGGCATGCTGTGTGAAGCCCATCTGGACATGCTGGTCTGGATTGGTGATGCTTGTTTGCATATCGGAGAAGACTCAGTGGTTATGGCTTGTTTGCCTTGTGCCTACCTGTTGCTTGGTGCAGCAGGAAGTACTGGATGAAGTCCAGGAAATGAAGAGGGTTGGATGCAACTCTTGTGGCCGTGCGTTGCCACTTTGTGTGCGGTTGAGCCGTTGGGCTGCAACTCGATGAAAAGGCAGATTGCCGAACAGGAAAGGTGAAACCGACCCGCGCCTATAAATTGCCATGGATACTTCCGTATTCGAGGTGGCACGACGACTTGAGCAACGGGGGTGGCTGATCCGTACCTGCGTTATGTCCGTCCGACTGGTAAGCCTGGTTATAGGTTTCGTTGGAGCGCATAATAAGAGTCTTAGGCCCGCGCGCCAAAAAGACTAGAATGCTCAATACCGTGTAAACGGTGGTGTTGACCCTGGTTTTCAGGTGCACCAAGAATGTGCCCTGAGTGCACGGACTGTCGGGCCGTGTGGCCGACGGTTGTGATGGCTTGAGTGTGCCTGCGAGCACATATTTGCTATTGTTGATACCATGCTGTGCAGGGAAGGAATGCTACTGCCCCGAGAAAGGGGTAGGATTGTTATAATTGGGTCAGCTGAATGCTGACCGTTGCCGTGTTTGCCACCGTTTGGGTGGATTGTCCCTATGCAGGTACTGGAGAGCCGAGTGGTAAATGAAGGGCTGAAGCCCTTGCTGCTGTTGCTGTTGCTGCTGCTGCGGCTAAGCCCTTGAAGGCTGCGCGAATGGTTTTGTTTGTTTTGCTTTCACTCATGTATGGCCGGCCTGCGCGCCGATGTTTGTAATCCATGATGTGTGGAAAGAGGAACTGTAAGGCCTTAATGCCAACCCTTCACCTTTGTTGTACATTTGGCTGTATATATAACTGTGGTTTATATATTGGACATTCCTGGTTAGAGTTCAATTTACAACTTAAAGCTTCCGCTAGCATGCTCTGAGTTAGGATACGTGTATGGTTTGGTATTATCCTGTGACCTCACCGTCTGTTTGTGGCATATAGTATGGGGCCCCGGCCGGACCTTCTACTATACGTCATGTAACGGATGGGATCGTTACACATTGGACTCAGGATCACTTGTTGGAGCAGTTCTACTGGGACTGGTCGTTGAGAAGGACAGAAGTTCAAATGTGAATAACTTTTACATTTTAGCTTGCATAAGGCTGAAATTTGGATCATGTTTGTATTCTACACACATCATGTATCCAAAAATGAATTTTATCCAATATATGATTAATTAAATTATTAGAATATAATTGATTTGACAACACATATTGATCTAATTTTTGGGTGAGATGATGTTTAGGATATAACAAACTACTGAATAAAAATCTAGGTCATTTGGAGCTTTTGCATGTGGGTGTATTTCAATGCATGAAACTATGGTTTGTGATATGTGATGTGCGTTTAGCCAAAAGGTATTTTTTGTGAATTTATCAAGAATCCCTTGATCAATATATGAAAAGTTTTGGACATGCACAAACTTAGTTAAAACACGTCTTATAAGAGAATTTTAGAACATTTGGAGTTGAATTTGCTTGACAATCGAATTATTTTTGTATTGTTACGCTTATGTATTAATGGAATTAATGTGACATGAATAGTTGCAAAAATCATAAAATTCTGTCAGTAGCATTATTTTAGCGTACATCATTGGTAAATTATTTGAAAGTTTTGGATGTCATAATCATAGGTTACTATTATAATTATCAATTTGTTCCCTTTCATATTATGGAAACTTTTGTGGTAAAATTGAGTTAGAAAATTATGAATCTCTGAATAGTTAATAAATTAACATTTGTGAGCTCTAATAATTTTTCTAGAATTATTGGATGAGTATTTAAATTATTTCATGTGTAATATGACCCAGTAGATTAGATTTTGAAAATTAGAAATTAAATAGTAAATATTACTGGAAAATTATGAAATTTTGTCCAAATCATTTATTTACCATTGTGATCCTATGAAAAGTAATTTGTACTGTTTGGACCCCTGAAGGTGACACTTCATGTACAAACCTTTTTGTGATAAGTGTTTTAAGAAAATTCAATTATAGTCAAATAAGTTAGAATATTTGTGAAACTCTGGATTCATTCCATAAATAATCATTTAGACCCATGAAATTAATTGTAGGGCATTTGGATAAAAATATTTGATGGTTACGAACCTTAGACTTATAACACACTTTTGGTATGCAAATAGCAAAGTCAAGGATTACAACACGGTATTTGCAGAGTAGGTCCCCCATGGCAGGTGCGGGACCGGATATATGTTTTTTAAGCTTTTGAGAGATTTTGCACTCTTGGTGACCAATTTAGGATTTACCCTTGTAATATACTAGTAGGGGGAGGAAAAATCAACCTCCCCCATGGCCCCTTTTTGGAGCGGGTGCGTCGAGTTGGCCGACACCCCCCCCCCTCGGCTTCCTAGGTGCGAGGTGGGAGCAGCTGGATCGAATGGAGGCCAGGGTACCGTCCTCCTCTGCATCTTAGCCCTGAGCGGGGCGAGACCGGCCGTCGACCAGGGTCTCGCCCGCGCGGTTAGCTCGCGGGGCGAGACCGGTCGGCGACCAGGAACTCGCACGCGCGGTTAGCCCACTCGTCTCGAATGCCCGGGGAGGTGGGGGGTATGGCTTGGCCTCCTCCCGCCCTTGGATCTCTTTTGGCCACGCTTTTACTGTTGTGCCCTCGGGGTGGAATTACCTCTTTACCCCCCAGTGTGGATGTCTCTTATTGGCTCAGGTCCTATTTGTCCTAGGGGTATTTGTGATCTTTTGGTCCTTAGGGTTGGAAAAACTATAAATAGACCCCCTTGGGTACCTTTCGAGGGATGAGTTTTTGGCTTCCTCCTCCCTTGGTTTCTTCTTTTTGGTAGAGTTTGAGAGCTCTCCAAAGTACCCAGCTCAGTCATTGGTGAGGGAGGGGAAGTGCTCTTGTGACATTCCGGGTGTGTGGTGGGACCTCCACGCTAAAGCCGAGGGTTTGTTCCTAGTTTCCTAAGTCTTTGGTACGTGACGTTCCCCCAAGTATAGTAGGTTTGAGGTCATCCCTCTTTTGGGACCCCGAACTCCACAGAGACCAAGTTTTTGGTTTCAACATTTTGGTGCGGTGAGCGTGGAGAGTGACCAGCACAGAAGATCTCGGGAGAGTGTCATGGCTGAAGATCAGGGAGGTGGTGATGATCTCGGCGTGCTCCCCAATCCCGGACCCTTCGCAGGAAGGGAGGAGTTCATGGCTTCCATCCAAAGCATCATGGAGATGCTGAGAAGCATTGCCCCTCGAGCTGACAGCTCAACCCCTACACCTAGGGATTGGCTCGTAGGGGTCTCGGCGAGCTGACCCAGAGTAGTCTTGGCGAGCTTCCTCCCAGGGGCACATGCGAGATGACCCCAGCAGGGAGAGAAGGAAGTGCACCAAGTAGGCAACCTGGGAAGGAAAGGATGGGAGAGGGGGTCGAGCGAGACCTCACCAGCCGGGAGTTGTTCCTTAGCCTGGCAAGTGCCAGCCCTCCAGGCGAGCAGGTCGTGCGAGTAGTGGTTGCAAGACAAGCACTCAGGGGGGCACCCTTTAACGAGCTGATCTTCCCGGCTCCTATTCCCGAGGGGTTCAGAGAGCCTGACATGACTTACTATGCCAGGAAGGATGACCCCATCCAGCACTTGTAGTAGTTCGAGGATGCTGTCTCCATCAGGCCGATGACGGAAGTCTTCAAGTGCCACCTCTTCGCGATCACGTTGAAGGATAAGGCAAGGGACTGGTTTCATCAGCTCCCTCCGAGATTGATCTATGGGTTCGAGGACTTGAGTCGGAGCTTCCAGCTCTGCTTCTCCACCTCCAAGAAGAGGAAGAAGAGTCTTGAGTCTATCTTTCTGATAAGGCAGAGGGATGAGGAGTTGCTGGCTCACTACGTTGACAGGTTCCAAGAGGAGATCCTAGACATCCAGGAGATGTCGGGGTATGCCCTCCAGATGGCATTCATGGTGGGGTTGTGCGAGGGGTTCTTCAAGATGAGCTTGACCCGAAAGGCCCCCCTTTCCTTCGAGGAGTAGATGGAAAGGGCAGCAAAGGAGATATCCATGGAGGCGGCCAACCCGACATTTGTCAAGAAGTTGGCAAAGCTAACGGAGACGGAGTCAAAGGAGCAAGGTGGCTCAAGGCATCATGAAGGAAGAAGGAGAGAGGAGCAGAGAGCTCAGGGGTTCCAGGGACAGGAGGGTACGAAACAAGGCTGGAGGCAGCAGGGAGGACCTGCCCAGGGTCCAGGAAGTGCTTTCATCCAGGGTGGGGAAAACTTTCACAGGGACCAAAGGAGGTTCAACTTCTAGAGACAAGCCCCAAGACAGCTCTTACCCATACTACAACAAGCCTTGACAATAGGTGAAGGAGGAAGAGATAACGGGAGAGACCGATGAGCCCGCCGAAAGAGGGGAGAAAGAGCATTGTCATACTGTGATTTCCACCAGTTGGAGGGTAACGCCACAGCTACCTGCCCCGAGTTCCTAGAAGTGAGGGGGCTAGAGGCCCTGCCCAGCAGCAGCAGCCGGTGCAGGTTGAAGAGGTTCCACCCCGATTGGGGGGATGACATATGTGAGGACCGGGTCGATGTAGGACCCCGAGGAGGTATAAAAGTGATCCACGGTGGAGTGGGGATCGAGTCCACTCGAAAGGCAAGCCTCCATGTCATGTACCTTCGGAGCATTGCTTCGACATCCCAGACCCCGCCCCAGGAGGAGAAGATCACCTTCTCGATGAAGGACATGTCGGATCATGAGGATCTATTCTACGATGCGATGGTCATCCAGACGGTCATCGAGGGCTACACTGTCTCCCGGATCTTGATTGACAACGGAAGCTCCGTCAACATCATTTTCAAGAAGGTGTTTGACGATATGAAGGTAGAGTCAAGGAGGGTGTTGGCCTTGGACGGATCCCTGTTCGAATTTTCATGGGAGAGGAAGGAGGTAGAAGGTGGAGTGGGACTCCAAGTAAAATTGGGGGGGGGGGACTTCAAGGAACTGCCGGTTCGTCATTATTGACGCTCCAAGCAGCTACAATGCCATCTTTGGAAGGCCCCTCATCAACGCCTTACGTTGTATGCCGTCTTCTTTCTACCAGTGCCTCAAGTTCAGTTAAGGAGGGATCCAGGTCAGAGTCAAGGGAGACTCTAGGATGAAAAGGTAATGTTATGTCACGGCCATCAACACCATCTCTTGGTTGACCAAGACAGAGGAGATGGAGAAGATCATGGAGAGCCTGAGCAAGGTTGAGGTATCCGAGGGGAAGGATGACGACCATCATGCCCAGACCCCCTGAAGAAGCCTCGCCCCGACGGAGTCCTATATTTTTCTTATGTTATAGTGAGTCCAGCCCCCGACCAGATGAGTCGGGGGGGGGGGGGGTCATGTAACCCATTTTTTCCCCATTTGAGGATGTTGGAATTAAAAAAAGCTTAGCTGACATGTCCAGCTCCCAACCTCCAAGAGGATCTCCTCAAACCAGGCTCACACCAGCTGGCAGGGTCGAGAGTGCCTCGGGGGGTGGCTCAGCTCTTTTTGCTGCGAGACGATCCCGCTGTCAGACTCTCACTAGCTGACAGGGCAGGCGAACCTCTTGTGGAAGCACAAGTATCTTTGCTCCGATGACGATCCCGATGTCAGGCTCTCACTAGCTGGCGTAACTCTCATGTGAGACCAAGTCTTTGCTCCGATGACGGTCCTGCTGTTAGGCTCTCACTAGCTGGCAGGGCAGGTGTACCTCTCATGGAAGCCCAAGTATCTTTGCTCCGATAAAGGTCCCGCTGTCAGGCTCTCACTAGCTGGCAGGGCAGGAGTACCTCTCGTTAGAGACCAAGTCTTTGCTTCGATGACGGTCCCACTGTCAGGCTCTCACTAGCTAGCAAGGCAGGCGTACCTCTCATGGAAGCCCAAGTATCTTTGCTCCGATGACGGTCCCGCTGTCAGGCTCTCACTAGCTTGCAGGACAGGCGTACCTCTCGTGAGAGACCAAGTCATTGCTCCGATGACGGTCCCGCTGTCAGGCTCTCACTAGCTGGCAGGGTAGGCATACCTCTCATGGAAGCCCAGGTATCTTCGCTCCGATGACGGTCCCGTTGTCAGGCTCTCACCAGCTGGCAGGGCAGGCGTACCTCTCGTGAGAGACCAAGTTTTTTCTCCGATGACGGTCCCGCTGTTAGGCTCTCACTAGCTGGCAGGGCTGGAGTACCTCTCGTGGATGCCCATTTCTTTTTACCCGGAGGGGGTCTCGCCACCCAAGCTCTCATCAACTAGCATGATAAGTTGACCCCTCCAGGAGGTTGAGTGTTTTTTACCCGGAGGGGGTCTCACAACCCAGGCTCCCATCAGCTGTCATGGCAGGTTGACCCCTTCGGGAGGTTGAGTGTTTTTTTTACCTAGAGGGGGTCTCGCCACCCAGGCTCCCATTAGCTGGCATGGCAGGTCTACCCCTCTAGGAGGTTAAGTGTTTTTTACCCGAAGGGGGTCTCGCCACCCAGGCTCCCATCAGCTGACATGACAGGTTGACCCCTCTGGGAGGTTGAGTGTTTTTTACCCGGAGGGGGTCTCGCTACCAAGGCTCTCATCAGCTGGCATGGTATGTTGACCCCTCCGAAAGGTTGTGTTTTTTACCCGGAGGGGGTCTCGTCACCCAGGCTCTCATCAGCTGGCATGGCAGGTTGACCCCTCTGGGAGGTTAAGTGTTTTTTACCCAGAGGGGGTCTCATCACCTAGGCTCCCATCAGCTGGCATTGCAGGTTGACCCCTCCGAGAGGTTAAGTGTTTTTTACCCGGAGGGGGTCTCGCCACCCAGGCTTCTGTCAGCTGGCATGACAGGTTGACCCCTCGGAGAAGCCCGGTGTTTTTTCAAAACCGCGAGAAAAGGCTACACTCAGCGAATACGTTGGGTTGGATGGTTCTTTCCGAGCGTGGAACTCGCTCGAAAAGAGCGGGGATTGTGTATAACCCCGTATTCGCAGAGTAGGTCCCCCCACGGTAGGCGTGGACCGGCTATATGTTTTTTAAGCTTTTGAGAGATTTTGCACTCTTGGTGGATAATTTAGACTTGACCCTTATAATATACTAGTAGGGGAGGAAAAATCAATCTCCCGCCTGGCCCCTTTTTGGAGTGGGTGCGTCGAGTTGGCCGACACCCCCCGACTTCCTAGGTGCGAGGTGGGAGCAGCTGGATCGACTGGAGGCCAGGGTCCCATCCTCCCCTGCATCTTAGCCCTGAGTGGGGCGAGACCGGTCGGCGGCCAGGGTCTCGCCCGCGCGGTTAGCTCACGGGGTGAGACCGGCCGGCGGCCAGGAACTCGCCCTCGCGGTTAGCTCGCAGGGCGAGACCGGCTAGTGGCCAGGAACTCGCCCGCGCGGTTAGCCCACTTGTCTCGAATGCCCGGGGAGATGGGGGTATGGCTTGGCCTCCTCCCGCCCTTGGATCTCTTTTAGCCACGCTTTTACCATTGTGCCCTCGGGGTGGAATTACTTCTTTACCCCCCAATGCGGATGTTTCCTATTGGCTCAGGGCCTATTTGTCCTAGGGGTATTTGTGACCTTTTGGTCCCTAGGCTTGAAAAAACTATAAATAGACCCCCTTGGGTATCTTTGGAGGGATGTGTTTTTGTCTTCCTCCTCCCTTGGTTTCTTCTTTTTGGTAGAGTTTGAGAGCTCTCCAAGGTACCCAGCTCAGCCATTGGTGAGGGAGGGGAAGTGCTCTTGTGACCTTCCGAGTGTGTGGTGGGACCTCCACGCTAGAGCCGAAGGTATGTTACTAGTTTCCCAAGTCTTTGGTCCGTGACGTTCCACCGAGTATAGTAGGTGTGAGGTCACCCCTCTTTTGGGACCCCGAACTCCACAGAGACCAAGTTTTTGGTTTCAACACAAGGGATGATGGTTAGTAGCGATATAAAAATTTGATATAGACAAGTTTGGGATATGGTTAGGATCATGATATGATGCTGGTTGGATTCCTAAGGTAAGATGTGATATGAGTTAGTGTACATGGACCCTAAGGGAAGTAGTTAGGCTCGGAGATCAATGAAAGATCGATGCTATCCTATAAGAGGTATAACCCACCATACGATAGATCAAGTGTAACTTGATCTATGGGTAGCATAAAAAGGGTAAACACCAATAACAATAAATATCTTGGAAAGGGAGATTTAGGATTCATACCATCATATTTCCTAGAACCGCTACGAGCCCTTCACCGGGTAGATCTCGGGAAGTACAAGATTCACCTTAAACTTCTAAGTATAATTTACCAATAGATAAGAGTAGTCTAAGTAGGTTAGAAAAGATAACAATGAACCTCGTCTCATATTATGGGATGAATTGGGGCCAGGACTCCTTAGTCCTGATAGCCAGAGGCTTATTATGGTTGTGATACAAAGACTTGTTAGTCCTGCGAGCTGGAGGCTCAATGTGATAAAGATTGGAGGACTTGTTAGTCTTGCGAGCTGGAGGCTCGGACGGATGAGGTGATACTTTGCATGTGCATATGATGTGGTAGGTCCTCGATACTAGCCTAGTTATCACACTGATAGTAGTACGTGGACTTGGCAAGTCGATAATGCACAATCCATATTTTTCGAGGGTGGATCCCTCTAGAGCCAGGTCAGTAAGATTCAAGGTTAGAAAGTCAAGACAGAAGTCAGAGTCAACATGCAAGACAATAGTGTAAGACCCCTTTTTTTTCTTTTAAACCCACATGGTCTTATGCCCAGAACCGCCGTTTTGCGGTGACACCAACACACCTGGGAAGATCGTCACTACAAAACGTCGATCCAGCCGGCCATACCGATCGCAGAAGAGAAGAGTAAGCACAAGAGTAAAATAAAACTCAAATACTGGTCCACAAAATTCACATGAATATAAAATAAATCTCCACGAAGGGAGAGTCCATAGCAATGATAAATGAAAGTACTAATAAGAGGGCTCCTGCCTGATACATCATGATCCTCATTACAAGTCACTGAACACGGAAGAAAATCTATAATAACTACTAATGATCGGGACTCACTGTCCCTACTGCCTGAACTCCCGTGCTAGACTGTCCCATCTACAAGCGTACCGACCTCTGGGGCTGCATCTCCTGGTTCGGCTCCCCGATCCCCTTAAATGATTTGGTCAACGACCGTTAGTCTAAAAGACTAAGTTTTATCATCCCCCACCACTCCCCCAATGGCTCCTAGGCACCGAGCGGGGAGAAGGAAAGGGAAGGTATTTAAGGTGGAGAGTAACAAAATTAAGCAGGTGGCGGCGGAATTACTCTATCATGAGTATATAAACACAGCAAGTATATGCAAACAATAGTAGGTAAGTAGTATAAGTATACACATGAACAAGGTGAGCAAGTAAAGTATAAGAAGGTAAACTAAGTAAGTAACCATGACTTATAAGAATGCTCATACAAACCTATAGACCAAGGGGTCATTTTGCAAGGCTTATTATATAAAGTGTCCCATACCAATTTATATAAAAGGTGTCAAGGGTTATATGCAATGATTATGCTATGTCATGCAAGTATACTATGATATGAACATGCAAGTGCAACACACACACCTGACTTTGTGCACACAAACCTTTAGTTCTCCCTTTTTGGAGTCTAACCTCCCAGGATACCTTCGCAGTGGCAAATAGAAGTGGTGGGTTGGGCCTCGCCCACCTCTAAACAAGTATAAGCACTACCAGTCAGACTTATCATACGTCTCAACACTGGTGCACTAAGCGGATCTCCTACATACTCTTGCCGGCTGGCGCACCAGACTTTATTTGGCTAAGTGCTAAACCACACTTGCCGAGTCAACGTATTGGTGTCAGTGCGATGACTCTCCAATACCGAAGACCAACCACCTTATATCTTATGCACATGAAACATTAATATATTTTCCCATCGAGCCAAAGCTCCCCAAACTATCCCGTTCATCACAAATATCTACCGAGCCATTGGCTCGCCGGGCTAACCTGCCCATACCAAAACCACCAAGCCTACCGCTCGTGAGACCCCACCTAACTTCCACAACACCGGGGAGTGTGAATGTAAGTGTAATCCTAGAGTATTTCTAATTACTCATGTAATCCATTAGACTTACGGGTTACGTTAACCTCGGACTGCCCAAGGCATTCCTGGTGAAGGGCTCTCACAGGGCACTATGAACTATGATGGTAGTTGAAGCCCATCATTCCCTTTCATAAGGCACTTACTATTATTGATTATTACCCAATTCTCGATCCCTTATAATATTATACTGGATCTAATCCTAGTGTATTTTGACTCTCTCTCTCTCTCTCTCTACAGGAAAGACGATCTTTCGTCGATCCCGAGCATCTCTTAACACTAGTCAACCCAACACTCTCATAATCATGACTCCTAATAAAGCTCTCCTTTTTTATCACTTCACCAAGATCAGTAAACTATTAACCCCTTCTCCCTATGTCCATTCCACATGTTATCACAATTTTCACAGTTCTACTAAATGCAGACCAACCTAAGCTATATGATGTACACGACAGGAGGTACTCCAAATTTTCATCCAAAAGCGCTATGATAATTATATGGGGTCTATCATAACACATTCAGCCTAAATCCAGAAACTTGTAATTTTCCTAATTAATTTGGAATCTAGTAAATTTTCCCAAATATTAGGCCATGAGTAATTTTGATCATGAAGTACTATATTTTATTAAGTTATGGCCACCCAAAAATTATGAATAGTGTATGATGGCAAAATATCATTGAGTACCAAATTTTACAGATTTTAGTAAATGTAATAACCTCTAAATAATTAATTCAAGGTAATTCAGATAATTAAAGGTAATGAAGGGAGTAACACAACTCATAGTTCAAAAATTATATAAAAATTACTAGAACCTTATTATGATTATTAAACATTACTGACCAAGTTTCATGCAATTCTAAGGTTAGTGGGCTATATATAAAAATACTTTAAATAAATCCAGTAGAGTGCACTTTGTGAAGAAACATTTTTATAAACTCATCCAAATAATATGTAATAATTTTCTAGGCTTTATTATGCCCTAAAAGATTCTCTGGCCAAGTAACACAATTTTTCATAAAGATATAATGTTTATTATCTATTTATCAAAATAAGGTGCACTAGTTCACTTTACACATGAAGTACTAAAAGGAGACATCCAATTATTCCAAATAATCTATCAATGCATAAAAATGGTATTTGATTAACTTTGCTAGAGTGTCATATCATTCTAAGACAATTAAACCATAGTTACTTCAATATCGTCAAAAAGGGCAAGGTGAAGATTATACCTACAAGTATGACCTACTGTTTTCTAAACATCTTATAATAAATTTTAGAGGTTAATAATACTATAAAATTACTCCTACCAAAATATCATGAAGGTCCAAACTCATATGACCCCTTATTTATTTCATAAGGTGTATAGACCTAAATAATTTCCAAGTGATTAAAGTGGGGTGCATGAGTCCAAATACTACCAAATTCCTTCATATGGCATTTCACCACCCTAAGATGACATGAATTAAACACCATGTCCATACAAGGACATATCACCTCATGTCCTTCACAAACCCCCAAAGTTCAACCTTAGGATTTGAACTAGGGTCCTAGGGAAAATCACCCCTAATCCACCCCAAACTCCATGTGAGGATGTTTAATATCATAACAAATCAGTGGTCCAAGTTTCAACCTCTATTGAGGGGATTTGGTCACTCAATACCACAAGGGACATTTTAACCTAATTAACCCTTTTTGGCCTAGGCTAGGGTTTACTAAATTTTAACCTAATCCCATAGGACTCTCCAAATGGGATTAAATTTTATACAGAGTCCTATGTTCACCCAAAGGACCACTCACCAAAATTTGGGAGGGTTTGGAGGTCATTAGACCATTTAATTAAACCATACACGAAAAATGAAATGATTTCCAAAACTTAGGAAAAAGATTTTCTAAAAATTCTCATTTTTGGATATGTTATAGATCTAGACATGAATGACTCATGTTTCAAATTGCAAGTCATTTGGATGTAAGGAGTGATGGGGGCACCCCAAATAATCTCTGATCAACCCTAAGTATAGACCTCACCAAAATGAGTGTTGTAGTCTGACCTGAACTCTAAATTGGTTCAAATCAATTTTAGAATAAACTAGACTCATAGGGATACAAGTTTCATGTTGACCACTCTTTCTGAAAAGGGCCTAAGTATTTTTAATATTTAATTCTATCTACTGCAAAATCTGTGACAGAAATCAATATAAAAATGAATTAAAAATAAAAGCCAGCCCGAATCTTGAAGCAGATTCGACAAAATCCATTCGTCTTCCCCAACGCGCCGACGACCCAGATTAACCCATCCTGGGCCGTTTTGGCTGGCGATTTCTAGGCCACCCGCGCCTCTTCCCGGCCGGCCACCGCCACCACCACCTTCAATTCATTAAGGTGGTGACTGGCGATTCGCGGTGGTTGGTCGGCCGGTGGTGGTCTGAACAGTGTTTTGTTCATGGAAGAAAGAAGCCTGAAACTCAAGCTTTCGGCCATGCCAAACTTGGGCCAATTGGCCTCAATTCCAGCCGCCATTAAGAGTGGATCTATCTACTGGAGAAGGAAGTGAGGGAGGACCTTAGTGGAGGGCTGGAGTCGAGCCGATCGTCATGCCACCATCGTCGGAATTTGCGATTTCGGATGTTATGCAACTGCACTACAAAGTGGCTCGATTTCTTCAAGTAAGTGGTGGGAAAGACTCCTCACAGTCCACTGATGGTTTTTAAAGCCTCAGTTGGGGAGGGGAAAAGCCAAGGCATCAATGGCCATTAATGGCCATTGAAAGCTCATTTCGGCCATGGCAATTCTCCTCCCCTAATCACTGTAATGGCCGGGAAAACTCTTGGCCTTCTCCTAACTGACTAGGGGAGATGATTCCAGCAAGAATAGAGGGGCTCTTGGCCTTCCAAGCCATGAATGACCTTCTCTCTCATTTTCTCTCTCCTCAATTAAAAAGAAAATTGTGTTTTTCTCTCTCCTAGTCACCATGGCTGAAATTGGTGATTATTTCAGCCTAAAGGCACCCCACTAACCCATATTATTCATGGAAATAAGGTAAGCCTAATGGGGATTGGGCTTGAGCTTGAGTTAGCTCATTTGAGCTAATTTGACTTAACACTAGGGTGGAGTCGACTTTGGTCATATTGACCTTTTGGGTTGACCCCAATGGGTCCTTGGTGGCCAAATGGCCTCCCCTAAGGTCTAGGAAGGGTTGGGTAGGGTTGGTTGGGAACCTTGAAGGCCACTTTACCCTTAAATAGGGCACTTTGACCTTTTTAGGACTAGGGTTGACTTGGGTCAAGTTAACCACTTTGGTTGGCCCCAATGGGTCCTTGGTGACCCATTGGCCTCCCTTAGGGCTTGGGAAAGTCTAGGTGGGTCCCTTTGGCTAAGGGGAGGTCAATTGGCCATGTGTGAGCTTATTTTGACCTAATTAGGGTTTGGGTTGACCTTTGTCAACTTGACCTTTTTAGTTGACCCTAATGGATCTCTATGGCTCTAATGGACCCTCTAATAGGTTAGTGATGTTGTGATGGGGTCATGGAGTCATGGTGAATCCCTATGAGCATCCCTAAGCTAATAATTGGAATTTTACTATTTGTAGACCAAGGTGGTTCACACCCTAATTCCCAGGTTCACCCAAACCCTGTAGTGCTTCCCAGGGTTTTGTCATGACCCGGTCATGAAAAAACTATCCTAGGGGTCTAGAAGTCTGAGGGATGTTATAAATCCCAATACATAAAAATAAAAATTTCGTTCTCGAAATTCAGGTTAGGCCTACGGGGTTTCAAGTATGAGAAATGAAATATAACATCCCGAGAGGTTAAAGTTAATACCTGACGTGAAAAATTCCAGGTACCTTTGCTGCATCAAGTCCTGCGGCTCCAACGTGTGCTCTTCTTGTCCATGTTTCCTCCACAAGACTTTGACCAGCGAAACCTTTTTGAGCCGCAAGACCCGCATCCTAGTATCGTCTATCCGGATCAACTCCAGGCGCACTGATCGATCAGAAGCTATTGGCCCATCTGTAGTCGTAATCTGCTACTCCAGCCGAAGTAGAGCTCTCCTGAGGGAGGAGATATGGAAAATGTCATGCAAAACCTCTAGCTCTAGCGGCAGCTCCAGTCTGTAAGCTAAGGGACTGATCCGTTCCAGGATCCTGTAAGGCCCCATGTATCTCGAACTGAGCTTCTTCTGACCACACACCCGCGAGACTCCATGCATCGGTCGTATCTTCAGAAACACCCAGTATTTTACCTGAAACTCTACCTTATGATGTCGATCATCGTAATACTTGGCATGTCTGCTCTGGGCCTCCAATATCCTGTCTCAAATCAACCGCACCTGAGCATCTGTATCCTCGATGAACTCTGAGTCAAGTGCCTTCAGATCCTCATCCTGGATCCAAGAAAAAGGAGTCTTGCATCTCCGCCCGTATAAATCCTCATAAGGGGCCATACCGATGTTGTACTGGTGGCTGTTGTTGTACGAGAATTCGATCAACGGTAGCTGCCTCTCCCATGGCTCTCTGCGGTCCAGTATGAAAAGAGGCAACAAATCCTCTAGTGTCTGATTGGTGCGTTCTATCTGCCCATCCTTCTAAGGGTGGAAGACGGTACTAAATGTTAACCGGGTCCCCAAATAAGCTTGGACTGACATCCATTCCTTAGACATAAATCGTCCATCACGATCGGACACTATCATCCTCGGCACTCCATGGTATCAGACGAACTGCTCCACAAACCTCCGCACCAAGTCACCCACCGGAGAATCCTTACTGATCGGTATAAATCTGACCACCTTCGTTAATCGATCGACGATCATCCATATCGAGTCATTCCCCGCATATGATCGAGGAAGACCATATATGAAATCCATGATGATATCGCCGAACTTCCACTCCAGCACCGGAAGTGGCAGCAACAATCTGGCCGGACTCTTACACTCTGCCTTCATTAACTGACAAGCCTAGCAATGAGTCACAAAGTTTGTGATATCCCTCTTCATGCCCGGCCAGTATATCGTCCTCTTCAGTTCGGCCGTCATCTTAATGATGTCTGGGTGCACAGAGTACCTGCTGTAGTGAGCCTCGGTCATAGTGTCCTCCCGAATCCTGCCCCAGCCGGTATGTACACCCGTCCTCTAAAGCATAACAACCCATCCCTCTCTGTATACTCCCCGGCCGTGCCTGCCTCCAAGGTCCTGAATACTGGCTCCAGCTTGTCATCCATTCTCTGCTCAGCCCTGATACGATCTCAAATATCATCGGTAGTGCTCATCGCGGCCAGATACTCCTCATAAAGCTGTGAGTCGTATGAGGACACCAAAGTAATATGCATATTCTCCATCATCCGTATCAGCTCCATAGTCATCAACTAGGGCTCTGCTCCTGAAGTGGTAGTCCTCTGGCTCAGTGCGTCCGCCACCACATTCGTCTTCCATGGGTGATAGTGTATCGTGTACTCATAGTCAGATAGAAACTCCACCCATCATCTCTGGCGGATATTCAATTCCTTCTACGTGTCAACATATTTTAGATTCTTGTGATCCGAAAATATTTCGCAGTGCACACCGTAAAGATAATACCACCAAATCTTCAGAGCGAGCATCACTGCTCCTATCTCCAAGTCATGCACAGGGTAGTTCTGCTCGTGCTTCTTCAGCTGGTGGGAGTAGTATGCTATCACATGCACATGCTGCATCAGTACAATACCCATCCCCTGAAATGACGCATCAGTGTACACCTGGATTCCCTCCTTCCCACACGGAAGAGTGAGGATAGGGGCCAATGTAAGCCGATCTTTCAACTCCTGGAAGGCCGCCTCACACTGCGGCGTCCAAATGAACGGAGTGTCCTTCTTTGTCAAAGAAGTGAGTGGGAGGGCTATCTGAGAGAATCCCTGCACAAACTTCCGATAATACCCGACCAATCCCAGAAAACTTCGTGCATCCGTGGTCGTCTTCAACTGAGGCTAGTCTCGCACTGCCTGAATCTTCGCGTGATCCACCGCCAATCCTGCTCCACTGATAATGTGGCCTAAAAAGGCCACCTCCGTCAGCCAAAACTGGCATTTGCTGAACTTGGCATACAACTGATGCTCCCTGGGCTTCTCTAGAGTCAAGGCCAGATGTTGTGCATGCTCTTCCTTCATCCTCGAATAAATGAGGATGTCATATATGAATACAATGACAAACCTATCGAGGTATGGCTCGAACACCCGGTACATCAAGCTCATGAAAGCCGATGCCGCATTCGTGAGCCCAAAGGGCATCACGATAAACTCGTACATACCATATCTGATGTTAAATGCAATTTTTGGGATGTCTTCTTCCTGAATCTATAACTAATAGTATCCCGACCTCAGATCCAGCTTCGAGAACCAATGTGCTCCCTCTAGTTGATCAAATAACTCATCGATCCTTGGCAGTGGATATGTGTTCCGGACTGTCAACCGGTTTAGTGCACGATAGTCGATGCACAACCTGAGGGTCCTATCCTTCATTTTCACAAACAAGACCGGAGCTCCCCAAGGCGAGGAACTTGGCCTAACGAATCCAGTCTCCACCAGCTCCTTCAGCCGACTCTTAAACTCCACCAGCTCCTTTGGAGCTATCTGATAGGGATCCCTAGACACCGACTTAGCTCCCGACACAAACTGGATCTGAAAATCCTTCTCCTGATATGGCAGCAATCCTGGTAGCTTCTCTGGAAACACATCCGCAAAGTCCCGCACCACTGATATATCAGTGGCCATCGTCTTGGCCTCGACCATCCCGATGTGGCACCTCATCTCCCTTTATGTGGGCCTTGATGTCCTGAGTAGAAGATAACATCCTACGGGAGATGGGAGTAATACCTTCGAAGGTCGCGAAGGTGCCGTCATAACTCAGTACAACCTTCTTTGCCGGACAATCTATCTGGGCATGGTTCCAAGTAAGCCTTGTCATGCCCAGAACTAGGTCGAAGTCCGGCATCCTCAAGACCGTAGTTGGGTCCTCGAGTGTCAGACCATCAATAGTCACCTTCAGGAGACACTTAGCAATAACTAAGATCCCCATCCCGTTGGGGAGACGCACCCTCCTGGTGACTCCCGAATAATGTCTGACTCCCTCTAGTCCCTTTACGAACTCCTTGGAGATGAAGTTGTGCGATGCCCCCGTATCCACCAAGGTGTGTGCAGGTTTTCCGCACACCATAACTATTCCATTTTATTTAAGTATGGTTAGGTAATTGGGCCTATGGTTTTCTTTTTCTAGTATGCTACTGTTGTTTGTTGTTTCAAAAATTCCAAAAATAAATAACAACATAAAATTACTAGCATACCTGCAATCACCTTGCCCGGGTCCCGAGGTGGAGCCAAGTCCAGAGCATACACTTGCTCCCTCTCTTGATTCTGATCTCTGCCCTAGAAACCACGTCCTCTTCCACGGCCTGGGCCTGCAAACTACTGAGCGGGAGGGGTAGCCTGTGGTGCTGGTAGAGGTGCCCCTCTCATGGGGCAGTTTCTTCGAATGTGCCATACTTGATGACAGTTGTAGCACTCAGATGGGGGAAGTGCCACACCCTCAGTCCTCTGTATCTCTCGCATCTGAAGAGGTTGAGGGGCCAATACCACCGGCTCCCTCGGATCCTGCCTCACCTCTTGGCGGGGTTGGTCCTATGCCCTCCTCTCATCAGCAAAGCAGCCCCTCCATTGAACATTCCTGCCTCCCCGGCCCTGATCCTCAGTTGGCCTCTTCTGACCTCGAGTCGTGTGCCAGTCAGCCTCCATCCTCTTTGCCATCTCTAGAATCTGAGGTATTGGCTCGTCAGATATAAACATAAGAGCCTGTCTCAGATCCTCTCGAAGGCCCTTATAGAACCTCTTGGTATACCCTGCATCGTCTAGCTGATAGGAGTCCGCAATTCGGACTAAGTGATTGAACTCCCGGTAGTACTCCAGCACCGTCCTGTTTCCCTACCTCAGCTGCAGGAACCCGTCTTCTAGCTCGTCTCTTATTGACTGTGGGATGAAGTGCTCCAACAGTGCGGCCCTGAACTCCTCCCAAGTGATGTGAACAAGCTCCCGATCTGCAAATGTCATATCCAGAAGTGTCTTCCACTATCTCTTGGCATGAGACTCGAAGCAGGAGACCACCAGAGGTACCCTCTCCTCCCACGGGCACCGTATCCCGGTCATCATCTCGAACATGATATCAAGCCACTCTTCCGTTTGTATGGCCGACTCCGTCCCAATATAAGATGGGGGAGAGAGTCCTCGGAAGATGCTCAACCAATTGTCCCCCGGGTTCGGTTGCGGAGCCGGAGCCTGTTGGGCCCTGAAGACCTCCAGAATGGCCGTCAGAGTTTGCCCCATCTTCGACTATAGTAACGGAGTGGGAGCCAGGTGAGGTGGTGTAGCATTCAGAGTTTTCTGGGCTCCGCCCTGTGGTGTAGGATGTGCCGGGGGCTGCATAACAAAGGCCAATTGTAAGAAATTTTACCCAAACCTAGTTAAAAGTGGACAATTACTTGTGATCCTCCTTATGGGCACACCAAAGCTTCCGCTGCATATTTTGTCCCCAAACTAAACTCTAGCGCGGGTGACCCAGGGTTAGTGGATTTTACTCTTCTGATCGAGGTTTCGCTCTGATACTAGTTTGTAAGACCCCATTTTTTCTTTTAAACCCACAGTGTCTTATGCTCAGAACCGCCACTTTGCGGTGACACCAACATACCTGGTAAGGTCTTCACTACAAAACATTGATTTTGCCGGCCATACCGATCACAGAAGAGAAGAGTAAGTATAAGAGTAAAATAAAACTCAAATACTGGTCCACAAAAATCACATTAATATAAAATAAATCTCCACGAAGAGAGAGTCCACAACAATGATAAAGCAAAGTACTAATAAGAGGGCTCCTGCCCGATACATCATGATCCTCACTACAAGTCACTCAACACGGAAGCAAATATATAATAACTACTAATGATTGGGACTCACTATCCCTGCTGCCTGAACTCTCGTGCTAGACTGTCCCGTCTCGAAGCGTACCGAACTCTGGGGATGCATCTCCTGGTTCGGCTCCCCGATCCCCTAAAATGATTTGATCAACGAGCGTTATTCTAAAATACTAAGTCCTATAATCCTCCACCCCTCCCCCAATGGCTCCTAGGCACCGAGTGGGGAGAAGAAAAGGGAAGGTATTTAAGGTGGAGAGTAACAAAAGTAAGCAGGTGGCGGTGGAACTAGTCTATCATGAGTATATAAACACAACAAGTATAAGCAAGCAATAGTAGGTAAGCAGTATGAGTATACACATGAATAAGGTGAGCAAGTAAAGTACAAGAAGGTAAACTAAGTAAGTAACCATGACCTATAATAATGCCCATACAAACCTATAGACCAAAGTGTCAATTTGCAAGGCCAATTGTATAAAGTGTCTCATACCAATTTATACAATAAGTGTCAAAGGTTATATGCAATAATTATGCTATGTCGTGCAAGTATGCTATGATATGAACATGCAAGTGCAACACACACACCCGACTCTGTGCACACAGACCTTTAGTTTCCCCTTTTTAGAGCCTAAACTCCCAGGATACCTCCGCATTGGAAAACGGAAGCGGTGGGTTGGGCCTCGACCACCTCTAAACCGATATCAGCACTACCAGTCAGACCTATCATACGCCTCAATGCTGGTGCACTAAACGGAGCTCCTACGTACTCTTGTCGTCTAGCGCACCAGAATTTATTTGGCTAAGTGCTAAACCACACTTACCGAGTCAACGTATTGGTGTCGGTGCGACGACTCTCCAATACCGAAGACCCGCCACCTTATATCTTATGCACATGCAACATTAATATATTTTACCACCGATCTAAAGCTCCTCGGACTATCCCGTCCGTCACAAATATCTACTGAGCCATCGACTCGCCGGGCTAACCTGCCCATCACCAAAACCACCGAGCCTACCGCTCGTGAGACCCAACCTAACCCCCACAACACCGGGGAGTGTGAGTGTGAGTGTAATCCTAGAGTATTTATAATTACTCTTATAATCCATTAGACTTACGACTTACATTAACCTCGGATTGCCCAAGGCATTCCCGGTGAAGGGCTCTCACAGGGCACTAGGAACTATGATGGTAGTTGAAGCTCATCGTTCCCTTTCGCAAGTCACTTACTATTATTGGTTATTACTCAATTCCCGATCCCGTTTAATATTATGATGGATCTAACCCTAGTGTATTTTGACTCTCTCCCTCTCCACAGGAAACACGATCTTTCGTCGATCCCGAGCACCTCTTAACTCTAGTCAACCCAACACTCTCCTCATCATGAGCCCTAATGAAGTTCTCCTTTTTTTCACTTCACCAAGATCAGTAAACTATTAACCTCATCTCCCTATGTCCATTCCACATATTATCACAATTTCCGCAGTTTTACTAAATGCAGATCAACCTAAGCTATATGATGTACATGATAAGAGGTACTCTAAATTTTCATCCAAAAGCCCTAAGATAATTATTCGAGTTCTATCATAACACATTCAGCCTAAATCCAGAAACTTGTAATTTTCTTAATTAATTTGGAATTTATTAAATTTTTCCAAATGTTAGGTCATGGGTAATTTTGATCATGAAGTACTAGATTTCCTTAAGTTATGGCCACCCAAAAATTATGAACAGTGTATGATGGCAAAATATCAGTGAGTACTAAATTTCACAGATTTTCATAAATGTAATAACTTCTAAATAATTAATTCAAGGTAATTCAGATAATTAGAGGTAATGAAGGGAGTACAACAACTCATAGTGCAAAAATTATATAAAAAATTACCAGAGCTTTATTATGATCATAAAACATTACTGACTAGGTTTCATGTAATTCCAATATCAGTGTGTTATATAGAAAAATAATTCAAATAAATCTATTAAAGTGCACTTTGTGAAGAAACATTCTTATAAACTCATCCAAATAACATGTAATAATTGTATAGGCTTTATTATGCTCTAAAAGATTCTCTGGACAAGTAACACAATTTTCAAGCAAGATATAATATTTATTACTTATTTATCAAAATAATGTGCACTAGTTCACTTTACACATGAAGTACTAAGAGGAGATACCCAATTATTCCAAATAATCTATCAGTTCATAAAAATGGTATTTGATAAACTTTGTCAGAGTTTTATATCATTCTAAGATAATTAAACCACAGTTACTTCAATATCATCAAAAAGGGCAAGATGAAGATTATACCTAAAAGTATGAGCTACTGTTTTCTAAATATCCTATGATAAATTTTAGAGGTTAATAATACTATAAAATTACTCCTAACAAAATCTCATGAAGGTCTAAAGTCATAGGACCCCTTATTTATTCCATAAGGTGTATAGACCTATATAATTTCCAAGTGATTAAAGTGGGGTTCATGTGTCCAAATACTACTCAATTCCTTACTAGGGTATTTCACCACCCTAAGTGTACAACCCCGTATTCGCAGAGTAGGTCCCCCACGGAAGGCGCGGGACCGGCTATATATTTTGTAAGCTTTTGAGAGATTTTGCACTCTTGGTGGCTAATATAAGCTTGACCCTTGTAATATACTAGTAGGGAGAGGAAAATCTACCTCCCCCCTTGGCCCCTTTTTGGAGCGGGTGCGTCGAGTTGGCCGACACCTCCCCCCTAGGCTTCCTAGGTGTGAGGTGGGAGCATCTGGATCGACTGGAGGCCAGGGTCCCGTCCTCCCCTGCATCTTAGCCCCGAGCGGGGAGAGACCGGCCGACTCCCAGGGTCTCTCCCGAGCGGTTAGCTCGCGGGGTGAGACCGGCCGGCGGACAGGATCTCGCCCGCGCGGTTAGCTCACTGGGCGAGACAGGCCGGCGGCCAGTGTCTCGCCTGCGCGGTTAGCTCGCGGGGCTAGACCGGCTGGCGGCCAGGGTATCGCTCGTGCGGTTAGCTCATGGGGAAAGACCAGCCGGTGGCCAGGGTCTCGCCCGCGCAGTTAGCTCGCGGGGTGAGACTGGCCGGCAGCCAGGGTCTCTCTCGCGCGATTAGCTCGCGGGGCGAGACCGGCCGGTGGCTAGGAACTCGCCCGCGCGGTTAACCCACTCGTCTCGAGTGCCCGGGGAGGTGGGGGGTATGGCTTGGCCTCCTCCCGCCCTTAAATCTCTTTTGGCCACGCTTTTACCGTTGTGCCCTCGGGGTAGAATTACCTCTTTACCCCCCGGTGTGGATGTTTCCTATTGGCTCAGGGCCTATTTATCCTAGGGGTATTTGTGACCTTTTGGTCCCTAGGGTTGGAAAAACTATAAATAGACCCCCTTGGGTACCTTTCGAGGGATTAGTTTTTGGCTTCCTCCTCCCTTGATTTCTTCTTCTTGGTAGAGTTTGAGAGCTCTCCAAAGTACCCAGCTTAGCCATTGGTGAGAGAGGGGAAGTGCTCTTGTGACCTTCCGGGTGTGTGGTGGGACCTCCATGCTAGATCCGAGGGTCTGTTCCTAGTTTCCCAAGTCTTTGGTTCATGACGTTCCCCCGAGTGTAGTAGGTGTGAGGTCACCCCTCTTTTGGGACCTCGAACTCCACAGAGACCAAGTTTTTGGTTTCAACATTTTGGTGCGGTGAGCGTGGAGAATGACCAGCATAGAAGATCTCGGGAGAGTGTCATGGCTGGAGATCAGGGAGGTGGTGATGATCTCAGCGAGCTCCCCAACCATGCCAGCTGAACTTGGGCCAATTGGCCTCAATTTCGGTCGCCATTAAGAGTGGATCTATCCACTAAAGAAGGAAGTGAGGGAGGACCTTAGTGGAGGGCTAGAGTCGGGTCGATCGTCGTGCCACCATCGCTGGAATTTGCGATTTTTGGTGCTCTACAACTGCACTTTAAAGTTGCTCGATTTCTTTAGGTATAAGACTCCTCACAATCAACTGATGGTGTTTAAAGCCTCAGTTGGGGAGGGGAAAAGTCAAGGCATCAATGGCCATTGAAAGCTCATTTTGTTCATGGCAATTCTCCTCCCCTAGTCACTGCCATGGCCGGGAAAACCCTTGGCCTTCTCCTAACTGACCTGGGGAGATGATTCCAGCAAGAAGAGAGGGGCTCTTGGCCTTCAATGCCATGGATGACCTTCTCTCTCATTTTCTCTCTCCTTCATTAAAGAGAAAATTGTGTTTTTATCTCTCCTAGTCACCATGGCCGAAATTGGTGATTATTTCAGCCTAAAGGAATCCCACTAACCCATATTATTCATGGAAATAAGGTTAGCCTAAGGGGGATTGGGCTTGAGCTTGCGTTAGCCCATTTGAGCTAGTTTGACTTAACACTAGGGTGGAGTTGACTTGTGTCATATTGACCTTTTGGGTTGACCTCAATGGGTCCTTGGTGACTACTTGGCCTCCCCTAAGGTCTATAAAGGGTTGGGTAGGGTTGGTTGGGCACCTTGAAGGCCACTTGACCCTTAGTTAGGGCACTTTGACCTTTTTAGGGCTAGGGTTGACTTGGGTCAACTTAGCCTCTTTGGTTGACCCTAATGGGTCCTTGGTGACCCATTGGCCTCCCTTAGGGCTTAGGAAGTTCTAAGTTGGTCCATTTGGCTAAGGGGAGGTCAATTGGCCATGTGTGAGCTTAGTTTGACCTAATTAGGGTTTTGGTTGACTTTGGTCAACTTGACCTTTTTAGTTGACCATAATGGGTCCCTACGGCTCTAATGGACCATCTAATAGGTTAGTGATGTTATAGAGGGGGTCATGGAGTCATGGTGAAGCCCTATGATCATCCCTAAGCTAGTAATTGGAATTCTACTATTTGCAGACCAAGGTGCTTCACACACTAATTCCCAGGTTCACCCAAACCCTTTAGTGCTTCCCAGAGTTTTGTTATGACCCAGTCATGACAAAACCATCCTAGGAGTTTAGAAGTTCGAGGGATGTTACAAATAGAAGGCCTGAACGAGTATTGCGAGCTTCACTCGCATACTCGCCAGGTAGGCGACTAGGATTGTTACTCGCCTAGTCTAGCGAGCTCCCCCAAAAAGTCGCTGAGTCATCAGGGGTAGGGCTATAAATAAGATCCCCCCATCCTTTTGGATTTGCCTATAAATAAGAACCCTGGGGTATGAGGAGATGGGCTTCAAAATCTCACAAAAGATCTCGAGCACCTCATTTCCAAGACTTCAAGCTGAGCCTTTGGATTCTTTCTTTAGAAAGACAGGTCATGAGATTGAGACTATACATCTTAGTCATTGTCTTGACTTGGTCGCCAGCTAGAATTTACCGTGTACCCTGCTCGACCATTTTTGGTTGTGGAGGGGAAGCTTCTTCAAAGAATTCGGGTACGTGGTAAGACCTCCCTGTCACAGCACCTGGGGTCCTTTTTGTTGTCTGTCTATTTCTACGTCCTTGCCCGTTAGTCGTTGAGCCCGACCGTTTAACCAGTAACCTTACACTCCCTTGATCCGAGTTTTCGAATAGGGATTTTCCCGGCTTCAACAAATTAGGTCTAGGTGTCCAGCTTAGTCTGGAGTGTGACACTTTCCTAAATACTTTTCACTTGGTCGTTAAGATTGGTTATTCTAGCAAAGGGTATGTAGAGACTCTAGAGTGCACCAGAGATGGGTACAGAGGCATATAAAGGCTTAGGTCTGGTAGTGTGTATACTCGGCTTGGCGTAGGGAGGTGCCCGATCCCCAGCCACTATTTGACCACGACGAGGGTGCCTAAGAGGTTAGCTACCTCCAAATAGTGGGAACAAAAGGTCTGTGTGCACAGAGTCAACTACTGTAGGTGATTTGTGTAACACCTCCCCTGTAAAGACCATATAATATGGGTCCGGCCGGGGCCCCTCAACATACGGACGCCACAGCTTTAGTATTAAAAGATGATATGAAAACTACCCAATCTCAAAACTCCAGAAAAACACAGCGGAAACAGAATACTAACAGACAGAAGTTATCCACTAACGGTAGAGTATCAAATGGCCTTAAGGCCTTACACAAAAATAGTCCAAAAATATAAATGTGCCAAGCACTCCTAGGCTACCTCGGCATGCAAGCCGGACATAAACATAACAAGGGTAGCAAACACGAAAGGAAAACCAAGCACAGCAACACTTCATGAGGCTTAGGGCTTTTCGCCCGGCGCGCTAGCTCCTGCATGCGATCCTTGCCCTGTAAGGATTTGAAGTAACGTGGGTCAGCAAAGGCTGACCTCTACTGTGTAACAAACACATCTCCTCTCGACCGTCCCTAACGGACCCCGGGGTACCACTCCACCTGCAAGTTAGCACTTCGTATACCAAAAGAGTATATATAATAAAGCGGTAAAACAGGCTTGGATGTCTCATACATCATACATGTTCTCTATGTTTTGTACAAGGTGAAAGGGCCTACTATGCAGCATGAATACAGCCCGGGTTTCACCCAAGGCACCCTAGTTCGTATGCATCTAGCACAACATCAAACACTGGGTACTTCCGTTTCCCCATTGGCTTAAAGCCGCAAACACAAGGGAACCACCATGTCCCTAATCAGCACACACGCCGTCACACGGAACCTTGCAAAGGCCCCACCCGCACAAGGGTCATAAACCCCGGGGCTTGCCCGCACATTCTGACTTCGCACGTCAGGGTTCCGTCTCACACTGACCGATTCTAAGAAGCCTTGCTGGACCCCACCCGCTCATGGCCACATTGCCCGGGCTTGTCCTCCGCTCGACATTCTCGTCAGTCCACACTAGGGGCTAGTCTCGTCGGGACACTTCCCCCACATGACTTGCGCGCCACAGGATAGCCAGCCGACCACGAAGACATAGCCGCGCCTTTGCACAGCACAAATAAAGGTTTCCCCACCCCAATCACCATTCGCACCGTGTCTTTCCCATGCTCCAAGGAAATCATCTACCGCACAACACGGAGCTAACCTTGTCCAGTTCCGACCACGAGTACTCACTCAAATATAAGGGGGAAAACACATACATACAACGACGTATTGCCGCAACGGATTTCTACCGAATCCCCGAAGCTCGCTATGCAACATCACCGGGTCGGACTAACGGTCGCGACCACGGCTTCACCCACAATGCCTAATCCGCTAACGGAGCGGATCTCTAATGCAAAGCATGCCGGGATGAACATACTCAACCCGGAGGTTCCTCTTGAACCTAGGCTACACGAATCCCTCTCATTTGAGAGATTCGGCGCTCAAAATACGAAAGGAAGGGGATGCTATTCATGCATCCTAAATCCTAAAAACCGAGAGGAGAAGTGTCGTTACCTTCTGTCCCCTCTTCCGAGCCATGGAGAAGATTTGCTCGGTTGAAAACCACCACAACGCTCCCACCTTCGCGGATCTGAACTGCGCTCGCGAAACGGACCTCTGAAGCTTCGCCGGCGGCCGGATCTTGGCCTTCTTCCTCCTCCTTGATCTCCCTTCTCTCTAGAATCAAGAGAGATAAAGATAGGAGAAAAGTGAGGGTTTCAAACCCTATTCCCGAGTTTAATCTCTCAGATCTAGCCCCCAGCCGTTGGATCTCAATCAAAGAAACGGACGGCCACGATTCGGCCTAAAATCACAAAATCTGGGCCGAACACGGGTTGCAACACGGCCGTGTGCCTGGCCGTGTCACCCATTCGCCGTCTCGATCGAGTCGAAAAACCAGCACACGGCCTTTGACACGGCTTCTGACACGCCCGTGTCACCTGCGACACGCCCATGTCGGGACCCGTGTCACGCCCCCCGTGTGCACTCGACCAACATTTCGCAGTTAGAGAGGTACACGGCCTTGTGACACGGCATCAGACACGCCCGTGTCAATTTTGACACGCCCGTGTTTGTGCCCGTGTCACGGCCCGTGTACCACGCTTGCAGAATCCCTGGAGTGACACGGCCTGGGACATGCCCATATCCTAGGGCGTGTTCTTCAACTCGACTAGCGTCGACCGCCAAAGCGTCGACCGCACGAGCCGAGGCCGAACACGCCTGTGTCACGCCCGTGATACGCCCGTGACACGCCCGTGACACGCCCGTGACACCTGCTCCAAAAACCAAACTGGGCTTAAAACATCACCCGTCCCTCTTTTGAGTTTCGGGGTGTTACAACTCTCTCCCCCTTAAAAGAATTTCGTCCCGAAATTTACAACATGGAAGGTAAACAAAACTAAATAGTACCTGAGGAGAAAAGCTCGGGGTACTCCTCCAGCATGGCCTGCTCTCGCTCCCATGAGAGCTCCTCGCAACCACAGTTGTCCCAATGGACCTTTACGATTTTGACCTCCTTGTTCCGCAGTTGCCGAACCTCTGAGTCTTCGATCCCGATTGGACGAACTCGTGTCCTCAAGTCTTCCTCTACCGGCACCGCCGTCGGCTCAATCACCACGCTGGCTTCTAACAATGCTTTCCTCAGGACGGAGACGTGAAAAATGTCATGCAATCCACTTAGCTCTGTGGACAACGCCAACCGGTACGCTGCCTCTCCCACTCGCTCGATGACCTTGAATGGTCCTAAAAAATCTCGGACTTAGCTTCTTGAGTCGGCGAATTCGCAGAACGCCTTTAAACGGCTTGATCTTAAGATACACCCAGTCGCCCACAGCGAATTCCACATGCCTGTGGCGAGCATTGAAATACTTCGACTGCCGATCTTGAGCTACCTGCATGCGCTCTTGGATGGTCCGCACTAGCTCACTAGCGTCGGCTACCACTTCTTTCCCCAAAAGCTTGGTGTCTCCCGCCTCTGTCCAAGACATCGGTGTTCGACACCGCCTCCCATACAGAGCTTCGTATGGCGCTATCTTGATACTAGCTTGGTAACTATTGTTATACACAAACTCCACCATGAAGAGGTGATCCTCCCACTTCTTGCCGAAGTCGAGAGTACACATCCTTAGCATATCTTCCAAAGTACGGTTCGTTCTCTCAGTTTGCCCATCGGTTTGAGGATGAAAGGCAGTACTGAACTTGAGTTTGGTGCCCAAGCTCTTCTGCACCAACTGCCAATCCTTAGACGTGAAACGTCCATCCCGGTCGCTGACTATACTCTTCGGAATCCCATGGAGTCATACAATATTGCGGACGTACAACTCCACCAACCTTTCCACACCGTCCTCCTTCCGGTTTGGGATGAAATGTGCCACTTTGGTCAAGCGGTCCACAATTACCCAAATAGCATCATTACCCTGCTGTGATCTAGGCAACCCATGCACAAAATCCATGGAGATGTCATCAAATTTCCATTTGGGGATTGGAAGAGGCTTCAAGAACCCGCCCGGCTTCTGACACTCGGCCTTCACCAAGGCACAAGTTTGGCACCGACTCACACACAAAGCTACGTCCCGCTTCATCCCAGGCCACCAATAGGACTTCTTCAAGTCCAAGTACATCTTTGTACTACCCGGGTGAATGGAGTACTTAGTGAAGTGGGCCTCAAACATCAACTCCTCGCGGAGCTTGCCGAACTGCGGTACACAAATCCTTCCGCCCTTCCTCAGAATCCCATCAACCATCTCCCAGGCGCTACCCTCGCCCTTTAGAGCTTCCTCCACGAAAGGTTGGAACTCCGCATCTACACGGGTCGCTTCCCGAATACGATCGCATAAGTCACTCTGCATCTCAATCCAATTTAGTCGAGCCACGCTAGACTCGCCTCTTGCCACACATTCCAAACCAAGGGACTCCTAGTCCCGCCTTAACCGCTCATCGTGAGCTTCAATCCAATTTCCTTGCCCCGAGTATTTCCTACTCAAAGCATCTGCCACCACATTTTCTTTCCCTGGTGTGTACTGAATCGCCACCTTGTAGTCCCCAAGGAACTCGACCCACCTACGCTGCCGCATATTTAGGTCCTTCTGATCTAGGAGATACTTCAGACTCTTGTGGTCCGTGAAGATCTCCACCTTTGCACCATAAACGTAGTGCCTCCACAACTTCAAAGCAAAAATTACCGCCGCCAACTCCAAATCATGGACGGGGTAATTTCTCTCATGAGGCTTCAGCTGCCTCGACCCAAAAGCTATCACACTACCATGCTGCACCAACACGCACCCTAAACCGCATCCGGATGCGTCGCTGAAAATCTGGAACCCTTCGGTCCCCTTTGGTAGACTTAGGATCGGCGCCGTCATTAGCCTTTCCTTCAGGGTTTCAAACGCCTCGTTGCACTCTTGAGTCCATACAAATTTCTGATCCTTGCGAGTTAGTGAAGTGAGGGGTAGAGCTATCCGCGAAAAGTTTTCCACAAACCTTCGGTAGTACCCGGCTAGTCCAAGAAAACTTCGGACTTCCGCCACGGTCCTCAAAACTGGCCACTCTCTGATGGCTTCTACGTACTTTCGTTGGATCCACCGCCACCCCATCCCCACTAATCACATGGCCTAGAAATGCCACTTTCTCCAACCAGAACTCGCACTTGGAGAACTTCGCATAAAGCTGGTTCTCTCTCAATACTTGCAACACTGTCCGCAAGTGCGACTCGTGCTCCGCTTCCGACTTGGAATACACCAAAATGTCATCGATAAAGACGGCTACGAACCAGTCCAAATATTCGCGAAACACTCAGTTCATCAAGTCCATGAACACGGACGGCGCATTCGTCAGCCCGAACGGCATCACCGAGAACTCAAAATGACCATACCTCGTACCAAACGCGGTCTTGGGTATGTCTTCGTCACGAATCCGCAACTGATAATACCCAGACTTCAAGTCCAACTTGGAGTACACCACCGATCCCACCAACTGGTCGAAGAGATCGTCTATCCGAGGAATCAGATACTTATTCTTGACAGTCAATTTGTTCAACTCTCGGTAGTCTATGCACAGGCGCATACTACCGTCCTTCTTCTTTACAAATAACACCGGCGCACTCCACGGTGAAGAGCTGGGCCTGATATACCCTTGCTCCAAAAGCTCCTGCAACTGAACCTTGAGCTCGGCCAACTCCTTTGGTGCCATCCTGAAGGGTGGACGTGACACTGGTCTAGCCTCAGGCACCAACTCGATGGAGAAATCAATCTCCCGCCGAGGAGGTGCTCCCGGTAACTCCTCGGGAAATACATCTCCAAACTCCGCCACCACGGGCACTTCTCTAAGGGACAGCCTGGAGAGGCTAACCTCCAACAACGCTACTAGAGCTACACCTCCCTGGTTAACAGCTCGCACTAACTGAAGTGCCGAAACTAGGGAACATGCCACTCCATGCAGGCCTTCAAACTTGACTTCCGCTTGCCCCACGCCCCTCAGGGTTACCACCTTGGACAAATAGTCGATACTGGCACGCTGCTCCGCTAGCCAATCCATCCCCAAGATCACATCGAACTCGGACAACGGCAAGATCGCCGCTACCAATAAGAAGTCAACCCCCTCAAGACTCCAACAAATCCGGCCCCTAGCCCTGGTAGTCATAGACGACCCATTGGGCATGCGCACTTTTAACTCTGAGTCCGTTGCAAAGGACTCAACTCCAATCCTCCGGGTGAAACTTTCCGCAAGGAAGGAGTGCGACGCTCCCGTATCAAAAAGTACCCTAGCGGGGTACCCAGATACCACTATAAAGCCTACACACATGCAACAAACATAAAGGTTTGAAAGACAGGAATCTAAGGTGCAGGTTGAACTCTCGTACCTGTCACCACATCAGGCTGACGGATTGCTTCTTGTTGCCCAAGGTTTTAGGCCCTTGGCTGCACTGGTTGAAATCGAGAAGCACTCGACTCCGCCATTTTCCCCTTCTCTGCTGCACTGGGTCCGGAGCGTACGGTTTGCTCCTGCCTTGGCTCTTGCTCAGCGCCCCCTTGGGTACAAAATCTTGATATGTGGCCTGGCTTGCCACAACTGTAACACGTCTGCGGTCCCTTAGAGCGTGACCCTCCGGATGTCCAATTACTTTTCTCACCCGACTTATATGGGGAAGGCTTCTTCTTCCATCGGCTCCCTTCCGTCTTTCCATGGGACTGAGCAGGCTTCTTCTCCTCCCCCTGCTTGGGTGTGAAACCCTTGCGACGCTGGGATCGCTCCATGTCACTCTCCAAAATTCGGGCCGCCTCCACCAATTCGTTGAAACCTGCACGTTTCATCGATATGAGGGGTTGCCTTAAGTTCTCCCTCAGTCCATGATAGAAGAGATTGTCCCTCTCTTCATCGTCTGCCATGGTCGTCCCTACATAACGACCCAAGCGAGTAAATTCCTGAACATACTCATCCACTGACTTGTCTCGCTGCACCAGATGTAGAAACTGCCTCTAGAGGGCCAACCTCGTTGAGGCGGGAATGTACTTCTTCAGGAAGGCATTCCCAAACTCCTCGATGGACGGTGTGCGTCCTAGAAACTGCCGGCCACTGTGGCTCACCCACCATAACTTGGCATCTCCCTCCAACATAAAGGCTGCGAACTCTGCCTTTTTCTCATCTGGCGCCTCTGCCGCCCTCAGAAGCTCCTGAATCCTAGCCCACCAATCCTCTACATCTGTGGGCGTGCTGATTCCCTTGAAGGTTGGAGGGTGGAAACTCAGAAAGTACTTCATTTGCCGGTCCCCATGCCCGACAACCACTCTCTCGGCCTGCGGCTCCGCCCGCCTGGCCTCCTCAACCTGCACGGTCGCTGCCGTGACCGGGGTAGCAGGAGTTGCTACCTGAGCAACGGGAGCTGCTACCTGTGCTGTCGCTGCAGCTTGGGCCGCCACCATCGCTTCTCCAAGCATGCGGCAGAAGTCGGCCGGTGTGACCCCCATCCCTAGCGGACCTTGCGCAGTCGCACTACTTGCCGAGAGCTCTTCTCTTGGCCTCAAGGTCCCAGCCTCGTTGCTTGCACTCTAAACACAAGCAAGAAAATGCAAATCAGTCTCTAATTGCAAGACTCGAACACAAGGACACTCATGGTCCCGCGATACTCCTATGTGGATAACTTCTTATACGCGACTCAACTTATACTTTCGACTGCGAAACTTCTCATTGGAACGCGAACCTCGCTCTGATACCAAATTGTAACACCTCTCCTGTAAAGACCATATAATATGGGTCCGGCCGGGGCCCCACAACATACGGACGCCACAGCTTTAGTATTAAAAGATGATATGAAAACTACCCAATCTCAAAACTCCAGACAAACACAGCGGAAACAGAATACTAACAGACAGAAGTTATCCACTAACGATAGAGTATCAAATGGCCTTAAGGCCTTACAAAAAAATAGTCCAAAAATATAAATGTGCCAAGCACTCCTAGGCTACCTCGGCATGCAAGCCGGACATAAACATAACAAGGGTAGCAAACACGAAAGGAAAACCAAGCACAGCAACACTTCATGAGGCTTAGGGCTTTTCGCCTAGCGCGCTAGCTCCTGCATGCGATCCTTGCCCTGTAAGGATTTGAAGTAACGTGGGTCAGCAAAGGCTGACCTCTACTGTGTAACAAACACATCTCCTCCCGGCCGTCCTTAACGGACCCTGGGGTACCACTCCACCTGCAAGTTAGCACTTCGTATACCAAAAGAGTATATATAATAAAGCGGTAAAACAGGCTTGGATGTCTCATACAACATACATGTTCTCTATGTTTTGTACAAGGTGAAAGGGCCTACTATGCAGCATGAATGCAGCCCGGGTTTCACCCAAGGCACCCTAGTTCATATGCATCTAGCACAACATCAAACACTGGGTACTTCCGTTTCCCCATTGGCTTAAAGCCGCAAACACAAGGGAACCACCATGTCCCTAATCGGCACACACGCCGTCACACGGAACCTTGCAAAGGCCCCACCCGCACAAGGGTCATAAACCCCGGGGCTTGCCCGCACATTCTGACTTCGCACGTCAGGGTTCCGTCTCACACTGACCGATTCTAAGAAGCCTTGCTGGACCCCACCCGCTCATGGCCACATTGCCCGGGCTTGTCCTCCGCTCGACATTCTCGTCAGTCCACACTAGGGGCTAGTCTCGTCGGGACACTTCCCCCACATGACTTGCGCGCCACAGGATAGCCAGCCGACCACGGAGACATAGCCGCGCCTTTGCACAGCACAAACAAAGGTTTCCCCACCCCAATCACCATTCGCACCGTGTCTTTCCCGTGCTCCAAGGAAATCATCTACCGCACAACACGGAGCTAACCTTGTCCGGTTCCGACCACGAGCACTCACTCAAATATAAGGGGGAAAACACATACATACAATGGCGTATTGCCGCAACGGATTTCTACCGAATCCCCAAAGCTCGCTATGCAACATCACCGGGTCGGACTAACGGTCGTGACCACGGCTTCACCCACAATGCCTAATCCGCTAACGGAGCGGATCTCTAATGCAAAGCATGCCGGGATGAACATACTCAACCCGGAGGTTCCTCTTGAACCTAGGCTACACGAATCCCTCTCATTTGAGAGATTCGGCGCTCAAAATACGAAAGGAAGGGGATGCTATTCATGCATCCTAAATCCTAAAAACCGAGAGGAGAAGTGTCGTTACCTTCCGTCCCCTCTTCCTAGCCATGGAGAAGATTTGCTCGGTTGAAAACTACCGCAACGCTCCCACCTTCGTGGATCTGAACTCCGCTCGCGAAACGGACCTCCGAAGCTTCGCCGGCGGCCGGATCTTGGCCTTCTTCCTCCTCCTTGCTCTCCCTTCTCTCTAGAATCAAGAGAGATAAAGATAGGAGAAAAGTGAGGGTTTCAAACCCTATTCCCGAGTTTAATCTCTCAGATCTAGCCCCCAGCCGTTGGATCTCAATCAAAGAAACGGACGGCCATGATTCGGCCTAAAATCACAAAATCTGGGCCGAACACGGGTTGCAACACGGCCGTGTGCCTAGCCGTGTCACCCATTAGCCATCTCGATCGAGTCGAAAAACCAGCACACTGCCTTTGACACGGCTTCCGACACGCCCGTGTCACCTGCGACACGCCCGTGTCACCTGCGACACGCCTGTGTCGGGACCCGTGTCACGGCCCCCGTGTGCACTCGACCAACATTTCGCAGTCAGAGAGGTACACGGCCTTGTGACACGGCATCAGACACGCCCGTGTCAATTTTGACACGCCCGTGTTTGTGCCCGTGTCACGGCCCGTGTACCACGCTTGCAGAATCCCTGGAGTGACACGGCCTGGGACACTCCCGTGTCCTAGGCCGTGTTCTTCAACTCGACTAGCGTCGACCGCCAAAGCGTCGACCGCACGAGCCGAGGCCGAACACGCCTGTGTCACGCCCGTGAAACGCCCGTGACACCTGCTCCAAAAACCAAACTAGGCTTAAAATATCACCCGTCCCTCTTTTGAGTTTCGGGGTGTTACAATTTGCACTTGCATGAAATATAATCATTACATTGCATATCTTAACATTCATTCCTAGCAGATCCTCGATCATCATATAAATTAGTATGACTTTTATATATGATGAGCTATTTTTAATTAGAAATCTTAACTTATAAATGTGTATGAGCGTTTATATAAGTTAAGGTATGCTTTTGTGATGGTAGTGTAGTTGTTCTTACTTACTTTACTTACTGCTTCTTGTTTACTTACATACTACTTTCACTGTTATTACTTCTATTATTTATTACTTATTATATAAATTGTTAGATAGTGCCATGTCACCTGTTTTTCATTCTGCTTTGTTGTCCTCCACTTCCTTCCTCTTGTGCGGTGCATAGAAGTCACAAGGGTGAGGCGAGGATGATAATGACTTAGTCTTTTGACTAACGGTTGGAAAGCCACATCATTTTAGGAGTGCATATTGACGCTACCGCAACACGACCCAGAGGACCAACAATATAAGGAGGCAGAACTTGAGGAACTGTTGTAGTGCAGTACTACTACTACCATCAGATGATAAGTTGATGAGTGATCTTTGATTAGCTTCTGCTAGATGTATTAGAGAGAGAGAGAGTTTGAGCTTTTACTATTGGACATGTACCCGGCTTATGCACTTATTACTCTTTCTTCTGTTTTCTCATTGTGGGCCATTATCTATCTTTTGATATATATAAATGTTGTGATTGTGGACTTGATTATCTTTTACTTATTTTCTCGTTGGTAATGTGATATGATCGTACTAGTCAGCAGAATTGGCGTCATATGGTGGCGACTAATCCGGGTGTTTGTGTCACCGGCTCACCGCAAGGCGGCGGTTCAGGACATAAAATCTTTCCTCGGTCGTGCTCAGTTACCGGAAAGGGGATTTTACATGTACTCAACTATAACTAGTGAATTTTTTCAGAATTGAGTCTGATCTCGTAGTTTTTTTTCTTTCCTATTTTCAACATAAAAGCCTTGATATATGTCGTTGGTTTTTCATATTTACCATTTAAGCTTTTGCAGGGGTGCAAATTGAATTGAGCCAGCTCGATGAGCCAGCTCGAAAAAGCTTAACTCGAGTTTGAGCCTATGGAGCTCGAGCTCGATTAAGAGTTGAGCTCGAGCTCAGATATTATTGTTCATTAGTTCACGAGTTTTTTATTTCTATATCTTTTTATATAGAAAATAAGGCTCATGAGCTAAAAAGCTTTTTGCTAATAAGCATTTTAGCTCGTAAGCAGCTTGAGCTCGAGTCAAGATAAAATGAGCTCGTCGAGCTCGAGATCGAGCTCGAAATGATTAGCTCGAGCTCGAGCTTGGAATTTTTCTCAAGCTCGACTCGAGCTCAACTTGATGCACCCATAGGCGTTTGGGTTACTCACGAAAAAAGACGGCCCGATTCTTCCGATCCATGGGAGCGTTAAGCGACCAACACCAATGTATATAAAAATCACATATTCCATTAGATCAAAAATATTAAATTAACAATTAATCTTAGTGTTGCGGGTCACCCGATCTTTCCCCGATCTAGAGAAATCAGACCGTCTTAGCTCGGGATTGGACCGAGTGCAAAAATAGTCAAAGTAAACAACAAGTGACAAGATGTTTTTTTGACGTGGAAAACCCAAAAATGGTGAAAAACCACGCAGCTAAATCTGTGTCGAGCAAAAATCCATTATTTCCTTTAAGTTTACAGGGATTGAAATTTGATTTGGGAGGGCAACAGACTGTTTCTCCATTACAATTGCAAAGTACAAAAATATAAGAATGAAACTAAGTCCTCAGAGCCTCGATAAGAGCACTTTGTGCTTAAAAATTTTGCTAATTCCATGGAACATCGATGGTAGCGTTCCAGTCTAAAAATTTGGCTAAGTCCACTTAACCTTGGTGGAAGCGTTTCGGCTGAGAAAATCTCTAAATCCACGGAGCCTTTGCGCAAGAAGAGGAACAGAGCAAATTCCTACACAGAGGATCAGTCTAAGTCCAAGATCTGGCAGAAAAATCTCAGAGATTTCTCTTGCCTCTAGAATTGCTTGTCTTCAAATGAAGGTCTGGGGGGGCCAATTTATAGTTTTCTGGAGGGAAATGTTGTAATTGCGTTGGAGCGGAATTTGTGCTGGCGAATGAAGTCGCTTCATTTCGGTCACCTGAATTACTAACTTTTACAAAACGACGGAAGTGTCACCGGGGCAGCTTGGTGAGGAGCGTGTGCACACGCTGGGCGCAACCGCGAGAGAGGGACGCGTCTGTTCGTGCGCGGCGCGAGCGCCTGCGTAGGGCACGATGCGTTGGTTGACCGCGCGGGTTAGCCTCACAGGGTGCGGCCACGTATGGTCTTATGTTCCCAAACCACATGTGTGCTAGCCACGCGCACAGCCTACACACGCACAGCCTACACGCGCTTGTGAGGTCTGGCCATGCGTGCATGGGTTTTGGGCCCTCCATTCGGGCGATTCTAGGACCTGGAGGAGTTTGGTTCTGCGTGTGTGTCCTTTATGACTGGGTCGACTTTTCTCATGCGTCCTCGGTCCGACTCTTCTCAATTTGACTAAGAAATTTCAAGGGGAAGCTTATCAAAAGCCCCCAAATTTTCGCGAGTTGTGAAACGTGTTGGAACCTTATTACTGATTTGGGCTAGGATCACTATTTTTTGTTTAGGATGATTAGTTTGACCCATTTTGTATAGTCTATGGTCAAAAGTTTATTTCCAGGGTTGCTACTTCAGAAGAATTTCAGAGAAGTGCTGCTCGATGAACACAGAATTCAGATCGATGAAAGTTGAGCTCAGTTCGACGAACGTCGAGCTCAATTAGACGAACTCAAAGTTCTAACTCTGAGTTTAGCTCGACGAACTCTAGGCTCCGTTTGACGAATGATGATCACAACTCAGAAGCTCAGCTCAACGAACTTCAGGCTCAGTTTGACGAACTCCAGGCTCAGTTCGACGATCTCTAAGCTCAGTTCGATGATTTTTTTGCAGTGTTCAATGTTCAAGCAGTTTTATATTCTGAAGGCAGAATGATTTTGAAATGTTTAACTTCAGTTAGTTACACTCTGATATTTAATGCTAAATATTCTTAATGAATATAGCCGTTTCAGGCAACATTAAATATGGATTTATCACAGACTTTAATTCTAATTTATTACCCAGAGCAGTTACAATTCTCAGAGATTCTTCAGGCATTTCAGAATGATTTTAATTCAAATGTTTGAATTCTTCTTAGAGATTATATATTCAGATTATTGCTGCTTCAAAGGGTTACACACTCTTATAGATCTCATAAGTTTACAGAGTTAGACTTTCAGGGTGACACACTGTTACTGATTTAGAGACTTACAGATCAACATATTTTTTTAAAAGATTTTCTGCTTCAGTCTCTGCAAGTGAAAAGTCTTCAACCAGTCAAATAGAAGAAGGTCTACACCCTGAAGAAAATCATACCCTCCTGATCTCAAATCTCTACTCAAATCAGGGGGGGCTTTTTGCATCTTCATCCACTAAAATCTTCTCAGAGATATTTGATAGAGAAGACATCATCAACTCTCTTAGTTTATTTCTTAAACTGTGTAATGGGTTTTTAACTCCCTTCAAAAGTTATCTTTTGGTTCATAAGTCACCTGATCAAAATACTTAAGCTTGGTTTTTGGGCACCTGATCAAAATCTCAAAGGGTTGCAAGATCTCCCTTAGAAAATAGATCTTCTAGTGGCAGGGCACCTAATCAAAAACCTATAGTGGATTCCTACCAGGGTGCATGGTAGAAAAGTAGACGTACCCAAGTTTATTGGGGAACTACTATAAATCCTTGTGTCATCTGTGATTGATTGTTTTTTTTATTTGTGTGCTGTGATTTTTCTTCCTATATATATATATATATATATATATATATATATATATATATATATATGTATCACTTAATTTAAAACCCGCTATAAAAATAAATCAAAGTTTTAAAATACTATATCCCCCCCTCTAGAATAAAGTTAGATATATCCCTCACTTTTAATTGGTATCAGAGGTTGGTTTTTTGATTTTATAGGCTAACACCTGAACCAACAGATCTGATAGATCTTATTTTCTCTAGCTTGTTTTATTTATCATGGCACAAAATAAAGAGTACTCAATCACTAGACCTCCTATTTGCAATCTAATTAAGTTTTCACTATGGAAACAAGGATTGGATTATATATGAATTCTATTGATGAGGATATCTACAATTGTATTTTGACAGGACCACCTCTACCATTGATAACAATAAGAACCAGTGTTGTACCACCACCAGAATGGACAGAAGCTCGAAAAAAGCTAAAAATTGCTGATGCAAAGGCTATGAACATTCTAGCCCAAACAATGTCTGATGACATTTTTCATAAGGTTGTTGAATGCCCCTCAGCAAAAGCAATCTGAGACTCCCTCAATGCAATGATAGCTGGATCAGCTGATGAAAGAAAAGACAGAAGATCTCACTTGATTTCTCAATATGAGAATTTCAAAAAGGGTGAAAGTGAATTAGTTGTAGATATGTACACAAGACTCAGTCTCAGAACAAATGAGCTGAAATCTTTGGAAAAAGACATTACATTGATAGAGGTCAATGATAAAATTCTCATGTGTTTCCCTAGCACATGAGATTCAAGAATCTGGCCAATTAGAGAAGCCATAAGTGTGAATGAAATCACAACTGAGACTTTGTTGGGCAAGCTCAAATCTTATGAGCAGCTCATCAAAACAAGAAAAGCTGAACAAAAGTCTCTACCCTCAATGAAGATGGAAAAGAGCATTGCTTTCCAAGCAACTGAAGAAGAACAAGTTCCACAAAATGAGGATCTTATGGGTCTCTTGGCTAAAAGGTTCTACAAGATAGCCAGAAAAGACTTCAGGAGAAGATCATCCAGGAATTAAGACAAACCAAGGTATGACAAAACTCCAACTAAAGAAATTGTTTGTTATGGTTGCAGAAAACCAGGACACATTCTTCCAGAGTGTCCTGAAAATCAAAAGAATGATAAGAAGAAGGAGAAAGACTCTTAGAAGCACTTACACAAATCCTCTTCCAGTAAACAAAAAAAGAAGGAGAGAGGCTTTGTAGCTGAAACTTGGAGTAAGTCAGACTCTGAATCTTCATCCAGTTCAAGTGAAGATGAAGAAGAGTCAAGAGCTAAATAAGTCTGTCTGATGGTAATCAATGCATCATGCAACAATTCTGATTCTAAATCTAAGTCTGAAGAAGACCAGGTAATTTCAACATTTGATTTTACTTCAGAATAGTTTAAAATAGATTTCAAATTACTTTGTAAAGACTTAATACAATCTGAGAAAGAAATATAAATTTCTCAGAGAAAAATTAATTGAATTAAACAAACTATCTTCAGAAAATATTAAACTTGAAGAAGAGTTGAAGATTCTTAAGGAACAAGTAATTTCACTAGAAAACAAATTATCTGAGGCTAAGATGTTTGAAGAATCTCTTAATAGGAGAAGTATCAGACTGATGACTATCACAAGCATAGTCAATGCCAGACTAAATGGAAAACTTGGCTTGGGAGCTTCATAAAGTCAACCTCACCTTCTACAAAAAAAATATTTTAACTACACCTATAAAATTTAATTCTGATAAAGGAAAAGAAAAATTAGAAGATTTAGATAAAGCTACTGAATTTTTACAAAAGAATAAGCCTAAACAAAATAAAAAATTTCAAAAAAACCATGTTCAACAAAATTCGTCAAACCAAGATCGACGAAATCAATATTATTCGTCGAACAGAGCTTGAAGAACTCTGAACACGGGATTTGAGTATAACTATTCAACAAATGGTGCTCGACGAAATCAATATGATTCGTCGAATAGAGATCGACGAATGTGGAATACAGAAAAGTGAATATTATTATTCTGTGAATGGAGCTCGACAAACTCACCACCATTCGTCGAATGTAGCTCGATGAAATCACTATCATTCGTCGAACTCAAAATTTTTCAGACAAAAATTTAAATTCTTTTCAAAAGAATAATCAAACACAAAGATTGAAAAAAATCCTTTTACAGAATGGATTATTCCTCCTAGGAGATATCATCCACTTGGTTATAAAAATCAATCTGAATGTTCTTATATTTCAAATTATTATGAAAGAAAATTAGGACCCAAGGTAACCTGGGTCAAGAACATCTAATTTGTTTTATACAGGAAAAGAACTATCCTACCACAGAGGAATAGTGGTATTTGGATAATGGATGTTCAAACCATATGACAGGATGAAAAGCTAACCTTAAAGATTTTAAAGCAAAGCTTGGACCAAAATTAATTTTTTGAAGACTCCAACTATGGACAGACAAAAGGCTATGGCAATGTCAAGGTTGGAGAAGTTACCTTCAGGAAGGTAGCTTATGTGAAAGGTCTCAAGCATAACCTTATCTCCATCAGTCAATTATGTGATGAAGGTTATCAGGAGAAGAACACTTCTACCAAAGACTCTTTTCAGGTACCAATTTTGTGTGAGAAATTAGATGAATTAAATCTTAAACTAGAGGATTCATTAGATCCTTCTCAACAAAATGCTGAAGACAGTGATGAAGACAATCCAGAAATCTATGCTGAAAATATTATAACTAATGAAATTCCACAAGAGGAATTACCAACACAAGTTATTGAATAACCAACTCCACCTGTTTATTTTGTCACACTTAGAGATCATCCTAGATCTCAAGTGATTGGAGACATATTAGCTGGTGTGCAAACAAGGCATCAACTGAATCAAGATCAGTTGCATACTTGTTTTCTCTCTTAGATTGAACCTCAATCTATCAAAGATGCAAAACAAGATCCCCACTGGATCATTGCTATGCAAGAGGAACTCAATCAGTTTGAGAGATGTAGAGTTTGGGACTTCGTTCCAAGACACAAAGACTATCCAGTCATTAGAACCAAATGGGTCTTCAGGAATAAGTTGGATGCTCAAGGAGTCGTAGTAAGAAATAAGCTAGATTGGTAGCTCAAGGATACTCACAGGAAGAAGACATAGATTATGATCAGACATTTGCTCCTGTTGCAAGATTAGAGTCTACTAGAATATTTCTTGCATTTGCAACATTCAAGAAATTTAAAGTATATCAGATGGATGTGAAGAGTGTATTTCTAAATGGAGAACTCAAAGAGAAAGTTTATGTAGAACAACTTTATCTCTCCAACTCACTCTTCTTATATTTTAAACTCAATAAAGCCCTTTATGGTCTTAAACAAGCTCCAAGAGCTTGGTATGAGACCCTTATTAGTTTTCTTTTAGAAAATAAATTTAGTAGAGGCATGGTAGAAAAAACTTTATTTTTTAGACATCATAAAAACTAAAAGCATACTAGTTCAAATATATATTGATGACATAATTTTTGGTTATACTGATTCCAAACTTTGCAAAAGGTATTCTGACCTAATGCATTCAAAGTTTTAAATGAGTAGCATGGGTGAATTATCCTACTTCCTTGATTTACAAGTGAAGCAAACACTTGATGGCATTTTCATATCTCAATCTAAATATGCTAAAGAGCTAATTAAAAGATTTGGGATGTCAGATGCCTCAGCTATGAAAACACTCATGCCCTCTAATACTATAGTTGATAATGATGAACAATGCAAACCTGTTGATCAGAAAACATATAGGACTATTATTGGGTCTTTATTATATTTAACAACAAGTAGACCTAATATTATGTTTGCAACCTGTATTTGTGCTAGGTTCCAAGTTAATCCTAAAGAATCTCACCTAATTTTAGTAAAAAGAATTTTGAGATATATAAAGGGTTGTCCTAATCTTGGACTCTGGTATCCTACTGAGTCAGGATTTGAATTAACTGGATTCACAGATGCTGACTATGCTGGATGCGGAGTTGACAGAAAAAGCATATCAGGAACTTGTCAGTTTCTTGGTGATAGGCTTGTTTCATGGTTTTGCAAGAAGCAAACATCTGTATTTACTTCAACTGCTGAAGCTAAATATATTGCAGCTGGTAGTTGTTGTTCACAGATTTTGTGGATTCAAAATCAGTTACTAGATTATGGTTATAACTTAAATAATTCAACTATTTAATGTGATAATACTAGTGCACTATCAATTGCATAGAATCCAGTCCTTCATAGTAGGACTAATCATATAAAAATTAGACATTATTTTATAAGAGATAATGTTGACAAAAATAAAATTAAACAAGAATTTATTTCTACTGATTTTCAATGAGCTGATATTTTTACTAAACCTTTAGATGAAAAGAAACATAATTTCTTCTTAAATCAGTTAGGAATGATTCATGGAGAGTCTTTACTTTGATTTTTGTTCTGACATCGACAAATTGTACACCTTTCGTCGAATCGAGCTCGACGAATTGTGAACTTTTTGTGAAATGTTCGTCGAACGGAGATCGACGAACTTTCTTTGTGAAACTTTCGTCAACTAGAGATCAACATTTTAGTTTCGAGTACCTTTCATCAAACGGAGCTCGACGAAATGTAATTCTTTCGCAAAACTTTCGTCGAACGGAGATTGATGAAATGTATTTCTTATGTGAAATTTTTCATCAAACAGAGTTCGATGCTTTGTTTTTCGTCGGACGGAGTTCGCCTTTTCAACTTCTGAAAACTTATAATTAGGTTTTCATCGAACTCTATCCCGCGCATTTCCCATTTCCCTTTCACTTGATCTCTCTGTTTTGCAGGCTAATGGCAATTTCTCAAGCAATCCTCTCGGCAATGAAATTTGATGCAGGCTTCGATATTGACATGAAATCTTTCTCTCATTTAGATGAAGTTTTCCAGGATATTTTGAAACTATTTGAGGCTCAGAATTTATGGTTTTGTATGACTACCAGGATCAAGCTTCCAGTGGCAGAAATCAAAGAATGGATTCATATTGCCAAATTTCAGGATACCCCAGTCATTATTGGATCTATCTCAGGGAATCAGGTTCCTCTTACCTCAAAAATTGTTTCTGAAATTTTCGGTTTTGTTAATGGCGAAGAAGATATAGAATTATCTAGTTCTGAATTTTAGATAATGCTAGATAGATTGGGTCATTCTCAATGGAACCCTAACCATCTTCTGAAAAGAACTTTTCAATAGAATATAAGTTCTTAGCAGATGTAGTAGGAAAGGTTATTTTGGGCAAACTTTCAGCCCATGACTATGTTATCAGGCATCAATTCCTATTGATGTGTGCTTTGGTAGATTAGAAGAACATAAACTGGGGATCAATTCTTTTTGATTCTATTAAGAAGAAGATCACCAGCAAGTCTGGAGGTTATGGAAGGATATTAGGAATTTTCTTACAGGCTAAGTGTCCAGAGATTTTGGTCTCTCAGACCATTTATATTAATGCATCTAAGAGGATTACCTATGCCTTTTTTAGAAAATGGGAGAGGGTGATTCCCAAGCCTTCCAGGGCTGCACCCTCTAAGGCAGCTTATGAAAGCACCAGGGCGGTTTCAGCCACTCTCCTAACCCCAGAAGAGGTTCCTGTTCCTCTTATTTCTTCTCCTCCACCATCTCCACACCATTCCCCTAGATCTTCCACTCCACCTCCTCTACATCATATTTTATCTGAAGCTGTTCCATCTTCAGCCTTCACTACCACTTCACTAATTAACCAGTCATCTCATCAGTCACCACCTTTATCTCCACTTCTTTCATCTCCACCTCACTTCTCTCTAATTAATTCATCTCCACCTCACTACCCAATCCAGAAAGAAATAGTTCTTGATGTCATTGCCCCTATAATCAATCTTATATCTATACCACAGTCATCATTCCTATGTCCAAACTGTGCTAATAGTTCTCATCCATCATCTTCCAATCCATCCTCTGCATCTGCTCAGCATCCTCCTGAGTATATGTATTTGGATTTCTCATCCATTGCTTCTAATCTTTTGGACTTCATCACTCCTACTCTCAGGAAAATAATAGAAGAAGCCTTGGCTCCTATTGTGTCTTCTATAGCTGAACTCTCTTCTAAGCTAACCTCTTCCTCTTTTATCCCTTCTTCTGGGGGCCTAGATTCAGGTCTCCCTGGATCTGGCAGGGGGAGATGTTTCCTGAAGAAGCACCAAATACTGCAATTTCAGTTTCAGCCAATGTAAAAGTTCAAGAGGTTACAACAACAGCAGTTTCAGATTCAGAAATGATTGAAGTTTCAGTTGAAGATGAGTTGTCAGTAGAACCAGAAGTTATTACTATTGGTGATGTTATTATTCATCCCATAGTTGATATACATTCTCTTTTATTAGATTTTGACATTCTGCCTAGTTATCTTCCTGTTTTTGAAAATGATTTATTTAGAGCTATAGTGTCTTACACTGCTCCCATTGATGCTTCTATGTTAGAACAACTGAGATCTAGTCTTAAAAACATTTCTACCAGTATTACTCCAGTCCCTCAGCCTATAATATTTTATGATATAATAGATGTTATAGAGCAGGATTTCTCCCCTCCTATATGGGATGAAACTCCAATACCAAATTTTGATGATCTTCTTAATGAAGATATGGAAGAAGCAGCTGATACAGATATTGTATATAAATAGCCAGAAGTTCAAGTTGATGACCAAACTAATTTATATAAAAAGATAGATGATTTATATAATCAGCCAGTAGAAGAATTTGATGATAACTCGGAGTTTGATGATTTAGAAGATTCTGGGTCTAAGAAAAGAAAGTTTAAGAAGAAGGCTTCAGTTAAGGCTGCTACTCAACCTTCATCAACTACAGATATTCCATATTATATTCTGCATGGGATACCTCTAACTCCAGATCTTCCACGTTGGATGAGGTACTCCAAGAATGAGCAAAAAAATAGGAAGAAGATGAGGAGATATTTTTCCCTCCAAAGTCATGGAGAGGACCTCCTTCTCCTCCTCCTCTAGCAGCAGGGTCAGCAGGAGGTGTTTCTTCTTCTCAGAGGTCTTCTTCTCATCACTCAATACCAGCTCAGGGCAAATAGGACATATCTTCAAGGTCTGATACTTATACCAGTCAAAGCAGCAATCAACATTCAAACCAAAAAAGTCCACCTTCTCAAGTTTATGATCCAGAGTTGGATCCAATGTTTAGAATGGCAAGGTTTAATGAGCAAGTTGCTCTACCTCAGATTAAGAAAGTCAGGAAAGGGGGTAAGGACTCCTCACAATTCACCACTATGTCCCCATACAGATAAAAGGAATTGGACAGATATTCAAAGAAGAGCTTGTTCAATGTTGATAAGTACATGAGTCTGTATCCTGAAGTAGTAGTTCCAAGAACTACTTCTCTAAAGATTATTGGCACTCAAGACTTAAAGATGAGCAAAAGGGAAGCTGAAGATCCTACCAGAAAGCTTTTTTTCGCCAAATCTTCTTCAGAATCTCCTTCAGCAGCACCTCAAAAAGATTCTTGATTTTTGTTTATGTTTTTGAACTATGTTGTTGTTTTTTAAACTCTCAAAGCACTTATTATATATCTGCTGAAAATTTTATTTTTGCTAGATATTTATGGTTTGTGTTTTTCTATTTTTGATAGTATCCTCACCCAAATAGGGGGAGATTGTTGGAACTCTATTACTTATTTGGGATATGATCACTATTATTTGTTTAGGATGATTAGTTTGACCCATTTTATATTATCTAGGGTCAAAGGTTTATTTCCAGGGTTGCTACTTCAGAAGAATTCCAGAGAAGTGCTGCTCGACGAACGCAGAATTCAGATCGACGAAAGCTGAGTTCACTTCGATGAATGCCGAGCTCAGTTCGACGAACTCAGAGTTCTAACTCTGAGTTTAGCTCGACGAACTCTGGGCTCCGTTCGACGAACGATGATCACAACTCAGAAGCTCAGCTTGATGAACTCAAGGCTCAGTTCGACGATCTCCAGGCTCAATTTGATGAATTTCTTATAGAGTTCAATGTTCAGGCAGTTTTATATTCTGAAGGCAGAAAGATTTTGAAAGGCTTAATTTCAATCAGTTACACTCTGATATTTAATGCTAAATATTCTTAATGAATATAGCCGTTTTAGGAAGCATTAAATATGGATTTATCATAGATTTAAATTCTAATTTATTACCCAGAGCAGTTACAATTCTCAGAGATTCTTCAGGCATTTCAGAATGGTTTTAATTCAAATGTTTGAATTCTTCTCAGAGATTATATATTCAGATTATTGTTGCTTCAAAGGGTTACACACTCTTACAGATCTCATAAGTTTACAGAGTTAGACTTTCAGGGTGACACGCTGTTACTGATTTAGAGACTTACAGATCAACATATTTATAACAGATTTTTTGATTCAGGCACTGCAAGTGAAAAGTCTTCAACCAGTCAAATAGAAGAAGGCTTATAACCTGAAGAAAAGCATCCCCTCCTGATCTCAAATCTCTACTCAAATCAGGAGTAGTTTTTGGCATCTTCATCCATTAAAGTCTTCTCAGAGATATTTGATAGAGAATACATCATCAACTCTCTTAGTTTATTTCTTAAACTGTGTACATGATTTTTAACTCCCTTCAAAAGTTATCTCTTGATTCATAAGTCACCTGATCAAAAGACTTAAGCTTGGTTTTCGGGCACATGATCAAAAGCTTAAAGGGTTGCAAGATCTCCCTTAGAAAATAGATCTTCTGGTGGCAAGGTACCTGATCAAAAACCTGTAGTGAATTCCTACCAGGGTGGTAGAAGAGTAGACATACCCGGGTTTATTGGAGAACTACTATAAATCCTTGTGTCGTCTGTGATTGATTGATTGCTTTCTTTATTTATGTGCTGTGATTTTTCTTTCTATATATATATTTATCACTTAATTTAAAATCCGCTATAAAAATAAATCAAAGTTTTAAAATACTCTATTCACCCCCTCTAGAGTAAAGTTAGATCTATCCCTCACTTTCAAAATGCAAAATGACGAGCACAAAAAATTTAAAGCTTAATCATTTTGTCTAAGGGTCATGGACTTAGAATCACTCCTGCACACCCGCGTCCCAAGCTACTTAGTTTACGGTTTGAAATGTCCCCTTGGTTAGGCCTCAGCATGGTGAAGATCTCGTCGTTATCATAAGACTGGGAACCTCAACAGTTGCCAAACCGCTCCTTGTTGTTTCCTACGCGGTGGTGACCTAGTACTGTGACATGTGCTCTGGTGGCCCGTGAGTATTTGGTGCTTTTATGCTACTTATTCGTCGTGCGCTATCACCAGAGATTGTCATTGAGCATCAGTGGTGGGAGCTTGTTTCTTAAGTGTGATGGGGAGTATATTTGTGCCCTTGACTTAATGGTGCGGGTGGACTCAGAGGTCAGTTTGTTTTAGGAGGCGACAATGGACCTTGGTTAGTTCACGCTTTGAGAGGTCATGAGATTTGGCAAGAAGTATCATAACCCGCATTTTTTCAGCATTAAATAATATATCTGAATAAGAGAAAATACGCGTTGTGATGCCACGCCGTGTACGGGACAACAGCAAGTGATCAGGCAAGAACCTACTCCAAATACCTTTCATGAAATTCTCAAATTTTTCAAGGTGAAAATATAGTTTGAGTTTAAGTTCTTATGGTCGTGTCCCTCGGCTCAGTGGATCAACTAGTCCATGGGTAAAATATAATACGTATAAGACACTTCCTTGTATTTGCTACTTACCAAGGATTCAAAGTCTACCAGATGGATGTGAAGTCAGCCTTCCTGAATGGGGACTTAAAGGAAGAGGTCTATGTTGAACAGCCTCTAGGTTTTGTTGATTCTAACTCCCTTGATTGTGTTTATAGACTTAAGAAAGCTCAATATGGGTTGAAGCAAACCCCTAGAGCATGGTATGAGACCTTGCATGGCTTCCTCATTGAGAACAAATTCTCAAGAGGGAAGATAGACCATACCTTATTCCTAAAAGAATCTAAGGGCAAGATAATCCTAGTCCAAATATATGTAGATGACATTATCTTTGAATCTACTAATAACAACCTTTGTAGGAAGTTTGCTAAATTTATGCAAGGGAAGTTTGAGATGAGTAGTATGGGTGAGCTCAAGTTCTTCTTGGGACTCCAAATTAGACAGACTGATGATGGCTTGTCCATATCCCAGTTCAAGTTCACCCGGGAGTTGATTAAAAATATGGTATGGAGAATGCCTCCACCATGAAAAATCCCATGGGCCTAAGTATGACTATAGATAAAGATGAAGCAGGGAAACTTGTTGATGAAACTTTGTATAAAGGGAAAATTAGCTCCATTTTATACCTCACTGCTAGTAGGCCTGACATCATGTATGTCATATGTGTCTGTGCTAGATATTAGGCCCGCCCTAAAGAATCTCATTACTTTGCTACAATGAGGATCTTGAGATATCTTAAGGGCACACCAGATCTTGGCTTATGGTACCCTAGAAATAGATATGTTGAACCAACAGGCTATTCAGATACATATTTTGCATGTTACAAAGAGGATAGGAAAAGAACTTCTGGTACCTATCAACTCTTGGGAGGAAGACTAGTGTCTTGGAGTAGCAAGAAGCAAACAAGTGTTGTCATCTTAACAGTAGAGTCAGAGTACATATCAGCAGGCAGCTATTGTACTCAGTTGCTGTGGATCCAGCATTAGCTTCGGGACTATAACCTTCAGGTAAGTAGAACTCCTCTATATTGTGATTGTACTAACACCATTTCTATTGCTAGGAATCCTGTCTCGCACAGTAGGACTAAGCACATCAAAATTAGATATTATTTTATTAGAGAGCATATGGAAAAGGAAGACATCAGTCTAGAGTTTGTCCCCACAGACAAGCAAGTGGCTGACATCTTTACTAAGCCACTAGATGAAGCAAAGTTCAACACCTTCAAGTTTGAGTTGGGTATGTTGAACTTGGTCTAGCTTCAGTTTCTCCCTATAGTACTTTTTGTTGCAGGATTTATTTTTCTTGCAGGATATGGAGACCTTCAGTGGTAAGGAGACCAAAGTGTCAATCCATAAAATTCTGGTAAAAGATGTTTCTGTTGAGAGTGAGAAAGTACATCAGTTACAGGAATAGATTGAGCCTCATAAAAATAGAAAGCTAGCAGCTGCACCAATGAGATCATCTGCATTCAGATAAGGGGAGAAGGAAATCAAGACAGGCCAGCTCCTCCCTGACTATTCTACAGAAGTCAAAAAGGGGGAGAGAAGGAATAGGAATTATTTAAGTGATGACACACACCTTGCAGCAAAGCCAAAAGGAGATGATCAGGTCATGCTGCAAATTCAAGTGGTATCAAATGCAGCAAATTCAGGGGGAGAAAGAAATGTTCCCATGCAGTATTCAAGTGATGACACACACCTTGCAGCAAAATAGGGTGGAGTAAGTGATGCTCACCATACAGGCAAGAAATGTGGTAACCTTCCTAGATCTGTTCTGTTATAATAGTACATTTTATTGTTGCATATGTTGTGTATGTCACTGACTAAAGAAATTTAAAAAAGGGTTTTGACTTCTTCAAATAGGGGAGATTGTTGGGTCCATTGATCCTAATGTACCAGATTTGCAAGAAGTCAAATAAGTTAATGACATATACATAAGTTGTATTTAATGTGTGTTTAAGTTCATGCATGCAGGCTAGTCCTCATCACATTGATTGGACAGGTGGACACCAAGTAGGCTGCTAGTCAGGCAAGACTTCTATTAAGTGCACATGCATTGAGTGGAGCAAGCTCACTCAATGTCAGTAGCTAAGGAAAGATGTTGACAAGTAAGGAATTCTGCTAAGTCCACATGCGTTGAGTGAAACCAGTTCACTCAATGCCATATGCCAAATAAAAGCGCTGAGTCAAAGGCTAAACATTAGCAAGCAGAAAAATCGACCAAGTCCACAGGCGTTGAGTGATGTCAACTCACTCAATGTCATACAGCTTATTCGTCGATTAAAGCTCAATATGTAAAAGCCACAGAGACTCTATCCAAGAAAAAGATTGTAAGTATAAGGGCATTGAGTGGAGCTAGTTCACTCAACGCCAGATGATAGAAGCGTCGAGTCATGCTGCTGCAGTCAAATCCTAAGAAGATAGAAAGAGGCTAAGTACAAAAGCATTGAGTGAGGAAGCTTCACTCAATGCTCTCAATGCCTCAGCAAGCTGGCAGACTTCTGAGTTGCAGTTAAGTATAAAAGCATTGAGTGATGAAGCTTCACTCAACGCACTCAACGCCAAGAAGAGCAGAAGCGACCAAGTGTAAAAGCATTGAGTGGTGAAGCTTCACTCAACGCTCTCAAGTCCATATAAGTAAAATCATTGAGTGATAAAGCTTCACTCAAGGCTCTCAATGCCTAAGATGCAGAATGGTTTTGGCGGTTGACTAAGGGTTTTGGCATTGAGTGAAGGTCATTCACTCAACGCTCTCAACACCTAAGGTGCAGAATAGTTCTGGCAGTTGACTAAGAGTATTGACGTTGAGTGAAGGTCATTCACTCAATGCTCTCAACGCCTGAGTTGATTCTGAGAAATTGGTTAAGTACAGAAAGACTGACGCCAGCATGTGTCAGCAAAGGTCAACAAAGTCAACGCATTTCAAATTTTTTTCGGGAAAGATGCAGCATGCCTTTAATGGTGGCGGCGGCCAGCTGTTTGGTCTTCTATGAAAAAGTAAGGTGATATATCGAAAATTAAAGCTGGGCCCACATCGAAAAGAGCCGTTGATCAACGATCTATAAAATGAAATAGATTGTCAGACATCAAATGAATTAGGGTTTTTTGATTACGCGTAGTGGCGGAACTTCGTCTTCTTCCTAGCCATTATCGTCGAGCCTGAAGCTCAAGCTCTGATCAGTTGGCGTGAAAGCTAAAACAGATAGCTGATGCGATTTTCATCAGCGACAACAAGATCAGAAGTGATTTCTGAGGAAGAGAAAAAGGAGAAGCAGGGCTTTCAAATTTCTGCAATCAAGGTTAGCCGTTTGAGGAAGATTCAGAACTGTCAAATCTACAGTCTTCAACAGCAGATCAGAATCTTGATTCTGAGTTACTTCCAGCACAAGCAGCCTAGAACTGAAGATCTTTTAACTTGATACTGTGAAGAAGCAAGGAGAGATAATTTCTCAGCCCAGGAAGTTAGACACAGGGAAATCTCTCTTGTGTCAATCATTGTAATCTCTATTCTATATTTTGTTGGATTCAAACTTAGTTCTGCGTGTAAGATTCATGTGTGAATCTTAGTTATAGGCCTATGTTATAAAGGTTGAGTTATAGGAGCTTTTGGATCTGAGGTAGGGTTATCCTTCCAACCTAAGTTATAGGGCCTTTGGGTCCTGAGGTAAGTGATTGTTTAATCACTGAGAAGTAGGGCCTAGTGCCTGAGGTGTTGGTCTTGAAGGAGACTGAATGGTCCTGCGAGATCGTGTTCTAAGCTCTTTGGAGCCGAGTATTGGTGAAGAGCCTTGTCTAACTCATTGTTAGAAAGGCAGGAGGGACAGTGGATGTACGCATAATCTGGGGAACCACTATAAAATATCTGTGTCTTCTGTGTGTGTATCTTGAAAGCCAAACAAACTAATCACGAAGCATAAGATAATCAGGTATATGTCTAGATAATTTAAAAGAGACCTAAAATATATTCACCCCCCTCTAGGTGTTTAGCTGACCTTAAAAACAAAGACTTTCAGGTCCCAACCTCCCTGACCATTTGCATGCCCCTTGCACGTCCTGGAGCAATAAGGGTTGATCTCGTACAGTTTGGTACGGTGGGGGCTGATTGGGCGCTTGATTCTATAAGTACCTCCCCAAATTCCCCTGTTGAATGAGGCGCACTCTCTCCTCCTTCAGTCGGGTGCAATCCTTCATGATGTGCCCATTCACGTGGTATAACTCACAGTACTGTGTCTGATCCCCTCGATTCGTGGGCAAAGTCTTTGGGCGTCGAACCACGCCAGAGTCCTGAATATCAATGAGTACCTGCGTCCGAGTGGTGTTTAGCGGGGTGAACTCCTAGTGTCGATGGGGGCCTTGATATTGGTGGGGGTTGCCGCACTGGTCGTTATTCTGGCGATGTGTCGGGGGTGCTAGTTCTGATTCCCTCTTCCTCTGAGAAGACTCTTCAAATTGCTGACGGTGGACCTCGATTGCCTCATCAGCCGCAATTTGTGCTTCGACCCGATGAACGAGGTCAACGTAGCTATGAACCATCTTTCTCATTATAGCTAAGTTGAATATGTTCGGTCAAAGCACTTCGAGAAAGACGCCACAGAAAAGCTCTGGGTCGACTCCCAGGATCTATCATGCCTTGAAGCTAAAGCGACAAAAAAACTCCTTGATTGACTCGTCTTTGTTTTGATTGTCCCCTCTTATAGGGAGTGGAACAACGCACGTTCTTTCCCTTTCAAAGTTATGGGGAACACTTGGCACACCAGCTGATCGGACGCGTTAAAGAGGTGCATGATCATTTCAAAGTGATTTATGTGCTCCATAGGGTCTTCCACCCTTTCAAAGGCCTCAAAGTATGGCAGCTTGAATCTGTATGGATCAGGGTGCGCCAAGACTTGGAAGCGAGCATGGACCGTGATGGAAAGGACGACGCGCGTTAATGGGGCAGCGTCGATCCTGAGCATACTCCTCCTCGATCATGTCCCTGACCTCCTAGCGGGTGAGCGAGTGATTGTCTTATCAGACATCCACATCTATCAGGTGAGAGTTATGTAGGGTATCGGCCTGTGAATCTGGCATTTGAGTGGCATGCATGGAGCTCGCTTCGTCAGAAAGTTTATTATCGGGGGGATCCTCGGGGCGTATCACATCCTAAGTCGGGGGTGTGCCCCCAAGCAACCGTTGGTCGTGCTCCGTGTGCGTCAATTGTGCGGGGAGGATTGGACACTCCCATGCCCCATAGGAGGGGGAGTATTCATCTAGACATTCCTTCATTAGTCGGACACGCTCCTCAACTGGATTGGCGAGAATGGCAGCGACGGTAGTTACGGGCAGTGGTGCGTTGCTTATAGGCGAGTTAGTTGGGGCTAATTCGGGGTGCTCCTCCGGGGCTGCACCATTCGCAGTGCGTGCGCTTCTTCTTTCCATTGTTGCTAGTCAGTGGATGTTGCAACTTATCAGAACTTTTGGGAACACTTTCGCATAGACTACGCCAAACTATTGCAGGTCACCCGGTCTTTCCCCTGTTTTGAGAAATCGGTCTGCCTTAGCTCGGGATTGGAACGGACGCGCAAACAGTCAAAGTAAACAACAGTAAATGACAAGAGATTTTTTTTGACGTGGAAAACCCGAAAATAATGAAAAACCATGAGGATGCATCTGTGCCGAGCCAAAATCCACTATTCCTTTGAGTTTACATGAATTAAGATTTGATCTCAGAGAACGACAAACCGCTTCTCCGTTACAATTGCAAAGTACAAAAATAAATTAATGAAACCAAGTCCTCGGAGCCTCGATGGAAGTGTTACGGCCTTGGAAATTTGGCTAAGTCCACGGAATCTCGATGAAAGCGCTCCGACCTGGAAATTTGGCAAGTCCATAGAACCTTGGTGGAAGCATTCCGGCTGGGAAAATCTCTTAGTCCACGGAGCTTTTACGCAAGAAGAGGAGAAGAGCGAATTCCTAAGTGGATGATCGACTTAAGTCTACGATCTCACCGGAAAACTTCAGAGCTCTCTTCTGCCTCTGGAGTTGATTGTCTTCAAATAAAGACCTGAGAGTCTATTTATAGTTTTCTGGAGGGATATGTTGGTAATTGCGCCGGGGTTGAATTTGTGTTGGTGAATGACGTCGTTTCATTTTGGTCACCTGAATCACTAACTTTAGCAAAACGATGGAAGTGCCCCCGGGCAGCTTGGGCGGCTCGAGCAGGGTGCTCGAAGGCGGCGACGGCCGGGTCCGGCGGCCGGCGTGGGGCTCGGCCATGCGCGCACGGCGCGACCACGCAGCCGCACGTGCGCTGGCAGTGCGCATGCTGGCCTTGCGCGCAGCCCGCGCGCTGTCCAGTTGTGTGTGCGCGGGTTTTGGGCCCTCCTTCCGGGGGCTTCTGGGTCTCGGGAGAGTTTGGTTCTGCGCGTGCGTCTTGTCCTGCTGGGCCGTCTTTTCTCATGCGTCCTTGGTCCGAGTCTTCTAGGTTTGACTTAAGAACTTTTAGGGGGGGACCCATTACTTAGTTTCTTTGAATTACAATCATACTTCATAACACAAATTTATAAATTAAAAGCTATATATATAGTGATATTATCATTAGTAATTTAACCTTTTTATAATGAATAAAGTGTATTTGCATGAAATCTGCAGGAAGCAGTTTGAGTTGACATCCATCGCTTTAGATTTGGAAAGCCATGCACAGCAACTCAGCAAGCCAAGCAGCAATCCTGCCTTTGGATGAAAAGTTTTTACTGTATCATTTACAGAGCAATGAATTGCACTCAAATTTCGTTATGAGTGCTTCGGTTTTTTTACTTTTTTTTTTAATAAAATATAATTAGATGTCAGAGAGCGCTGCTAGAGAGCAGGATTACAATCAAAAGTCAATTATACCCCCTTCCACGTTACTTATCCCCATGCTACCAGCTTTTTAAAAAATATATATATTATTGTTAATAATTTTATTTTCTTTCTTCAGCTAATATAATCATACAGTTCTAACCACCGATTAATCATTGAGAAAATTTTAATATCATTTACATGATCACATGAACAAATGTACTGCTCTTTAATATTATAATCAAAATATATTAATTAAGGAATAAAAACCTTCTAAGTATTATTTATAAGAGGTTGAATAAAGACTCATAAAAGCAAATCATAACTTAAGACGTACAAAAATATCACAATTAGAAAATATATGTTTGACAAGATAATGATCAAGACCGTCACTAAAAAAAACTAGTTTTGAACATTAAAGTGGTTGAAATTCCTTTGGTGAGATCAGGCGGTCACGAATAGCTGTTTATAACTACCGCATTCACAATCACTATTACCACATCAAATGGAGCCTAATTTATGGTTCCGTTTGACACGGTGGTAGCGGTCGTAAACGCAAGGGTTAAACCGTCATTCGTTAAGGATCACCTAACAAACATCATCCATTTGAACATAAAAGTGGATGAAGTTCCTTATGTGGGCATTAACGAATGACAATTTAACCTACATGTTCATGACCGCTACCACCGTGCCAAACAGAGACTATAACTTAAATAATAAGGTGTTTTTTTAAAAAAAATCTATAAGACAACTCACATTTGTTTACTTTAAAAAAATCTTTGGGACAACTAACATTTGTTGAGCACAATCTTAGTTTTATTATACCTAATTTAAAAATAAATATTTTGAAGAGCTAAAAGAATATGAGAATTTTTAGTTAGATAGCTCCCTAAACCTCTTGTGGGTTTCACCTACGTTTTTGTTTATCATCAATATTAAGCTCCTGTTAGATTACCTATTTGATTCGACACGTAGGAGTCCGGTAGGGTGACAGTATAACGGGGTGACTCGACGAACCCATTTGTGACGAGCGGTTCGAGCCTGATCGCGGTTTATCGTCACGATCCTCTAGATGGGAGGATGGACGATCACGATCTATCAAGGGTTTCTTGAGGCCCTGATTTTGGGTATATAAGGGTTTTGCTAAACCATCTCAAGGCAAGAAATCCGGTCCATCTCTCCCCAAAAATCAGAAGCCGCAACCCGTCGGGAAGGAGAAAAATCGCGGCGATTTAGGTCTTCTTGCCGGAGCTTCTCTCGCCGCCCTTTCGTCTCCGGCAAGGCAAGATCTGAGCTTGTCGTGCTCATCTCCAGGCTCCTCTTCGTGCTCGGCCGACGCCGACCTCCTCCCCGTCCAGGCGGCTCCTCCCGATCCAAGCCCAGGCGGCGCTTCCCCGCACTCAAGGCAGCACCTCCTCACCTGCATCGGGTTTCAGATTCCTGCTCTCATTTGGCTCCATGCCTGGAGGTATAACTTCCTCTAACTCCTCTATGCGTGATCCTCTTGCGTCTCCGCTGCGCTCTAGGCGTGCCCTAGATTTTCAGTTCTAATATTTGGTATCAGAGCGGCGTATAGAGGTCAAAATGCGGTTTTGAAAAAATACTGTGAAGATTCCATCCCAAAAATGTGTTATTTTGACGTTTTTTCAAAACTATGTGGAGATTTCTTCCGAAATGCGCGTAGCCTTTTCCGTTGGATGCTCGATTGTTGTGTGTTCAGGGATTGTCGTGGTTGTCTATTGCCGGTAGTTCTGTGATGCTGTAATATTTTTTCAAGACCCTGTAATAATTTATTATTTTATGTATCTTGAATGTAATGTAACGACAATGGACAACCCCGCTTTCCCGACCCGAATCCAATATTCGTGACCGCCTTATGAAGGAGATCAAGCGCTTAAAATCCGGTGATCTTTGGGGCTCTCCGATGCGGTGGTAACGGAACATTACAAAACGTCCAAGTCTTGGCGATAGTGGTCGATCCAGAGTACTTATGAAGCTTTTCAGTTGAAGGCGTTTATGGAAATCGGATTCGGGTCATTTGCTTGTTTGAGCTCCAACATTCTTTCTACTTATTTGCCTAAAATTAGAATACTGGTTTATCGTGATTATCAGGGGTGGGCAAAGCATCCTGATAAGCGCGGTAATAGTGACTGTTCAGGGAACACACCGTGGGGTGCGTTATTATAGTCACAAATATCTAATTTTTGCTCGTTGCAATTAAATTTTAAGGTTGCTAAAAATTGCTCGGCCCCACAAGGAAGTGATTGATAACAACAAAAATTTTTAATTGGTATATAGTAGTAAGAGTGTATCCCGATTAAGGGGTCTCCATGCCCACAGGTACGAGTTCCCGTTGATTGCGATACACGGTCTTACTAGCTATATAAATCAAGATAAAATTTAATAAAAATCCTCTGCGATAGCGGCCTTTGCCCACAGGAAGACTGGATTTTTATTATTAACAATTAATATGAGTTAATTGTTAAATATAACGTTTGTGCCGCTTTGCGTAATTTTCATATTAGCGTTGCTTTAAAATAAATTGTAAGCGTGTACCCTTTTTTCTTGCAGTTTTTAACACGGTAATCGACCCAACTCAATTCATCCCCACTCTCTCGGGGGATAATTATAAAATATGGAAAGATAAAGTGCTTCTAGCCTTAGGGTGCATGGACCTTGATTTGGCACTCCGCGTGGATAAGCCCGCGCTCCCCACGGCGGAGAGCACACCAGCTGACCGTACCTTATACGAGCGATGGGAGAGATCCAATCGTCTCAGTATAATGGTGATCAAGACCCACGTCAGTCAGATCATTAGGGGATCTATCCCTGTGTGCAAAACTGCTAAAGAACTGATGGGGGCCATTGACGAACAGTTCGTCAGCTCGGATAAAGCTTAGGCCAGCACCCTGATGGCAAAGCTCTGTTCCATGAAGCTCAAAGGGACAGAAAGCGTGCGAGGACATATTATGGAGATGAGAGACATAGCTGCTCAGCTAAAAGCTTTGGACGTTGATTTTTCGGAGTCTTTCCTGGTCCACTTTATCTTGACTTCTATGCCTGCCGACTACACTGCCTTCAAGGTTTCTTATATGACACATAAGGAAAAAATGGTCAGTGAACGAGCTATTGAACATGTGCGTTCAAGAGCAAGGCAGGCTGAAGCAAGAGAAGTTGGAATCAGTGAACTTTGTGCACCACAAGAAAGGGCAATCCAGCAAAACCAAGAGTGACCCAAAGGGCAAGGGTAAGGGGATAGCTATTCCCATAAAGAAACCGGAGAACATGAAGCTATCAACTTGTTTCTTCTGCAAAAAGAGTGGTCACATGAAGAAGGATTGCAACAAGTACAAAATTTGGCTCGCGAAAAGGGAAGGTATGACGTCATTAGTGTGTTATGAATCAAATTTCGTTAATTCTCATGATTTTCATAACACATGGTGGATTGATTCAGGCTCTTCAATCCATGTTTCTACTGTTATGCAGGGGTTTCAAAGCCTAAGGAAACCTAGCGATGGAGAACTATGCGTCTATTCAGGAAACAAGATGTCGTCTTCTATTGAAGGTGTGGGGACTTACAGGCTCGTCCTTCAGACCAGATACATTTTAGAGTTAGATAAGACCTTCTTCATTCCTAGTTTTTCCAAAAATTTATTATCTGTATCAAGACTAACGTCTAAGGGCTTTAATTTTCAGTCTAAAGATTTTTCAATTCTGATTGTTAAAGATTCAGTCCCTATTGGCTCTGGTAGATTTATTGATGGATTATATAGTCTTGATTTAGATTTAAATTATATGCAATCATTCACTACAGTGATTGATAACAGTAGTAGCCTAAGTGTGAAAAACATCAGCTCATCTAGCTTATGGCATGGGAGATTAGGTCATATCTCCATAGAGCGCCTTAAAAGGTTAGTGAAAGAAGGTGTCATTCAGGCACTAGACTTCACTGACTTTGGGACTTGCATACAATGCATAAAGGGAAAGCATACGAGCAAGTCCAGTAAAGGAGCTAGAAGAAGTGATGCCAAATTAACGATAATTCACACTGATATCTGTGGACCGTTTAACACCCTCTGTATGAATGGTCAAAAGTATTTTATTATTTTTATTGACGATTTTACAAGATACATGTATCTTTACCTCCTGAATGACAAGTCTGAAGCACTCGATGCTTTCAAAGTCTATAAGGCAGAGGTAGAGAAACAATCTGGTTTGAGTATCAAAATTGTAATATCTGACAGAGGCGGTGAATATTATGGTAGGTTCATAGATGGAACTCAAAACCCTGGTCCATTTGCTAGATTCCTTCAAGAACATGGAATCATAGCTCAATATACGACGCCTGGCACGCCACAACAAAATGGCATAGCTGAAAGGAGAAATCGTACCTTAATGGACATGGTAAGGAGCATGACTAGTGTCTCATCTCTTCCCCCTAATATGTGGAGTGAAGCCTTGAAAACGGCCGTGTACATCTTGAACCGGGTTCCATCCAAATCCATTCCTAAAACACCGTTTGAGTTATGGAATGGATGGAATCCCAGTTTGAAACATGTGCACATATTGGGCTGTCCAATAGAGGTTAGGGTGTACAACCCACATGAAAGGAAATTAGACCCGAGGACAGTCAGTGGTTTTTTCATTGGCTTTGCAGAAAAATCCAAGGGTTACAGATTTTATTGTCCCTCTCACACGCTGAAAATAGTTAAAGCAAGGAATGCCAAATTTCTTGAAGAACTCCACACTGGTGAGAATAGTTCTCATAAGGTTGTGATAGAAGAGATGAAGGAGACTGCACACTCTGGTAGCGGTGTTGAACCTGGGGGGCTCATACCAACTACGTTTCAACACCTACCTATTCAGATCCCAACTTATGAAGGCGTGATCGGTGATTCCCCTATCCAGAACTCTCATGAAGAAGTGGTTAATGAGGCAGTCATCCAGGAACCACTACCAGTGGTTGAGACTGCGCCACAACCACCGGATCAACCAGATTTAAGGAGATCTTCAAGAGCCAAAAGGTCGGCTATTCCATCGGATTACGTAGTGTACTTACAAGAGACCGACGATCTGTCTGGACTCAATCAAGACCCCCTCACCTTTTCAGAGGCCATGAGCCATACAGATTCTGATAAATGGTATGAAACTATGAAGGAAGAAATTAACTCAATAGCAATAAATCAAGTATGGGATCTAGTAGAGTTACCAGAAGGCTTCCGTGCGGTAGGTTGCAAATGGGTCTATAAGACCAAAGTTGACACCTCTGGTAACATCGAACGATATAAAGCGAGACTTGTAGCCAAAGGTTTCCTTCAAAGGGAGGGTATCGATTATCACGACACCTTCTCTCCAGTTTCTAAGAAGGATTCATTAAGGATAATCATGGCCCTCGTAGCTCATTTCAATCTGGAGCTACATCAGATGGATGTCAAGACGGCATTCTTAAATGGGGAACTTGAGGAGGAAGTGTACATGATCCAACTTGAAGGATTCGTTTCGGAGAAAGGCAATAACCTTGTGTGCAAATTATTAAGGTCACTATATGGACTAAAACAGTCCGCACGACGATGGTATATAAAATTTCACAATGTAATTATCTCATTCGGTTTCGAGGAAAACATTGTGGATGATTGCATATACATCAAGGTCTGTGGGAGCAAGTTTATGTTATTAGTCCTATACGTTGACGACATTTTGCTAGCAAGTAATGATTTGGGAATGATATGGGAGACTAAACAGTTCCTCTCTAAGAATTTTGATATGAAAGATTTAGGGGAGGTTTCCTATGTTATAGGAATTGAGATACATAGAGATAGATCTAGAAAGATCTTGGGGTTATCTCAGAAAGCCTATATCAACAAAATTCTCGAGAGATTCAATATGAAAAACTGTTCCAGTTCAATAGCTCCTATTGTAAAGGGTGACAAATTCAGTTTGTCACAATGTCCCAAAAATTCTCTGGAATTGGAATCCATGAAGAATATTCCATATGCATCTGCGGTTGGCAGTTTGGTCTACTTAGATGTTTGCACTAGACTAGACATTGCATTCGTTGTAGGGATGTTGGGGAGATACCAAAGTAACCCTGGAATGGAGCACTGGACAGCTGTCAAAAAAGTATTACGATATCTCCAGGGGACGAAAGATTGCATGCTTACGTATAAAGAATCCGACAATCTGGACCTGGTCGGATACACAGATGCAGACTTTGCAGGTTGCCAAGACTCGAGGAAATCTACATCAGGCTACATCTTTATGTTGGCCGGTGGTGCAGTGGCGTGGAAGAGTGTCAAACAGACCCTCATCGCATCCTCGACTATGTAGGTAGAGTTTATTGCATGCTATGAAGCAACGAAACAAGCATTATGGTTGAGGAATTTCTCCTCAGGGCTTAGGATGATGGATACAGTTCCTAAGCCCATGAAGCTTCTTTGTGATAATGCTGCAGCAGTGTTCTTTGCCAAGAACAATAAAAGTGGGAGGCGCAACAAACACATTGATATAAAGTTTTTGGTGGTTAGAGAGAACGTGCAGGAGGGTAAAATCGTCATCGAGCATATAGGCACACTGCTTATGATAGCAGATCCCATGACTAAAGGGCTCCCACCTAAGCTATACAAAAGTCATATAGAAAGAATGGGACTTGTGGACTCGTTTGATGTTTGAAGTTGTCATGACATTTTATGTTATTCTCCTGTTATGATTGATTAATGCAATATTTTCCAGTTTACTATCTCTATTGCGCATATTAAAGTATTATTAAAGATTTAATATTGTATTAAAGAGTGGGAGTTTCCACTCATAAAGAGTTAATGCCGCGTAAAGCACTTGATGGGATTTAACGTCTACATTGTGATTGCGGAAGGGAAGTGCCTACTGCTTAAGGTACAACCGCTGCAGTCCGTGTGGTGGTGATGTCCTATGCAAGTATAAAGACGTCACATAAAGTTTGGGCCAAAAGTCACTGTTATTTTTAATTATTATGTATGGCCATACGAAAAAGTTTGAGTTCACTATCACCCTATGAGTCTAGTGTTATTTTACTCCTATAAAGCAAAATTATAATTTTTCTATATAATAGGTTGGATTTTCCCCATGTTGAATCAAGTGGGAGAATGTTAGATTACCTATTTGATTCGACACATAGGAGTCCGGTAGGGTGACAGTATAATGGGGTGACTCGACGAACCCATTTGTGACGAGCGATTCGAGCCTGATCGCGGTTTATCGTCACGATCCTCTAGATGGGAGGGTGGACGATCACGATCTATCAAGGGTTTCTTGAGGCCCTGATTTTGGGTATATAAGGGTTTTGCTAAACCATCTCAAGGCAAGAAATCCGGTTCATCTCTCCCCAAAAATCAGAAGCCGCAACTCGTCGGGAAGGAGAAAAATCGCGGCGATTTAGGTCTTCTTGCCGGAGCTTCTCTCGCCGCCCTTTCGTCTCCGGCAAGGCAAGATCTGAGCTTGCCGTGCTCATCTCCAGGCTCCTCTTCGTGCTCGGCCGACGCCGACCTCCTCCCCGTCCAGGCGACTCCTCCCGATCCAAGCCTAGGCGACGCTTCCCCGCACTCCAGGCGGCGCTTCCCCGCACTCAAGGCAGCACCTCCTCACCTGCTTCGGGTTTCAGATTCCTGCTCTCATTTGGCTCCATGGCCGGAGGTATAACTTCCTTTAACTCCTCTATGCATGATCCTCTTGCGTTTCCGCTGCGCTCTAGGCGTACCCTAGATTTTCAGTTCTAATAGCTCCATTTATTTGAGCATTTTATCTTCGTATTGATTTTCAAAAAATGCGAACATAATTTTTTGCACATTTGAATAGCTTCCATTAGGAATCACCAATTGAACCTCAAAGATATTATTTTTTCTTCATCTATCTCAAACCACTCCATCCCTCACTGCAACCACCCACCCAAACATACCATTAATTACTGAATTATGCTTTATTGATTATGCCATTAAAAATTTCATTAGGCATGTCAGTGATATTTTTAAGGAGCTACTATTAAACTTATCAACTCTATTAAAGTTGAATTAATATGCATGATAATATATGCATTAAGGTGAAAATTTTGTTATAAAATTTGAAAAATGATGCATAACTATTTTTGCTTCATTTATATCTCTACTATACACAAAGAAATACTTTCATGTCATACCGCGTAACTCTGTCATACCATTAGATCTATTTAGACCGACTGATTGATTAGATCATTACATCTCATCCGTTCGATCATATCATATCATCGAATCAATCAGGACCATCTGTTTACTTTTTTGTAGGGCTCTTACACCTAGAATAGAGGGGGTCCTAAACCTATAATTTTAGTAGTCCTACTACCCTAAAAATGGAAATTACCATTTTACCCTTAAAATTTCAAAAAAAAATCAAAAGACAAGTGAGCTTGAACATCAATCCCACTTTAAATATATCTCGGCCGGTATACAGTAGCCTGCTCTGCATGGCCCGCCTACTTTATGTCAAATTTCAAACCTTCCATTTTTTTCTACTATTAAATACTATAGAGAAAGGTGGAAAACCTTGTATATAGTTCTTGAATACAAAAATACAAGTATGAATACAAATGTATAGGAGAGAAGAGAGGAAAACTAAGCTATACAAACAATGTGAGACTAAACACAAACTCCTATATGAGCCTTATAAATGGGTCAGTACATCATGTTTTTCTAACATTCTCTAACACTCCCCCACAAGTTGGAGCGTACAAGTCGTATGCACCAAACTTGGATAAGAACTGATGATACATTTGTCGTGGTAATGCCTTGTTGAGAATGTCGGTAACCTGCCCAGATTTTGGAACATGATCTAGCTCTAACTTCTTTAATTGGACCTTTTCACGAACAAAATGGCAGTCAACGTCGATATGCTTGGTTCGCTCATGAAACACAGGATTCTTTGCGGTGTGAATTGCAGCCTGGCTGTCGCAAAACAAGATTGCAGGTGAGGATAAAGTAACCCCCAAATAACCAAGTAGACTCTCAAGCCAGGTGAGTTCAGATACAACTGCCGCCATTGCACGATACTCAGCTTCAGCGGATGATCTAGCAACAACAGACTGCTTTTTGCTACGCCAAGTAATAATATTTCCCCCCAAAGTAGGTACAGAAGCCTGTAGTAGAGCGGCGATCATCTAGGGAACTTGCATAATCGGCATCTGAGTATGCAACAAGATATAGGGAGGAAGATGACTTATATACCAATCCTTGTCCAGGAGCTGTCTTCAACTATCTGAGGATGCGTTCCACAGCCTAAAGATGAGAAGTGCGAGGGGCATGCATAAATCTGCTAACAACTCCAACGGCAAATGAAATATCAGGTCTTGTGACAGTTAGGTAAATCAATTTTCCCACAAGGCGCTGATAATACTCAGGGTTCGTAAACAGGGAATCAGAGTCAGACCCATGAGCACATAACTTGTGGTTGGCGTCCATCGGAGTTTCTATAGGTTTACACCCCGAATAGCCAGCATCGTGGAGGAGATCAAGACAATACTTTTGTTGTGACAAAATAAGGCCATCGGGCCGTCTTGCAACCTCAAGCCTAAGAAAGTACCTCAACCCTCACAGATCTTTTGTCTGAAAAACGGAGTTTAAGTGTTGCTAAATTTCCTGTATCCTCGTGGTGTCGTCTCCAATGATCAAGATATCATCCACATATACCAGGAGAATGATAGTGCCAGTTGATTGATGTCGAGTGAAAAGAGAGAAGTCGGCCGAGCTCCGCTTGAATCCAACATCGCAAACAACCTTACTAAACTTGTCAAACCAAGCCCGGGGAGACTGTTTGAGACCATAAATTGATTTCCAAAGAAGACATACACGAGACTCCCCCGTGGTCTCAAACCCGGGTAGTTGATGCATGTAGACGGTCTCTTGAAGGTCGTCATTCAATAAGGCATTCTTAATATCAAGCTAATGGAGAGGCCAGTGGTGATGGACAGCCAAGGAGATCAGAACACGAACGGAATTCAGCTTGGCAACGGGAGAGAATATTTCCTCATAATCAAGCTCCTGATGTTGTGTAAACCCACACGCCACAAGTCGAGCCTTGAGCCTATTAATTATCCCATCCTGAGCATGCTTGATAGTAAACACCCACTTGCAACCGACACATGAATGGCCGGGAGGAGGAGGAACCAGATCCAAAGTCTAGTTGGACCAAAGAGCAGTCATTTCCTTGTCCATGACCGCGCGCCACCTTTGATGTAAAAGAGCCTCCTACACGAAGTTAGGAATAGAAATGGAGGAGAGAGAGAGAGAGAGAAAAAAAAAAACTTGCGTAGAGTAGGAGCTAGGCGATGCATAGAGACATAATTCACCATGGTATGAGCGGTAGAGGAAGTTGTAGGATCGTCAGTTCGCAAAATAGCACTGGTACTGGGAGGCTGTTATAGAGATCCAGAGACCAGGGAACGGCGAGTGTAGATGTGAATAAGGGGTGGCTTGGATGGTGGAGGTGGAACATGTATCGTAGGAGGAGTTGGAAGTAGCGGTGGTAAAGAAGACGTGACAGGAACAGTTGGTCAAGGAGCTGGTGGGGGAAAATGAGGAGCAATGTCAGACGATGACTCAAAAAATGGTTGAGCCTCTTGAAAGGTGACATCAACAGAGATAATGACTTTGTCATGAGGCGGAGAATAACACACATAGCCTTTCTGTGTCCGAGAGTAACCAAGAAATATACACTTACGTGCTCGGGGAGTGAACTTATCCGTGATTGGACTGAGATTATGAACATAGCAGGTACACCCGAACACACGAGGCGTAAGAGAAAACGAGGAGTTGGATGGAAAGAAAAGGCTTAACGGAGTGGCATGATCGAGCACAGAAGAAGGAATGCAATTGATGAGATGATATGTCGTAGAGACTACAAAGTTCCAAAAACGAGTAGGAACATGCATTTAGAGCATTAGGGATCGCGCCACATCAAGAAGATGGCGATTCTTCTGCTCGGCAACACCATTTTGTTGAGGCGTGTACGCACAAGAGATTTGATGTATGGTATCGAACTCCGTGCACAATTTTGCAAATGTATGACTAGTGTATTCCTTAGCGTTATCCGTAAGAATAACTTTTAGAGGAGAGGCGAACTGTGTACGGATTTCATTCAGGAAGGAACAAAATGTAGAGATAAGTTTATTACGATCCCGAAGTAAGTACAACCAAGTTAAGCGTGAGAAGTCATCAATAAATGTTACGAAATAATGATAACCAAACATACTAGGGGTTTTATAAGGGCCCCAAATATCAGAATGAACTAATGCAAATGGAGTATCACTCAGAGTACGATGGGGATAAATGGAAACACAATGTTGTTTGACAAAGATACATGAATCACAAGAGAACTCATGCAGAGTGACATCCGGAAGAGCTTTCTTGAGAGTTTGGAGGGGAGCTTTCCCAAGACAACGATGTCAGTCGGTAGTGGAAACAATAGAGAAGGCGGAAGGAGGGACATCGAGGAGTTAGAGCCCATTTGACAGTCGTCCCTTACCAATGATATTTTGCGTGTTCCGATCCCGCACAACAAAGGTAGATGGTGAGAAAGTAACACAGCAATTTAGGTCATTTGTAAGGTGGCTAACGGAGAGTAGATTAATTGGGGAACCGGGAATATGAAGAGTAGAGGTCAGAGATAGAATGGGTGTGAGGGGTATATCAACAGCACCAGAAACGGAGGTGGTATCACCATTTGCCACCATTATGAACTTGGGGTGAGCAGTCCCGGAGTATTGTAGAGGGCGTTGTGACGTGATGTGATGTGTGGTGCTTGAGTCCATAATCCAGTGAGAGCTTTGCGAGAGATAAGACATACCTTCATTAGAAATAGAGGCGACAGAGCCAGATGTGCGTGAGATCACCCCTTGTAGTTATTGAAGCTGAGTGCGGAGAGCATCAATATCTGCCCGAGTAGAGGCAGTAGAATTTGGGGAAGGAGCGATAGGAGGAGCGGGAGGATCAACCCGAGAATTAGCAACAAGATGTGGAGGTAGGTCGTGTTTGCGATGGCACGTGGCCTCAAGATGGCCATCTCGGCCGCAATAAGTGCACTTAAACAGAGGTTTGCTAGACTGACCTCGTCCTCGAGTCGTGGTACGGCTGCCACGAGCTGAGGACCCCCGAGCATGCAGAGCTGGTGAAGAGTGTTGTAGGAGCGCTGGGGAGAGAGTAATAGGAGTATTGGGGGGGGGTGACCTTCAGGAGAATATAGCATACATCAGATAAATTTAGTGTGTTTGTAGAGGAGAGAATCTGGGCCCGAACACTATGGAGGTGAGAGGGGACCTGATACATCATCATAGCAATGTCGACAACCTCTTTCTGGGCTCGCTGAGTATTCAAATCTGTAGTGGGAGGCTGATGCTGGATCCAGGCCTCCACTAGGGTCTTGGCTTTAGCCACAAAAGAGATCATATCACCGGGACCCCCGAGATCTAGATTTTGGATATCTGAGATAATGTCAAACAGGTTTTGCAAACTCTTCTGGCCCGAGTATAATGAATGGAGTTCCTCCCACATGGCTTTCACCTTGTCATGATACATCACCATCTGATAGGGCTCAGTGTCCATAGAGTTGAGGAGCCAAGATTGGACGCGACCATCATCACGGAGCAACTCATCAGTGGGAGCGATTGGAGTAACCTTTGTGAGGTGGTATAGAAGACCTTTTGTCTACAGGATGCCACGAACTGAGTGAACCCACTCGACAAAATTGTACTTTCCACTGAGGGAGATATTAGTAATGCGAAGTTCATCGCGATGCTCGGAACTTGGTGTTGCAACACGATCGGGAAGAACCGAGGAGGTGTTGGAGTTCTCGAACACCATGAGACCGCAGCGGTTTGATGTGGGCAAGAGCTGGGTGGGCAGCAAGTAGAAGTCGGATAGCAGACCGGGAGGAAGAAAACCGAGCGGCTAGCTAGAAAGAGTCCGTGCGGATAGCAAACCGTAGGAAAGAAATACGGCAACAAACCGAAAAACACGACAAGCAGGTCGTGGTCGGGCGGCGAGCAGCAAGCCTCAAGAACTAGAACTGGCAGCTAGGGACAGAGCACAAGTGAATATAAAGTAGCTTGGTCGGCAAGAGCAGACCGCACCAAGACACAGTTGCGGCAGATAGGCACCAGTCCATGAGGTTAGAAGCAACCCGCACCGGAGCGGAAAAAAACATTCTATGCGAGTAGGAGAGCGAGGCGCGAAGAGAGGAGAGGTAAGGAGACCACAGCGAGGAGTAAACCGCACGGTAAAGATACTGCATGGGTTTGAGTAAGAAGCCGGATAGAAGTAAAACCGCGAGAAGCCGCCCGCCAAACAAGGGAAGTCACAGCGGGTAGTAGTTGCAGCAGAAAGAAAGAAACCCGTGACGGTTAGAAGACCTTCCGTACGGGGAGGAGGGGGCGTGGGGCCCACGTGTCAGAGACAGGGAAGGCTATAAAGAGGCGTAGAAGAGAGGAGGTGGATCCACGGAAGAAGATATGGTAGCAGTTAGAAAGTGGAGAAACCGCAAAGCCGTGCGGTTAGTAAAGAGAACAAACCGCAAAGTCGCGCGATTAGGTAAGAGAACAAACCGCTCGGTTAACAGGAGACCTGGCGGTTTGAAAAAAAGGCAGACCAGATCGTTGGCTCTTATACCATGCAGAGAAAGGTGGAAAACCTTGTATATACTTCTTGAATACAAAAATACAAGTATGAGTACAAATATATAGGAGAGAAGAGAGGAAAACTAAGCTATACAAATAATGTGAGACTAAACACAAACTCCTATATGAGCCTTATAAATGGGCCAGTACATCATGTTTTTCTAACATTCTCTAACACTCCCCTGCAAGCTGGAGCGTACAAGTCGTATGCACCAAACTTGGATAAGACCTGATGATACATTTGTCGTGGTAATACCTTTTTGAGAATGTCGGCAACCTGCCCAGATGGTGGAACATGATCCAGCTCTAACTTCTTTAATTGGACCTTTTCACGAACAAAATGGCAGTCAACGTCGATATGCTTGGTTTGCTCATGAAACACAGGATTCTTTGCGATGTGAATTGCAGCCTGGCTATCTCAAAATAAGATTGTCGGTGAGGGTAAAGTAACCCCCAAATCACCAAGTAGACTCTTAAGCCAGGTGAGTTCAGATACAACCGCCGCCATTGCACGATACGAAGCTTCAGCGGATGATCTAGCAACAGCAGGCTGCCTTTTGATACGCCAAGTAATAAAATTTCCCTGAAAGTAGGTACAGAAGCCTGTAGTAGAGCGGCGATCATCTAGGGAACCCGCATAATCCACATCTGAGTATGCAACAAGAGATAGGGAAGAAGATGGCTTATATACCAATCCTTGTCCAGGAGCTGTCTTCAAATATCTGAGGATGCATTCCACAGCCTAAAGATGAGAAGTGCGAGGGGCATGCATAAATCTTCTAACAACTCCAACGGCAAATGAAATATCAGGTCTTGTGACAGTTAGGTAAATCAATTTTCCCACAAGGCGTCGATAATACTCAGGGTTCGTAAACAGGGAATCTGAGTCAGATCCATGAGCACATAACTTGTGGTTGGCGTCCATCGGAGTTTCTATAGGTTTACACCCCGAATAGCCAGCATCATTGAGGAGATCAAGACAATACTTTCGTTGTAGTAGAAAAATGTTGGACTAAACACTAACTCCTATATGGGCCTTATAAATGGGCCAATACATCATGTTTTTCTAACATTTTCTAACAAATAAGAAGGAATATATTAAACTTACAATGAAGGACTAAAAACAAAGCAAGTGGCCTTTAATTCAGACAAAAAAAGACGGTTGTTATGTGCAAACCGAAATAGTATAGGTGCAATCCAAAATTTTAAATAAAATCTATTCATTTCACTTCCCTAAAATCGGTCCGGGCAAACCAGTCTCCCCCTCTTTCGGCTATCGCGATATCAGGGTTTAGGTTTTTCCGCACGATGGCTCCTCCGCCTGTTCCGCACGACGCCTCCTCCGCCTGTTCCGCACGACGCCTCCTCCGTCTGACGCCTCATCGGCCGAGCTATCGTCGGTTTCCCTGGTTCCTCGATTTCACGGGTTTCGTCGTACTCGCTCTCCAAATCGCAAGCTCCACCTCCTTCCGCCAACAACGCCTCCATCCTGACACAATGGCACCCTCTTCCTTCGTTTCTCCGGTGTGAGATCTTGCAGCCAATGTGTGCTCCTCTTCTATGATTACATCTAGCTAAAAATTTCCCTTCTCAGACAACAGTCAGTTCTTTTCTTCTTCGTCAATATTTACTACTTTCTGTAGGATCTTACTTGTTCACTCTCTTATTTTTTTTGTCCACAGGTTTCGCGGCTTCCTAAGTTCTTCTCGCTTCTCACTCTCGATCAACGAAGATTTTCAGGTAACATTCCACCATTTCTGCTGGTTGAAGTGCTTAGAGATTTATCAAACTATAACCAATTTTTTTTTAGATTTATCAAAATCCAACTGGTTTTGGGTTTTGATGGTTATTTAGTTGCTATTAAGTTGATTTTTAATTATTTTTAAGTCATTTTATGTGCTATTTTTAACATGGGTTTTGATGTTGGATCACATTTCGTCACGTCACAATGTTTTGAATTCATGGAAATCATTTTGTGCAACTTAAGATGCGTGAAGACTGCTCAATACCTCCAATTATCTCTGCTTGGGGGTGGTATCATCGGGACATTACTGAAGAATGGTACAAAATTTATTTTTTACTCAATTTGTATATATCTTTAGTATTTAAATCGGGTTAATATTTGCCAATGAATAATACTTTTGTAGGTGCCAATATAATTAATGGGAATTTAAAAGGGTAATTTTAACTTTTTTGACATCTTTTGGAGAAGATTGGTAAACATCTATTTTATGATTTCTTTTCTGTTTATTAGTATAGTTTTAGTGTAAATATTGTTTTAACTTGACCTTTCTCCATAGGTACCAATCTGTTGTTTGATATGAAATTGAGTGCCAATTATTATCGTGGTGCTGAGGGAAGGAACATACAGTTGTCATCTTGTTGGAATTTTGCAGGGTCAAAGGAGTAAATCTCTTGTTTTTTTGGTGTGAATCGAGTGTTTCTAATCTTCATTGCTGTGTTTGAGAAATGTTGTTTGTTATGAAATGTTGTTTTATTGTTGATCAATGTGTTGATCCAGTTTGGATTTCTGCTTCAGTAAATCTCTTGTTTGTTATGAAATGTTGTTTTATTGTTGATGATTCAATGAGATGTTATTTAAGATTTTTGAAAAAAAATTTGGTTTGCATATAACAATTTGGGCTGCACATATAATTTTATGATCTGCACGTAGAATTGATTTGCACATATCAAAAATTGATTTGCACTTAACATTTGCCAAAAAAATTGCTTCCACCGAAATTCAAATCAGCACCACAACTGCAATCATGAAGACTGCAAACCACTAAGACATCAAAGACTTGATCAATCCTATTGAATGTATTATATATATATATATATATATATATATATATATATATATATATATATATATATATATATATATATATATATATATATCAATAAAAATACACATATCTATATATTTATTTATATATTTAATATGTAGATATACATAAATATATATATACAAAAATATAACATATATAATATATAGATACATATATATGTATATGTACGTATCCCGCCGAGAGCGGGCAAGATACTATCGCGTGGGGCAGGGGAGGGGGGAGGCGTACACTGTCACTCGTGCGTGCGTGCGTGCGTGCGTGCGTGCGTGCGTGCGTGCGTGCGTGCGTGCGTGCGTGCGTGCGTGCGTGCGTGCGTGCGTGCGTGCGTGTGTGTGTGTGTGTGTGTGTGTGTGTGTGTGTGTGTGTGTGTGTGTGTGTGTGTGTGTGTGTGTGTGTGTGTGTGTGTGTGTGTGTGTGTGTGTGGAATTTTATCGATATTGACATTAAATTTATGGGGTCAATACAAACTCAACGACATTGATTGCACCTCATTTTGACGTGTATTAGTGAAGTTGGTCGAAATGTGCCATTTTAAACTGCATGCCAGTCCAAGAATGACCTTTTTGTGTAAATAGACTCAGAATTGACACCAATCAATTGTATTGTACTTATTTTACTAAGACAAACTCAATGGATAAATTCGGGCTTGATTATGAATTTCTTTTAACAAGATTGACCTTTGGACTATGAATAATTAATTAGAGTAATATTAACAAAGTGAAAGAACCACTCCATTTTGCATTAGCCGGGTACTTTGCTTAGGTCTAGCTATGCCATATAATGATAAAAATACATTGTTGATCTAATTGTAGCTCTCCACTTCATATCCATGGCCATCAACCATACACTTCCTCCACTCCACCACAAACCATATGAAACTATTACCCTTTCTTTAAAGTTGAAGACCCTATGTATTTTTATGCTCCAACGATGACCACACGCTCAAACACGGGAGGGAAGCAAGCAGAATTTTGTCGTATCGAGCGGGAGGCAAGAACAAGAGGAGTCGGGGTTGGAATAAGACTTTGTTTGGCATGGTGGTGGCGGTCGTAAACGGATGGGTTAAAACGTTATTCGTTAAGGATCGCCTAACAAACATCATCCGTTTGAACATAAAATGGATGAAGTTCCTTAGGTGAGTTAAAGAATGACAATTTAACCCCATGTTCATGACAGCCATCACCATGTTGTAAAGTATTTTGATCATTCACTTGTAATTGGGTGAAATTTCCATGATTTGATGTTATTTTTATCATTTGTTGGTGTCGTTGGTCTCTACAGTGGTGACGATATCCATTGAATTTCAAGAAAGCGAGAGTGTCAACCGTGAAAAATTTGAAGATGCTAGCAAGCAAAAAATTAACATAAACTCATTCATTGAATAGCTAAAACCCAAACATAAAAAAAAACATCAACAAATTATAAAATTAAAACAACCACTTTACACTTTGTTCTTCATAATGATCAAGGTAAGCAAACCTTCCTATGACACAACAACCTATTGGGCGGGTCATGTCTCTTCCAACTACAATCGTGGGAGCTGGAATCACGTCTCTGCCGGCCACCATGAATGTCCTCGGTTTGGTTCCGGAGATTGCTATGATTGTCTTATTTGCTTTGGTGCTGGCGGTGGAGAGCTTGATATGGAAAAAGAGGTGCGCTTGGGTGACTCCAAACACCGGTGTGTGGCATTGCCCTCTCCTCTCATTTTGGACTGTTAGTAGTAAACACTAATAAGTCATTTATCAAGAACACACATTCTCATTTACTTTTGTGATTGTTTTTTTCTTTTATTTACTGTAATAAGTTCAAATGAAACTTCTCTGTGCTGATGTACGTGAATCTTTACATTCTTTTGAATTTTTTACATTCTTGTGAATTTAAGTTGTTGTATTTGAATGCTTGAAGTTGCCTTAAAATTTAGTGTCTTTCATTCATGGATTTACTTGAAGAAGTTTGAGTTTTTGATACTATTTGAAGCTATGAAGTTGTAGCTGATGGATTTGAAAGGGAAATTAAGTTTAGAGCATATATTTTCCCCCTTTAAGGGAATATTGCTATTCATAAGCCCATTTGATGATGTTGGTGTGATAATTGTTTATGTGATTATAATTAGTGTGCCATTTCTCTTTTATTTATCGTAAGTGGTTTTCTGCTTAACATTCTTAATTTTTATTGATCTGAATATCTAATGATGAACAACATTATCTTGTTTATATTTTTCTAACTTCCCTATTTGTATTGAACCTGCAAACTATTTTGCCTTCAATATATATGATTGTCCACGGCTGTACTTGTAAATTCAAGCTAAAATAATAATAATTGAATGCAATACTGCCAACTTGAGTTTATTACATTCTATTGTAATAATTGAATGTGGGTGCTCACAAAACCAAATTTCTCATGGCCTATGTTTGCTCTTGTTGATCAATTTATCATTTTTTCACAAACAACTTGGATATGAACAATATCATTTAACATACACAATGATTGTTCCTTGACATCAGTTTTTCCTTGATCTTATTGTCTTCAATACCAGCTAATTGTGTTGGAACTGTAATTGCCATTAGCAGTTCACATGATTTGATGTACTTGAAGTTGACTGAAGTCCATGATATGATTCTAGGCGTGGAGATCATAGCCCTATTTATCTTTTTGCGCAGTTATACAATGTTATCTCCGATAATTAAGATAGCTCCAATAAGAAAATTCAAAAAAGAGTGACTTATCTGGTCAATCAAACTCGAGAAATTTTGATTCACCATAAACAGTCATCGTCTATATGTGTGGTGCACAATTGGAGTTCATCATCCAACAATAATTCATGCGTGACATCACACCAATCAGGTGATAAATGGATCGAAGAATTGTTAAATGGGCATCCCCTAGAATTTATGAGAACTTATGGATGTCAAAACACATATTTCTTGATCTACTGCATGTGTTTGAAGAACGTTTTGGGCTACGCGGTTCAAGAAGAACTATCTCACGAGAAGTTCTCACATTGACATTGTACATTTTATCATAGAATGAATCAATGAGACTAACAAAAGAAAGATTTCAACACTCAACGGAGACAATAAGTAAATATTTTTTAGTGGGAATAACTGCCTTGAAAAAATTATCATTTGATATTATAGTGCTAACAGATGAACGCTTCAGTGAAATTTCACAACAAATTTTAAATGATACTTGATACATGTCATATTTTGAGAACTACATTGGAGCAATAGATGGAACACATATTGGTGCATGGGTTCCACCTGAACTGCAAATGGTACACCAAACTAAAATATTATGGCAGTATGAGACTTCAACATATGTTTCATGTCTGTGCTGGCTGGATGGGAGGGTTCGACCCATGATAGTCGTATATTTTAGCGTACACTCATGGAACCAAGTTATCATCTTTCGTTTCCGCCTACAGGTATAATTTTAATTATGAAATTAGAGTAATTTAAAATAAAATACTAATTATAGTTTTAAAATTATATGAAAATATTACTTGGTTGATGTTGCATATCCAATGCAACGAGGATTCTTAAATACACGATATCATTTGCTAGACTTTATGAGGGAAAATCGACCTATACAAGGAAGACAAGAAATATTCAACCATGCACATTCCTCACCGCGTAGCGTCATAGAATGGACATTCAGTGTCTGGAAGAAAAAGTATGCAATACTCAGGAACATGCCTCAATATAGTTTAGCAAAGCAACGTAATATTATCATAGCAACCATGACTTTGCATAAAAATATTCGTAGACATGCATCTCACTTTGATCCAAATTTCATGGTCTGCAATGATGACAAATACTTAACATATCCAGAGGCACTTGTAATAAGAGAAAATAATACACCGACCACTTATATAACATTAAATGCAGATCGTGTTAGAGGTGCACAAGTGGGTGTTCAGAAAATGATTACATTGTGTGACCGCATTGCAGAACAAATGCATCGAGCTAATATATAGTTTATTTGCTTTAAATTCCTGTCGTTCAATGTAATATCAACCTTTATTTTAAATGAATGGAATACTATTATGATTTTATAATTATTTTAAAAAACTTGTCTTACATCGAATATTTCTATATTTTACTAAAATATTCATCGCAACAGAGATTTACTAAACAGTTTATAAAGTGCTTCTTCTATTTTAAAATGTTCTGCAAAAAGAGATCATCCAAACAAATCTACTTTTATAATAGACATTTTTCAAAAACTTATTTTCCTACCCTTTTTTGTCACCGCTCATTCTCCATTTTGAAAAGCTCTCTCAAAACAGACCCTTAATTGAGATGCCATTAGTTCTTATTAGATTAGTTAAAAAAAGACTAATTTTCTTTTGAATTTCATGATCTTTCAATAACAAGACGTGCACTTTTTTTTATTCTCTTTAATCCTCATCAGAAGTGAACGGAGCTTGGGACGGTCACGTGGACGCTGCTTGTAATTCTGCACGTGGGAAAAAACTAAAGACTTTCATTGAAAACTATAAATCCCTTTTTACCCTTTACTTCAGGGCAAATTCACAAACTCGACACTGGTGTAACTGCAACTTGCCAAAATCCTAAATCCGATTTTGCCCCTGTCGATATGCAACTTGATCGAGCACTCATAAGTCATAAGTGCACCAGTTGACTCTAATAATTCCATTTCTGCCCTCATTGACATTTAAGAAAAACATAAAATTGAGAATTTTGTCTCACCAAATTGCAATATATTTGAGCATTTAAGATTTATATTATTCCTTTTTTTTGTATGATGCATAAATTTAAAATATTTTATTCACTCCATCTAAGATTACACCGTATTTTATTTATGATATTTGTGATTGTTATTTATTTTAATTTATTGATGGGTTCCCCTTAAAAAATTCCAAGCCAAGTCGAGGGTCCGAGCGACCGCGCATGGAGAAGCATGAGCACGCCACGCCAAGACTGGCACGGCAAACGCCACTTGGGCGTGCGCGAGCAGGCCGTTGGCGCGCGCGCGGGCCCCATGGGCGTGCGCGCGCAACGCCCTCCCCACGGGCGCGTGCTCGCCCCGTGCGCGCGCGCGCCGATGGCAGATGCTGCCTCCGGCCGTCACCGAGCACCACCGTCGTCAAGTACCTTCCCCGGGCTGCCCGGACCGCACGAGGGGTACTCTCATCATTACACTAAAAGTGGTGATCCAGGTGACTGAAACAGAGTGACGTCATTCGCCAGCACAAATCTGCCCTGACAAAATTACCAGCATATCCCTCTATAAAATTATAAATAGCCTTCCTGGCCTTCATTTTAAGACAAGCAACTCCAGAGGCTAGAGAAAGCTCTGAGATTTTCCGGCGAGAACGTGAGACTTAGATCGTTCTTCTGTTCAGCTCCCTCTATTGTGCGAAGGCATCTCAAGCTTCCAAGGCGTGACATTGTTCCCGGCAGGAGTACTCTAATCAAGGCTCCGACTCAACATGAGCGCTTACATCGAGATTCCGTGGACTGTGATTTTCCCAGCAAGAGCGCTTCCATCGATGCTCCGTGAACTTGACAATTTTCCCAGTCGGAGCGCTTCCATCGAGGCTCGGATGACTTAGTTTCTTCTCCGTTGTTTTCATATTCAGAACATGTAACGGAGAGGTGGCCTATCACCCTCCGAGTAACTGTCTCAACTCTTGTAATCTCCAGCAAAATAGTGGATTTTGGTCTGACACAAACCCGATCACGTGGTTTTTCACCATTTTCGGGTTTTTCACGTAAAAAAAGCCTTTCAACATTTGTTGTTGTTTTACTTTGCCTGTTTGCGCGCCTAGTCCGATTCCAAGCTAAGGCGGTCTGATTCTCCGGACTAGGAAAAAATCGAGTGACCTGCAATAGTTTGGCATCGTCTGTGGGAAGGTGTTCCCAAAATCTCTGACAAATTTCCAAATCACAGCACCGACTACATTGATGAAAGGAAGCGCGCACACCACCGACCAACCATCTTACAAAGAATCTAGTGATCAAGTATCCAATGACTTGCCCGTTAGCCCCGCGCCGCGCCTTAAGGAAATAACTGTCGCACTAGTATCTTCGGTGGAAGAGCGAATGTGCCAGATGGAAGAGTGTCGGGCTCAAGCACTCGTTTTGCTAAGGGAGTTAAGAGACTCTCAGACCTTGGGGGCGTACCCCCTGGAAGGCAACCTGACATCATTTCCCTAAGGCCACCAATTGCTCAATAGAGTGGTCCGCGCCGCGCATGGGCTCGGGGGGGGGGGGGGGGGCACCGGTCGTAGGAGCCATCACTCCCGGCAAGGCACCCACCAACCAGATCAAGGAGACCAAGGAAAGAGGATGGAAAGGAATCTAAGCTCGATGTACGAAAAACACGTTGTGCACCTCAGAGGAACCTCACGATCCTTGGGGGAAACAACACTTCTCCCAGCTCAACACCTCTCTTACAGAGATCATGTAAGCTCTCAAAAAACACCCACAAACTCGGAGGCCTAATACACTCCCTAGGGGCAGGGGGACCAGTCTCATTCCTGCAACTTTCACCAAGGAAGCAAACACGATACAGAGGAGTGCATATGCCTGAAGGAGGAAGTCGAGCAGCTCGCGCACCACGACTTTCTCAAAGAATTACACAAAAAGAGAGACAGCTGAGCCATCAACCTTGAACAAGCCCATTAGAGGGTAACACTACGAAGAAGCACCTCCCGGAAAATAGCAGGAGCCGGTCCAGTCGACCGCCCCTAGAACGCCAAGACCCTTACCGAATCCACAACACATTTAGGAGACCCTGGAAGCCCACCGATCGAAATGAACAAGATATTGATCGATGACGACGTTTCCGTCAACATATTGTTCTTATCAACTCTACTCCAACTAATACTCTTGGAGAAAGACATCCAGCTCGGATCGGGAGGCGCACACGTCATGGTGCACCCGACGATCCCCATCTTGGGAAGTATCATCATACTAGTGACACTGGGAGTCCCTCCGGTGCTAGCCACATACGACGTTCAGTTCATCATCGTACAAGCCGCCTCAGCATGCGATGACATCCTCCGGGGACCGATGCTAAGGGCACTCCATACTAACGCACTAGCCTAAGGAGTGGAGCTGAACATCCGCTCACAGAACACACCTTCCTGGTACCCTGCTATGACTTGACACACAGAGTACGCCGAGGGAACTGCGCCACCAACCGCAATCTATCTTCTATCATTAACAGAATAAAAGTTGCATGGTCGGGTCTGCGTATCCCCTGCACTTTCATTTAAGAATAATCAATTTAATTTCGGTTTTGCCAACTACAACAACTATTTGCAAGCTCGAAATTTCTTCTGCACCTCCCAAGAGAGATGAACAAAAGTACTTCTGCACCTCCCAGGAAAGATGGACGAAAGTCCTTGTACACCTCCTAGGTGAGATGGATGAAAGTCTTTCTACACCTTCAAGGCAAGCCAAACAAAGGTCTGTTTTCACCTCTCAAGAGAAATGGACAATGATCCTTTTACACCTTCACATAGACGAACCCCGGTTCCCATGAGGAGCAAACGAACAAAGGTTCTTCGCTACCTCTACTCGGACGAACCCCGATCCTCTTAACGCCAAACAAAAAAAATGTTCTTCTCCACCTCTACCCGAATAGACATCGGCCCTCCTGAGGCACGAACGAACAAATGTTCTTTACCACCCCTCCTAGACGGACCCCGGTGCTCTTTAGATGCAAACGAACAAAGGTTCTTCACCACCTCCACCCGGACGGACCACAGTACCTCTGAGATGCAAATGAACAAAGGTTCTTCGCCACCTCCACTCGGACGGAGACCGGTCCTCCCGAGGCATGAACGAACAAAGGTTCTTCGCCACATACACCCGGATAGGCCCCGGTCCTCCTGAGGCATGAATGAACAAATATTCTTTGCCACCTCTACTCAGACGGACCCCAGTTCTCCTGAGACACGAATGAAGAAAGGTTCTTCGCCCCCTCTACCGGACGGACCCCAGTCCTCCTAAGGCGCGAACAAATAAAGGTTCCTCGCCACCTCCACCCAGACAAAACTCGGTTCTTCTAAGACATAAACGAACCAAGGTTCCTCTCCACCAATTTTAAGCATCCTACAGTCCTCCCAAAACACAAATAGACGAATATCTCCCACTAGCGAGCTATTCAAAGTACCAATGCTCGAGCTAGCCGCTACTCCGCCAAAAGCATGCATGCATAAAAAATGCAACCAGAATACAAAAGATCCAAAAATAAAAAGGGTATCCGTTCAAATAAAAGATGCCCCACGTGCTACATTATCATGAAAAACAAAAAAACATGCAATGCCGCAGAGGTGCACCTGCAAAACGAAGCAAAGCAAACAAACTGTGAGAAAAGAGCTAAATAATATAACTTTATTGCTCCAAAAAATTACATAATACATGGGTATGGTCCTTATTTATATAAAATGGGGAGGAGAGAGAAAATATAAGAGAGAGAATATATAACGCCTGTCACACTAGGCGGATAGATGAAAACCTAGCTGCTAGGGATGTGCGGTTAGAAGAGCTAACTGCAAGACTACACAGAGCGGGAAATAGGCACCAACATGATTATTATGGTCTCTATCCGACAATGTCCAGTGAATAGCTCTAGGAGATAAAGCTGCAACCCGCACCAGAGTTATGCTTGAGAACTGCAAACACCAACTTCGGTCAAGCCTATACTGATCAACAAAGTGCACAGCTGCGGGAAGAATAGAGAAGCATCTCATGCAGTTAGGCAGGAGCTAACTGTCTGACTAATAACTAGATCTGACCTCAGCAGTTCGCACAGCCACTACCCTTGATCACTAGACCGAGTTAACCGGTGTGGATTATAATGGACTACCACTTGATCGCTAAGCCAAGTCGCCAGATTGCCTCAACTACTGCTTAACTGCTAGAGATGAACCACTGCTAGGACTAGACTACCAAGTTTGTCCACCACTACTATCCGCTAGACCGCCAAGCCTGTCCATAATGTCTGTCTGCCAGACCGCTTGGACTTAAGTTCCAACACTCCCCCTCAAGCTGGAGTATATATATCAATCATGCCCAGCTTATCACTGACCTCTGAAAAAGAGGTTACTAGTTTGGTAAATATATCAGCAAGCTCTCTATCAGAGGTAACAAACAGAGTGCAGATTTGATTCTTCAATACCTTTGCTCTGATAAAGTGGAAATCTACTTCAATATGTTTCGTCCTCTCATGAAATACTGGATTCTTCGAAATATATATAGCTTTTTTGTTGTCACAGAACATTGGTAGGGGATGATCATAAACTTCTCCTAAATCAACCATCAGTTCCCGTAACCACTTCAGCTCATAGGTGGTCAAGGTCATGCTCTTATACTCAGCTTCAGCACTTGATCTAGAGACAACAAACTATTTCTTGCTCTTCCAGCTTACCAGATTTTCTCCTATAAAGGTACAGAAACCAGACATAGACTTCCTATCCTTCTTATCATATGCATAACTGGCATCAGAATTGGTTTCAATTCTCAAATGATTATTCTTTTGAAACATAAGTCCCTTTTCTGGAGATCCTTTCACAAACTCAAAGATATTTATAGTTGATCATAGATGACACTCTTTGGGATCTTGCATAAACTTGTTCACCCTTCCTATTGCATTATAGATATTTGGTCTTGTGGCTGTCAGATAAATGAGTTTTCTCACAAGCTGTCGGTACCTGGAGACATCTGTAAGGGGAGCTGAATCTTCATTCCAACACTTGTCATAACCAACGACCATTGAACACCGAGAAGGTTTAGCTCCCAGAAGGTCTGTCTCTTTTAAAATATTTTAGGCATACTTCTGTTGTGAGAGTACTATAGAACTGAGCTTCCGAGAGATCTCAATTCCAAAAAAATACTTTGGAGACTCCATATCTTTTGTTATAAAATGTTGACGAATATGATTCTTCGTTAGGTCAATTCCCTTCTTATCATCTCCTATAAGAAGAACTAACTAGACCCGCTGGCTTCGTTAGGTCAATGTCATTCATTAGGTCAATATCCTATAAGAAGAATGTCATCCACATAAATAGTAAGAAGAACTAACCCTGTAGAAGTCTTGCGTATGAAGAGAGAGTGATATGCAGCACTTCGAGCAAACCCAATAACAGAGATAATCTCACTGAACTTCTCAAACTAGACCCGCGGGCTTTGCTTAAGTTTATAGATTGTCTTCCTCAGTCTATATACCTGAGACTCCCCCTGAGCAACATACGTAGGAGGTTGATCCATATAGAATGTCTCCTATTGATCTCCATAAAGGAAGGTATTTTTGACATCCAACTGAGATATTTTCCAGTATTTATTAATAGACACAGAAAATAGAACACATATCGTTATAATCTAAGAAATTAGAGAGAATGTATTAAAGAAGTCCATACCATAGGTCTGGGTAAAGCCTTTGTCCATAAGCCGGGCCTTATAGCGATCGATGGTACTATCAGGAAAAAACTTGATCACAAAGACCCAATAAATACCAACCACATCAGCTCTTAGAGAAGTAGGGATAAGAGTCTAAGTACTCTGTTTTGTCAAAGTTTTTATCACTTCGTCCATGACCGCTTTCCAATGAGGAATAACAAGAGCCTCATGATAGGTAGTCAGGATGACCTTAGTCGAGAGAGATATACCAAAGCTCTTACAGGAAAGAGATAACCGAGTATAAGAAACAACATCACGAAGAGGATGTTGAGTACATGTGTGAACTCCCTTTCGAAGGGCAATCAAAAGATCAATGTTTGACTTGTTTGTAGTATCATATCCATCAGTCGGAGAGACAACTAGTCCGAGAACTATCAGCAGCGACTCAGGTAGAGAAACAGAATCAGGATAAAGAGAAGAAAAATCATATGCTAGTGGAGAAGTAAGAAACACAGGAGTAGGTAGAGGTACAGAGATAACAGGTAGAGAAGAAGAGTCATCAATATGTGAGAGAGTATATGTACGAGAAAAGTACGGAGCATCCACATAGAAAATAATATCTGTGGAAATATACTATTTTTGGTGAAGAGGATCATAACACCGATATCCTTTTTGTGTCGGACAGTATCCCAGAAAAATGCACTTAATGGAGCGATGAGAGAGTTTGTCACGTCCAGGAGAAGGAGAGTGAACAAATTTTATATATCCAAACACATGTGGAGGTAAAGGAAATAGTGTCGCACTATGATATATAATGGAGAAAGGAGTTTCGCCATTGAGAATCGAGGAAGGAATCTAGTTGATGAGGTAATAAGAGAGAAGAATGACATGTCCCCAATAAGGTCGAGGAACACTCATTTGAGTGAGAAGAGTTCGAGCCACATCAAGAAGATGACAATTCTTACGTTCAACAATCCCATTATGTTGATAGGTGTAAGAGAAACTAGTTTGATGTATAATGTCACGATGTATACAAAATAGTGAGAATTAATGACTAAGGTATTTTTTTTGGTATTATCAGTGCAAAGAACTTTAATAGAAGCATCAAACTGAGTACGAATCTCATTACAGATTGTAGTAAAACTAGAAAAAAGTTCAGAACATTCTTTTAGTAAGTACAACTAAGTATATCAAGAAAAATCATCAATAAATGTGACAAAACACAGACTAACCCTACCAATAGATTTGGTAGGAGAAGGACCCCATATGTCAAAATGAACAAGCTCAAAAGGACGAGAAGAGCTACGCCCTTGATTCACTAGAAAAGACAAACGATGGTGTTTTCCAAGTTGGCAAGCTTCACAATTCAGAGAAGAGTCTCCCTGAGGTAGATTTGGGAAGAGTTAGTGAATAAGGTGAGGAGGAGGATTTCCAAGACAAAGATGCCACTGGAGGAGAGAAGTAAAAACAGAAAAAGCAAAGACATTGTCAAGATAGAACAAGTCGCCACTTTCAGCCCCAGTAGCAATCGTCTCCTTGGACTGAGAATCCTGAAAAGAACAAGTACTCACGGTTAAAATACTCTTGCAATTAAGTTATTTGCATAGAGAAGTAACAAAAAGTAGATTGCATGAAAAAGTTGGGACATATAGAGTATCCGCAAGGTGAAGAGATGGAGTGACATGCACTGTGCCTGATTCGCATACAGGGGATGGAGAACCATTCACAATAAAAACCAGAGGTGATCGGTTGTGTTTGTCTAGATGAGAGAAAAGATGAGGATTGCCCGTCATATGATTAGTAACACCAGAATTAATAAGCCACCTATCCGTAGTGGCCATATTTTCATTACCCGAAGAGGTGGAAAGTGAAGTAGACTTCTTCGAGTTAGCATTAATCGTAGCAGGGCAAAGATGAGGATGCTTGACCCAGAAGCGGTCAACAAGGTGATCGGTCTTATTATAATGAGAGTAGAGATATCTAGAGGGTCCATGGCTACTGAATCATCCTGCACGACCACTAGGAATATCACGATAGGTCAGGTGAACAACAGTGTCAGGAGGAGTCAGAGAGGCAAGCAAATGATGTTGAAGAAGAGCAGTAACAGCCAAAATGCGTGTAGCTGTAGCATAGAGAGTAGGAGAAGTAGTCTCTCCATGAATTTGTTGCTGATTTACATCATACGATTCAGAAAAACAAAGCAAATAGCACACAACCAGAAGCTCATAATAGTGTTTATGTTGCTCGGCGAGATAAGCAGAAAAGGGATGATGTTGAAGAAGTTTAGCACCAAGAGCATGCACTTCTTGATATGCAGCAGCAGGAGTCATGATTGGTCGAGCAAAAAGATCTACATACAACGTATATATGGGGAAATTTTGAGCTACCATGGAGTATAAGGCAGCAAGATGATTCTAATCAGCCTTAACCGTCACATCATGTCTAATAACGGGAAGGAACTAATCAGATGGACTATTAACAAGCCATGTTCTCACCAGAGCATCACTAGCATCCCAGTCATCGAAAGCCACAGAGCCATTTGCAAGAGGGTCATCAGTGAGATGATGAGGCTTACGCTGAGAGCATAGCAAAAAGACAAAGGACACAATTCAACCAGGATAATTTGCCCTAGTAATCTTGAAAGAAGTGCCCAAATTGCCAGAAGAAGAGACAGCAGCAGACAGAATAGGGAGCGCGAATAGAGGAGAGGAATAAAAACCAGACATCTCTACAGAAAGAAGAGAAAATGGGTAGATAAGTTTATCCACAGTGAGAAGAAAGAAATATCTGCACGGAGAGGCCTATCCGATGTGGTAGAGAAAGAAGATCGGCACAGAGACTAACTACACGGTTAGAAGTTGAAAAAGAATTTGTCACAGAAAGCGAACAAAGAAGGAGCCGCGCGAATAGACCAGGAGACCGCACGAACAGAATAAGATGCAGCGAGAAGAGAACTATTCGTGGTAAGAACGAATAATAAAGAGAGGGAGGGAGGGCGACAAGAAGCAGTGGAAAGAAGAAATTGATGCTTAAGAAGAGAAGACCGCAGAGCAGAGGAAACAGCAGAAAGACTCACTCTAGAAAGAGAACCGCGATAAGAGAAGAGAAGAGCATGTGGTTAAAAAGTAGAGACCGCTTGTATTGAGCCACCGCTGAGAAAGTAGAAAAATGGAGCAAATTAGTGATTAGCTCTGATACCATATGAGAAAAGAGCTAAATAACAGAATTTTAATGCTCAAAAGTTACATAATACATGAGTATTCCCCCTATTTATATAAAAGGCGGAGGAGAGAGAAAATACAAGAGGGAGAATATACAATGCCTGTCTCAAGCAACTAGGCGAATAAATAAAAACTTAGTCGCTAAGGCTGTGCGGTTAGAAAATCTAACCGCATGAATAAATAGATCGGGAAAAAGGCATCAACAGGATTGCTCTGATCTCTATCTGATAGTGTCCAATGAATAGCTCTAGGAGAGAAAGTTGTAGTTAGACAAAGTCTAACCGCCAAGTCGCACCAGAGTTGTGCTTGAGAACTGTGAACACCAAATTCAGTCAACCCTCGGCTGATCAACAAAGTGCATAGTTGCAGGAAGAATAGAGAAGCATCTCATGCGGTTAGGTAGGAGATAAATGTCTGACCAACAACTGGATCTAACCTCAGCAGTCTGCACAGTCAATACCCTTGATAACCAGACCACACTATAGTTAACCAGTATAGATTACAAAAGACTACTGCTAGACCGCTAAGCAAGGTCGCCATACCGCCTCAACTACTTCTTAACCGCCAGAGAGTAACCACTGCTAGAACAATTAGAAAGGCAGACCGCTAAGTCTGTCCGCCACTACTATCCACCAAACCGCCAAACCTATTCGCCATGTCGGTCTGCCAGACTACCTGGACTTAGGTTTCAACACCAACAAAGGAAAATGGGGCCCGTAGGATCATCTCTCAATGTCAACGTCAGTGTCATCATTTGAGTCATCCTCTATGTTCAGATACTCGCGCTTCAATAACCTCTGTGTAGCTCGAAACCCCTTGCCAAAGCCCTAGTAGTATGCATCATCACGCTCGTCCTCCACAAGCGAGTCGACTCAGTCTCCATCATCTCAGATCGGGCCTCCTCTGTAATATGAGATCGCTCCATCTCAAAGTCATGAGATTTTTTGTACTCAGCCATCGTGGATGCCCGCATGACCTCAACGTCCTTCAGCTTTGCGGTCAGTTGAGCATTCTCTTTTTTCAGCTGTTCCACCTCCGCCTCCTGCCGAAACATCATTGCATCTGCTGCTTCAGTACAATGGAGCGACTCCACAAGATTCACTTTGACTGCAACTAGCCTCTCTCAAAGAGCCTTGTCCTCCGCCTCAACCACATTCAGCTTCCCTCAGAGAGTCTCGACCTCAGTTTGGGAAGAAGACAACTAGGAATCCATATTAACTAGCAAGGAAATAACTTCTTCTTCTGAGCAGTCAACAAAGAGTCTTAGGATGCGGCCAACCTCGTGCGCAAGGAGAGAAAAACATCCTTTGTATTCACGTAACTATTGATCCTGAAAAGCACAGTGTCATGTATCTCATCCAGTTGCGAACACTAGGAACATATCATTCCGACACACAAAAATAGATTAATGGTGGAAAAACACTGGGGGAAACAAACATACCTTCAGGAGAAGCATTCGACAAGCAGATGATTCTCGTGCCTTCCCTTCGCTATCACTCGTAGTAGCTCGGGGTCCTCTCGAGTAGCAGGTTTGATTGTAGAGAGCTCTTGGGTTTCCTCGACCTTTGTAGGAGGTGTTGATGCAAGAAATATGTCCGAGTTAGGGAGCAGAGGATGAAGGGAGGAGATGAGACTGACGAACAACTGGTTACTTTGAGTCGCGAGTGAAGAAGAGAGAAAGAGAAAAGGAGTTGGCCGCTAGCATGCAGCGAGACCAGACTTCGCCTGCCATGACAAATGCCCACTTGTGGTGGACTTTCCCTTGATTATAAACCTGTATTACAACTGAGGTCAAGTTCCTTTACATGGAAAAGCAAATAAAAAGTACAAGGGATGATGACAGATAAGGAAAAATTGAGGTCGCCCAAGCCGCACAGGTTGATCTTTCATGTCGCCAGACCGCACGGGTTGTCGCCTCCCACTACTTGCTACCTCAGGTCGATAGACCATACGAGTAGCCACCTTAGGATGCTAGGTCACGCGGGCTGTCTGACCGCCAAACTGAGTGATGTCCAAGTCAGCTTGGTTTAGCCGCCCGGTCTGATATCCGAAACCGACAAAGCTACCACTAAGATCTCAAGGCTGGATGGCCTCTGATATCCGCTTGCTGCTGAATCTAGTCGCCAGGTCGCTAACAGGCAGGTTCCTTTAGGCTCGGGGTGGTTGATCTTCCATCCGCACCATCCCCGGGTGGCTAAGTATAGTCACCAAAGAGGAAAGCTTATCGTCGCTGGATTGGCCAAGGACTGTCCGCCTGAGTTGCCGTCTAACCGCAGGGGCTATCCGCGGAGTCTGTACGAATTGACTAGAGGTCAGTCCATTAGTGGTGTTGGCGGTAAGAAAACCATAGTCGTGGGGTTGGTTGCCCAAGTTGCCCTTGGTTGTCCCCCCTCTTTGAATGAGAGGTATGTGGACCTATTTATAAGCTCGAGGAGGAAACTTACAGAACTGAACTGGATGATATCACCTCTAATGGTTGCCTTCATATTGGAAGGCTAAGTGTGAGATTGCCTCATGTTAATGGACGTGCTTGCCTCCTGCTGGCGGGTAGAGAAGGAGACCACCTCTTGGATGTAGAATCCGCTTTCTGGCGAGCGGACTGATAAGGAATCCATCGCAGATAGGAAAGTGTGGTCACCCATTGTAGGCGGATGGGAGAGAATCCTTGGCTAGGTCTAGGCAGGTGCCTACTAGCGGCGAGCTTAAGAAGAGGCTATCTACTCGTCTGACTGCACGGCCTGCAGGGTGCGGCCAGGGATGCAGTCTGTGACTCTGCAGGACCGGCGATACCGTGCGGACAAATTGTCTACCCACGTGAACAGAATTGTCTATCCGCACGGCTAGTTGAAAGACTAACGGCGAACTCCTGTAGTGAGCGGGAGCAGTCCATGACTCGCGAGCTAGCCACCTTGGAGAGGATCGCCGATTTCTGGGTTAACATTATCCCTGCACTTTTTCATGTTTCTAAAAAACTTCGAAAAAGTAGAGACAACCACCAAAATTGCGATCTGCCCCTCAGAAAAGAGGTAGAAAAAAGAGGACAGACAGAGAGAACTAGAACCTGATGTCTCTCTTTAGAAGAGTCTGTAAACACTTACTTTTTCTTCTGCAAAGAAGAAGAGTCAAAATAAGTCTGAAAAAGGCGTATCTTGCAAGTACCTGAATTATTCCCGCAAAGTAAAGAAGACGCGTGAACGTCTTCTTCTAAGCTCTTCAAAACAAAGGTGAGAGGATGTATAGAAGAAAACATAATTTGCGAGTACTTGAAGGCAACTCATAAGCGCCCGCTAACCTCTGCAAAAGAGAAGTTAGAAGCAGGTAAAAGAAAATATATAACGTGAATACTTGATGAGGACTCGAGGAATACCTTAATATCCAGGTGACCGAAACGGAGCGACGTCATTCAGCAGCACAAATTCTGCCCCGACATATTTACATGAATATCCCTTCAGAAAACTATAAATAGGCCTCAAACTTTCATTTGACAAGCAACTATAGAGGCTAGAGAGAACGATGAGGTTTTTTGCCAGGAACGTGAGACTTATATCGTTTCTCTACTCGAAATTCGCTTCGCTCCCTCTCTTGTGCGAAGACATCTCAAAGCTTCCAAGACGTGACATCCTTCTCCACGGGAAGGCTCTCATTAAGGCTCCAACTCAATAAGAGCGTTTTCATCGAGGCTCCGTGGACTTTGTGATTTTTTTAGCATGAGCACTTCCATCGAGGCTCCGTGTACTTAGCAATTTTCCCAACAAGAGCGCTTCCATCGAGACTCCATGAACTTAATGATTTTCCCAACAAGAGCTCTTCCATCGAGACTCCGAGGACTTAGTTACTTCTCCATTGCTTTTATATTTTGTACTTACAACGGAGAGGTGGCCTGTACCTCTAAGAAACTATCCCAACTCTTCTAATCTCCAGCAAAATAATGGATTTTGGTCTGGTACAGATCCAACCACGTTGTTTTTAACCCTTTCCGAGTTTTACACGTCAAAAATTTGTTGTTTTTCTTTGATTGTTTGCGCGCTCGGTTCGATTCCGAGCTAAGTAGGTCCGATTCTCTGGACCGAGGAAAAATCAGGTGACCCGCAACAACATTAATAGATTAGAACACCAGTATTTTATTTATGATATTTGTGATTTGTTATTTATTCTACTTTATGTTAGGAAAATTAATTAAATGAGATTTTTTTTATTATATGGTTATAGATTTAAACTAAGTATAAATAGCAATTATAGTGAAATCACTATCATGCATAAAATATTATTCATACTTAAAGGCATGCAAAAATAATTTGAAATATTTTCTAATCACAAATTCACGATAAAATAGAACATATTTGAAGCATGAAAGTACGCACAAGATGTTATATGTAAAGTAAAAAATGGAACTCACATTGCACAACTTTAGGAAAGTATAAACCAACAAAAATTCGACTGAAGAATGTATAGCATACATGAAACAAGAGTTGATAAAGAAATTTTAAAAATGACACAAAAATTAGCTATCACGAGCGATAACGATATTGTGTCGCGATAGCAGTTTCTGTATAAAAAGAGGATTTCGGTTCAGATTCCATTTTATCCCCTTATTTCCTGAAACCCTACTGTGAGAAACGAAGGTGTTGCCGGCGGAATCTCCAAATTGAAGGTATGTTTGTGATTTTTGATGAAAAATTTTTTAGGGATTTTGATTTTGATTTTGAAAATACTTTGAGATCAAAAAGTGATTTCATGGAGAAAATTTCTGGATTTGATGAGGTTGAAAGAGTTTTGAAAAACCAAGTATTAGGGTTAGATATTCATGGATCTTGTAGATCCATAACATTCATAGCGATGCAAGAAATATTTGAGTTGTTTTAGACCAAGAAAATTTTAGATCTGAAAGTAGGGATACTATTTTTTTGTATTTTTAAAGTTTTTCGGCTATCGACTGACGACAGCCACTGTCGCCTGACGGTAGTGAAATTTCGTTCTTTTAACACAAAATTTGTTTTATTTAATTTCAGGAATGACTTACAGTTCAAGAGCACGCAAGAGTTCTTCCATCAACCCACACTCTGGATATCAATCGTATTCGGGAATCGAGAAGACCACTATAGGAATTTCTAAGATAGGGGAATTTGATCAACCATGAGACACACACATCTATGATTTACTAGCGCAGGTAGGTATAATGTCCTTAATCATCATTGATATGTTTAGCTCAGTATTTGTGCGAGAATTTTACAATCATTTAGAAGATCCATCTTACACCTGGTTAAACGGAGGAGTGCGATCTCACATTCCAAAAGGAATAATAGATATAATGCATGGAGATCTGTGGAATGAATTTGGACTCATAGATTGTGATAATGCACTGGACACAATGGAAAATAATCGAAAAGATAAGCATTGGACACATGCCAACCTAGTGCTTTATGGAACATCCATAAAGACACTCATCAGTTCCACAACTAGCCTTACTCCAGATGTGTATATGGTGAAAGATATCCTAAGGAATACAATGTTGTTGGAGAAGGTGCAGTTTGATGCATCAGACTTAGTATTGTCTGTGATCTGATACATATATAAGATGAAAGATCCGATTAGGAAAAAAGATAAACACACTTCCTTTCGAAAGTGTAATCTAGCAAGTGATATACCATAAGTATAGATGGATTCATCAGAATCTCTATGTGGATGACTATATTCCTCCAATTTATAATACTGAGTTGACTAGGTTCCCATCGGGACGCGGTGAAGCTTCTTCTTCAATAAGACCAACTCGAGGTTAAGCCTCGACATCTACTATACTACCGCTTCCTCGAGGAGGATCTCTTCGAGAGAAAATGGATGACTTATATGACTTAGTGGAAGAGCGCCACGCTCAAACGACGACAAGGCTGACTGGGATGAAGAAATTCATGAACTTAATTGCTCGAGGATTGAAACTCAAGCCTACCACGACGGAAGAGAAAGAATGGGAGAGTCAAGTGGTGGATCCTCCACGTCACTCAATTCGTCACGTGAGACAGTCGAGGGAACGGGGACAGAGCTCAATTAAAGACCATGCACCTACCAGCGAGGATTGGGATATTTAATTGGAGTTTTCTACAGGTTGTTGTTATCTGGAGCTAATGTCTGGCAATAGCAGCTGTCACCCGACGATAGTGTGAAATTATATGTTTACTTTATTGTATGTGCTGAGACATTTTGTGATGTGTGTTATGACTTCTGGGAGACAATTATATGTTTTAAGAAAATTTGTGATGTTTAATTATGTTTGAATTAATTAAACTTGTCTTAATGTTATTTAATTTTAGTCTCATTGTTAGGTTGACAATTTTTCTTATATGCAGTTAAATTTTTCAGTTTAAAATATTTAGGACATCCAAGTCTAGTCTTAGTGTTGAAAAATGTGAATCAGGGAGTGGTTTAGTGAAAATATTCGTAATCTATGAATCAGTTCCTATATATAAAGTTGATTTTAATATTTTCCTTTTTAATATGGTCTCTAAAAAATGATGTCAGACATCTATATGTTTAGACTGTGAATGATGTACTTGATTATAAGTTAGATCAATTGCACTTTTATTGTCACACCTTAATTTTATAGTTTGTTGATTTATTCTGAAGCCTTCTAAAGTTTGTTTCACTCATAAGGCTTGTGCACAACAACTACATAGCGCAATATATTTGGCCTCGATGGTAGAGAGGGCAACAAAATTCTGTTTCCTACTCGACCAAGAAATAAGTGGACCCAAAAGTGACAAGTGTCACTAGTGCTCTTACGATCTAAAGAACAACAAGCATAATTCGAATCAGAATAATCACGTAAAATAAAATCATCATTATGAGGATACCATAAACCTAATTTTGAAGTACCAATAAAATATCTAAAGATTCATTTAACCGCTTTTAAATGTGATTCTTTAGGATTAGCCTGAAATCTAGCACATAAATATACTGCAAACATAATATCAGGTCTAGATGGGGTTAAATACAATAAAGAAACTATCATTCCACTATATAAAGTTTGATCAATAGATATTCTACTTTCATCTTTTCCTAATTTTAATGAAACACTCACATGAGTACTATCTTGCTTAAGGTTTTCAAATCCAAATCGTTTAATAACACAATGAATATATTTAGATTGACAAATAAAAATACCATCATGTTTTTGCGTGAAAACCTAGAAAAAATATAAGTTCTCCTACCATGCTCATTTCAAATTCATTTTTCATAACTATTACAACATCATTACATAACTCTTCATTAGTGGCTTCAAAAATAATATCATCAACATAAATTTATAAAACTACTAAATCATTATTAATATGTTTAATGAAGAGTGTACAATTAGCACTGCTCATTTTATAATCATCTTTAATAAATATAAAGTTAATCTTTCATACCATGCACGAGACATTTGTTTCAAACCATAAAATGCTTTTTCTAATTTATAAACATGATCAAAAAAAATTTCATTCATAAATCCTGAGGATTGTTCTACATAAACGTTTAACTTAATATACCCTTTTAAAAATGTAATTTTCACATCCATTTGAAATAATTTAAACCTTTTGAAACTAGCAAAAATAAGAAATATTCTAACTGCTTCAAGACGCGCTATGGGTGCAAAAGTTTCATCAAAATTTACCACCTCAATTTGAGCACATCTTTTTGCCACAAGCCTAGCTTTGTTTCTTGTGATTCTAGATTCACTATCTAATTTATTTTTAAAAATTCACTTAACTCCTATAACAGGATGATTAGATGGTCTATCTACAAGTTTCAGAACTTTATTATATTCAAATTGATTAAATTCATCATTCATAGCTAAAAACCAAGATTCATCGTTTAAAGTAGTTGAAACATCTTTTGATTCTATATTGTAAACAAAACAAAGGTTTGAAAATAAATCATGAAAAGATGAGCGTGTACTTACCCCTCTTGATGGTTCTCCAATCACCAATTCTTGTGGATGATCTTTTAAAAATATAAGTTCACTTGGAGACACATGTTCTTCCACTTTTTCTTCTCTTTCTTCTTTATTCTTGTTCTTCAAGTACTAGAAGGAGGAATGAGTTCTTCATCATTTCTTGTAGGATTAGTCTCTACATAAGAAATAAATTCATCAAATTTAATATGAATTGATTCTTCAACTATTTTTGTCTGTTTATTAAAAACTCCATAAGCCTTATTAATTGAAGAATAACCAATAAAATTCCTTCATCATATTTTTCATCAAATTTACCTAAAGTATCTTTTGTATTTAAAATAAAATATTTACATTCAAAACTCTAAAATAAGATACATTAAGCTTCTTTTGATAATATAACTCCTATAGAGTTAGTTTTAAAAATGAATGTAGCATACCACGATTTATAACTTAACAAACAGTACTAACAGTTTCATCCTAAAAAGATCTAGATAATTTATATTCATATAACATAGTACATGCTAGTTCTTGAAGAGTTCTGTTTTTTCTCTCCACTACACCATTTTGCTGTGATATGCGAGAAACAAAAAAATTATGTTTAATTTCTAATTCAGTTCAAAATGAAATAAATTTATCATTTTCAAATTCACATCCATATCTGAGCGTATGCATTTAATTTTTAAATCAAGTTCATTTTGAATTCGTATGCATAATTTTGTAAATTCAAAGTACACATCGGATTTGGAAACCAAAATATCGTCCAACAAAAACGTGAATAATCATATATCAAAATAAAAGTATATTTTCTACCTCATATACTTTGTGCAGTAATCGGACCAAATAAATTCATGTGAATTAATTGTAAAGGTCTAGTAGTTGAAATAATATTTTTGCTTTTGAAAGATGATTTCGAAAATTTTTCTTTTTGACATGACATACATAAAGAAGAAAGTATTTCATCTAATAAACGTAAACTTTTAATCAATTTATGTTTGAAAGTTTTACAATAAGTTTTGCACTAGAATGACCAAGTCGCATATTCCACAATTCTAATTCATCTTTTTTTGAAATAAAACATTTAAGTGAAGATTGAGAAAGTTCATGAAAAGTTATCATATAAACATTGTGAATTTTAGGTGCGATAAAAATAATTTCTTGTGATTTTGAATCAAAAAATTTACAAAGATTTGTAGACGATTCAAATAAAATATTTAAGTCTTTAACATGCACATAGTTGAATTATTGAAATTAAATTATGTTTCAAATTATCTACAAATAAAACATTTGAAATAATAAAGAAATCGTTACCCATTACACCAATGCCCATGATCCTTCCTTTATCGTTGTTGTCAAACGTCACTACTCTTCTTTTCTTCATTTTTAGGATAAGGAACTTTGATTTGTTGCTCATCATGTCTTTTGAACATCCTAAGTCAAAGTATCACACACCATCCTTGTCCTTAGCCTGCAAACACACCGAGAAAGGAGATGAGAGTAAATATCTGGTTATCCAAGTGGCTTCTCCCAAAGAATAGGTGGATGTCTTAGGTTCCCAGACTTGTTTAAAAAGACTATGACTTTTCTTCTTGTAAGAGTTAGTAGTGTGTCCCAACTTATTGCATTTGGCATAAGTGATAAAAGGTGATGATGCTTTTTTCATAACCAAGCTCGGACTCTTACTGGAAGATGAGTTATCAGTAAAGAAATTATTTTTATTTTTAAAATTTATTTTTCTGGACTTTGCGATATTGTCAGCGGTAGTATTTATCACGGGGAAGTAGCTTCCAGCGATGTATCCAAGTCTGTACTTTGTAGATCCATGGTACTGGTTGGCTAAAATCATATCCAGGGATTTTCGGTCAACTCCAAACTTTTTAATTGCCACATTCAAATCATGGATTCAGGCTTTCAAAGTGGTGTTTTTGATGACTAACATAACCCACTAAGTTGTAAACGCCTTTTTACCATCTTTAACTTGAGATTGAGAAGATTTCAGAGATCTTTCTAAATTTCTTTTTTGTAGTAAGAGAATCAACATTGGATTGAGACTTAGTAAGAGCTTCTTCTAATTTTTTTACCTTTGCCAAAGAGTGATCACACTCTTGACAAGCGACCTTCTCCTTTTCAAGCACTTTCAATTCAATGGATAATTTTTTATTTTCCTTTAACAAAATTTTGTTTTTTGATTTTAACAAATTAATATCTTTTAAATTTTTATCAAAAAAATACAAGTTTGTAAAAATTCAGAATACAATTCATTATAAGTTGGAGAAGTTACGTTAGTGTTGTTCTGGATATTACATTCGTATTTGGATGGAGAAACACTCTTTCCCATCAAGTACATATTGGTTTCCTCGTTATCTTCAGAACTTGATTCACTTGAACCTTCAGATGAAGTATCATCCCAAGTCTCCACCTTCAAGACATTCTTTTTGTTCTTTTTCTCGTGCCTCTTCTCTTTTTGCTCTTTTAGATACTTTGGGCACTTGCTTCAAATATGTCCAATTCTTCTACAGCGATAACATTCCGGTGGCGGACGCTCTTCATCATCCTCAACATCAGCTTTCCTTTTTCCTTTCTTAAATCCAGATTCCTTCTTGTTAAAATACTTCTTGAACGAATTTCTAATTTCCGAGTTTCTCATAAATCTCTTGAATTTCTTTACGAATATACTCTCCTCATACTCTTCATTATCTTCATCTGTTTCATTCTCTACTTCCTTCTTGGACTTCAATGTCAACGCCTTCTTTTTCGGCTCCTAGTTGTACTCTTGTTGTTGAATTTTCAATTCTGAGTTTTTTGATTTCCGATGAGTCTCTCAATTTGGAGAGTTTTAAGATCATGTGATTTTCAGATGACAGTCACCTTCGGATTGAATTTTGGGGAAAGTGATCTTAAAATCTTTCTCACCAAATCATCGTTGGAGAAATTCTTTCCAAGAACTTTGGAGTAGTTGACAATTTTTGTAAATCTTATATACATAGAATCAACATCTTCGTCAATTTCCATCCTAAGTTTTTCAAATTCGGACTATAATTAAAAAAGCTTTGAGTCATTCACCCGTGATGTACCTTCATGAGTAACTTTATGTAAATTCCAAATATCGTATGCAGTTTCACATGCACACACCCTATTAAATTCAGTTCAATCTAATGTACAAAAAAAAATGTTCATTGCCTTAATGTTATTTTTGCATTTAAGTTTATCAGTATCGTCTCATTTATCTTTAGGTTTTTCCATTAAGACACTTCCAACTACCGTTGTAGGTGGAGTGTAGCATTATTCCACCATACCCCATACATCAATATCCAAAGCGATTAGAAAATATTACATTCGATTTTTCTAGTAATTGTAATTCGTACTAGTGAATAAGGGAGGTCTACTATACAACCCCGTATTCACGGAGTGGGGTCCCCAAGCAAGTGCAAGGCATAATCCAGAGAACAGATCGGGACAAGTGAGCCCAAAGGCCAGGGGGTGCGGCACGAGTCTGGCACCCGCCCCGGTCTCCTCTCAGGGGGGCGGGTGCGGCGCGAGGCCGACACCCGCCCCGGCCTCCTTTAGGGGGGCGGGTGCGGCGCGAGGCCGGCACCTGCCCCAGTCTCCTCTAAGGGGGATGGGTGCGGCGCGAGGCTGACACCCTCCCCGGCCTCCTTTCAGGGGGGCGGGTGCGGCGTGAGGTCGGAACCCGCCACGGCCTCCTTTAGGGGGGCGAGTGCGGCGCGAGGTCGACACCTGCCCCGGCCTCCTCTCAGGGGCACGGGTGCGGCGCGAGGCCGGCACTAGCCCCGACCTCCTCTCAGGGGGGCAGGTACAGCGCGAGGCTGGCACCCACCCCGGTCTCCTCTCAAGGGGGCGGGTGCGGCCTCGGCCGACACCCGCCCCGACCTCCACTCAAGGGGGCGGTGGCGGCGCGAGGTCGGCACCCGCCCTGGCCTCCTTTAGGGGGACAGGTGAGGCGCGAGGCCGGCACCCGCCCCGGCCTCCTCTCAGGGTGGCTGGTGCGGCGCGAGGCCGACACCCACCTCAGTATCCTTTCAAAGGGCGGGTGCAGCGCGAGGATGGCACCTGCCCCGACCTCCTCTTAGGGGGGCGGGTGCGGCGCGAGGTTGGTACCTGCCCCGGACTCCTTTAAGGTGGGCGGGTGCGGCGCGAAGCCAGCACCCGCCCCGGCCTCCTTCACGGGGCGAGTGCGGTGCGAGGTCAGCACCCGCCCCGACCTCCTCTCAAGGGGGCGGGTACGGCGCAAGGCCGGCACCCGCCCCGGCCTCCTCTCAAGGGGGCGGGTGCGGCGCGAGGCTGTCACCTGCCCCGGCCTCCTTTCAGGGGGCGGGTGAGGTGTGAAGCTGACTCTCGCCCCGGCCTCCTCTCAAGGGGAGGGTATGGCGCGAGTTCGGCACCCGCCCCGGCCTCCTCTCGTGGGGGCGGGTGCGGCGCGAGACCGGCACCCGCCTCAGCCTCCTCTCAGGGTGGCGGGTGCGACGCGAGGCCGGCACCCGCCTCGGCCTCCTTTCAGGGGGCGGGTGCGGTGCGAGGACAACACCCGCCCCGGCCTCCTCTCAGTGGGATGGGTGCGGTGCAAGGCCGGCACCTGCCCCGGCCTCCTCTCAGTGGGCGGGTGCGGCGCGAGGCCGGCACCCGCCCCGGCCTCCTCTTATGTGGGCGGGTGCGGTGCAAGTGCGGCACCCTCCCCAGCCTCCTCTCAAGGGAGCGGGTGCGACGCAAGGCCGACACCTGCCCTGGCCTCCTCTCAGAGGGGCGGGTGTGGCGTGAGACCGGCACCCGCCCCGACTTCCTCTCAGGGGGGCGGGTGAGGCACGAGGCCGGCACCCGCCCCGACCTCCTTTTAGGGGGTGGGTGCGGCGCGAGGCCGGCACCTGCTCCAGCCTCCTCTCAGGGGGGCGGGTGCGGCGCGAGGTCGGTACCCGCCCCGACATCCTCTTAGGGGGGCAGGTGCGGCACAAGACCGGCACCCGCCCTGACATCCTCTCAGTGGGGCGGGTGCGGCGCGAGGCCAACACCCGTCCCGGCCTCCTTTCAGGGGGGCGGATGCGGTGCAAGGTCGGCACCCGCCCCGGCCTCCTTTCAGGGGGGGGGGGGGCGGGTGTTACGCGAGGCTGACATATTCCCCCACCCCACCTCTTGAGGGTCTCGCCTGTCTTGAGAGTCTCTCCCGTCTTGAGGGTCTGCTATTTTGCCCCTGGTGGGATGCAAATAACTGTTTAGAACAGTGGAGTTTGGATGTTGGCAGACCAGCTCCGGGGTATTTCAGTAATTTTAGAGCAGTAGGATTGCGCTATTGGCAGGCCATCCCCAAAAAACTATAAATAGACCCTTGGGGTGCCTTAGAGAGGGATCCATTTTCACCAATCCTCATCTTCTTCCTTCATCCTCCAAGGCACCTAGCTCAGCATTGGCTAGGGAGGGAGAGATCTCAAAGGTCTTTCGGGTGTGAGGTGAGACCTCCACGCTAGAGTCAAGGGTCATTTTCTAAATCGAGGTCTTTCACAAAGGGATGGCTTGAGATAAGTAGGTGTGAGCTGCACCATAGGTTTGAACTCTAGGTAGAACCGAATCTCGGTTCCAACATTTTGGTGCGGTGAGCGTGGACTGCGGCTCATACAGAAGTTCCTGAGCATGTTCTATGGCAAGAGATGCGGGAGGTGGTGATGGACCAAACGAGCTCCCCAACCCAGCACCCTTTGTAGGGAGGGAAGAGTTCATGGCATCCATCCAAGGCATCATGGAGATGATGCGAAGTATTGCTCCTCGGGGTGACTGCTAGACTCCCACCCCCAGGATCTAGTTCCCAGGGGTCTCAGAGAGACAGCCTCTAGGGGTCTCGATGAGCCAGCCTCTAAGGGTCTTGGCGAGCCAGCTTTCAGGGGTCTCGGCAAGCCAGCTTTCAGGGGTCTCGGTGAGCCAGCTCCCAAGGGTCTAGGCGAGATGACCCCAGGATGGGTAGAAGAAAGTGCACCAGGAATACGACCTAGGAAGGAAAGGATGGGAGAGGGGGTCGAGCGAGACCTTACCGGTCGGGAGTTATTCCCCAGCTCGGCGAGTGCTAGCCTCCCAGGCGAGTAGGTCACGTGAGTGGAGCATGCAAGACCAAGTTGGGGGTCACCCTTTAGCGAGTTGATTGTCCCAGCTCCTGTTCCTGAGGGGTTAAGAGAGCCTGACATGACTTACTATATCGGGAAGGATGACCCCGTCCAGCACCTGTAGTGGTTCAAAGATGCGGTCACTATCAAGCCGATGATGAATGCATTCAAGTGTCGCCTCTTTACGATCACATTAAAAGACAAGACAAGGGATTGGTTCAATCAACTCCCAGCTAGATCGCTCTTCGGGTCCGAAGACTTGAGTCAGAGTTTACAACTCCGCTTCTCCACTTCTAAAAAGAGGAGGAAGAGTCCCGAGTCCATCTTCCTAATAAGACAAAGGGCGGAGGAGTCATTGACATAATATGTGGACAGGTTCCAAGACGAGATCCTAGACGTCTAGGAGATGTCGGGGTATGCCCTCCATATAGCATTATTTACAGTGGGGTTGCGCGAGGGGTTCTTCAAGATGAGTCTGACCTGAAATGCCCCCTATCCTTTGAGGAGCTGATGGAAAGGGCGGTAGAGGAGATAGCAATTGAGGCAGCCAACCAAGCGTTTGTCAAGAAGCTGGCGAGGTTGACAAAGGCAGAGTAGAAGGAGCAAGGTGGCTCGAGGCATCGAGAGGGGAGAAGGAGAGAAGATTAAAGAGCTCAGGGGTTCCAGGGACCTCAAGAAGGTCCGGAGCCAGGTTGGAGGCAACAAGGATGGCCCATTCAAGGTCCAGGAAGAGGTCTCGTCAAGGGTGGGGGGAACTTCTATGGAGGCAAAGGGAGGTTCAACTTCCAGAGACAAGCCCCTAGGCAGCTCCTACTCCCCACCGCAGCAAGCCATGGTGATAGGAAGAGGAGGAAGAGGTAACAGGAGAAATCACCCAGCCCGTCGAAGAAGGGAAGGAAGAGCGTTGTCGTGCTATGACTTCCACCAGGTGGAAGGTCATGCCACAGCTACCTGACCCGAATTCCCTGAAGTGAGAGAAACGAGAGCCCCAGCCCAGCAGCAGCCACCAGTACAGATTGAAGAATTTCTCCCCAAAGAAGGGGGAGATGACGTATGTGAGGACCAGGTTGATGTAGGGGCCCGAGGAGGTATATGAGTGATCCACGGTGGAGTGGGGATCGAGGCCACTCGAAAGGCAAGTCTCCATGTCATGTACCGTCGGAGCGTCGCTTCGACATCCCAGACCCCACCCCCAGAAGAGAGGATCACCTTCTCAATAAAGGACATGCCGGATCTTGAGGATCCGTTCTGCGATGCGCTGGTCATCCAGACAGTCAATTAGGGCTACACCGTCTCCCGGATCTTGGTTGAGAACGGGAGCTCCGTCAACGTTGTTTTCAAGAAGGCCTTTGACGAGATGAAGGTGGAGTCATAGAGGGTGATGGCCTCGGATGGACCCTTGTTCAGATTTTTCAGGTGAAAGGAAGGAGGTAGAAGGTGGAGTCGGACTCTAGGTGAAGTTGGGGGGACCTCAAGGAACTGTCGGTTCGCCATTGTGGACGCTCCGAGCAGTTACAACACAATCTTCGGAATACCCCTCATCAGTGCCTTTCGTTGTGTGCCCTAATCATTTCACCAATGCCTCAAGTTCAATACTGGAGGGATCCAAGTCAGAATCAGGGGATACCCCAGGATGGCATGATAGTGCAACGTCACGGCCAACAACACCATCTCCTAGCTATCCAGGGCAGAGGAGATGGAGAAGATCATTGAAAGCTTCAGTAGGATAGAGGTATCAGAGGAGGAGGCAAATGACAGCCATCATGCCCAAGCAGCCTGAAGAAACATTTCCTTGGTTTCCTTTTCCTTTTATGTTTTTGTAATGAGTCTATCCCTGATCGGAAGAGTCAGGAGATCATGTATCTTAAAATTTTCCCTGTTTGAGGATGTTGAATTTAGTATGGTTCGAATGGCATGTCTAATCTCACCCCGAGAGGATCTCCTCACCCATGCTCTCACTAGCTGGATGGGTCGAATGTGCCTCGGTGGAGAGGAGAAATCAAACCCCGAGAGGATATCCTCACCCAGGCTCTCACTAGCTGGATGGGTCCAATGTGCCTCGGTGGAGAGAAGGTTCCAACCCCCGAGTGGATCTCCTCACCTAAGATCTCACTAGTTGGACGGGTCGAAAGTGCCTCGGTGGAGAGAAGGAATCAAACCCCGAGAGGATCTCCTCACCCAGGCTCTCACTAGCTGGATGGGTCGAATGTGCCTCGGCAGAGAGTGAGTCCCAACCCCCAAGAGGATCTCCTCACCCAGGCTCTCAATAGCTGGATGGGTCGAATGTACCTCGGTGGAAAGTAAGTCCCACCCCCGAGAGGATCTCCTCACCCAGGCTCTCACTAGCTGGATGGGTCGAATGTGCCTCGATGGAGAGTAAGTCCCAACCCCCAAGAGGATCTCCTCACCCAGGCTCTCACTAGCTGGATGGGTCAAATATGCCTCGATGGAGAGAAGGAATCAAATCCCGAGAGAATCTCCTCACCAAGGCTCTCATTAGCTGGATGGGTCGAATGTGCCTCGGTGGAGAGAAGGTTCCAACCCCCAAGAGGATCTCCTCACCCAGACTCTCATTAGCTAGATAGGTCGAATGTGCCACGGTGGAGAGTAAGTCCCAACCCCCGAGAGGATCTCCTCACCCAGGCTCTCACTAGCTGGATGGGTCGAATGTGCCTCGGTGGAGAGAAGGTTCCAACCCCTGAGAGGATCTCCTCACCCAGGCTTTCACTAGCTGGATGGGTTGAATGTGCCTCGATGGAGAGAATGAATCAAACCCCGAGAGGATCTCCTCACTCAGACTCTCACTAGCTAGATGGGTCGAATGTGCCTCGGTGGAGAGTAAGTCTCAAACCCTGAGAGGATCTCCTTACCCAGGCTCTCATTAGCTGGATGGTTTGAATGTTCCTCGGTGGAGAGTAAGTCCCAACCCCCGATATGATCTCCTCACCCAAGCTCTCACTAACTGGATGGGTCGAATGTTCCTCAGTAGAGAGAAGGTTCCAACCGCCGAGAGGATCTCCTCACCCAGGCTCTCACTAGCTGGATGGGTCAAATATGCCTCAGTGTAGAGAAGGAATCAAATCCCGAGAGGATCTTCTCACCGAGGCTCTCACTAGCTGGATGGGTTGAATATGCCTCGGTGGAGAGAAGGTTCCAACCCCCGAGAGGATCTCCTCACCCAGATTCTCACTAGCTTTATGGGTCGAATGTGTCTCGGTGGAGAGAAGGAATCAAACCCCGAGAGGATCTCCTCACCCAGGCTCTCACTAGATGGATGGGTCGAATGTGCCTCGGTGGAGAGTAAGTTCCAACCCCCGAGAGGATCTCCTCACCCAGGCTCTCACTAGCTGGATGGGTTGAATGTACCTCGGTGGAGAGAAGGTGCCAACCCCGAGAGGATCTCCTCACCCAGGCTCTCACTAGTTGGATGGGTCGAATGTGCCTCGGTGGAGAGAAGGTTCCAACCCTTGGAGGATCTCCTCACTCAGGCTTTCACTAGTTGGATAGGTTGAATGTGCCTCGGTGGAGAGAAAGTTCCTACCCGGAGGGGATCTCGTCACCCAGTCTACCATTAGCTGGCATGATAGGTTGACCCCTCATGTAGGTTAAGTGAATTCTGCCCGGAGGGGATCTCACCACACAGGCTCCTATTAGTTGGTAGGGCGGGTTGACCCTTCGAGGAGGTTAAGTGAATTCTACCCGGAGGGGATCTTGCCACCCATGCTCCAATTAACTGGTAGGGCAGGTTGACCCCTCGGAGAGGCCAAGTAATTTCGGCTCCATGAGAGTTACACTCAGTGAATACGTTGGATTGGATGTTTCTTTCTAAACGTGGAACTCGCTCGAAAAGAGCGTGGATTGTGTACAATCCCGTATTCGCAGAGTGGGGTCCCCAAGCAAGCACAATTCATAATCAAGAGAACGGTCCGGGACAAGTGATCCCAAAGGCTAGGGGGTGCGGCGCGAGGCCGACACCCGTCCTGGCCTCCTCTCAGGGGGGCGGGTGCGGCGCGAGGTCGGTACCCTGCCCGGCCTCCTTTAGGGGGGCGGGTGCGGCGCGAGCAGTGGCGGAACTATAATTTTGAAGTTGCACGGACACAATCTAAGTACTGTCAATTTGGGGGGTTTGGGGGGCAGCGTCCCTGAAAAAATTTTTTTTAAGATATTTTTGTAAGGAAAATATTGAACATAAAATTATAAAAGAAAGGTTTAGATCTGAAAAACTTACAATTCAATAAGATACTTTTCGTTGACACATGCTCGGGTCTTAAGCCCGGGTCTGAAGGTAGATCTTCAATTTTGAACTCGTCTACGCGGCTTCTTTTACCAATTGCAACTAACTCCTATGAATCTAACGCACTTTGACATGCTCCTTTTTTAGAAAAAAATTCTCCATTGCACTAACTAAAACACTGCATAAAATTAACAGGACATTCCCGTTAGCGTGACTAGAACCAATCGATATGCACATCACAAACATCACCGATCCGAGCTTACCGCTACGGGTAGGCTTCACACAGCATGCCTAAATCCAGACTCGCATGTCGGATTACTAATGCAAAAAAATATGTCGGGGACGGACACAATCGACCCGTAGGTTCGCAATGAATTGAGGGAGACACACACCGCGTCCAATTGAAGGCGGGTGGCCCTCCTAAGCAAACTAAAACAGAAACCGGGGAACAAGAGTAATTACCAATGGTGTGTTCCAGCAACACAAGATGATTGGAGCTCCAAATCAACCCTTCACGATAGATTCCAGCAACGCGATGGTGTGTACCTAATATTAAAATGCTCGAAGATTAGCACAATGGTGTATCCAATTCAACCCTTCACAGAATTCTGGACTGAAATCAATCCAGATTTCATAGAAATCTGGACTGAAATCAGTCTAGATTTAAATCTGGACTTAAATCTGGACTGATTTCAATCTAGATTTCACAAGAAATCTTGAGATTTTAGTCCAGATTTTTTGTGAAATCTGGACTGAAATCCAGTCCAGATTTCACAAGAAATATGGACTGAAATCTGGACTGGATTTCAGTCCAGATTACACAAGAAATCTGGACTGAAATCAGTCCAGATTCCTTGTGAAATCTGGACTGAATTTCTGTCCAGATTTCACAATAATTCTGGAGATTTCAGTCCAAATTTCTTGTGAAATCTGGACTGATTTGCACATTAAATTTACTGTGAAGAAGAAGAAATTACCGAGCGGCGATCTGCTAGGGCGCGGGCGGGAGCAACGGGAGAACCCGAGCGGCGAGTAGCAGGAGAAGCCGAGCGGCGAGCAGAGGGAGCAGCCGAGCGGTGAGCAGCGGGAGCAGCCGAGCAGAAATCTGCTAGGGCACGAGAGCAGCGGCGGGGTAGGGCATGGGAGCGATTTTCTCTCCCAGTGAAAATCGAGGGAGACGGGATGATAAATTCGGCTGGGCACGTGCCCTACCGTGCCCAGTCATAGTTCTGCCCGTGGGTGCAAGGCCGGCACCCGCCCCGGCCTCCTCTCAGGGGGGCGAGTGCGGCGCGAGGCTGGCACCCGCCAATGCCTCCTTTCAGGGGGGAGGGTGCGGCGCAAGGCCGACACCCACCCCGACCTCCTTTAGGGGGGCCGGTGTGGCGCGAGGCCGGCACCCGCTCAGGCCTCCTTTTTGAGGGAGGGGGGGTGCAAGGACGGCACCCGCGACGGCCTCCTCTCAGGGGGGCGGGTGCAACGCGAGGCCGATACCTGCCCCGACCTCCTTTCATGGGGGAGGGGGCGACGCGAGGCCGACACCCGCCCCGGCCTCCTTCAGGGGAATGGGTGTGGCGCGAGGCCAGCACCCTCCCTGACCTCCTCTTAGGGGGGAGGGTGTTGCGCGAGGCCGGCACCTTCCCCGGCCTCTTCTTATGGGGGAGGGCGCGAGGCCGACACCCACCCCGACCTCATCTCAAGGGGGCGGGTGCGGCGTGAGGCCGGCACCCGCCCCGACCTCCTTCAGGTGGGCGGGTGTGGCGCGAGGCCGACACTCGCCCCGGCCTCCTCTCAGGGGGCGGGTGCGGCGTGAGGCTGGCACCCGCCCCGGCCTCCTCTCAGGGGGGCGGGGGCGGCATGAGGCCGGTACCCGTCCCGACCTCCTCTTACGGGGGTGGGTGTGTCGTGTGGCTGACACCCGCCCCGACCTCCTTTGGGGGGCGGGGGCGGCGCGAGGTCGGCACCCGCCCTGACCTCCTCTCAGGGGGGTTGTGGCGCGAGGCCGGCACATGCCCCTGCCTCCTTTCAGGGGGCGGGTACGACGCGAGGCCGACACCCGCCCCAGCCTCCTCTCAGGGGGGTGGGTGCGGTGCGAGGTCGGCACCCGCCTCGACCTCCTCTCAGTGGGGCGGGTGTGGTGCGAGGCCGACACTCGCCCCGACCTACTCTCATGGGAGAGAGTGCAGCGCAAGGCCGGCACCCGCCCCAGCCTCCTTTCAGGGGGATGGGTGCGGTGCGAGGCCGGCACCTGCCCCGACCTCCTTTCAGGGGGGCGGGTGTGGCGCAAGGCTAACACCCGCCCCCTCCCCTTGAGTGTCTCACCCGACTTGAGGGTCTCACCCGACTTGAGGGTCTGTTATTTTTCCCCTGGTGGGATGCGAATAGCTGTTCAGAACAGCGGAGTTTGGCTGTTGGCAGACCAACCCCGGGGTATTTCAGTAATTTTAAAGCAGCAGGATTGCGCTATTGGCAGACCATCCCAAAAAACTATAAGTTGACCCTTTGGGTGCCTTGGAGAGGGATCCGTTTTCACCAATCCTCGTCTTCTTCCTTCATACTCCAGGGCACCTAACTCAGCATTGGCTAGGGAGGGGGAGATCTCAAAGGTCTTCCGGGTGTGAGGTGAGACCTCCACGCTAGAGTCAATGGTCATTTTCCAAATCCAGGTATCTCACCAAGGGACGGATTGGGAGAAGTAGGTATGAGCTGCTCCCTAGGTCCGAACTCTAGGTGGAACCGAATCTCGGTTCCAACATCTACTAATTCCTTGCCCCTTAGAAAATGTGTGATCATTATGCGCCATTTCTCCCAGTGGTAAAATCATTTTGGAGAAACTTTCCCCTGATACCAAGTGTTGGATCTTGAGGCGCCCTTAGAGGGGGGAGGGATGAATAAGGGTAAATGATAATTTTTACTTAACGTTTTTACTTGGCCAAATAAAAACAGAAATCAAGCAAACATTTTCACAATCAAATACTCATAACAAACATTTAGAAAATTATAAGAAAATTGAAATGAAAATTTATTTCATAAGTGATGTAAAACAGAAACAATAGATTTCAATAAAGCTTGAAATTAAGGTTGTGATGAGAAGTATTTTTTTCGAATTCACCAGTCCTTCTCCCAAGAACCAGCCGACTAAAGTCTATATCTCCCTAGATACAACAACTAGCCTTCCCTAGATCTCTCCACGACCTAGTTGATGCACATAAGGTGGTGATTTTCCCCTAAACCACACAAGGGCCTAGTTATCACTCACGCAACGGTGATTTATCTACTATTTACAAAATAAATGGAAAGAAAAGAAATCTAAAATGAAAACTCCATCTGGTCTTGAGCGTTGAAGAAGATGACAAATCCTTTCAAAGGTTGCCGGAGTTGGAAAGCACGAATAGTCCCTTCTTCGCTCTTGAACTTGGTCGAACATTAAGGAGTTTTTTTAGTTCCACGGAGTTATCAGGCTGGGAATGCACGAGATGATGGCTTCTGGAGGTGTGTAACATCAATTTCCTGAAATCCAGCCTTTATATAGATTTTACATTATCTCCTGACGATAGCTCAATATCGCCCACGATATCTCCGTTTGCTGCCACATGTCCCACTCTGCAATAACCACGTTGAGAAGCTAGAGAACGTGTATGATCGTGGGACTATCGCGCCGCGATATCTTGATATCGCCTGGCGGTGTCTCGAGTTATGCGCTTCGCGATAACTGTTGAGAATCATAGTCTACGGCATGGCTGACGTCAGCATATTATTGCGGGGTGATAGTAGTTGTCGTCTGTGATAGCTTTGCTTTGTAAAAGTTGTTGTACGTCGCTCATCCAAAATCATCAGAGTATTGTACATGTTATATCTGCACACCTCAAACACACTATGATCAAATACATTTGAGATTTGTTATCTTCAAACCAAATTGTGCAGAACGCATGCTCCAACACACCCGTGATAGAATATTTCACAATACACACATTACTCATGATGGGGATTTTGTTAAACGCACACTTATGTTGAAAATTGTGCTATGCACACACACATATTGAGAATTTCGTTATGCGTACACTCATGATGAGAATTTCACTATACACACACCCATGATGAGTAAATTTGTGGATGATGGGCGCGATGTTGGCAGCGTGGATGTTGCCCGATCTGGGCAGTCGCACAATGGTAGCTGGGAGGAGGTAACTGTGAGGTAGAAGCCGTGAGGCGGAAGCCGGGAGGCGGAAGCCGGGAGGCGGAAGCCGGGAGGCGGAAGCCGGGAGGCGGAAGCCGGGAGGCGGAAGCCGGGAGGCGGAAGCCGGGAGGCGGAAGCCGGGAGGCGGAAGCCGGGTGGCGGAAGCCAGGAGGCGAAAGCCGGGAGGTGAAAGCCGGGAGGCAGAAGCCGGGCGGTGGAGATCGACTGAGAGAGTTGTGTCGGGCGACAAAGTGCGACTAAATGCCCGACCGATTTTGCGGCCAGCCAGGGCCGCATTGCTAGGCCCACACATAGGGTTATGCGCGACCGAGCGAGTTCGCTCGCAGTTGCATGCTAACGATATCGCGTGCAGGGATGCACGTGGCCAGGATGGGCGGTGTGTGGGGTTGCCCGCTGCCATCCGGGGCCATATACAAGGTTGCATGCGACTAGTACATGTATCACGTAGGGTTGGGAGCGACCAGGAGGATCCGCATGAAGATGCGTACAGCTGGGGGCACGTGCAAGGTTGCATGATGCTAAGCGAGGATGTGTTTGGTGTGACCAGGGATGCGTGTGTAACGCCAAGATATTAAATAAAATCCACGGTGGGGTGCAGATAGAAAATCAATTTAGGGTTTTGGTAAAACCCCTAACCTTTCTCCCTCTTCTTATCCCGATTTCTCTTTCTCTCCTTACAGAAGAAGCTGCAAACCCTCCCCCCCCCCCCCACCTCTCCGATCTTTCTCCTAATCTCTCCCTTTATCTCCACACGGAAGCAGCCACAAACCCACCACCTCTCCGATCTTTCTCCTAATCTCTCCCTTTCTTTCCTCACGGAAGCAACTGACCCCCTACCTCTCTGGTATTTCCCCTCTCTCTCTCTTGCTCTTATTCGTGTAGGGTAACCGTCGATCCTTTCTTCCCTATCTCTGCTGGGGTTTGTCGGAAACTAGGGAGAGGCGAGGCTGCCGTTTACTATTGCCATCGGGCAGAGCACCTACTAGTAAATAGAGAGGAGGAAGGATGTCAATCTTCCCTCTCTCGAGTCCCTCCTCTTCCGGGCATCGACCGGCCAAAACCACGGGGTTTGTTAAGTTTTTTATGTAAATCAGAGCAAGGAGGTGAAGGATCTACTATTGTTGAATGGTGGCCGGCCCTCTTGAGGCGTTTCAAACCTCAGTTGCCTTTTGTCAAGTTACATTGGAGCTTGCTTTTCTGTAAGAGATCAAGCTCGAGAAGAAGAGGTCGTTTAGATGCTCAAATCGTCGAGTGGAGACCATATCCGTGTAGGGGTAGTCGTCACGATCTTCACGGTTAATTTTTGTGCAAGTTCTTATGGCTCGATGATGAACTTCAAGGGTAACGACCCTTTTCCCCAGTCTTGAGATAGTTATTTTCTATGTTTTGTGCATGTCTTTATTTTAGTGCATTGAGAATCCCCTCACGCCATTTTGGTTGAGGACGGGGACTCTGCCACTGTAACACCCCTAGTATAGCATATAGCAGTAGGTCCGGCTGGGGCCCGACGTCATATACTACGGACAGACCGGTTGGTTACGCGTTGAAACCATACAACCAATCACCAACGTCCTACACAGAGTCATTCTAGCGGAAGCAATTTATTAAGTTGCACAAATACAAGAACCCTGCCAAGCAAGAATGTCCACTACAGAAATAACAATGAATGAATAATACAAAAGTACCGGCCTTATGGCCTTACAATGTTTGCTTAACAAAACATGTCTTACATACTTCGGCTCGCAGGCCGGCCATACATGAAATAAATGGAAAGCATAAAAGGGTTAGGCCTTCGAGGGCCAGCACCGCAACATGGGCTTTAGCCCGCTATTTTCCGCTCGGCTCCGCAGCATCTGCAAGCACAAACCACCGCCCGGTGGCAAACAAAAGCAACGGTCAGCTATGCTGACCAAATTATAACGATTCCGCCCCAAAAATCGGGGCGGCGATGCTCTTTCCCTGCACTTTATTAGTATAGACAATATATTAGTGTGAACACACATCATCACAGGCGTAGGCTCGCATGGCCACACACCTCGTGCACACAGGGCACATTCACGGCGAACTGGCCAACGTCACGTCAATTCAAGCCATAGACGTTCCCGTTCCACCACCGCCTCTTGGACGGCCAACCATATGAGCATCTTGTCTTCTTGGCCTTGGTCACGACAATTTAAGCCATAGACCGCCGAAGACTCTCATCCATGCCAACGGTCCCACTGAACGACATAGATCGGGTACGGTTCCGCCTGACCCGTGCTCATATCGCAACAGCAATTTAAGCCATATGCGCAGGTCAAGACTCACCGAGTCCCGTTTTCGCCACAACAATCACATAACCCGGTTATGTTCACGTTGGCTCCCCGGCCATCGTGTTGGCAAAACTTGCTTTTGCCCAGTTTTCCGGGTGCACCTTGGGGTTAATCTCCAAGGCTCCCTGATGCAATCTACCACGTAGAAAACCCGAAAACGCCCAAACACCCGGAGTCTTCCCCGGTTCATATGCAATGCAACATCACCGATCCGGCTCTACTTGTCCGGATAGGCTTCACACACAATGCCTATGTCCGTTTTTGCATATGAACTCTACACAAGGGGGACTTTACATATCTACCCCAAGGAACGCTCCAACTCTTCGCTCACTCGCGAGAGAGGGCTTCCTATGCAAAGGGAAAAAGGGCTTCGCATGCCCAAGGATAAGAAATCGTTACCCTTGCGTTCTTCCGCGGCGCCATCGAAAACTATGCGGTTGGAAAGCATCGCAACGGCGTCACCTCCGCGGATCTGGACTCGGATCGCGATTCGGAGCTCCGAAGCTCCTCCGGCGGCCGGATCTTGGACTCCTCCTTCCTCCTTGCTCTCCCTTCTCTCTAAACTCTTAGAGAGAATGGCTAAAGGAAATGAGGATTCCCAACCCAAAATCCCGGCTAAAACCACCCAGGAGCAGCCCCCCACCGTCGGATCCAAAGTCAAGAAAACGAACGACCAAGATTAGATCTGAAATCATAAAATCTGGGACGAACACGGGTTGCAACACGGCCGTGTGCCTGGCCGTGTCACCCATTCGCCGTCTCGACCGATTCGAAAACCAGCACACGGCATTTGACACGGCCTTCGACACGCCCGTGTCACCTCTTGACACGCCCGTGTCGAGACCCGTCTCACGCCCCCCCCCCCCCTCGTGTGCAATCGGCCAGCTTTCCCAACCCGAGAAGGACACGGCACCCGACACGCCCGTGTCAAATTTGACACGCCCGTGTCAGGGCCCGTGTCATGGCTCGTGTGCCTTCCTCAGAAAACAGCCCAAAGTGACACGCCCTGGGACACGCCCGTGTCCCAGGCTGTGTGCCTCAACACGACGATCTCCGACCGTCAACACGTCGACCACATGACCGTGGCCGAACACGCCTGTGTCACGCCCGTGACACGCCCGTGTCACGCCCGTGACACGCCCGTGTCACGCCCGTGACACGCCCGTGTCACGCCCGTGACACCTGCTCCAAAAATTCATACTGGGCTTAAAACATCACCCGTCCCTCTTTTGAGTTTCGGGGTGTTACAACTCTCTCCCCCTTAAAAGAATTTCGCCCACGAAATTTACTAAAGGAAAACCATAGGAACTTAAAACTTTTAACGGTACCTGAGCGGAATAACTCCGGGTACTCCTCCTACATGGTTTGCTCCCTTTCCCAAGAGAGCTCCTCCCGACCGCAATTATCCCATCGGACTTTAACCATCCGGATCTCCTTGTTACGGAGCCTCTTGACCTCTGCATCTTCAATACAAACGGGCTTGACCATAGTCGTCAACCCTTCGTCCACCGGTACTTGATCAACTGCGATCACCTGCGAAGGCTCTTGCACCGCCTTCCGCAATATAGAGATGTGGAACACATTGTGTAGTCCACTCAACTCTACCGATAACTTCAAACGATAAGCCACTTCGCCGACACGCTCCAGAATCTCAAAGGGTCCAAGGTATCTTGGGCTAAGCTTCTTCAAGCGTCTCACCCGCGAAACACCCTTGAACGGCTTTACTTTCAAGTACACCCAATCGCCCACCGCGAACTCTACATTCCGATGCTTGGCATTGTAGTACTTAGCTTGCCTATCCTGAGCGATCAGCAAACGCTCTCGAATGATCCGCACCAAAGAAGTAGCATTTTCCACCTCCTGCTTCTTGTACAACCTTGCCTCACCCATTTCAAGTCACGATAACGGCGTGCGACACTTCCTACCATACAGGGCCTCGAAGGGTGCCATTTGTATACTCGCTTGGAAGCCATTGTTGTACGCAAACTCCACCAAATACAAGTGGTCCTCCCAATGCTTTCCGAAGTCTAGGACACACATGCGGAGCATGTCCTCCATCGTTCTATTGACTCTCTCGGTCTGCCCATCCGTCTGCGGATGGAAGGCTGTGCTGAACTTCAACTTTGTCCCCAGCATCTGCTACACCAACCTCCAATCATTGGACGTGAAATGCCCATCGCGATCACTCACAATGCTGCGAGGCACACCATGCAGTCTAACTATATTGTCAACATACAACTTTGCCAATTTCTCCACTGGATCATCCTTCCTATGCGGAATGAAGTGTGACACCTTTGTTAGCCGGTCTACGATCACCCAGATGGCGTCGTTCCCTTTCTGTGACCTTGGCAACCCATGCACAAAGTCCATAGATATGTCGTCGAACTTCCACTCCGGTATAGGCAAGGACTTCAGAAATCCTCCCGGCTTTTGGCACTCCGCCTTCACCAAGGCGCACGTTTGGCACTTAGCCACAAACAACGCCACATCTTTCTTAAGCCCCGGCCACCAAAACAGCTTCTTGAGGTCACGGTACATCTTTGTGCTCCCTTGGTGGATCGAGTACTTGGTATGATGAGCCTCATACATCAACTCCGCCCGTAGGTTACTCCTGCTTGGGACACACAACCGATGATCTTTCCTTAGCAACCCATCTTCCACTGAAAACTAGGAATTTGACCCATCCAACGCTGCCTCCATAAGCTCCTTCATGGAGTCATCTAACTCCAATGCCTGCCGAACCCGATCAGCCAGGTCATACTGGACCTCTGTCCAGTTCAACATTGCCTTGGCGCTCGTCTGCTTGTCAACGCAACAGATCTCAAGCTCCTCCAACTCCCGTATCAGCCGCTCATCATGCACCGACAACCAGTTGGCTTGGGCGGGAGCCCTGCGACTCAACGCATCAGCAACCGCATTGCCCTTCCCGGGTACATAATGAATCTTGAAGGTGTAGTCCCCCAGGAACTCCATCCACCTCCTCTGCCTCATGTTAAGATCCTTCTGATCCAATAGGTACTTCAGGCTCTTGTGATCGGTATATATATCGACCCTTACGCCGTATAGGTAGTGCCTCCACAGCTTAAGTGCAAATATCACGGCCGCCAACTCCAAGTCATGGACTGGATAGTTCCTTTCATGCACTTTCAGTTGACGCGATCCATAAGCTATCACGCTCCCATGCTGCAACAACACGCAGCCCAAACCACTACCCGAGGCGTCACTATACACCTCGAATCCCTCGGTCCCACTCGGCGAACTAAGCACTGGCGCCGTGGTCAACCGTCTCTTCAGCTCCTCAAACGCTTGCACGCACTCCTGCGTCCACAAGAATCTCTGATCTTTCCTTGTCAACTTCGTGAGAGGTAGCGCTATCCGCGAGAAGTTCTCTACGAAGCACTTGTAATATCCGGCAAGCCCGAGAAAACTACGGACTTCCGTGACAGAAGACAGCGCATGCCACTCCCGTATCGCAACGATCTTCGCCGGATCCACCGCTATACCTTCCCCACTAATAATGTGACCAAGGAACACTACTGAGGGTAGCCAGAACTCGCACTTGGAGAATTTCGTATAAAGCTCATTCCTCCTCAAAGTCTCCAACACCAGATGCAAGTGCTTGAAGTGATCTTCTTCGCACTGCGAGTACACCAATATATCGTCAATGAAGACGATCACAAAGCGATCCAGGAAATCTTGGAACGTCCTGTTCATTAAGTCCATAAACACTGATGGCGCATTCGTCAGTCCAAACGGCATGATCGTGAACTCGAAATGCACATACCTTGTGCTGAACGCCGTCTTCGGGATATCACATTCCCTTATCCTCGGCTGATAGTACCCCGACTTCAAGTCCAGCTTAGAATATACTGACGATCTGACTAACTGATCAAAGAGATCATCAATCCTCGGGATCGGATACTTGTTCTTCTCCGTCAGCTTGTTCAACTCTCTGTAGTCGATACACAACCGCATACTCCCGTCCTTCTTCTTAACAAAGAGGACTGGTGCGCTCCAAGGCGACGAGCTTGGACGCACATAACCTTGCTCCATCAGCTCCTCTAGCTGAACTTCCAACTCTGCATCTCCTTAGGCGCCAACCTATACGGAGCACGTGACATCGGTTTGGCCCCCGGTACGAGCTCGATGGTGAAATCAATCTCTCGCTGCGGTGGGGCCCCGGGAAGACTATCCGGGAACACATCGGGGTATTCACAAACCACGGGGATGTTATCCAACGTGGACTTTGGCTCCACAGCCCCCACTATTGCGAAGAACAGCTCTGCACCAGCATGAACTGCCTTTACCACCTGAAGAGCAGACATCAGCGTCTTGCTCGACCCCTTGAGTCCCTCGAATGATGTCCTCAGCCCAACACCCAGCTTGACCTCCTTTCGGTCGCAGTCAATCCAAGCTTTCTGCTCCGAAAGCCAATCCATCCCAAAGATCACGTCGAACTCTACTAGCGGCAGCAATGACGCTAGCGAGTCGAACTCTTGGCTCCCAATGTGAACCTTTACGGCGCACACTCTGTCCGCACGCATCGAGCACCCATTCGGTAGCAGCACTTCCAACTTGTCCTTCGCCATCGAAGAAGGGAATCCGATGCGCGATATAAAATTTTCGGACAAGAAGGAGTGTGAAGCTCCCGTATCGAACAGTGCCCGTGCCAGACTATCGCTAATCAAAACAAAGCCTATACAAATAATATTAGGCTAACAAGCAATAGACAACAGTATATAAAGTTAACTTGCTGTAAATTAACTCGTACCTGTCACCACGTCAGCTTGTTTGATGACCTCCTGCTGGCCCAAGTTATAGACTCTAGGCTGAGTCGGACCATAGTGGGACGCGGTTGACTCCACCGCCTTACCCTTCTCTTCGTAAGTAGCTCCTTGCTTTCTCTCGGACTTTGGGCGTCCGCTCCAGCAATCGCGGGCAAAGTGCCCCGTCTTTCCACACGTGAAACAAGCGCCCGGGGTTCGATTAGTAGTTGCCCCCGAGGCACCCATAGAAGAAGCTGGACCTGACGTCCTAGCCTTCTTGAAGAATTTTCGATAGCCCGACTTCGACGTAGTCGGCGCTTTGAACTCCGATTTCTTCCCGCCAGAATCCTTCTTAGCTTGCACATTTCTCATGTCCTTCTCCAAGGACCGGGCCGAGTTGACCAAGGTTAGGAAACCCTGCGTCATGGGCCCTGACAGTAGCAACCTCAGCTCATCTCTTAACCCTTCGTAGAAGCGGTTAGTCTTTCGCTCCTCGTCGGCAAAGGTAGTGCTAGCATATCTCCCCAACCGAGTAAACTCGTGGAGGTACTCGTCTACAGTGCTATCTCCTTGCACCAACCTTTGGAACTCGTTCTCCAATGCGATCCTCTGCACTGAGGGGAGGTATCGAGCCATGAACAGTCTCGAAAACTCCGCCATAGGAACTTCGGCCAACGGCCTTCCCCTCAACTGGTGTAGCTCTAGGCCTTCCCACCATAACCTTGCGTCCCCATCCAACAGGAACGTCGCTATTGTGGTCTTCTGCCACTCTTCCGTTTCTGTAGCTGTCATCACCCTATTGACTCTTGAGAGCCAATCCTCAGCCTGGGTCGGGGTTCCCGTTCCCGAGAACACCGGTGGGTGGAAGCCCATCACATGCTTTAACTGTCTTTCAGTTGCTCTCCTAGGCAACTCCGGCTCCATCGCCACCTGCTCAACCCTTCTAGGCTCCGCCGCTTGGAGCGGCACTTGCTCCTCCGCAGGAGCAGGCTGCTGCACCTGTCTTGCAGGTTGCGCATTAATCATAGCAAAGACAGCTTCTGCCACCAATCTAATGGTCTCGGCAGACGGAGGTGTTGCGGGCGCTTCACTTGGCGCACTGCTTGCCTCAGAACCTGGCCGTTCTGACGGCCCAGCACCACTCCTGGTCACCTATAATCGTGCAAAACACCGATAAGCGACCAAATATTACTGCAAACAGCAATTATAGGAACACGCAGGTTCCTTAAACATGTATATTTTCATTCCTAAGTGGACATTCATGGGTTCTTTTCATGTTATAACGATGACGCACACATGTGCTCACCACCCCTTAAAGTGAATTCGTCCACGAATTCATTTAAGTTTGACCGAAACCAGTAGTCTGATACCAATTTGTAACACCCATATCCGTCGTATAGCATATAGCAGTAGGTCCGGCCGGGGCCCGACGCCATATACTACGGACAGACCGGTTGGTTACGCGTTGAAACCATACAACCAATCACCAACGTCCTACACAGAGTCATTCTAGCGGAAGCAATTTATTAAGTTGCACAAATACAAGAACCCTGCCAGGCAAGAATGTCCACTACAGAAATAACAATAGGAATGAATAATACAAAAGTACCGGCCTTATGGCCTTACAATGTTTGCTTAACAAAACATGTCTTACATACTTCGGCTCGCAGGCCGGCCATACATGAAATAAATGGAAAGCATAAAAGGGTTAGGCCTTCGAGGGCCAGCACCGCAACATGGGCTTTAGCCCGCTATTTTTCGCTCGGCTCTGCAGCACCTGCAAGCACAAACCACCGCCCGGTGGCAAACAAAAGCAATGGTCAGCTATGCTGACCAAATTATAACGATCCCGCCCCCAAAATCGGGGCGGCGATGCTCTTTCCCTGCACTTTATTAGTATAGGCAATATATTAGTGTGAACACACATCATCACAGGCATAGGCTCGCACGGCCACACACCTCGTGCACACAGGGCACATTCACGGCGAACCGGCCAACGTCACGTCAATTCAAGCCATAGACGTTCCCGTTCCACCACCGCCTCTTGGACGGCCAACCATATGAGCATCTTGTCTTCTTGGCCTTGGTCACGACAATTTAAGCCATAGACCGTCGAAGACTCTCATCCATGCCAACGGTCCCACCGAACGACATAGATCGGGTACGGTTCCGCCTGACCCGTGCTCATATCGCAACGGCAATTTAAGCCATATGCGCAGGTCAAGACTCACCGAGTCCCATTTTCGCCACAACAATCACATAACCCGGTTATGTTCACGTTGGCTCCCCAGCCATCGTGTTGGCAAAACTCGTTTTTGCCCAGTTTTCCGGGTGCACCTTGGGGTTAATCTCCAAGGCTCCCTGATGCAATCTACCACGTAGAAAACCCGAAAAACGCCCAAACACCCGGAGTCTTCCCCGGTTCATATGCAATGCAACATCACCGATCCGGCTCTACTTGTCCGGATAGGCTTCACACACAATGCCTATGTCCGTTTTCGCATACGAACTCTACACAAGGGGGACTTTACATATCTACCTCAAGGAACGCTCCAACTCTTCGCTCACTCGCGAGAGAGGGCTTCCTATGCAAAGGGAAAAAGGGATTCGCATGCCCAAGGATGAGAAATCGTTACCCTTGCGTTCTTCCACGGCGCCATCGAAAACTATGCGGTTGGAAAGCACCGCAACGGCGTCACCTCCGCGGATCTGGACTCGGATCGCGATTCGGAGCTCCGAAGCTCCTCCGGCGGCCGGATCTTGGACTCCTCCTTCCTCCTTGCTCTCCCTTCTCTCTAAACTCTTAGAGAGAGAATGGCTAAAGGAAATAAGGATTCCCAACCCTAAATCCCGGCTAAAACCACCCAAGAGCAGCCCCCCACCGTCGGATCCAAAGTCAAGGAAACGAACGACCAAGATTAGATCTGAAATCATAAAATCTGGGCCGAACACGTGTTGCAACACGGCCGTGTGCCTGGCCGTGTCACCCATTCGCCGTCTCGACCGATTCGAAAACCAGCACACGGCATTTGACACGGCCTTCGACACGCCCGTGTCACCTCTAGACACGCCCGTGTCGAGACCCGTGTCACGCCCCCCCGTGTGTAATCGGCCAGCTTTCCCAACCCGAGAAGGACACGGCCTGCGACACGGCACCCGACACGCCCGTGTCGAATTTGACACGCCCGTGTCAGGGCCCGTGTCATGGCCCGTGCGCCTTCCTCAGAAACAGCCCAAAGTGACACGCCCTGGGACACGCCCGTGTCCCAGGCCGTGTGCCTCAACACGACGATCTCCGACCCTAAACACGTCGACCACATGACCGTGGCCGAACACGCCTGTGTCACGCCCGTGACACGCCCGTGTCACGCCCGTGTCACGCCCGTGACACCTGCTCCAAAAATTCATACTGGGCTTAAAACATCACCCGTCCCTCTTTTGAGTTTCGGGGTGTTACAGCCACGACGTGGGATTGCAACCCCAGCGTATGTTGTGTTAGTTGCACGTAGAGTCCCTCTCTCGCTACGCGGTGAAGAGCGAGGACTCCACCAGGGCATGGGATTTCCACCCCGAGGTAGCTTTTCTGTTTTGATTGCATATGAGGGCCACCCGTCACTAATTAGTGATGATGCATGTTTCCCCTCAGTTCATTGTGAGCCTTCAGGTCGATTGAGTCCGTTTCCGACATGAATGTGCATTAGAGATCAGATACATGAGTTTGGATTTATACATGCTGTGTGAAGCCTACCCGTGGCATTATGTCCAGATCGGTGATGTTTCTGCATTGTGCGTTGCGATTATCTCTAGGTGCGAAAACAAGAATTTCCCATGTCCTTCGTAGTGGTTGCAGGAATTTGTAGGCTTTATTCGTGAATGCCCCGTCCTAGACGGGCCTATGTTGGGCCCGGTAGAACGACGACCTTGAGGGTTTTTGTGGTCGGGTGAATTTTCCCGCCATCATCTTGATTATATCTTCTGACCAGTCCTCTGTCGCATCAAAAAAGCAATTGTATGTCGTATATCTTCTGACCAATCCTCTAAAAAGATAGTTGTAGGTCATATATCCTTAGACCAGTCCTCTGTCGCATCAAAAAGATAGTTGTACGTCGTACATCTCCTGAGCAGTCCTCTGCCACTATAAAAATAATAGTTGTAGGTCGCTCTTTTCAAATCGCTCATCTGCCCCTTTGTATGGCACTTGTATTTAGTGCCTTGTTCTTTAATTGCATATGTTTTTTATTTACATGCGTAATAGATATATATAGCCTAAATATATGAAAAAAGAAATTCTCATGTATGGTAGATATTTGGTAATTTCGATCGATTTCGAAAAATAAAAATTCTATTTCAAGCGAAGGCCGGTTTATTGTGGCAAGTGGCAACAACCCACGACCGATACATTTATAAAGGCCCAAACATTTCAGAAATCACCCACACCCACACCCACACCCTTACCCACACCCACGGCGCACCCAATAGTCACTCGCGCCGGCAGACCATTCTCTTTCTTGGTATGTTCAGTTGTAACCATCATACATGGAAAGTAACCACGTTTCTTTTTGCAACTTTACCCGTCGACCAAGCAGCACCGCCTTATTGCCTTTAATCATAACGATTAAATTAATAAATTCATTTATCTTCAAACATTAGAATAAATTGTAAAAGTATTTAAAACGTGTTTGAACTTTAAACTTTTTAAAATATTGTTATAAAGAGTAATGGCAATATTTTAAGAGTAATTTTATATGAAGGCTACTAAATTTTACGTGCAGATTAAATTTTACATATACACAATGAGGAAGCAAGAAGAGGGGAATCAAATTTTATTTGGGCAGAATCAGAGAATCCACCAATTGGTACACAAAGAAATCAGATTTTACCTTGGCGACAGAAACCTCGCACTAAAAGGGACGGAATCGAAGAAGGAACCGATAACTTGATTCACGATGGAGGAGGCATGTTCGAAATAGCGGAAGGAGTAGCTTCAAGAGGAACCGCGGGGATCCGGATCTCCTGGAGTTTCTATTTTGCGAAATAATGGAGCGAAATCAGGAAAAATAATTAAATTAATTATTTTCGGACTGAGTTTTTCGGGGGCCAAATAGGGGGTCTAAACGACTTCAAATCAAAAAATGTTCAACATGAAAGTTATTCATCTCGGGGATATCTACAACTTTCATGTTAATCATTTTTCCTGATTCCGCTCCATTATTTCGCAAAATAGGAACTGCATCCCCTGGAGTTTCCGCAGGAACTCCAGGGATCCGGATCCAACCGCGGGGGAGTAGCGATGAGGTGACAAGAGGAATGCTTCAAGGATTTTGGGCTGTGTGTAACTAGGGTTCTGGTAAAGAGAAATTAGGCTTTTAATTTGTACCGTGACATGCATATTACAAAGCTCTATTTAATTATATGGGTATTTTATAAACATGTCTTGGTGTATTCCTGCAGTGTTGAGGAGTATACTTAGCATTTGTGTTTGGTTTTGTCGATCCTGAGGGAGCATAAGTTATATGCGAAGTTGAGCAAATGTGGGTTTTGGCTATCTAAGGTGTCATTTCTGGGTCATGTTGTAAGCAATGACGGTATTTCCGTGAATCCGACTAAAATTTCTGCTGTGATGGAATGTGAGAGACTGTGACACCCCCGATTTTTTCGATGATTTTATTTGATATGATATCGTCAGATTTATGACGTCATGGCGTTAATTTTAATGTCGAGTTGACGGCGCGACGCCGTTAAGGCATTTTCGCGTCCGTTCGGTCGAATCGGCCAAATTCTCGAATTCTTGTTGTAATTGGAAAATTTTTCATTCGAAAATTAAGTTAAATAATTTTGGACTTGCTCATCAAGTTTCGTCGTGATCCGAGCGATATTCGAGCCTCGGCGATTTTCCGAAGTTTTGTGGAATTTATGTTCGTCGTAGACTTTGAAAATTTATATCTCAAGAACGGCTTGTCGGATTTGGGTTTTTACTTCGCCGTTGGGTTCGTAGCGTCAATGTTCTCCTATAGTGCGAGTTTCGTTTAATTCGGAGCGCGTTTGGGCCTCCGTTAGGAACTCCTGTTCCTTATTCATAAAAATATAAATATGATTATTTTAATATTAAAATACTATTTAAAAATGTCTTTTGCTATTCACCTTTATAGTTTGATTTTGAATATATTTGTAAAAAGCACTATTCACGAGGACAAAAGAACAGTGTTCTGCAATTTTGTTCTCCAGTGATCTGGGTTGTTCTCGAGTAGTCTGCAGCATAGTTCTCGGGTAGTTTTGAGTTGTTCTCGAGTAGTCTGTAGCATAGTTCTCGGGTAGTCCTTGCTGTTCTCGAGTACTGTTCGTTCTTCTCGAGTAGTCCGTTGTTCATCTCGAGTAGTCCTGTTTTAGTTCTTAAGTAGTCTTCTATTCATCTCGAGAATTTCGTTCCAGTCTGCGTTCGGGCACCGTTTCGAAAGTCAAAACGGTGTCGTATAGAAAAATGGTTAACATGAAATTTGTTCGTCTCGACGAGATCTACAATTTTCATGTTGAGTACTTTTCGTTTTGGAGCCATCTTTAGCTTCTATTTTGGTTTTCCGTACGTCCGCTCTTAATTTGGCCGTTTTCTTCCTATTTAGACAGAATAAATTTTATAATACATGTATATATATATATAAATACCTATATTCTTAAAACTTCGTCATCTCCAAAATTCTGAACCGAGCCAGAGAGGCGTGGGCGAGAGAGAGAAAATCGTTCGTGAATCTTTCGATGGCTGTCGACGGTGCTCCGGTGCTCGAAATCTTCAACCGAATATAGATCCGGAAAGCTCTCGTCGAGAGCTACGTCATCGTGATAAAAACTCCACCTTTCCTTGAAATTTTCTCGCTAGGCTTTTTGGCCCTAACTCCTGTTTTTTGTTGTTCTTCTTAGATTTCGACTTATCTCGTCTTCTTTAGCCCCGATCTACGTCAAGGAGTGATTCAGAGAATATTTCCGGTAAAAAAAATCAAGGCAAGTGATGGTTTCCTTTTTCACTTCCCTTCTTTACCCATATTTTGCAAGAATTTCTAACTGCTTGTATTCATGATTATTGGATTAATTTACTGATGTATCTTGCTGATATGATCTCTTGACTAATTGCAATTATAGTCATCATGTTCTTGATTTCGCTATCTAGCCTGTTAAAGGTTATACCTTTTGATGATGTGATTAAATTCCACTTTTATTACGGTCGGTAACTCTCTTGTAGAAATGTGTTAGAGTTTGTTTAGGATTGTTAATTCTTCCTAAATGTTGATAAACCGCTTTTAATCTAGAATTGTCTAGTAGAATCTGATGTGTCATTGCTGACTTGAGATATCTATCATGGTTTTTCTTCGTGGCATTGTCGTGGTGCGGGACAAGCCACCAGGCCCCGATTGGGTTGTAGTGTGCCTCTAAGCTCTAAAACTAGGTCGTTACGGTGCTTTCCTTCAGGGTTTTCTTTGTTGCGGGCGTTATTAGTGTGTGACCCCCGCCGCAACGTTTGATCTCCCTATTAGCACTTTGTGGGGCTCCACCTTTTTTTGGGCATCTGCGGTGAATGGTGGAGTATCCAATCTCCCAAGCAATTAGACGGATAATTTGTCCTTGGGGTTGGGTCTAGATGAGTTGACCACACCGCCCGTTTTGGTTTTGGTGGAGTTGACCACAGGTGACTAATAGGGGTTTGTTTCTCTCCTGATGGTTTAATCTTGACATTTTCCCCTTATAGTATTGTGCATTTAGGGTGTTGTGGTTATACGTGACGTTTCACGTAAGTGTTTCTCTTTTTACCTTTGTACATGACTGTTGTACTTTACGTAAGCATTCTTCTTTTTCTTGGGTCTTGGGTTGGTACTCTTTGACTTTGTTTATTTTTGGCTTACTTTCTGTCATCTCTTGTACTTTCTTGTTGATGTGTTCTGTCTTTGGAATGCCTCAGGTTCAGAGATGTAGCTGATAGCCGTGCTGGTTTTGGAGTTCTTGGGTAGCTGTCTTGGTTGTGGTTTTGTCTCACCATAGCGAGGTAGTTTGTTGTTTTGTTTACTTTGCTAATTCAGACATACTTCGTTTTATGTGGGTTCGTGTCAGTTTGTTGACGCTCACATGATTGTTGATTTTGGGTACTTGTTAGCTGCTTAGTTTTCTTTCTGTGTATAAGATTACTTGCTCTCTAGGATGTTTTATGCTAGAATTGCATGATAGTTATTTTTAAATATAAAATTATTATTATTACCTCATGCATTACCTATTTTAAAATATAAAATCACTCTATTTAACGACCGTACAAATCTACTTTTATTTCTACTAAATTTAGAACTTATGTGTCTTGAGGTGTCCTTTGGGAACCTCTAAGTTCTTGTAAGATGCCTAATATGATAAAAGAAGTACTTTCCGTAGCGTTTAATTACTTTTTTGTAGACTAGATGAGCCACTAAGCCGAGAGATACGGCTAACTACCGCACTTAAACTGATTTTTCTTTTAAATAACTTAAAGAATCTTTCTTCTTGTTTAAGTAGGTGTTTGCCTGAGCGTCCGCAGTTATCTCCTGCTGATGTGGCATCATGACGCGCATTTTTCCCTTACTCTGATACCGTATCTTCGAACGGGCTCCGCCCGTTCGAAGATGCGTCGCTGCAGGCTTCGCCCGCTTGGAATTCAAGCGGGATTCGCCCGCCCCCAATAAAATTTATTAGAATTTTTTATTAAAATTTATTGGTATTAATTTCTATTTATTGAATTTTTTATTAAATTAGATTTTTTAATAATTTAATTCATTATTTAAAACAAATAATTAATTAAAAAATAAATTTAAAATGCTATCTCATCCCCCCTCCCCCGCTTCCGCCTACCGCCCCCTTCTTTGCCACCGCCGGCCTGCCCGGCGCCCACCGGCGGGTTCGCCGGTGTAACGCCCCGAAACTTAAAAAATGAAACGGGCGGTGTTCGAACCAAGTTCGGGTCTTGGTAGGGTGAACACGGCCTGTGACACGGGCGTGTCACAGGGCGTGTCGTGCTCGGATAGTCGAGTCGAGGTCGACGAGCGTTGAGTGCTCGAACACAGCCTGGGACACGGGCGTGTCCCAAGGAGTGTCAGGCACACGACATATGACAAGGGCGTGTCACATGGTCGTGTACTCCTCTGGAAGTTTGGTCCTGTGTCGACTGAGGGACACAGCCTGGAACACAGACGTGTACTGGTTGACACGTGCGTGTCACGTTTGACACGGGCGTGTCGCCACCCTTGTCCATCAAGGGACGTGACGGTTATTAGTGACACGCCACTGGTCACGGGCGTGTCAGGTTGGGGCACGGGCGTGTCCCAACCCGTGTCCTTTTTTGTCCTCGACAATCGTGTCTGGATTGAGGCACACGGCCTGGGACACAGCCGTGTGCAAAGCCGTATTCGGCCCAGGGTTTGGAGATTTTAGGAAAATCTGAGCCGTTTGTTTTCTTTAAATACGATCTGATGGCCCCGGTGAGTTCCCGCTGAGTTAAGTTCGGGAATTGAGGGTTAATTCCTCATTTCTTCTTAAGTTTTCTCTTTCTAAGGAGTTAAAGAGAGGAGAGAGCAAGGAAGAGGGAAGGGGAGGAATCCGGCCGCCGGCGGAGCATCGGAGCACGAAATTGAGAACCGAGACCAAATCCGTGGAGAGAATTCCCTTGCGAAGCCTTTCATCCGGCTAGTTTTTCATGGCGCCTAAGCAGACTTCAAGGGTAACGATTCTCAACTTGAGCATGTGAAGCTATTCTTCCTTTGCACAGAAAAACCCTCTCCCGCGAGTGTGCGGTGTTCCTTGGGGTAGATATGTGAAGTCCCCCTTGTTTAGAGTCCGGAATCGAAGTACGAATGTAGGCATTGTGTGTGAAGCCTACCCGGATGTGTTTGTCTGGATCGGTGATGTTGCATTGCATGAATAGCCGGATAAGACTCCGTGTGTTGTTTTCGGGTTTCTACGCGGTAGATTGCAGCAGAGATCCTTGGGGGTTAACTCCAAGGCGTACCCGGAAAATTGGGCAGAATCGTAGTTCTGCTAACTTGGCGGCCGGGGAGCCACCCTTGAACATAAGTGGGTTATGTGATGTTGTGAAATGTTTTAGGATCCGGGTGAAGCTTGGCCCGCGCGTACGTCTTAAAGTGACTAGGCGGCGTGAGCAACGGACGGGTGGAAACGGACCTAGGCTTTGCGGTTCGGTGCTAGAGGCCCTAAAGTGGAACTGGCCGTTGGCATAGTCAGGAGTCTTGAACTGCGGTCGGAAAGACTCAAAAATGCTCACAATGTTTGCCATCCTGAGGGTGGTGGTGAAGCCACGAAATTGACCAGATTCACTGAGAATGTGCCCTGAGTACACGGGGTGTTTGTCCGAGCGAGCCTACACCTGTGGCGAAATATATATTTGCACTTTACTATTTAGCTGGGCTAATGATATGCAGGGAAGGAGCACCGCCGTCCCGAGTAAGGGGCGGGGTTGTTATAATTTGGTCAGCTTTAGCTGACCGTTGCTTTGTTTGCCACCGTGCGGTGGAATGTTGCTTGCAGGTGCTGCGGAACCAAGCGCCAAGTAGCGGGCTGAAGCTCATGTTGCTGAGCTGACCCTCGAAGGCCAAGCGAACTATTGTTTTACTTTTGTCATGTGTGGCCGGCCTGTGAGCCGATGTATGTAAAACATTATATTGTCAAGTGAATATTTGTAAGGCCTTAAGGCCATGTACTCTTTTTGTGTATTTGATGTATTTCATTCCTGTGGTATAGTGGACACTCATGTCAGTGTTGTGCAAATTTTGGGTTCTCTTAAACTGTTTAAAAGCTTCCGCTAGAATGCTCTGTGTTAGGACGAGTAGTTGAGTTTTGGTATTATTATGTAACCCTTCCGACTGTCCGTGGTATATGGCGTCGGGTTTCAGTTGGACCTTCTGTTATATGTCATACGACGGATGAGGGTGTTATAATTTGGTATCAGACTAGGGTGTCGGTCGTCTGTATTTGAATTCGTGGGCGAATTCTTTTAAGGGGTGGTAAGCACATGTATGTGCGTCATCGTTATAACATAAAATAACCCATGAATGTCCACTTAGAAATGAAAAAATACACTTGTTTTGAGGAACCTGAGTGTTCTAGTGATTGCTTTTAGTAATTTGTGTGTCGTCTAATCTAGGGTTTATGCTATTATAGGTTCCTAGGAGCGGTGCTGGGACTTCGGAACGTCCGCAATCGGCGGAAAGCAGTGCACCGAGTGACGTGAGTACAACACCTCCTTCAGTAGAAACCATCAGATCGGTGGCTGAAGCAGTCTTTGCTATGATCAATGCCCAACAAGTGCAACACGCACCACCTGCTAATGAGCAAGAACCGATTAGAGTGGCAGATCTGGGAGTGGTAGAGCACGTGGCAGTTGATCCGGTAGCATCAAGGAGAGCCACAGAGAAACAGCTCAAGCATGTGATGAACTTAAATCCTTCGGTGTTCGACGGGATGTGAACGCATACTCAAGCTGAGGATTGGCTCTCTACGATGAAGAGGGTCATGACCGCCACAGAAACTACGGAGTGGCAGATGACCACAATAGCAACCTTCCTATTGGCTGGTGAGGCAAAGATGTGGTGGGACGAGTTGGAAGTTCATCTCTTAGTGGGAAGGCAACTTGCTGAAGTACCGATGGAGGAATTCTCAAGGTTGTTCTTGACCAGATACCTACCTTCTGCCCAGAAGCTTGAGATGGAGAATAAGTACCTTGGTTTGACTCAGGGAGCGAGTAGCGTGGATGAGTATCTCCACGAGTTTACTAAATAAACCCGCCTAGAAGCGGACGAAGGCCGCCCGTGAGCTTCGAGCACGGGCGTAGCCCGTGCGAAGAAGCTTGTATATATACATAATAACATATATAAGCTCAAGCTTTTTAGCCTAAAGCTTGTGTTGGTTCTCCCACAATATATGTATGAATTAGACAAATAATATATGCATTTTGTAGCCAAGAACGAGAACTAAAACTTTCATGTTGAACATTCTTTCAAAATTAACACGATTTGGCCGGAATCTCGTCGGAAAGGTTGTTGGCTCGAAATGAATATAATAATAATAAATTTCAAAATTCGACCCAGTAACCTTTCGGGCCAGATTCCGGCAAAACCGTTATAATTTTGGAAAAGAGTTCAACATGAAAGTTGTAGATCTCGTTCTTTGCTATAAAACGCATATATTATTTGTCTAAGTCCGATATGTATTTTGGGAGAACCAACTCAAGCTTTTTAGCCTTAAAAAGCTTGAGCTTATATTGTTAAATACAAAGCTTTAAAACCGGATCGGATCTGCCGGTTCAATCTGTCGGACCGCCGACCGGTTCATCGGACCGTCCGATCAGGTTTTAAAACCGGTCTCGCAAAGAACCGCTCGGGAACCGGAAAACCGGGCGGTTGAACCGGTTAACTGGAAATCGGGAGGTTAATAAGGAACCACGCGGTTCTTATTATGACTCTCGGATCTAAATCAAATGGATGAGGATGATCCCGGGCTTTAGGTTTAATATTCATTTAACCCAAATTTCTCTTCATTTCTTTAGTCAACTCAAAACTTCCTCTTCATTCCTTTAGTTGTGTTTGTCAAGTTTAAGATGATAATACCATAGCCTGTTGGATCTGCACATTCAATTTTATCATTTATCTTTTTTGGCTCTCTTCTTTGAGCACCTTTGTGGTCAAAATAATCTTGTGATCTATATATTGAACTCTCTCAAGTTTTATGGCAGCTTGCACAGCTCAAATTTCTTCCTCATCAGAATATGATTTACAAATTACAATTTCCGTTAGTAACATCACGATTCAACCCCGATTCAACCCCGGTTCAACCGGTTGAACTTTGAATATTTCACTCCACCGGTTCGATGTTAGGTCTGGTTCTTAAAACGTTGGTTAAATATAACTTTACAAAATTCTATGTTTTAGATGTATTAGGCTCTATTTGGCATGGCGGTAGCGCTCATGATTGCGATGATTATGAACCATCTTTCGCGAACACCCAACACTTCATCCACTTCCATGTTCAAAACTAATTTTATTTTCTATGGTGCAGTCATAACCTAACATGCCAAAGGTACAACTCATATTCGTCAAGAATGGACCCCCACAGACCCAGATGAGTAAGAAGTCAAAGTCAGCACCCAACAAGAGTCGAAGTCAACATTCAAGACAGTAGAAGATCTGAGCGAGTATGGCGAGATTCTCCCGCATACTCGCCAGGTAGATGACTGGTGCAGTTGCTCGCCCGCAGCCGAGCGAGCTCCCTTAGAAGTTGCCCAGTCGCCGGGGGTAGGGCTATAAATAAGACCCACCTTTGAATTTACCTATAAATAGGACTCAGTGGTACAAGGATATAGACTTCGGAATATCGCAAAAGATCTTGACAACCTTTCTTTTTCTGGACTTCGAGCTGAGCCTTTGGATCCTTTCTTCAAAGAGACAATTTGCGAGCTAACGATATCCCTTTTAGTCCCCGTCTTGACTTACTCACAAGCTAGAGTCTACCTTGTACCATGCTTGAACATTTTTTATTGTGGATGAGAAACTTCTTTAAAGCATCTTCGTACATGGAAGGACCTCTTTGCCACAACACATGAGGTCATTTTTGTTGTCCCTCTATTAGGGCTGCAAGTTGAGTTGATCCGGCTCAAAATCTCGATGGGCCAGCTCAAAAGCTCGATGAGCCGGCTCAAAAAAAGCTTGACTCGAGCTCGAGCTTGAAAATTTTGTCAAGCTTGACTCATTTTCACCCCTACCCTCTGTTTTTGTGTTCTAGCCCGTCTAACCGTCAAGCCTGCTCGCCAGACCAGTAACCTTAAGCTGCCTTGATCTGATTTTTGGAGTAGGGATTTTCCCGGATTCAACACTTTGGTGCGGTGAGTGTGGATCATAGCCGAGGAAGAAAATTTCACAAATAGGAGAGATGGTGGATGGAGGTGAGAATGAGAATACAGTCAGCAACTCGACAGGAGTAGGCAACTCGACAAGAGAAGGAGGCTTTGTGATAGTGGCAGTGTTTGAGGAGTTCGCGAGGAGGATCGAGAGATCCATCCTTGCAAGGTTCCTTCCTTGCCCCGATGTCACGGTGACCTCGCCTCATTGCGTGATACCGTCGAAGGAAGAGGAGCCGCCTAGATGACCAAGGAAGGAGCGAGCAAAATATGAGCGGGAGCGACCAAAACAGTCGCAGTACTCTCCAACGAGCTGCTAGGGAATCAATTTCAGAGATACGGAGCAGCCAGAAAGGTTCCAGGATACTCGATTGGGTAGAGAGTATAAGGAGAATACTCGCGAGTATGAAACCCATCATCGATACGGAGGGAGGAGCCCCTTCTGCGACGAAGCACTGGCAGCCCTAATTCCCGAAGGCTTCAGAGAGCCCGGCCTGAACTACTATTCTGGCAAAGATTACCCAGTAAGGCATCTCCAATGGTTCGAGGACGTGGTGTCTATCTGCAACATGACTGATACATTCAAATGTAAGTTCTTCTCGATCACCTTTGCGGGGAAGGCGGGAGACTGGTTCCACAAGCTGCCCGGAGGTTCCATCTACCACTTCGAAGACCTGCGTCGAGGCCTGATGGTGAGGTTCACAACATCTACGAAGATGAAGAAGGAGGTAACCACTCTTTTCAAAATCATGCAAGGGCAGAACGAGAGTCTTGGCCACTACATCGACCGTTTCTAAGAGGAGGTTCTTGAAGTCAAGGAAGTGGATGGCTTCACCTTACAGTTGGCCCTGAAGTTTGGCCTAAAGCAAGGTCTCTTCAGCCTAACGATTGGCTCTAGGCCCCCCGAGTTCCTTTGAGAAGATGACCGAAATGACGTACAAGTTCGTGCAGGGGGAGGAGAAGATCCCAACTTCTTGGCAAGACTAGATGGGGAGAACCTGGGAGGCAGGGAAAGAGAAGGGCCTTCAAAAGTGAGAGCCGGAGTAGTGCTAGAGAGGTAGGGAGAGCAAAGGAGAGAGGATCTGAGGAGAGGGAAGAGCCCAAGAGGGTGGAGGAGCAGAGGAGGCAGGAGAGGCCTCGAAGGTAAGAGTACATGAGACCTGTTGCGGCTCCAGAAAGAATGGAGGAGGCACGACGATTTCAATATCCCGTAAACCGGCCCTAGTGGAGGCCACCCGGAAGACCCCAGTACTTGAACCAGAAGAGAAGGAATGACAACCAGCCGGAGAGGAGGCGGGGAAGAGTTTAGGAGGAGGCGATGACCATTGCCCGATAAGATAATAGGCATCGCAGGAGGATCCTATCGATGAGGAACCAGGTAGAAGAGATTCTTCTTAACAGCGATCTACATCGAGTATAGGAGCACGAGACCTTGGCTTGTCCTAATTTTTTGGGAAGAAATGAGGAGGCTAGAAGCAGGAATGACGGAGAGGGAGCAGTTGAGGTAAGAGTTCCCCCGCAGGAGAGGTAGCATTCCAAGCTCTAGGGAGGAGGAGGCTTGAAAGAGGATTGGGTCGACCAAGGTGATTGCGGGGATGTGGTCCAAGGCCTAGAAGGAGGGCAAGGAAAGTGTGGCAGCCACTCTGGGACTCACACTTTGGAGCAAAGAAATCCGAGGCACTGTTACTTCTGGCCAACCATTCGTAAGGATGCATAAGCCTTCTCGAAGAAATGCCTGAAGTGTTTACTCTTCGCACCTCTCTAGTTACAGCCAGCTCGACAATTTCGCTCAATCACCGCCTCTTAGCCCACCGCCATCTGGGGAATGGATTTGATAGGCCCTTTCGCCCAGACTAGTGGTCAATGAAAGTTTGTTCTTATCATGATCGACTACTTATCCAAGTGGATTGAGGCAAAATCTCTTGCCAAAACCATGTCTTAGATCGTGAAGAACTTCATCTGGGAAGAGATCGTCTGCAGGTTCGGGATCCCTCTCGCCATCATCATCAACAACGTCCCGTAATTCGCCAGCTTGGAGCTGGAAGACTTCTACAAATAGCTGGGAACGGATCTTCGATTTGCCTCTATACACCACACTCAAAGCAACAGATAGGTGGAGGTCGCCAACAAGTTGATCATCAACTACCTGAAGAAGAAGGTCACCAACTTAAAGGGGAACTGGGCGGAGCAACTCTCATCAAGTTTATGGGCTCTAAGAACAACTCCTAACTCAATCACAGGGGAAACACCTTTCAAGTTATCTCACTGGTCAAATACTCTCATCCTAGTGGAGTTCTAAGTCCGAAGCCTGAGAGTCACCGCAGCAGGAGAAGGCAGTGAAGAATAGCGCCTGAAAAATGAAGATGATTAGAGGCTTTCTCTAGACTACATTGAGGAGCTCCGAGAACTAGCCTCTATCCGTCAAGAGGTCAAGAGGCGAATGTCAAATCACTTCGACAAAAACGTTCAACTCAAGCAGTTCCTTGCAGGAGATCTTGTCATGAAGAAGGTGGACGCGATGGGAAGGGCAGCTGCCGTTGTCAAGCTGAATCCTAATTAGGAGGGAACCTTCATCATCCAAGAGGCTCTAACCACTGGAGGCTACCATTTGCAAAATCAAGAAGGAGAGTTACTAGGAAGCACTTAGAGCAGGGAGGACCTGAAAATATTCTATCCCTAGCAATAACGCATAATAAACTGCTTGTATGTAAAGTTATTTCTGCATTTTAATAAAATTCCTCGCATCCTAAATCATGGGTTGGTACGAGTTGTCTTCTTTGTTTGAATTGCCTCGAGTTAGCTAAAAGAAGTGAAGCCAATCTTCATGATTAGTTTAGGAAACTTACCTCCGATCTGATTCTCCTAAAAAGCCCAGAATGAGTGATGAGACAATGTGTTTGGTCTTAAAAGCTTTCTTGTAAGTCCAAGCCGATTCATTGACGGTCGAGATCAGCTCTCCCCTTGTATATTGTCCTAGCTATCTACCTGATCGTAGTTCTCATCCGACTAGAGGAACTATCATGAATAGGTTTAGACACCAACCTCCCGAACTCGACGAATGGTCAACCTCACAAAGTGATACCATGTATAAAAGCATCATCGGTCTTTGAGAAGACTAAAAGATTCACTCTTAGCAACTTTTTGTCATGTGAAGCAGGACGCGTCTCTGTTAGTGCCAAGGTGGGATAAACCACCATACTTTTGGAAACAGCTAAGCAAAGAACTTCCGGAAGGTTCGAATCCATGGTAGGATGGAGGCCTCGAGTGTGAGCGTCTGTTGGACCCCCCCGACTGTCGTTACCTATCTCTGAATCCTTTCAGTTCTGTTCTGGTTGAAATGAAATTTTGGCCTCGAGAGTGTTCGTCTCGCGATACCCCCCGAGTTCAACTTCCTTATCTAAAGGATCATCGTCAACTAGCAAAGAAAATCTTTTCATTTTCCTTTCAGCGAGTACCTTTCCTTGGGCAATTTCACCAAAGCTTGCGAAAATCGAACAAATAAATGATGTTTTTTGTGCGAGCATGCATGTGCGAGTAGTGATGTGCAAGCATACAAGTGTGAGCAATGATACACGACCAACGTCGTGCGAGTTAGTATGAACGAGTATGCGAGCAAAGATCGCGCACAACAAGTACTCACTCTCCCGTGCCTATGAGCCTAATGAGTATCAAAGGAGAGAAAACATACGAATAAGAAAGCAAAAACAGAAAACAAAATCGACAAAAAATTCTTATCATTACAATTGGCAGGCATTACAAAAATTAGCAAGCCTTGAACTATGGTCCATCCTAAAAGAATTCTTATATACTTTACACATATTAACATGATCGCATGCAGGAAGTCGTCATCCGATTAGTACTCATCGTTGCCAGAGTCGGGCCCCTCTTCATCCCCGATCATGACGTCTTCCTCGTCATCAAAGTCCTCCTCATCACCAGCATCTTCCTCTCCGTCCTAATCATCATCGTCGTCGTCAATGCCCTCCTTACTGCTGTTATCATCATCATTGTCAGAATTAGGGGCAGGGGACGGGGCGTGGCCAAGCGAGTTGAGTTGGATCTGGTGCCCAACCTTAGGAGGGGAGGGGGTGAATAAGGTTTTCAATTAAAATTTAGAATTAAAAAGAATTTCAGCAGGACAATCTGTTCTGGAAGCTACCGCGGGGCGGTAGGCTACTACCGCGCGGCGCTAGGTTACTGAAACACTTTCCCCGTGAAAAAGTTGATTTCTAATTTTCCACACACCCCTTAAAACCCTAGTAACATGTAACCATGAATCTAAGATGAAATAAAAGAAATATAATTTTATTCAAAACTATAAACAAGGGTTTACACAAATACAACTAAATTTCCGTGACGTCGGAGATTGGAGGCGATGAAACAAATAATTCTCTTTTGGTTTATATACCGACCCTCAACCAGGACCGGTTTGCTCTCTCTCTCTTCTTCCCAAAAAAATTGGCGAGCTAGCTCCTCACTTTCCTCCCAGGAAGGGTCTTAGAGCGCATTAGATCTCCCAGATCTAGACGTCCTCCTAAGACGATTATCCACAGAACTCTTCCCGGATTCTGACGACCTCCCTGGTCGATTTTTCTCACATACAGAATGATTAAGGCTTCATTTGGTTTAGTGGTTGCGGTTGTAAAAGGAGTTGTTGCAAATGGAGGTTTGTAAATGGAGCTGTTGGAAACTGGTTGCCGAAAATGGAGATCTGTTTGGATAGTCTGCGTTTCCAGAGCTTTTCAAAACAGAGATTCATTTGGCAAAATAGCATTTCAAAAAAGAGTATTTATTAACTTGAAAAATACACACTTTTACACAAACAATCTAGATAATACTCACTCGAACTCCCCTACCATGATCTCCAATTTTACACAAACAGTTTAGAAAATAAAGTTCAAAGTTGGTGTAGTTGTTCAGCAATCGAGTCACGCAGTGCCGACATCTCATCAACACCAAGGCAAACTCCTCTAACATGATCTTCACTTGAGCTTTAATTCATTTGCCCTGCTCTTATTTGAAGGCCCGCCGGGTAAATCAATTCCTCGTCTTCATCACAAGCCCGAAAGTGAGCATCTGAGCGGGATGGGTGCCTGCGAATATAGTTTTGCAAAGTCATTGTTGCAATAACGATGCCTCGTTGTTTTGCAAAACTGTATGGCGATATATCTACATTGCACACAAAGAACACACACACAAACACTCAATACCCTGCACACACACAGAAAACACATACACACACACACACACTCAACACCCTGCACACACACTCAACACTCTGCACAAACACATCACATTACACACTCATCTACACAAACATATTCACACAAACATTACAATGCATATCATTAATCAACATAACACAGTCAGGAAAAAAATACAACATCAGTATACCTGCAAGCTGCAGAAGGAGGAGACACGAAGGATATAGCCGCCGGAGATGCGAAGGAGAGAAGCCGCCGAAGACACGAGCGCTAGAGACCCGAAGGATAGAAGCCGCCGGAGACCCGAAGGATAGAAGCCGTCGGAGAATGATGCGAAGGAGATAGCAAAGAGCAACATTTGTCAGTTCCTAAGCAGGGTATGTAACATCCGAAGACACGAGCGCTAGGGTTTGGTTGCACGATCGATACTTCTTATTTGCATATGAAAATAAATACACAAGAGTTGGCGTATGTAACATCCCGACTTTTATTGGGCCACCGGAACCCTAATGGCCCAATAAAAGTTACATGAACCTCTACCCATGGCCCACACTCGGGTGAGAAGTAACCCTAAGCAGGGTATATAGAGTTAGAAAGCTCTGATTGGAGTTCTGTCAGTTCCTATGGCTTTGTGTAATCGATACGAAGGCATTGGAACTTGTTTCGTTGAACTCTGAGGTCATATGTAAATATGGTCATTCCTCGTAAAACGTCGCGAAAATGAGATTTTTGGATAATGGCCTAGAAAACTCTGATTTGAGTTCTGTCAGTTCATATGGCTTCGTATAGTCAACATGAACCCACTGGAATCGTTGCATCACGATCTGAAGTCTAACGACAAATATCAGCAATTTGACCATTTTAGCGCACCGCGACGCACAGATTTTGGATAATTAGCAAACGAACTCTGATTCGACCCCGGTCAGTGACATTGGACTTGTATGGTCAATACGAAGTCAACCGAGTTCGTCCCGGTCAATTTCAAATACGAGTGGTTAACCCGTGGTTAAATTAAGCATAATTGTGCCCCGAAAAGCGTGCACACACAAATTATGACTCGGCACTCCGACTTTGACCCGATTCTCGATGACATGGACTTATTTTGACTTTGACCATCAAGAGAGACCCACCCTAGGGTTGACTTTGGTCAAACACCCCTAAAAGTCAATTTTTGGAATTTTTCCTCATGGAAGAGCCCACCTCCTCTCCATAGTTGATTAGGGCCCTCCCCCCTCTCACCCCTCGGGACACCCAAACCAGCAAAGGCATGGTGAAATGGGCCCATGGCAAAATCCCACCTTTCCTCTACCCTCTTTCTTTCTCACTCCAAGCCTAAGCCCACAAAACCCCTTTCTGCCCCCCCCCCCCTTGATTGCTGCCAACTAGGGACACTCTGATGGTGCCACCTGGACAGACCAAGTAGAGGGGAGGAGGAGAGCTCCTCCCCTCATGGGGATTTATCCCACATTGGCTAGGGGAGGGGTAGCCACCCTCCCCAAGCCTATAAAAGGCCTTGTCCGGCTCCTTCCCTCCACAAAAACCCAAAATGAGCCAAGGCCCCTTTGTTGAAGCCCAGCTCGCAGGAAATTTTTCCACCACCCGAGCTCCACCACCACCTCCAATGGCGGCTCGGCCGGGATCTTTCCAAGCTCCTTCAGTCTAGGTGGAAACTCTTCCCCTCCTCCTCCCTTATCTTTTTGATGTGCTACATGCGCCTCCCGGCGGCCGGAGCGCCGCCGGCACCACCCGAGCTAAGCTCCAGGTCGGGTGGTGACCATAGGAGGTTAGCCACTCCCAGCGCCGGCAGTGGCGCTGGGGAAGGTTTAAACCACCAGGGATGACTATCCTCGATGGTGGATGGCAGAGGCGCCGCCGGAAAATGCCGCTCCAGCGGCACCCGTGGAGTAGAGTTTTTCCTCTGCTTTTGCTCCGACGGCGGCTGACGGAGACTGGTCGCCGGGCCACCATCGGAGAGGAGCATGGCCCCCGACACGCCGGCTGGGAGTGGTTGCGTGGCCGGACCAGTCACTAGAGAGGCAGGGTGGCGCGGTGGCGCTGGGAGTAGAGCCACCGCCACCATGCTCTCGGTTTAGCTATTTCTGGCGGTGGCCGACGGCGGAAGGCCGCCGGACCACCGCCCAAAAGTTCGCCTGCCCCTGGCAAAAGGATTGGGGACGGCGCCTAGCAATGGTCGGCTGGTGGTGGCGGAGGTCCACCACCTTCGTCACTGATGGGATGAAATCACCGCCGTCCAAATCCCGATGATGAGATGGACGACCGTGATAATCTCATTTTCGCCCCTGCCTCCTCTTCTGTGCCCCCCACAGTGGATCCGCGACTGATCCGCTGTGGGGAAAGCGCTGGCAATTTCCCTGTCTATCGTAATCCTGGCCGCAGGATCAGTTTGTTTGATTATACGTAGACCATTGATAATCAGAATTTTGAATATTTTCTATAAAAAAATAGGCTCCTAGGGAAAAAAGTTTTGAACATGAATGTTGTTCCCCTCAATAAGGGCTTTCTTCTCAAAAAATTTGAGAATTTTTGGAAGTGATTTAGTAATTTTAAAAGTCTAAACAAATTTTATTTAGCCAATTTAAAGGCCCAAAATTGTTCGAAATTTTTTGAAAAAAATATGTATGCTCATTTTAGGCCATATTAAAGATGTATTAAAATTTGAGAACCTTGAGATAAAATTTGAAGATTTCTCAATTTCATTAGAGCCTTGGGTCGCACTCGGAAATCAATACGTTTGATTTTCTCGAAATGAAAATTGGAGTGCGCGATTATCTTTTAGTCCAATAATAAGTTCAAATTATTTTACCAACTAGAGTGATCGAGGTTAGTGTCAAGCTTTGAGTATTCTGAGGTTTCGTAGAACTACTGAGCGCCTCGTCTTTATCTGTTATAAAGCTCTCGAGTAACTCAAACAAGTTCAGAAAATGAAGATACGAGCAAACATGCTCAATGAATAATAAAGGTGTAACCCTTAAATTCTCCAGGTCTGATTAATCCACAATAATAAAGAATGCAACAGAACTATTATCAGACCTAAATAATGGGTAAAATCCAAACTAAGCCTCCTGAGAACGGAGATGGAACTGAGTTAAACCTCCTAAGAACGGAGACGGAACTGAAGCCTCCTAAATGGAGATGAAACTGAGTTAAACCTCCTAAGAACGGAAACGAAACTGAAGCCTCCTGAATGGAGTGATTGGACTACTAATCATTTTCTTTACTCGTACTGGTCCAGTTCATTTATCTTATTTCAGTACTTTCTTTTCAGTACTTCAGTCTCATACTGGTCATGACTCTTTTCTTTCAGTTCAGTTCATTTTTTCAGTACTCCACATCGGTGAGGCCCGCGGGGCTCGGTACTCTGCTTGAAAATAAGCAGTCCATACTATTTCGACATAAGGTATTTTGCGCGGCTGTGAATGCCTGCAATGTATGTGCGGTTGTCAATGTCTGCAATGTGTGCGCGGTTGTGAATGCCTGCAATATGTGCGTGACTTGAAGGCCTGCGAAGTTTGTTCATGTTTGAATACCTACGGTGTTGTTGTGCTAGTGGAGCCTATAATGTAACTGATGTATATTACGGCTGTAAGTCCAGTTATATCATGCTATACTCCTTTTGGCTGCCCCTAGTTCATTTATGAAATGCTATACTAACTCTCTCACGCTTCAGCTATTTTATTTTGTTGGGTGTGTGCGCTCGTCCCCAGGATATGGATCCGGGGAGGAGATTTGATTCTACTTAGCTTTGTGATTAACGGTTATCTTAATAACCATTCACAGGAGATGGAGCACCATAGGGATCATTTGCTGTAGGATAACACCCAAGCTGATAGGACTACCCGAGCAGATGCACTCCCAACGTCTCCCGAGTTTTGAGATGTGAGTACTAGTGATCAGAGTTGAGAGAGAGAGAGAGGAGTTGCTAGTTGTAATATTTTTATATCCTATGGGCTCTATGTTTAAACAGTGGCTACGACCTTTTTGCGCTTCCTGTTTAAATATGTATTTTTATATATATTTGTTGTGTTTTCTATTAATGCTTCCGCAATACTCTGTGATGTGATATGAATGTTGTGATTCAAGCCGAGCAAGGCGGCCAACTAGTGCACAGTAGCGTAGGGTGTTACCCTATAAGGAGCACTGGGTGGATGCATTGGGCAAGTAAGATCCCCTTCGGCCCGACCCGGGCAAAGGTTTGGGGGGGGCTTACAAATGGATCAGAGCGATCACTATCCATCCTTATGGAGCAGTCTCAGGATCCCTCCGTCCCTTGATCCGTTCTTTGGTTCGGGACGAACCATGCAGCAAAAGCCTGGTAGACCCTAGTATAGAGCCTTAGGGATTCTGGACTATACAATAGCACACCCACGCACCTTTGTTTCCGCTTTGTTAGTCTTTTGCAAATTTCCCCTATTTTGCAAAATACTGACACTTGTTTTCTGTAACTTCTCCAGATACCAGAGTCCAGTAACCGGAGATCCTCCTCTAGAGGATATGTCTCTGCCACCCCACCTCCAGACCTGGTTGCTCCTACAGCTGTACTGTTTGCCGAGACAGACTTGGGGCAATTGTTGACAACTATTTTAGCGATATTCTGGATGGCTTTAGCACCACCACCACAGCAGTTGGTGGTACCCACTTACTTACTGATGACATTCCGGGGGCTAAGGCCTCCTACTTTTAGAGTCACAAAGACTGTTATATAGGCAGAGGAGTGGGTTGAGCGTATATAGGAGGTGTTGGTAGGAATGATGTGCCCGACAGTAGTTGCATTGTCACTAATTGTGACTTTATTAGAAGGATATTCTAGAGACTGGTGGAGAGCAGCCAGCTGCTCGATGTTCAGGGGACAACCATTGAGCACGATCTTGTGGGGGGAGTTCTCATAGACTTTTCTGAAGCACTTCATCTCAGATACCGACCGAGCTGCGCTATAGGAGAGGTTCTTGCAAATCCGACAGGGTGACCAGACGGTGCCAGATTACGAGAGAGAGTTCATCTACCTGACACTTTTTGCTGGGAACTTAATAACCACAGACAGAGATAAAGCTGCTCGCTTCTACCGAGGCTTACAAGATGACCTGAAGCAGGCCTTGATTATGATATATCAGTCCACCTTCCACACCATAGCGACTCACGCCACAGCGTTAGAGTTAGATCAAAGGATGGTGGTTCAACAGCGCCGAGGAAAGGTTGAGGTCCCAAGAGGCCAGGGACGAGACAGAGGAGCTGCTCCCCATTGACAAGAGAGAGACCGCAAACAGAGACAGCACAGGCAACCATATAGGTGCCTATCAGCACCATTAGCACCGCCAACACCGCAGTAGGAGCCCAGGCCAGCTCCAGTACCACAGTCAGCGCCAATAGCCCGATGATATGTTCCCATTGCTGGGAACTGCTTCCTGTGCCAACAGCCGGGACATATAAGGGCCTTCTGCCCACAGGCGACGGGAAGACCAGGATTAGGAGCTTTTCAGGGAGGACAAGCGATACGAGGACAGGTCTAGAGAGTCCGAAGAGGTAGAGCTGGTAGGAGAGGTCAGCAGGGTCGCTTGGCACCCTTAGAGGCTTACCCCTTAGACCTCCGACATGGACCAACCCCCGATGTAGTGAAAGGTATATATCTTAGACGATAAAGATACATTGGATATTACTACCTATGTATTATACTTAGCACATGTATATATTAATATCAGGTATAGGTTTTGTTAAATGATATGTATATGCATACATCTTCAGGACTACTTCTAGTAGAAGGATGCCCCGCAAAAACTCTCTTTGATACTGGAGCAACGCACTCCTTTGTATCTTATGACTTTATTACATCTAAGTAAAATGTCGTCCGCTCGTCTGGACTTTCAATACGGATTTGTCTACCAGACGGATTGACGTCTACAGAAAAATGCTCATTTTAGGCCATGATAAGGGACGTGGAATTTGAAATTTACGCGACGATCCTAATAATAACCGGATTTGAACTCATACTGGGAATGGATTGGCTGGCCGAGCATAAGGCCTAAAAACTGTTCAACCCGAGAGGTCACGCTTCAGAACTCAGACGGATAAGTTGTCACGCTGACAGGTATACCCTCCGTCTCTCGTATTGTTTTGACTTTCACTCTTACTGTGAGGTCAGTCCGCCAGAAAGATAAAGTATTTCTTATCTCCTTCGAAATGGAGAATAAGAATCAAGTACTCGCCGAGGTATCGGTGGTACGAGACTTTCCAGATGTGTTTCCAGAGTCCCTCCCAGATTTTCCCCCACAGTGAGAAGTCAATTTCCAGATCGAGCTTATGACCGGAGCTCGACTAGTATCCCGAACACCTTACCGGAAGGCCCCCAAGGAATTGGCCGAGTTGAAGATCCAGCTTCAAGAACTAATTGATGCTTGATTTGTCCGCCCAAGTTCCTCGCCCTGGGGAACCCATGTGTTGTTCGTAAAGAAGGATAGGATGATGTATTTATGCATAGATTATAGGGAGCTAAACAAGCTTACCATACAGAGTACATATCCACTCCCAAGGATCGACGAGTTGTTCGATCAACTCCAAGGAGCATCTGTATTCTCCAAGATGGACCTAAGATCTGGTTATTATCAGCTTCGAGTCTTTGAGGAAGACATCCCCAAAACCGCCTTTAGCTCTCGCCATGGGCTATACGAGTTTATGGTAATGCCCTATGGGCTCACCAATGCCCCCTCTGCCTTTATGGATCTAATGAATAAGGTATTCGAACCCTTTCTAGATCTTTTTGTAGTTGTCTTCATCGACAATATCTTGATCTACTCAAAAAGCAAGGTCGATCATTCTAGACATCTGCGGATGGTGTTAGTTAAACTTCGAGAACACTCTCTCTTCACCAAGTTCAGTTCGTGCGAATTCTGGTTAGAAGAAGTTGGATTTTTGGGGCATACCATCAACAAAAATGGTGTGGTGGTGGACCAAGCAAAAATCCAAGCGGTTCAGAACCGACCGCCGCTTAAGTCGGCAGCGGATATTCAAAGTTTTCTTGGACTTGCTAGTTACTATCGAAAATTTATGAAAGGGTTCTCTAAAATTGTGTTACCCCTCACCACCCTCACAAGGAAAGATGTTACGTTTCGGTGGATGCCAGAATATGAGGCTGCATTTGTAGAGCTAAAGAAATGGCTAACATATGCTATGATCCTTACGATCCCTTCAGGAACCTAAGGATTTCCGATATATACAGATGCATCCCTGAAAGGATTAGGAGCTGTTTTAATGTCGCATGGTAAGGTAGTGGTATATGCTTCTCACCAGCAAAAGACACATGGGCTGAACTACATGGCCCATGACCTAGAGTTGGGTGCCTTCATCTTTGCCCTCAAGATTTGGAGGCACTACCTGTACGGAGTAAGGTGCAAACTCTTCCCCGACCATAAGAGCCTCAAATACATCTTTACCCAGAAAGAGTTGAACCTCCGACAACGTCGGTGGTTGGAATTTCTATTTGATTATGACTTCGCTCTCCAGTATCACCCCGAAAAGGCCAATAGATTTGGATATTACTCTTGTTACTCATAGAGATTCGGAAGAATTCCAAGCACAGCTTTATTGGATGGAAATCCAATGCGATGTCCAGGATTGAATACGGGAAGCCCAAAAGATTGACCCGGAAGTGGCTCCAATCATCCAGTTCCTACAAGGCAGCGCACAAGAAGAGTTTAACCTACACGATGGGATCTTGTAATTTAAGCACCATGTATTTATCCCCTCTATTGGTGGAATCCGAGATGAAATCCTTCGAGAGGCGCACCAGTCAAGGTACTCTATCCATCCTGGTGTGGTTAAAATGTACATCGATCTACATAGGACTATTGACTGGCCCGGAATGAAGAGGGATGTTGAAGGATGGTAAAAGCTTTACCACCTGAGGGGATATACCTATTTAACTCTAGAGGGGGGGTGAATATAGTATTTTAAAAACTTAATTGGTTTTTATAGCGGAATTAAAATAGTGATATATATAACTTAAGAAAGTGCAGGAATGAAAAATCTAACTAACACATCACACAACACACAGCAATAAGATAACAACAAACAACCAGACGACACAAGAAATTTATACTGGTTCCCCTAAACTTGGGTACATTCACTCTTCTACCACCCTGGTAGGAATCCATTATAGGTTTTTGATCAGGTGCCCTGTCACCAATAAGTTTTTGCTCAAGTGCCCTGTCACCACAAGATCTATTTTAAGGGAGATATCACAACCCTTTAGGCTTTTGATCAGGTGCCCAAAAACCAAGCTAAGTCTTTTGAGAAGGAGACTTAAGAACTAAGTGGTTAACTTTTGAAGGGAGTTAAAACCCTGTGTACAGTGGGGTGAAAAATGTGATATTGTCTTCTCTTTCTCAAACAGCTGAGAAGACTTTAGTGGATTGCTTGATGTTGACAAAGCTCCCCCTGAGTTGATTATTGTTCAGGAATTTGCTGGAAGCTTTGCAGGATGTAGGTCTTCTTTGATGATCTCTAGAAGCTTTTAGACTTATTGAGTTTTGATGTCTCTTGAAAGCTTGGAGAAGATTTGCAGATGATGAAGACTGTATGAGTATGCAGACTAAATATCTTTCTCTGTCTGCCTGTAACTCTTTTTACAATTCTATAACTTCTTGTATTCAATCTTCTTGAAAACTCTTTTATATTTTCTGCAGAAATTCTGTCTCTGAATTTGAATTCTATTCCTTGATTGATTGTTGAAATCTTGAAACTTAGACAAATGGCTAGGAGGGCAATAAATTGATTCCCTAACTGTCCTAGTTATTATGCCGGATATTGACTCTGTGAAATCCAGTAATTAATGCTGCCAATGAACGACTATATTCATAAGAATGTTTGAATTTATTTACTCAGAGCAATATAAGCTATAATATATAAAATAAGCCTTGGTCAATCCATAGATTAACTACACAGAATAGAGAAAATGAACTGGCAGAAATCGTCGACCTCAGAATAGATTTCGTCGACCTGAACTCAAAGTTCGTCGAGCTAATAAATCGTCTTCGTTGACCTGAGCTCAGAGAAAAATAATCTGGAAGGAAACTGCTAAAGCTAAGCTCCAAGTTCGTCGAACTGAGGTAGAATAACGTCGACCAGAGAAACTGAGAGAGAAGGGAGTACATCGACCTGAGCTCGAATATCGTCGAGCTCAACTCAGAGAAGGAACTCTGAGTTCGTCGATCTGCGATCGACAAACGTCGAGCTGAGTTTGAAGAACTTCGAACTGGTTTTTGAACTCTCTTAAAAACTGCAATTCTTCTAAGTCTGGATCTCTGAAGTCTTCTCAAGGCGGGATCATAAGATGTCTAACCTAGTAAGACTGTCCTAACCTTAGAACTAACAAATTGACCCTAGACTATACATGATGGGTCAAAACCAAATAGTGAACCTTAGCCCAAATCCAAATTAGGGATCCAACAATCTCTCCCTATTTGGGCGAGGTCACTAAACAAAATAGAAAAACATAAAAACACAAAGCAATATAAATATCTGACAAAATTTTAAACTAATCAGCAGATATAATATAGCTAAGTGTAATACACATATATATCTCAGAGAAATAAATGTTCAAGGATTGTCAAAGGGAGGAGCAGATGAAGATTTAGAAAACATAATTTTTCTGAGAGGATCTGCAGCTTCCTTCTGAGACATTTTAATATCTTGTACTCCAAGAAATGTAATAGATGAGGCTCTTGGAACAACAGCTTCTGGATGTACCTGCTTATACACAATTGGATCAAATAAATGTCTGTCTACCTCAAATTTGTCAAGTTCTTTTTGACTGAAGGTAGACATTGTAGTGAATTGTGATGGATCTGATCCTTCTTCTCTTGCTTTGTTCATCTGAGACAAGCCAATCAATTCCTAAAATCTAGCCATTCTGAAGTTGGGATCTAACTCAGGTTCATAAACTGGAGAGGGAGGACTCTATAGATCAGATTTAGAAACATCCTGAGCAGACTTTTGATAATTTCTAAATATAATTGATTGCTGTTGAAAATCTATTGGAGGCTGAGACAGTTGAGATTTGCTTTGATAATAGGACTTTGGAGGGCTGCAATGACTGTATCTTCCAGATGGTCTAGAGGACTTGTAGGAGGATGATCTTTGAGATTGAGAAGTACTTGAAGAAGGCTTCTGAGTCTTTGAAACACTTCCTGAGGATTGAGAGATATTTCCTGTAGCACCTACATCAGGAGGAGGAGGAGGAGGTCCTCTCCAGTTCCTTTGAGGAGGAGGAGAGTATCTCCTACTCTTCTTCCTAGCCTTTTGCTCATTTTTAGAAAGCCACATCCACTTAAGCATACCTGGGTAAGGAGTAATATTATTCATGACATAGTAGGGTGTGTCAGCAGTTGGTTTAGGCTTAGGAATAGCCTTGGCAGAAAATTTTCTCTTCTTATATATTATCTTTTTAGTGCCAGAGTCATCAAAATCATTATTTTCATCATCATCATCATCAGATGATCCAGGAAGATGAGCATATAAATCATCAATCTCTTTTAGAGTTTCTTTGGAGATCTTCTTCTCAACCTGAGGCTTTACTAGAAATTCTAGTTCTGCAAAACTTTCAGTAACACTCTGATTTCCTTTTTCTTCTTCTTATATATCTGCAAGCTTGATATCATCCAAGTTTGGTATAGGACTTTCATCCATCTTATAAGTTGGAGGAGAGAAAGCCTTGGGCTCAGAAACTGGTTCACATATATCTTCAACAACTAATATTTCAGTAACCACTGGAGCAACAAAGCTTGCCCTTATTTGGTCCATAACTGCTTGACTTATTGGGGGCAGAATAACATACAATAGCCTTGGAAAAATTAACAACAGAACTTGGTAAAGCATATTTGTAGACTGGATTGAAAGAATCAAGTAAATATTTTAAATCAACTGAGGGATTTAAAATAGGATCACCAACAATGCTTATTTCTTCATCATTATCATAAGCCATAACAATATCTGAACCCATATCTGTAATATCAACAATATCTACAGGGATGTCTATTTCAAGAGAATCTGCTGCTGCTGGAAGAAGAGGAGCTGGAACAACTGCTGCTGCTGCTACCACTGGAGGAGAAACTGGAGGAGCTGGAGCTTCTTCACAGGATATCTCCCCCTGCCTGGTTTCAGAGGGTCTTGAAGCCAGGCCCCCAGAAGAAGGGATAGAATGGAGAGCAGCAATTCTAGTAGAGAGAGAATTGATAGAGGCAGAGAGAGGAGCAATAACATTGGTTATTAGTTGCTCTAGAGAGGGATAGATGAATTTGAGAAGATCCTTGGCAATGTCAGAGAAATTTAGATATGGAGGTTCTGAAGCAGAGGGAGTGAAGGAGGTCTGATGTCCACAATTTGAACATACAGAAAAAGATTGAGAGAAATCTATATGAATGTGTTCTGGGAACGTGGAGGTAGTGTTAGAGGGAATGTTGGATGGAATTGATGTGGTTGGAGTTGTGGTTGTAGGAACTTGAGTGGTAGGAGTAGATGTAGTGGGGATGTCCTGGATGGGAGATTGAGCTGGGGATTGATGTGGAGGTGGTGGAGGTGGAGATAACATATTGAAGTTGGGTTGAGGGGAGGTACATGGAATGTTAGCAGAAGATTTAGAGGTGGAGATAGAGGAGGAATGAGATCAATCATAATTTCTTCCTCATGAATGATGCTAGTTGACTGAGGAGGTGATGGTGGTGGAAGAGGTGAAGTTAGAGGGGTAGAAGTGAAAACAACAAGTGAAGAGGAAGGTGGTTGTTGAGAAGGAGGTGAAGGAATTCTGCTAGAGGGAAGAACATCTTCTGGAGGTGGAGGAGAGGCTATTACGGCCCTTGTATCCTTAGAAGTCCTGGAAGAGGAGAAAGCCCTGGATGGCTTAGTGATGGTCCTCTCCCATCTAGCCAAATAAGGCACAAGTCAGCCTCTTGGAAGCATTAATGAATATGGTCTGAGAGACCAGTGATTCAGATGCCTTGGTCTGGAGGAAGATGCCTAAAATCCTCCCAAAACATACTTCCTTCTTAGTATTCTTCTTTTTGATCAAATCAAACAACAAAACACTCCAGTTAACTGATTTTCTATTCACCAAGGCACTCATCACAAGAAATTAATGCCTTGTGATATATTCATGTGTGGTGTGCTTGCACAGCAAGACTTTACCAACGATATCAGCAGAGAACTTATATTCAACTGATAAGTCCTTCTTCAATAACTTGCTAGGGTTTCCAGCAGAGTGACCCATTGCAACCAGCATATTGAAAAATTCCTCACTATTCATCTCTATATCATCTTCATCATTAACAAAACCAAATATTTCAGACAAAATTATAGGGGTAAGATTGACCTGTTGTCCTGCAATGGTGCCGATAAGGGTTGGGGCATCAGGAGACGAGGATGAATAAACCCATTCTTTGATCTCAAGCACTAGAAGTTTGATTCTGGTTGTCATAAACTTCTGCAAATGCGGCTCCTCAAACAGTTTCAGTATATCCTGGAATATTTGATCGGTGTGACTGCATGATTCAAAATCGATATCGAAGCATGCATCAAATTTCATCATAGAGAGAATGTCCGCTGGAATCGTCATGGAGGTTTTCCTGCAAAGAGAGTGACAACAATCAAGTGTAAAGAGAACTGAAAGTGCGGGATGGAGCTCGAAGAAAACCTAGTTATAAGGTTTTCAGAATATGAAACGCCAGACTCCGTCCTGTGAAAGAAAAAGAAATCTTTGATCTCAGGTGGATGAAAAATTTCATGAAGAAAATATATCGTTGATCTCATTCTGAAGAGGGAAAAACTTTTCGTCGTTCTTAGGTCGACGAAAAATTTTCTGAAGCAAGATCATCGATCTCCGCTCGATGAAAATAACTTCACACAAAAAGTTCGTCGATCTCAGGTCGACGAATTTTCTCAAGAACTGTCCTCAGATCGTCGATCTCTATTTGATGAATTATGACAAATTCTTCGAGCTCAGACAGAAAATTAAATTAATGCTTCTCCATTAATCATACCTAGCTGAATCAGAAAGAACAGATGTTACTTCTCATCCAATGGCTTGGTGAAGATGTCTACTCTTTGTAAATCAGTAGAGATAAAGACAAGATTAATTTTCTTTTTGTCTACACAATCTCTAATGAAATGATATCTAATTTCTATATGTTTGGTCCTACTATGATGCACTGGATTTTGTTCAATTGAAATTGCACTGGTACTATCACAAAATATAGTTGAATTATTTAAGTTGAGACCATAATCCAGCAATTGATTATGTATCCACAAAATCTGTGAATAGCAGCTGCCTATAGCTATATATTCAGCTTCAGCAGTTGATGTGGACACAGAAATTTGCTTCCTACAAAATCAGGAAACAAGCCTATCACCAAGAAACTGGCAAGTTTCTGATGTGCTCTTCCTGTCAACTCTACATCCAGCAAAATCAGCATCTGAGAATCCAGTTAATTAAAATTCTGACTCAGTTGGATAAATGAGTCCTAGATTAGGGCAACCCTTTATATATCTCAAAATCTTTTTTAATAAAATATAGTGAGATTCTTTATGGTTCACTTGGAACCTAACACAAATACATGTGGCAAACATTATGTCAGACCTACTTGTTGTGAGATATAATAGAGACACAACAATAACCCTATAAGTTTTCTGATCAACATGATTTCCATGTTCATCAGAATCAATCATAGCATTAACAGCCATAGGTGTTTTCATTGTTGAGGCATCACACATCCCAAACCTTTTAACAAGCTCCTTAGCATACTTGGATTGGGAGATGAAGATACCATCAGGCGATTTCTTCACTTAGAGACCAATGAAGTATGAAAGTTCACCTATGCTACTCATCTCAAACTTTGAAGGCATTAGATCAGAAAATCTTTTGCATAGTTTGGGATCAGTATAGCCAAAAATAATATCATCTACATATATTTGAACTAACAAAATTTTATTGTTATGATGCCTGATAAAAAGAGTCATATCTACTATGCCCCTAGAAAACATATGCTCTATAAGAAAGCTAGCTAAGGTCTCATACCAAGCTCTTGGAGATTACTTTAAACAATAGAGAGCTTTATGCAATCTAAAGACATGAGAAGGATGAGTTTGAGAGATAAAACCTGGTGGTTTATCCACATACACTTCCTCTTTTAATTCTCCATTTAGGAATGCACTTTTTACATCCATTTGGCAGACTTTGAATCTTTTATAGGCTGTATAGGCTAAGAAAATCCTTATAGCCTCAAGCCTTGCTACTAGAGAAAAGGTCTGATCATAATCTATTCCTTCCTCCTGTGAATAGCCTTGAGTTACTAGCCTTGCTTTGTTCCTTATAATATTTCCTTCTGCATCTAGTTTGTTTCTGAAGACCCATTTGGTTCTAATGACTTGATAGTCTTTGGGTCTAGGAACCAAATCCCAAACTCTACACCTCTCAAACTGATTGAGCACCTCTTGCATTGCAATGATCCAGTGGGGATCTTGCTCTGCATCTTTGATGGAGTGGGGATCAAGTTGAGAAATGAAACAAGCATGCATCACATCATTGTTGATTTGATGCCTTATTTGCACACCAACTATAATGTCTCCAATCAATTGAGATATAGGGTAATCTTTAAGTGTAATAAGATCAGTTGGAGGAGTTGGTTGAGAAACAGCTTGTGGAATTAATTCCTCTTGTGAAATTATATTAGCTGTTGGAGAAAGTTTAGCCACTTCCAAACTTTCTTCTTCACTTTCTTCTTCAACTTGTGGAGAAGGATATGATGGAACCTCTTGGGTGAGATTTAGATCATCCAATTTCTCACACAAGTGAGGTACCTACAAAATGTTATTGGTAGAAACTTCATTCTCCATATAAAACATGTTCGCCTCATCAAATTTACAATGAACAGATTCCACAATTTTTAAAAGCTTTACCACTTGAGGGGATAGACCTATTTAACTCTAGAGGGAGGGGGGTGAATAGAGTATTTTAAAAACTTAATTAGTTTTTATAGCGGAATTAAAATAGTGATATATATAACTTAAGAAAGTGCGGGAGTGAAAAATCTAACTAACACAACACACAGCACACAATAATAAAAGAATAACAAACAACCAGACGACACAAGAAATTTATAGTGGTTCCCCTAAACTTGGGTACATCCACTCTTCTACTACCCTGGTAGGAACCCACTACAGTTTTTTGATCAGGTGTCCTGTCACCAACAAGTTTTTGCTCAGGTGTCCTGTCATCACAAAATATATTTGAAGAGAGATCTCACAACCCTTTAGGCTTTTGATCAGGTGCCCAAAAACCAAGCTAAGTCTTTTGATAAGGAGACTTAAGAACCAGGTGGTTAACTTTTGAAGGGAGTTAAAACCCTGTGTACAGTGGGGTAAAAAAATGTGATTTTATCTTCTCTTTCTCAAACAGTTGAGAAGACTTTAGTGGAATGCTTGATGTTGACAAAGCTCCCCCTGAGATGATTATTGTTCAGGAATTTGCTGGAAGCTTTGCAGGGTGTAGGTCTTCTTTAATGATCACCAGAAGCTTTTAGACTGATTGAGTTTTGATGTCTCTTGAAAGCTTAGAGAAGATTTGTAGATGATGAAGACTGTATGAGTATACAGACTGAATATCTTTCTCTGTCTGCCTGTAACTCTTTTTATAATTCTACAACTTCTTGTATTCAATCTTCTTGAAAACTCTTTATATTTCCTGCAGAAATTCTGTCTCTGAATTTGTATTCCATTCCTTGATTGATTGCTGAAATCTTGGAACTTGGACAAACGGCTAGGAGGACAATAAATTGATTCCCTAACTGTCCCAGTTATTATGTCGGATATTGACTCTGTGAAATCCAGTAATTAATGTTGTCAATGAACTGTTATATTCATAAGAATGTATGCATTTAATTACTCAGAGCAATATATGCAATAATATATAAAATAATCTTTGGTCAATCCAGAGATTAACTGCAGAGAATAGAGAAAATGAACTGACAGAAATTGTCGACCTCAAAACAGATTTAATCGACCTGAACTCAAAGTTCGTCGAGCTGAGAAATCGTCTTCGTTGACCTGAGCTCGGAGAAAAATAATCTAGAAGGAAAATACCAAAGCTGAGCTCCAAGTTCGTCGAACTGAGGTAAAATATCGCCAACCAGAGAAACTGAGAGAGAAGGGAGTTCGTCGACCTAAGCTCGAATATCGTGGAGCTCAACTCAGAGAAGGAACTCTGAGTTTGTCGATCTGTGATTGACGATTGTCGAGCTGAGTTCGAAGAACTTCGAACTGGTTTCTGAACTCTCTTAAAAACTGCAATTCTTCTAAGTCTGGATCTCTGAAGTCTTCTCAAGGCTGGATCATAAAATGTCTAACTTAGTCAGACTTTCCTAACCATAGAACTAACAAATTGACTGTAGGCTATATATGATGGGTCAAAACCTAATAGTGAACCTTAGCCCAAATCCAAACTAGGGATCCAGCAAATGTCACCAACTTTGTGGCTCAATGTCAGACTTGTCAGAGGGTTAAAGCTGAGTGTCACAACCCAGGAGGCCTACTGCATCCCCTATCAATACCAGAATGGAAATTCGAGGACATTTTATGGAATTCGTCCACGGCTTACCCCGATCCCATGCCGGAAATGACTCCATATGGGCCATCATAGATCAGCTTACCAAAGTGGCACGGTTCATTCCAAGCCGGCAGGGCAACAGAGTTGACATCCTGGCCAGGTTATTCATAGAACAAGTAGTCTTATTCCATGGAGTACCGAAGTCCATTGTGTTGGATTGTGATGGGCGTTTCACATCCAAGGAGTGGAGGCGGGTGCATGCATACTTAGGTACCCAGTTGGCCTTCAGCACGACCTTCCATCCTCAGACAGATGGGCAGACGAAAAGGACAAACCGGACGATGGAGGATCTACTCCGAATATGCATAGTAGAGTACAACGAGCCATGGGAACAGCTGCTGCCTTTAGTCGAGTTTTCATATAATAACATCTATCAGGCTAGCATTAAGATGGCCCCATACGAGGCATTGTATGGTAAACATTGTCGAACTCCGCTAACATGGGCTCAAGATGGGGACTCGGAAGACTTGGGAGTGGCTTATATTGATGATACTATGATAGTGATACAGCTAATCCAAGAGCGAATGCGGGAAGTGCAGAGCCGACATGCCAAATATTATGATGCGCGACACCGATCCGTGGAGTTTAGCGTGGGAGAGATTGTATTTTTTGAAAATTAAACCCATGCATGGTATCTCCCGATTGAGGAAGCAAAAGAAACTAGATCCCCGCTATTTGGGCCCCTATCAGGTGATAGAGCGTGTTGACCCTATTACCTATCGATTAGCCCTGCCCCTAGAATTGGGAAACCTTCATGACTTGTTACATGTCTCATCCTTGAGGCGAGTTCTTTGGCAACCAGAGCAGCATCTACCAACCCCACCAGTGAAAATACAATCTGATAGATCCGTCCAACTTGAACCAGTAAGGGTAGTGGATCATAAAATAAAGAATATGCGCAATAAGACCATTCCAATGGTCAATATATTATGGTCAAATCACGGACGAGATGAGTACACATGGGAATCAGAGGTGCTCGTCTGAGAAAAATACTCGGAACTGTTTTCCCAGGTATGTTATTTCGTTTTCCCCCTACTTTGAGCAAATTTTTGTGAGCGAAAATCCTTTTATTTTTATTGGATTGTAACATCCCGACTTTTATTAGGCCATCGAAACCCTAATGGGACCAATAAAAGTGACCTGAACCTCTACCCATGGCCCACACTCGGGTGAGAAGTAACCCTAAGCAGGGTATATAGAGCTAGAAAGCTCTGATTGGTGTAAACTCCCTTATGTAAATTATATAAATTACATAATTTCACATAAACAATTAGAAGTTAAATATTTAAAGTATTTGGATGAATAAAATAACTTATGATAATACTATAAAAGTTGGGGTTTTGACTTGGCGGCTTTGTGTTGGTCAAATCAAGGATAAAATTTTTATTGACGGAGCTTGGTGCCACCTAGGGACACTCTGATGGTGCCACCTGGCCAGACCAAGTGGAGGGGAGGAGGAGAGCTCCTCCCCTTATGGGAATTTATCACACATCAACTAGGGGAGGGGTGGCCACCCTCCCCAATCCTATAAAAGGACTTTCTCGGGCTCCTTCCCTCCACAAAACCCAAAATGAGCCAAGGCCCCTCTGTTGGAGCCCAGCTCGCCGAAAATTTTTCCACCACCCGAACTCCACCACCACCTCTAATGGCGGCTCGGTCGGGACCTTTCCAGCTCCCCCAGTCTAGGTGGAAACTTTTCCCCTCCTCCCTCATCTTTTTAACGTGCTGCATGCGCCTCCCGACGGCCGGAGCGTCGCCGACACCACCCGAGCCAAGCTCCAGGTTGGGTGGTGTCCATAGGAGGTTAGCCCCTCCCAACACCAGCAGTGGTGCTAGGGAAGGGTTGAACCACCAGGGATGACTATCCGCGGTGGTGGACGGCCGAGGCACCATCGGAAAATGTCGCTCCGGCGGCACCCGTGGAGTAGAGTTTTTCCTCTGCTTTTTCTCCAGCGGCGGCCAACGGCGACTGGTCACCGGGCCACCGCCAGAGAGGAGAACAGACACCGGCATGCCGACCGGGGGTGGTTGCATGGCCGGACCAGTCACCGGAGAGGCAGGGTGGTGCGGTGGCGCTGGGAGTAGAGCCACCGCCACCCTACTCTCGGTTTAGCTATTTCCTGTAGTGGCCGGCGGTGGTAGGTCGCCAGACCACTGCCCAGAAGTTTGCTGTCCCCCAGTGAACCGATCGGGGGCAGCGTCGGCTCCAAGCAATGGTCGTACGGTGGTGGAAGAGGGCCACCACCTTCATCACCGACGGGATGAAATCACCGCCGTCCAAATCCCAATGATGAGATGGACGGCGATGATAATCTCGTTTTCCCCTACCTCCTCTTCTATGCCCCCTATAGTGGATCTGCGGCTGATCCATTGTGGGGTAAGTGCTGGCAATTTCTCTGTCTAGTGCAATCCTGACCGCAGGATCAGTTTGATTTGTTATATGCAGACCATTAATAATCAGAATTTTGAATATTTTTAATAAAAAAATATAGGCTCGTAGGGAAAATGTTTTGAACATGAAAGTTGTTCCCATCAATAAGGGCTTTCTACTCAAAAAATTTGAGAATTTTTTAAAGTAATTTGGTATTTTTAAAAGTCTAAACAAATTTTATTTGACTAATTTCGAGGCCCAAAATTGTTCGAAATTTTTTGAAAAAAATTTGTATGCTCATTTTAGGCCCTATTAAAGGTTGTATTAAAATTTGGGAACTTTGGAATAAAATTTGAAGATTTCTCAATTTCATTAGAGCCTAAGGTCGCACTCGGAAATCAATACGTTTGATTTTCTCGAAATGAAAATTGGAGCGCGCGACCATCTTTTAGTCCAATAATAAGTTCAAATTATTTTACCAGCGAGAGTGAACGAGATAAGTGGCATGCTCTGAGTATTTCGAGGTTTTGTAGAACTACTGAGCACCTCTTCTTTATCTGTTATAAAGCTCTCGAATAACTCAGACACTTTTGGAAAATGAAAATACGAGCAAACATGCTCAACGAATAATAAAGGCAAAACCCTTAAATTCTCTAGGTCTGATTAATCCACAACAATTAAGGATGCAACAGAACTATTATCAGACCTAAATAATGGGTAAAACCCAAACTAAGCCTCCTGAGAACGAAGATGGAACTGAGCTAAACCTCCTAAGAATAGAGATGGAACTGAAGCCTCCTGAATGGAGTGATTGGACTACTAACCATTTTCTTTATATTTTATTCCAATCTCGTACTGGTCCAGTTCATTTATCTTATTTCAGTACTTTCTTTTCAGTACTCCAGTCCCGTACTAGTCATGACTCTTTACTTTTAGTTTAGTTCATTTCTTTTCAGTACTCAAATCCGGTACTGGTCATGGCTATTTACTTTCACTTCAGTTCTTTCGGTTCAGTACTACTCCAATTTCATACTGATCCTTTTTCATTACATCATTTCAATCCTGCAGCTTATACTAACAACAACTTCGATTACCGCACTTTCATTTATGCAATTTACTATTTTAAGCATGGGTCCTGCCCTGACGGACAGATAATTGATAGGTTGAGCCTTAGTTAGGGATAACAGGAGTTGAGGTGCTCCTTCTATATTAGCCCCAAATAAAGCGCTCCCACACTCCTTGTCAAATGTCGAGTTATGTGTCGTTTTCCCGAATTATTTGAAGTATTGTAGGGTAAGCCGCTACCGACCAGGTGCGTGCTAGCGAAATGGATTGTTTTGATTGCTTGTAAATTGCTTGCTGTAAATTGTGGAGGGTCAGTCACTTCCGCAGACCGTTCGTACCGGTGTCGGAAGTTTGACGACTCAAGGCGACTGGGAGTTGAGTATTACGGGTGACCGACCATTATGTTTTCTTCCCCATTGGGTTCCATCCGCTGGTCGGCCAAAATGCTGAATCGCCGGATGTCGGTCACATCCAAGAGTATACGGAGATGTACGTAAGGACTTGGGCTATGTAGTACGATCACCCCCCAGAAGTGGCAGGACTGGCCACTTCTTGAAAAGAAGCAGTCCATACTATGTCGACATAGGGTATTGGGCACGGCTGTGAATGTCTGTGATGTTTGCACGACTATGAATGCCTACGATGTGTGCGCGGCTGTGAATGCCTACAATATGTGCGCGGCTTGAAGGCCTGCAAAATTCGTTCAGGTTTGAATACTGACAATGTTGTTGTGCTAGTGGAGCCTATAATGTAACTAATGTATATTACGGACGTTAGTCCACTTATATCATGTTATACTCCTTTTGGATGCCCCTAGTTCATTTATGAAATGCTATGCTAACCCTCTCATGCTCTAGCTATCTTATATTATTGGGTGTGTGCGTTCGTCCCCAGGATATGGATCCGGGGAGAAGATTTGATTCCACTTAGCTCTCTGACTAACAGTTATCTTAATAACCATTCACAAGAGATGGAGCACCATAGGTATCAGTTGCTGCAGGATGACACCCCAGCTGATAGGACTACCCGAGCAGATGCACCCCAATCGTCTCCCGAGTTTCGAGACGTGAGTACTAGCGAGCAGAGTTGAGAGAGAGGAGTTGCTAGTTGTAGTATTATTATAGCATACGGGCTCCATGTTTAAATAGTAGTTACGGCCTTTTTGTGCTTCCTGTTTAAATATGTATTGTTATATATATTTGTTGTGTTTCATGTTAATTCTTCCACAATACTCTGTGATTTGATGTGAATGTTGTGATTCAAGCCAAACAAGGCGGTCAATTAGTGCTCGGTAATGTAGGGTGTTACCCCATAAGGAGCACTGGGTGGATGCCTTGGGCAAGTAAGATCCCCTCTGGCTCGACCCGGGCAAAGGTTTGGGGGGGCCTTACAGCGTACATGCACTATCAGGTGATTTATAGAGTTAATATAGTGTAATATTGTAAGCGTCTTGAATAGTAATCGTGTACTAGTACAATCGTGAAATAAATAGGAAGTGAAGTTTAAGTCCAATTTTTATGCATGAAAGTGTTAGATAGAACAATGGCAGGTGTACATGTAGCATCAAAGACAAGCATCAAGTAAAAATAATTGTATGCTAACACAAGAGTGATGAAGTAAGAAATTGTATCATGATTCTATCTACAATATATCAAGAATAGGACAAAGGGCTCTAACTTAATTCGTTGTCTTTGCACGAGATCGAAACGATTCCAAAGACCAAGGTGCTCATTCTCACAATGCTCATAGAGGCTAATCAGGAGAAATAAGTAGTGTTTGATGGGTATCCTTGACACATACTTTGATATCACAGAAATAATGTACACATTTTTTTCATTTCATTTTTTCCACTATCAATTTTATATTTTTTTGAGTTCAAGGTCCCCGAATCAATCAAATCTATCTATATAGATAGATACACTTTAACTTTTATTCAAAAGACCTTGCTATTGTAATTTTAATTCAATGCTCTAAGCTCTATATATGAAACATGAATAATATGTCATTGATTTTTCTAATCATTCTTAGCCTGTTAGACAAAATATCATGAGTTATAACATGTAAACTTTGAAATTTCTACAAGAGTGCATTTTCTAGAGATGCGTGATCAGTGAAATGTCATTATACTATTTAAATCCTCACATATACCTAGAGGCATATTAAACATACACTATCATATTTAGTCATACTCAGTAGCTAAATACCAATAAATTAGACATATCATGACACAAATATATAATGTTAAACAAAGTTTAACAATCCTAAATCAAACATTGCACACAAACTTTATGTGTTCAGTTCTAATCATGCATGTCATAATAGTGATCGTGCCACATTATTGCATTTTTGATTGCACTAAACAAACGTGAATACAAGAAAGAAAACATATTTATTATATTATTAATTTTGGTTATTTTAGGCTTTTATATATATATTTGTTTTTAATAATTAAAAAGCAAATAGATGCAACTAACGTTGATCACAAAGTAAAAGCAAATCAATGAACTTGTTTTTGTATTTTTATTTATTTAAATTTTTTTTTGTAGAACAAACTGAAAGAAAAAAATTCACAATGGACAAAGGTACAAGACAATTAAAGACAAAAAAACAGAAAACACACACACGAGATAATCATACATAAAACATAAATACCACCAGCGCTAGTGCTACCGCGCGAGGGTAACTTACAGAGATTCAAGTTCATGGAAAATGGCCCAGATTTCACTAGTTTTTGCTTCTAATGATGATTATATATGAATGTTCAAAAACTACTGGAAGAAATCATTCATTAGTTGTCTAAGTTAAAAGTTATTACACAGTGAGATCCAAAACACCTAATTATAATCGAAGCAGAGAAAAATGAGTGTCAGGGAGGGGTTTGTGAAGATATCCGCAAGTTGATCATCCGTGCTAATGAAGCTCACTCTCATATTCTCCTTCTTGTGATCACGAATAAAATGACGACAAACTTCTATGCATTTCGAACGAGAGTGGTGCACTAGATTGTTTGTTAGATCTATGACATTCTTTTTGTCGCACCTAAGTTCAACATTCTTGAAGGAGATATTGAAGTCCTCTAACATTTGTGACATCCAAAGTGCTTGTGCGCAACAGCTTCCTTGGGCAATATAATCTACCTCGGCCGTGGAGAGGGCAACAAAATTCTGTTTCCTACTCAACCATGAAACTAGTGCAAACCCTAAGAAGTGAAATGTGCCACTTGTGCTTTTATGATCAAGTGAGCATCAGACATAATCTGAATCGGAATATCCATGGAGCATGAAGTTGGTGGTGTGAGGATACCAAAGACCAAGATTCTAAGACCCCATGATATACCTAAAGACACGTTTAACGACTTTAAGATGAGATTCTTTAGGATTAGCTTGATATCTAGCACAAAGGCACACTGTAAACATGATGTCGGGTCTAAATGCACTTAGATATAATAATAATATGATCATGCATCTAAATAATGTTTGGTCCACCAAAATGTCACTTTCATCCTTCCCTAGTTTTAGTGATGTGCTCATAAGAGTTTTTGCTTGTTTCAAATTCTCAAAACCAAATTTCTTAATCATGTCTTTTATGTATTTCGATTGACAAATAAAAATACCATCGTCTCGTTGAGAAATTTAAAAACCTAAGAAATATATCAATTCTCCGACTAAACTCATTTCAAATTTACTTTACATCACTTTTATGATTTCTTCACATAATTCTTGTTAGTGACATCAAAGATTATATCATCGACATATATTTGCATGATCATTAAATTTGAATCACTATGTTTTACAAATAATGTAGTATCTGCACTTCCTATCCTAAAACCATGCTTAACAAAAAAAACTGTTAACCTATCATACCAGGCATGAGGTGTTTGCTTTAATCCATATAAGGCTTTTATGAGTTTATAAACATGATTTGGACTATTACTATTTTTAAAACTAGGTGGTTGCTCTGCATACACTTCTTCTTTAATGTAATTATTTAGAAACACACTCTTGACGCCCATTTAATACAATTTTATCCTTTCAAAACTATCAAATGCTAAGAACATTCTAATGGACTCAAGGCGAGCCAAGGGTGTGAAAAACTCCTCAAAATCCACCCCTTTCAATCTGAGAGTATCCCTGAGCAACCAACCTAGCTTTATTTCTCATTATCCTAGACTCACCATCAAGTTTATTTTTAAAGATCCACTTAACACCTATAACTGGATGGTTATTGGGGAGCTCCACTAATGTTCATACTCTATTTCTTTCAAATTGATTAAGTTCCTCGTTCATGGATAAAAACCAAGACTCATCATTTAGTGCTTCAGAATTGCTCTTAGGTTTAATTTCAGATACAAAGCATAAGTTTGAAAACAATTCATGCACGGATGAACGAGTTCTAATCTCATGTGAAGGCTCTCCAATTACTAGTTCTCGTGGATGATTTTTTTTGAAAAATTTAGTTCATTTGGAGGCTTATATCCTTTTGTATCACGTAAGTCGTCACCTACTACTACTACTACATCTCTCTTCACACTCTCATCTTCTTGAGAGATGATGGCATCATCAACTACATTTAATTTATGGTCTTCTTTTGGAGTAATTTTGTTAAAGTGAACCTGAAGTGATTCTTCTACAACCAAGGTTTTTTTTATTATAGACCATATAAGCACAACTCGTGGAGGAATATCCTAATAAGATGTCTAAGTCAGATTTTTCATCTATTCCCTAAATTATTCTTGATGTTAAGAATGAAATATGAGCGATCAACGACTCTAAAATAGAATACAGACGGTTTTCTATCATAGTGCAACTCATATAGGGTGCACTTTAGAATAGGGCGAAGCATGATCCGATTCATCACATAACATGCAATGTTGACCGCTTCAGCCCAAAAATATCAAGGCAAGTCGTACTCGACCAACATTATGCGAGCTAATTTTTGAAGTGTCTAGTTCTTCCTTTCTACCATTCCATTTTGCTGTGTAGTGCGTGAGGCTGAAAACTTGCGCCAAATTTCTAAATTGTTACAAAAATTTGTAAAATTTTCATTCTCAAATTCTCTCTCATGATCGGACCTTATGCATTTTATTTTTAGTTCCATCTTATTTTGCAATCTAGTGTACAGATTCGATAATTCAAAGAATGTGTCAGATTTATTAGCAAGAAAAATGGTCCAACAAAAACATGAGTAATCGTCTATAATCACAAAAACATATCATTTCCCACATAGACTACATGTACTAATAGGACCAAACAGATCCATGTGAATTAATTGCAGTGGTCTAGATGTGGAAATGTCATTTTTGCTTTTAAAGGACAATTTTATAAATTTTCTCTTTTGGCAAGGAGCACATAAAGAAGTCAAACTACCGCTTAATTTTGGAAGTCCACGGATTAGTTTTTCTTTCGATAATTTGACTATTAGTTTACTCCCGGAATGACCGAATCTCCTCCTATGCTAAAGGTCAACTCATCATTTTTAGTTTTCTATGTGCAGTGTGCAATACGGTGTTCGATTTAGAGTCTATAATATTGCATGTACTCGTAGAAGTTTCAAACAACACATTCGAACCCTTATTGGAAATTTGATTAATAGAAATTAAATAGCGTTTTAAACCTTCTACAAGCAGCACATTTGAAATAGAAAATACTTTGTTACTTATTGTGCCGATACTAAGAATACGTCCTTTGTTGTTGATGGGTTCCACCATCATTTATAGAGAAGCCCCCCCCCCCCCATGATCTCCTCACAAAAATGAGATCATGGGGTTGACTAAGTCAATTCCACCCCATGTACTCTCATGATGAGGAAATCATGGGAGGTGGGGCCCACTCCTTCTACCCATGAAGGAAAACCGCCGCCCGTCAGGCTGGCTGCCGCTGCAGCCGGCCTAACCGCCGTCGGCACCGGCCGGCCGCCGGCCTAACCCCTGTCGGCACCGGACGGCTGCCGGCCTTACCGCCAGCTTTGCCAAGGAAGACCGCTGGCCCTGCCACAGCAGGCCGCAGCCAGCCCACGTCAGGCCGCAGTAGGCCTAACCAACAGCCTGGCAATGCCGCAGCCAGGCCACGGCAGGCTACCGCCGGCCTGACCTCCAACACAGCCTTGCAGCGGTCGTCCTGGCCGGTAGCCCGGTCGCCGGCCCTGCCGCGGCAGGCCGCCGACCTTGCCATGACAGGCCGCGACAGCCCACTGACCTTACCGCGGTAGGCCGCGGCAGCCCGCTGCCGGCCTGGCCGCTGCCGACCTAAGCCGCCGGCCAGGCCGCCGTCGCCGGCCTCCTCCGCCCCCGACCACCCGGCCGGCCACCGCCTTGGCGCCCCATCACTATGGATAGTCTTCCCACCGTCCGATCGTGGGGGGGGGGGGGGATCTCCTCGCCGTCCAATCTGGTGGGTAACCACCCACTAACCCACTACATTAGTGGTGGGGCCCTCCATAAACCTCTCCTGGAGGCTATAAAAGGAGCCCAGGGCCTCCTCATTCTTCACTTTTCTGCTCCCAGTCATCTTCTTTCTCAGGTGATAGCTCTGCCGGTCTCCTCCCTCAAGCCACTTTCCAGCCACCACGAGCCACCAGCGCACCACCAGCACGCCACCAGTAGGAAAATGCCTAAGTCCCGAAGCGAGCTAAAGAAGAAAGACGACCCCTTCATGCAAGCACGCACCGCCCCCAGCATCAGAGCACCAAGGCCATCCCTCACACTTCAGCATCCAAGTCACTCTCGCAGCGCAGCCTGTTGCCAGCAGGAAGTCATAGTCTTACTCTCTCTCCTCCAAGTTGTAACGGGAGCGGCCTGTCGTCCCGATTCTCCAAATATATTGTAATCACCAGGAGTTAGTGGACTTTGACCGGCACAGACCCAGTCACGTAGTTTTTTACCCAGTTGAGGGGTTTTTCCACGTCATCACACCTTGTGTCAACCTCTCATTCTCATCGACTGTGTGCATGCTCGACCGCTTCGAGAGCTGAGATGGTCCAAGTAAATCCAGTCCGACCGGGGCATCGAGTTAGTCCGCAACAGTTGTTGTCTCCAAAAGTCACCATGCCTCATTTCTTCTTCTCCAGTCTAAGGAACTTGTCTTCATCTCCAGTCATGTGTTTGGAATACTTGGAGTCCGAGTACCACACGTTCTCCCTGACCTTAGCCTATTAACACCCCAAAAAGAGGACGAGGATAAAGATCGGGTTACCCAATTTATTTCACCCATAGTAAAGGTAGTCGACTTTGACATCCAGATTTTAGCAATTTTAGTTAATCCTTTTTCAAGCAAGAGCCAGAAGTATGACCAAACTTATTATATTTGGCATACTTGACATAGGCGGTGGATATCACCTTTTGTGATTTATTTGGGCTCATGCTGGAAGATGGACATAAGTTTACAGCTTTAACATGGTCCACTTTAAGTTTCTGAAGCTTATTGTTTGGATTTGTTGGAGAAGAGCTATTGTCGGCGACAGTGATATCGTCGGGCGGTAGCTTCATATGTTTGTATCTCAGCCCAAACCTTCCAGATTCCTGACACTGATACCTCAGCATCATATTAAGATATTTTTGGCCTATTCCAAACTTTTGGATGACATAGTCCAGGTCATGGATCTTCACATTTAACACAGTGTTTTTCGTGACAAACATCACACGTCGATTTGCGAATTACTTTTTTCTATTCTCAATATGGCTAAGAGAACTCTGCAGCTTCCTTTCCAAGTGTTTTCTCTCTTTTGTAAGAGTTTCATTTTTGGAGGAGGTCTTGGAGAGGCTCTCTTCCAATTCTTTTATTATGCTCAAAGAGTGAGAACATTCTTGGCAATCGACTTTCTCTTTTCCACATTTAATCAGTTCATTATTAAGACACTTTAAATCCTTTTTTATTTACTTATTTTCAGATTTTAAAAATTATTTTAACTACTCAAATCATTTAATTTATCACATAGTCTTTCATAAAAACCATAAAGTTCGTAATAAGTGGGAGGAGTTACCTCAGTATTGCTATAGATATTGGATTCACTATCAGACTAGTCTTGGTGTTTTCCCAAGAGGCATAGATTTGCCTCTTCTTCACTGCTCGAGCTTGACCTGTCTGACTTTTCTCCTGATGTATCATCCCAAGTTGATGTCTTTATAACCTTTTCTTCCCTTTACCACGGGTCTTCCTTTCCCTTTCCTCCTTTAGAAGCTTAGGTCATTCATGCTTGAAGTGTCCAGATTGGTGGCAGTGGAAGCACTCAGGGGCAGATTCTTCTTCATCACTCTTTGCCACTTTCGATGGTTTGCTTCACCCCTTCTTCTCTTTCACGTCATTCTTCATGAATCTTTGAAACTTCTCTCGCCTATTTGGGTTCCTCATGAACTTCTTGAAGCCACAAGCGTACAGACTCTCCACGTCATTAGTCTCCTCAGTCATCTCTTTTTTCTGACCCGCCTTCAGGCCTTCTTCTTCTATTCCCTGGGATACTCCTCAGATTGAATTTTCAGTTCGAGCTCATGGGTTTTAGGTTCCCAGTGAGGCTCTCTACTACAGTGTACTGATGTCGTGAGATTCAGCAATGACAGTCACCTTTAGATTGAATCGCCGAGGCAAATACCGCATGATCTTCCTTACTAAGTCCCCATTTGAGAAAGTATTTCCGAGAGACCTAGAGGCATTGGCAATCTTTGTGAAGTGAGTGTACATATTATCCAACTCCTCGTTTATCTCCATCTGGAACTGTTCATATTCAGACTCTGGTCAAAATAGTTATGACTCCTTTACATGCGAGGCACCTTCACGAGTCAGTTCAAGAAAACGTCAAATATCATAAGTAGTATCACAATTACAGATTCTATTAAATTCAGTCTTATCCAAGGCATAGAATACATAATTCATGGCCTTGGCATAATTGGTACATCTCAGCTTATCGGCGTCATCCCATTTACTACGAGGTTTTTCCATAAGCTGATCAAATATAGTAATAGTGGGTGCAGTGTATTTCGTTTGACCATTACCCGCATGCTAATGCTTTGTGCCATCAAGAATATTTTCATGTGCATTCTCTAGTGGCTATAATCATTCCTCATAAAATATGGAGGTCTACTCACTCTTTGTCCCTCAAGAAAGGCATGATTGACATTGGTCATCTACTTTAGGATTTTAATCACTTTTCGAAGTAACCTGGCTCTGATACCATAGAGGGAGGGGGTGAATAAGGTTTTCAATTAAAATTTAGAATTAAAAAGAATTTCAACAGGGCAACCTATTCTGGAAGCTACCGTGGGGAGGTAGGCCACTACCGTGCGGCGGCAGCTCACAGAAACACTTTTTCCTGTGAAAAGTTGTTTTCTAATTTTCCACACACCCCTTAAAATCCTATCAACATACAACCACGAATTCGAGATGAAATAAAAGAAATATAATTTTATTCAAAACTAAAAACAAGGATTTATAACAATACAGCTAGATCTTCGTGACGCTGGAGATCGGAGATGATAAAACAAACAATTCTCTTTTGGTTTTTATACTGATCTTCAACAAGGACCGATTGACTCTTTCTCTTCTTCCCAAGAAGATTGACGAGCTGCCTCCTTACCTTCTTCCCAGGAAGGGTCTTAGAGCCCACTAGATCTCTGAGATATAGACGTTCTCCTAAAATGATTTCCCACGAAACCTTTCCCGGATTCCGATGACCTCCCCGGTCGATTTTCCTCACATACAGAACGATTAAAAAGAGAAAAACTATAGATAAAGATAAAGAGATTTGAAACTATTGCTCCCTCAAAGAAGAATTACTCCATAGAACGATGCGGGATCGATGCTTCAGAATTTCGTTCTTCTCGCACTTGATCAATTTCTGATGGTCGTTTGAGACTTCATACTTCAGAGTTCTTCGATCACAAACAGGAGGAAGAAATTTCACTTTTCTTGCATGGAGATGGTCATTCGCACCAATAGAGGAAGCAGACGAACCCTAGATGTGCAATTCTCCTTCTTATCGCTTCAAAAAAAAGAAACACACGTTTTTATAGTCTCTTTTTAAATAAGCTACTGCTGACAGTAACACTATTGCCCAACGGTAGGTCTTTTTACGCGGTGTCGCCAGTTGTCCATTAAATGAGGAAAATTATCCTAAAATATTCTCGCCGCTTTTGGATACCACAGCGCGGTAAGGCTGTAAACCGACGGTAGCAGTTTCTTCTCAACGCAATTGATTCGAAGGTCATCGAAATGGCTAGAGCCTGGCGGTATGGCTAGCGTCCGGCGGTAGGTCACAAAGAGAAATCTTTGCGTGCTCAACTTTAATCTTGCGTCGGTAGCGCCAGCGGTAGAGCTAACTCCCAGCGGTAAGTCACAAATAGTGAAAATCTCGTTCTTTATTCCTGTAAACCTGCACATTATACTCAACACAAGTATGATCAAATACAACTTGGGATTTGATAATGTCAAACTCAATAGAGGCGAACCATGGGTTCCAACAAGTTGGACTCCTCAGCGAGCATGCCGGGGATAAGGTCCATCACCGTTAGGAAATCGACCTTCGGGCCAAGGAAGTCATCCATCCTCAACTTGGCGATAACAACATCTCATGTTGCTCGCGCAATGTCGCGACGAATTGCGAGCATTTTGTCTCCATGAATGTGAATCTTGTTCCCTATCCAAGAAGTACTAGCCACGGCCGGCTGCAACTCTGCTGGTGGAGTTTCTAGCTCGACGATCCGAACTTGGGTGGTCTCTAGCTCGTCCTTGGTGTCCGCGAGCTCCTGCTCAAGCTCAGAGATCTTCTTTGCCATTTCTATCTCGGCTTTCTACGAGTATCAACATCAAACTTTCAAAATATCAAGCAAGTGAAGTGGAGACTATGAAGAAGTCGCGTATAGTAGATAAAGCTACCTCGTAGTCCTTACACTGGGTGGCTTTGAACCCTAGGTCGATTGCCTTCTTTGTCACGATCCCTAGATGCTTCTGTAACTCAAGGAGCCTTCTCATCGTGTGATGGCCCAGCTCAGTAGCTCCCATGAGTGTGCGAGTAGTTTGATGGGCGAGCACCTCTGCGCTGAGATCCGGCAGCGACTCAGTGTCAACTCGCCCATAAAGCGTGTAGGAGACATCATAACTTCCCCCTTATCCTCCCAGTCTTTCGACCTGGTGAGCAGGTTGGTGTTCAGAATCACCTTATGCTCGCTCTCTACATAGGATACCAGTGGGCAACCAAAGACATCCTTGCCGTTGTGCCCGCAGTTGAAGTTTAGATGGAAGTACGACGCACCGACATCCAACAACGACTCCCTCTCGTCAAAGTGCTCGTGGGAGATCTTTGTGTGTTCCTTCACGTGCTATGGGGAATTGGTTTTCTACTTCTCCTTGTCCGGCTCCCCCCACAAGGAGCCTTTCTTGTCGTCGGCTCGCGACCGACCTTTGGCACCGCAAGAGGCCGTATCTCCTTGGCATCGGGAGGCAGGTTCACCGAGCCTTGGCGCGACGGCGCGGCTTCCTTCGCTAGGGAAAGAGGTTCCTGCGGAAGAGTGCGAGCAGCTGCAAGAGATCAAAAAGGAGTTAGCCACGGTAGTAGAGAGGATCAAATAAACAATAAATTCTGCAAGTATAACAAGATCTTGCCCAGGTATGTACCTTCGCCGGGGAAGACTTTGTCGAGCTCGTTCACGTTCAGACGCTAGTGGATTACATCGAACCGTCGACCTCTGAAGGTCTCAAACAGCGACTAACGCGGCCCCTCCAGAATGGTTGGCAGTAAGGCGACTTCTAGCGGCTGATGTGGCCAGCGAGGTACCCCTTCAAAGTCGCCGACAACAATGAACAAGTACTCTCCCCATCAGTGGACCTTGTTCGACGTGCTGACCAAGGTGCAGACGTTGCAGCTAAAGAAGATTACGCCCTCTGCAGTATCCGTGAAGGCGAATATCTTCTTGAAGACAGAGAGATCGAATGTGATGTTCTCTTCTCGTAGGAAACAGAGGAATCCCATGATCATCACCACTCCATTCGGGTTGATCTGGGCAAAGACTATCCCAAAGTACCTCAGGATCTGGCAGTACTCCAACCATAAGGAAAGTCGCAGATCGACTTCAAAGTGGCGGAGTGGTAGAATGAGCTCGCCTTCGAGGAAGGAGTTTAGTCGCTCAGTCGGGGCAGGGAGCCTGACCGAGTACCCTTCATAAAGGAGCATTTTTCTGAAATCCTCCAAGTCCAGCTCAGTGGTGACAGACTTCTTAAAGACGGCCTCTAAAAAATTGATCGCATGGGTCAGTCGGCGATCGCTGGCGTCGTCGCTAACCATCTTCAGAAGCAAGTAGCGAGCAAACGAGCAGTGGAAGAGCGAGAAAGGAAGTGCGAGTAAAGTTAGCGAGAAAGGGACAAGTTCAAAATACTCGCGAGCAGGACTTCAGAATCTCGTAAAAGATCCCGACCATCTTTTTTTCCTGAATTTCGAGCTGAGCATTTTGATCCTTTCTTCAAAGAAATAAGTTGCGAGCTAGAGATTATCCCTCTTAGTCGCCGTTTTGACTTAGTCGTCAGCTAGACTCTACCTTGCTCAGCCATTTTTAGTTGTGGAGGGGAAGCTTCTTCAAAGCATTTGGGTACGTGGCGAGACCTCCCCGTCACAGTGCATGTGACCCTTTTTGTTGTCCTTCTGTTTCTGTGTTCTAGCCCGTTTAGCCGTCGGGCCCGACTGTTAGACCAGTAACCTTAGACTGTCTTGATCTGAATTTTGGAGTAGAGATTTTCTTGGCTTCAACACCTAATATACACTCCATGACCGTGTCTTTTTTGTCCAAACTGTTCAATGCAAAAAAATTCGTACAAAAAAGAGTCTTACTCATCGTTTGGCATGGCGGTGAAAGTCATAAATGCATGGGTTAAACCGCCATTCGTTAAGCCTCCGTTTGGCACGGTGATGGCGGTCATGAACATGGAGTTAAATTTAGCAGAAATCATCCGTCTGAATATAAAAGTGGATGAAATTCCTTAGCTGGGCATTAACTAATTACAATTTAACTAACATCATTATTAAGCCTCCGTTTGGCACGGTGATGGCGGTCATGAACACGGGGTTAAATTGTCATTTGTTAACACCCATCAAAAGAACTTCATCCACTTTTACGTTCAAACGGATAATGCTTGTTAAATGATCCTTAATGAATGATGGTTTAACCCATGTAGTTATGACCGCCACCACCGTGCCCGTTATTTTTTGGTCCGGGCCCCGGACGAAGATCATCGTCTGGGGCACTCCTGATTCTGATGCGTGGCAAAGAAAAAAATAAATTTATTTCTGTTTCGCGAGAGTTTGGCTTTTTTGGGAGGTAACGTTCTTATTTTGGCGCCTTATATCTTCATTTTCGTCATTCTTCATTTCCCATGCTCGATGAACTCCACCTCTGCTCACAGCGATTTTTCACATTCTCTCTGCTCAAAATATTCTAATCAGCTAAGCACCATCAGACTCTTGTGAGATCATGGAAGAGGTAAGTCACTCAATCCTTACTCATCATTTGAATCTATCATTTTTTGTTCCTTGTTCAGTTAGCATAAGCACCATGTACTATTGACTGTCGTGTAAGGTTGAAGACGAACAGTAGACCTAATTATTTCAGATAAAACTTTGAAAATGTATAAGAACGATATAATGTGTGAAATGAAGATAAATTATCTCAAATATTTAATGTAATATCTGAGATAAAAGTTTAATGTCTAAGATATTTCATGTGATATCTCAGAGTAAACTAACATATTTTATCAAAGATATTATATTTACTAGCTGTGATCTTATCTCAGATAAAAGTTTAATCTCTGCAATATTATCTCAGTAATTTCATGTAATATCGCAGAATTTCATGTCATATCCCAGAGAAAAATAGCATATTTTATCCAAGACATTACATTTACTGACTGTATTCCTATCCCAGAGTAAAGTTTAACTCCAATATTTATGTTTTGTTACAAGTTAGATATAACAAGAGTTTGTTTCCGGTTGTACAAACAGAAAATGAAGCACACAAATTGTATTGTGATTATGCGCGTAACATTGGTTTTAGTGTTCGAAAAGAACACCGAATTTTATGGTCAGATACAAACCTTATAAAATCAAGGGAGTATTGTTGCAGTAAAGCTGAAATCAAAAGAACACCCAAAGTTCCTGAAAGTGAACTCAAATATTGAAAGATAGATGGTAGAACAAATTGTCCCGCGATGATTGTCTTTAATGCCGATAAACAAGGTCAAAATCTAATAGTTGGAAAATTCATCGAGGCATATAACCATGAACTTGCAACTAAGAAAGATCAACATATGCTTCGATCTTATAGGGTCATTATTGAGGAAAAAGGTGTTGTATTGAAATCCATGACTGAAGCTGGAATAAGGACATCAGATGCATATAATTATCTAGCTGACGAGGTTGGAGGGACAGAAAATGTAGGATTTTCAAAAAGGATGCATATAACTTCATAGCTAAAGAGAGGAGTATAAGAGTTGATGGTGGAGATGTTGCAAGCCTTCTCCAACAATTGAAGTCTCGTGTAATGGATGATGGTATGTTCTCCTACGAGATCCAAACTGATGAGTTTAACAGGTTGACTAATTTCATATGGATGGATGAGCCATCAAAAATAGACTATGAGTGCTTTGGTGATGTGATAACATTCGATTCTACATACAGAATGAATAGGTACAACCTTGCATGTGCCCCATTTGTCGTGGTCAATAATCATTGACAAAATACTGATGTTGCAATAACATTCATATCACAAGAGACTATAGAATCTTTTGTATGGGTTTTTGAAATCTTCTTAAAATTTGTTTCTGGCAAGCAACCATTGACCATTTTTACAGACCAAGACCAAGCTATGATGATTGCTATTGAAAGAGTTTTGACTAAAAGTTCTCATTGCTTGTGTCAATGGCATATTGCAAAAAAAGCTCCAACTAAAGTGTCTACATTTAATGTTGATGTCAGTGTCCGGTCAATGTTTCATGCTTGTTTAAGCAAGTGTGACTCTAGTACTGAGTTTGAGTTAGCTTGAAGTCAAATGATCCTACATGGAAACCTAAGTGTAAACAGATGGCTAAGTGAATTATATAAAATAAAAGAGAAATGGTCCACGGCCTTTAACAAAACTATCCAAGATCATGGTATGTTGTCGACACAGAGAAGCGAGTCCACCAACAATGTTTGTCATGCTATTACTAAGGCCACATGTACGCTTGTTAACTGTTTTAGCAAATTCGAAAAAATGATTATAAATGGACGTGAAAAGGCTCTTCAAGAAGATTTGAAGTGTCGGCAAGCTAACATACCAGTAAATGTCAAGAATTGTCCGATTCTTAAGCAAGTGTACAAAATATATACTAGGGTTATGTATGGGAAATTCTATGAGGAATTTAAAGTATGAGAATTTGGATTGTTTATTGTAGAAGAGGTAGTTGTTAGTGACAAAATTCATATCTTTACTTTAAGATGGAGTGATTGTGGTGATAACAATAAATATTGGTATGTGGAGCTTAATATAAGCAGTTATGATGTTAGGTGTTCCTGCAGTAAATTTGAGACAACTGGGATATTATGTGCTCATATTCTTAAAGTATATTCACACAAAAATATTATATTTATTCCACAATAGTACATCCTTCGGAGATGGACTATATCTGCAAAGACTGATTATTATCTTCAACATGACAATAATATTTTTTGAGAAGCATCTACTGCATTTGATTTCAGGAACAATATCACCCGATTTGTATACGATGTTGCAATACGAGTGGAGCAATGTGAAGAGGCTAAAAAATATGTAATGAATGGGCTGAAAGATATTTCACTATTTGCTGATGCCATTCTTGAGAAGAATTGCACCAACTGTCATGTGGATAAGGTCAAACCAATATTGAAGGATCCACCAAGATTGAAGCCTAAGGAAATATCTAATGCAAGGTTGAAAGATCATTAGGAGCAACCTAGTAAGTTACTTAATCAACTACTACTGGGCTTCTAATTTTTTATGTGTAAATAATTTCTAATTTTACTGTCTATATTTTTAGGAAAAACAAAGAGACCAAAGAAGGTTAAAGTACAGGAGAAAGTTGTCAACATATCATGAATTCAAGAAGATGATATAACATATATTAGCACAGTCATTCCTAATTTGAATGATCCAATATCATTACCAAATATTCCAGAAGCATTCACTTGTACTGCATTTGATTACTACTAAACTGCAATAAAAGTTATATTAAAAACAACAATTTTCCTTGCAGTTACTTGCTTTGGAAAGCAGATAATATTTCATAGGCTATTTCCGCCCTAAATTTAGGAATTTGTTTCTCCCACAACTTGGTGGCAGGCCATTTCTTCGAAGAGGTCGAGCATAAAAACTCTATATACTTCATCACGTTTACACCACAATCTACAGAGCTTTTTTGTGTTGGGTATCATTTGGTTGAAATTATATTCCAAAGTATGAAATCAACATCACATTTCTCTTGAGCCGTATCTCGTAACACTTGAATCTGATAACAGAAAAATTTATTTTAATATGACTCTATGGGCAAGCTTGGGCTAACATAATTTAAAGTTCTTCACTAACCGGTTCTTTCATCAAATCACGACGCATGGGATTAGGCAATGAGTCATATAGCACCCATTTACGTTTTGTGTATTTGCCAACCAGTAAACACCAATGCAATTGTGTGCAAACAGGCATAAAGATTATTGAAGCTTTTTGCAAATTAGTCGTGGTTATGTTGGGAATATAAGATAATCCGCCACATTTTTCTGATTTCATCTGATTATGAAGCTGTTTGGAACAAAAAAATTAGATTTGTGCAATAACAAATATGCAATTATTTGTATTAGATAAATTAGAAATATTAACCAATAAATTTGGGCTAACATATAGAAACATTCCCCATCATTTCGGATCAGTTGTCCTCCTATTTTCTAGCACACGAGCAAATGCATCAATGTGACAATCTGCAATGTATTTATCGGTTAACAAGTCATCCATCGACTCACGCATTCCAGCTAACCGAGGGCCTCTGAAAGTAATGTGATCTCTTCAATAGTTTGAGAAATGATGTTTAATCCAATAAAACTAAATCAAAATGAAACATAAGAGTACCTACATTTACAAGAGCTCATCCGCGCATGAATGAGCTCACGTTGTTCCTCGGCTATGAGATTCTTTCTGGGGTACTCAAAGGGATATGTATCCTCATTTCCCTCTTCCATTACATCCACTTCCTCCTCCACTTCCTCCACCTCCTCATACACTTTCTTCTTCTCATCCACTTCCTCCACCTCCTCCTCCACTTCCTCTACCTCCTCATCCACTTCCTCCACCTCCTCCTCCACTTCCTCTACCTCCTCATCCACTTCCTCCAACTCCTCATCCACTTTCTTCTCCTCATCTTCACCAAATAAAGAGGATACATAATGAGATTATTTAAAAATATTAATAGAGTCGGACAACCAGTCAACTTTCTTATGAAGCTCTTCATAATTGGCTGTCATTTTACGGTCTAAAGAACGAATTTCATCAAAAATCTGTTTCAAAATAGGCATGATAATATCTTCATATCTCATCTGCTTCTTCTGCCTAACCTTCTCCTCCTCCGCCTCCAACTCCTTCTCCATCCTCTTCTGCTTCTTTTTCTTCTTCTTCCTCTCCTTCACTCCATGTTCATCGTCATTGGGGTTGCATAATAGTAAATCATCCTCTAAAATTTCTTCAAATTGTGTCAAAACCTGAAATTAAATTACATATATAGATGACCTTGCAATTGATAAATTACATTACAAATATTATACATATACATATAAGAATGACAAATTACATATACTTGGGTGGTCTTGATGTTTTGAAGTAGTGACATTGCTCTAGTGAGCGCAAATGTTTTGATAGATGTCCAACGGTTTATACGGGACCTCCTCTCTGGAAAGGTAGGAATTTACAACTATAAGTGCTCAAATATCCATATCAAAAGGACATAGGTACATCCATTCAAGTAGCCCATAGCCTCTGGTGGACTTTTCTGTTTCTTGGCAAGGGTATCTAGACTATCAAGCAGATAACCGTGAATTGCTCTCGGCCAATTGTAGTTTTTAAATAAATCAGGATCAGCTAATTGGATAAACTCTTCAGAAATTCTATTACAACTGCATGGGAAGAATAATGTGCATAATACATATAACAAAATAGTTTTCAAGTCCCCTTACTCCACTATATAGTCTTCTTTAGCAAGTTGCAATATCCGAGATTTCAAATCCATCTTTGTCATGACAGAGAATGACTTGTATTGATACTCCACATTGTGCCCTTGGTTAGGCAACCCAATTATCATTGCAACTTCATTTCTTGTAAACCTAAGCTTGCTTGAGCACACACTGAAAGTTTTACTTGAAGAATTATAATGTTGTACCATAGCATATAAAATCGCAGTATTTTGTGGGGCAGATGAAATGTTAAAAAGATGAATCATCCCAGCTAAAATGAGTTTTTCATATAACTTCTTATCCATCTTCTTGATAATAGGAGAAACAAGAGATACAAATGAAGAAATAAAACATCTGCTACTTAGTATATGAGATTTGGTGGCTGTTTCACCATCTTTAGAACCTGCAATCATACCAATAAAATAGTGATCTGAGATACAACTATTATCATCTCAGATATAATTAAAGTTCCTGAGACAAAACTATAATAGCTCAGGATACAACATGTATAATCTCAGATAAAAAAAAGTCTCTAGGATACAACAAATTTGTCTCAGATCAGTACACTAATTAATGGCTACAATTGGGATAATCTCCGAAACAAAAGAACACAACAAACAATATTATGAGAGAAAATCAAAAGAGTGAAGATGAAGATTTAGGGTTCCTTCAATGTCTGAAAATGTACCTTCAAATCTTCAATGCTTGCCGAAGTTAAGTATGTGAAGCTTCAATAGTTGGAGGAGAAAATGATGGTCAAGGAGAAGAGAGCGAGTTCGGGGGAGAAGCTTCGCCGTCGCCTGGGAGAAAAACCGCCCTCGCCGTCGCCTGGGAGAAAAACCGATCTCGCCGTCGCCTGGGATAAAAAACAGAACGCCTGAGAGACAAAAGGAAATGTCTTGGGAGATGATATTCGTCCCGCAAAACAGAAATAAATTTATTTTTTTCTTTGCCATGTGTCAGAATCAGGAGTGCCCCGGACGATGATCTTCGTTCGGGGCCTGGACCAAAAAATTTCGCGCCAAACGGAGCCTTGAGAGGATTTATTTTCACCGGTCAAGCGGTTACGACCACATGAATCGGAACGTAATTAAGGTTCGGTTCATGTGATCGTAACCATGTGGGTTCCGATTCATGCGGTCGTAACCGCTTGACCGGTGAAAATAAATCCCCCCAAACGGAGTCTTAGTATCCGTTTCGCACGGTGGTGGTGGCGTCAACATGTGGGTTAAATTGTCATTTGATCACCCATCTAATAAATTTCATTTGTTTAAACATAAAAGTGGATGAAGCTCCTTAAATGGGTGTTAACATATGACAATTTAGGCTCCGTTTTGGGGGACTTATTTTCACCGGTCAAGCTCCATAAAAGTGGATGAAACTCCTTAAGTCCCTGTCATGCTGTCATGACCGCTTGACCGGTGAAAATAAGTCCCCCCGTTTGGGGGCTTGACAGGTGAAAATAAGTCCCTCCTGTTTGGGGGCTTGACCGGTGAAAATAAGTCCCCCGTTTGGGGCATTTATTTTCACCAGTCAAGCGGTTATAGGTCCGGTTCATGCGGTCGTAACCGCTTGACCAGTGAACATAAGTCCCCCCAAACAGAACCTTAGTCCCCATGTTCACAACTATCACCACCGTACCAAACGGAGCCTAATTAATCAACATAAATTTATTCCTTTTTACAACTGTTAAAAATATACGTTTTTTAAAAATTCAATTTATGCCCAATTTCGGCGGCAAGAAATAAGCCACAATTGAGAAGAAATTCGGTTCCACTAAGCTCGCAAGCGGGCTAATGGTTTTATTTTTAATTCCAATTTTTGATCATAACGGTTCATCTCTATTTCTACTCTCACTGAATTATTTTAACATATTACATGTGCCTATTCTGCAAGGTTTAAAAGTTTGAATAAAACCCCCCCAAAATGCTAAAACTGTGCATAAATTATTAAAAAACAAAAAAATTAAAATTAGATCTCAAAAGTTTTTTTAGGAAAGAAACTAATCCCTAAATTTAATAAATTGCCCAAATTAGTAATATTTTTTTAAATATGTAGAAAGTAAGCAAAAAATAATTAGAACGCTAACTTGGATCCACATGCTTGAATTTCACTATGGGAGTCTTCTTTCATGCTCGTCGAAGAGTCGGGGTGAAGGAAATTTACGGCGGGTGTTATTTTTCCGGTTCACGAAACCTCAATGTTAAAATAAAATTTTTGGCATTGTACATCTCCAAATTATTCTATCTTGACACTTTACATTTTGAAATTTTAAATTTGGCATTTTGCACCTCCTGATTACAGCTTTTTTCGCACTTTACATCTCAATGCTGAAATTTAAATGATATTTAGGCCCAGACACCACCCAAAATATTTATTTTGACACTTTGTAAATAGTCAAAATAAGATAGTCCGGGGAGCAAATTGCCAAAATGAGCATCTTGAGTGATGCCCAGACCCTAATACCCCTTATATTTCAACTTTGGGATGCAAAGTGCAAAAAATATGTAATTAGGGGATGCAAAGTGCCAATTTTAAAAACTTGAGATGCGAAGTGCAAAAATAGGATAATTTGGGGGTGCAAAGTACCCTAAACCACATCAATAAGCTTTCAAAACTGTTTATTTTTCATTTCATTTAAGCTTCGTTTGATTGAGTGGTGCGGGAGGAGCCGACGGGTGCAAACGGAGTTGTCGAACCGGAGGGGGGGAGGCGGGTCTGGAAAAGCTCCGATTCGATGGCTTTTCCTCTATCCGAGAGGTGCAAACGGAGCAAACGCCGCTGACGCCAATTTGTTTACCCGCCGTCCGGCAGTGCTTGTTCTAAACAAAGACAGCGAAATGTCAAACCAAACTAAGCCATAGTGACAATACTCTAGTCAGTTTTTTTTTTGTTTTAGTAAGAACTGATTTTAACGTTCTATTAAAGTGAGGGACTTATTTCCTTCTAAAAAAAGTTTTTTTTGCCCTATTTAATATTACCGGTTAATAATTACAGGAGTGATTTAAGGGTTTTTATTAAAATGTTAATGAAGAATGCGTCTCATTAAATAATAAATTTTAAAAAAAGGGCTGTCAGACAAAAAAAATATGGCACAGAAAAGAACAAAGTCCATCGCCTTCCTCGCTCTGAATTTTATTTTGGCATCTCTGTCTCTCTCCTTCTCGCCATAGCCGATAGCTCCCTAGATCCCCCCCAGCTCTCTTTTCTCACAAATTATTGCCGCTGCTCGTAATCTCATTAATGGCTTTCGTTTAAACCAGTGATGAAGAGAAGTCGATAGAAGAGATATAATAGAGAGAGAGGGAGAGAGAGAGAGAGAGAGACAGAGCAGTGGTACCCTTGCTCTGTTTTTGCTTTCCCCATTTGGCTGCGTCTCGTTTCCCATAAACATTCCTTTCTTATAACCCTTTCCATCTCTGTTCCAGCCAACTCACCGGTCATCTGAGCCCCCTTCGAAAGCCGACTGCCATTAGTCCGCCTTTATCTTTCACGCGCTGCCCTGCTTCTCTATTTGGGAAACTCAGTTTCATGCCGTCGTCTCCGGGTTCAATTCCACGAGCTTTTTGAGGATTTCTCCGGCTTTTCCTCTTTTGATCGAAGGTCCTCCTGTAGAAGATGGCGGTCGACGAGAAGTGGGGAGGCATGGCGAGAGACGATGTTCGCGGAGATCAGTTCCCCATTGGGATGCGCGTTCTCGCCGTCGACGATGACCCAATCTGCCTCAGGGTTCTGGAGACTCTCCTGCTTCGCTGCCAATACCATGGTTCGGTTCCATCACCTCAGATTCCCTCTTCTTTTCTTCCTCTCTTTTGAAATTAGGTCAAGGGTTTTGCGTGTTATTCAAGGATTTTGATTCGTGGAAGTTGATTTGAAATGGGCTTACTGCTGGATCTTGTGTTGTTTTGAGTTATTTCCAGTTACGACGACTAACCAGGCGATGAAGGCTCTGAATATGTTGAGGGAGAACAAAGACAAGTTTGATCTGGTTATCAGCGATGTTCATATGCCGGACATGGATGGATTTAAGCTTCTGGAACTCGTGGGGCTCGAAATGGACCTCCCTGTCATTAGTAAGTTTTGACCCTTTTAATCCTTTTTTCTTCATTTCTCTTCAACTCTGCCATGGATGCTCCTAAATTGTCATATAATAATGTCCCTGCCACTTCAGTTGAAGTGATTTAGTAACTTTAGAATCGAGTTAATGAGAGTCTTGCAAATTCAGTGTTATCTGCAAATGGAGAAACCAAAGCAGTAATGAAGGGGATAACACACGGGGCATGTGACTATCTACTCAAGCCGCTTCGAATTGAAGAGCTCAAAAATATTTGGCAGCATGTTGTGAGGAGGAGGAGATTCGATCAGAAAGACCGCCACAGTGTTGACAATGGAGAGGATTATGAGAAGTCCCAAGCTGGAAATTCTGAAGGGGTGCAGGGCGCCGGTGTTAACGGAACGTCCGATCACAATGGCAAAGTTAATAGGAAAAGGAAGGACCAGACTGATGAGGATGATGACTACTATGAAGAGAATACTCATGAAAGTGAAGACCCGTTGAGCCAGAAGAAGGCGAGGGTTGTTTGGTCGGTTGACCTCCACCGCAAGTTTGTCGCTGCGGTCAATCAATTGGGAGTTGATAGTAAGATTTTCATGTCATTGACTATCTGTTGTAGAAGATTATTGGGCTTTTATGATGCAAAAATCTTTTCTTTTAGTAGTGGTCAAGTGTTGACAAAGTTTCTTGTTTTGTGACTGATTTTTAACATATTTGATCCAGAGGCCGTCCCTAAGAGGATATTGGATCTCATGAATGTTGATAAGCTTACAAGAGAGAATGTTGCAAGCCATTTGCAGGCATGTTCTTACTGACTTGTGAAGTTTTCACTTTATAATATCTCGTTCTAGTAGTAGTATGTATCTTTCTAGTGGTTATTTAGAAGTGAAAATATTCTCCTTTGATAAAGATTAACACGTTAAACCGAAGAACCTTTAAGGTCTTGTTTGGGAGAGCGGCTGCGGTTGTGAACGCCGTTATGAAAAACGCAAGTAGCGTAAGGTGTGGACGTGAACATTATTTTTTTTGAAAATGACATTTTAGGCCCAAACGCTACCACATTCATGTAGGTGTGGTCATGCTTTAGCAGCTTCTGTGAACTCTCAAATGCTCTAAAGTAAAATTTTGGCTAAAAAAGACATAATTGAAGTTCCAAACGTACGTAATTCCACCATTTTGTGTATTATTGCAGTTTCACACCATCAATGCTCAAAAACTTAACTACCCCAACGATAGCCTAACTATAGCATCAGCACAAGATATTTGCATTGCAATGATTTTGTAACTGGGTATTAGTCATCATTATCAACATTATTAACATCAATAACATTACACTCACCAATGGGTCTGTCTACATGAAAACTTATACTTTTGCCTACATGAAAATATCTGCTTTTATCACTCGGATCTATGTAAATGTTACCAACTTCTTTCGATGATATTTTTTGGTCTAACAGTTCTCCTTAGTTTTAAAATATATTTTGTTTATAATTGGTACATCCTTTGCCCCTCTTAGCACATTTCAAATCACCTACAAATAATTATACAATCCATCAGGTTTACCGCATCCATCTTATCTCATTATTTCTCTAACTTGATTGCTAGTGAATTCCCCGTTCCCATTGTGGTGTTCCCTCATTGCATTGGATGACTATATGGTGGCTCTTATTCATACAAAATTTTGATCTTTTTACCAATATCTCCTCAATGCGTTCCCTTTATCTGTCTTAAAAATAAAAATAGCTTAAACAGTTGCATATACGCTACACTTATTACATTCATCCATTAAGTATGCATATTGTATTATCATTTTCTTTTTCTATTTCTACACATCCTTTATGTTTATTCTTTTTAGGTTGCTTCTTTGTTCCCAATCATTTATTTTTCTCCTCTGTCAATCAGTATTCTTCTCATTGATGTTTCTTCTTGCAGAAGTATAGACTCTATCTTAAAAGACTAAGCGCAGTGGCAAGCCAGCAAGCTAACATAGCAGCTGCTCTAGGAGGAAGAGATAACTCTTATTTACATATGGGCTCATTTAATGGTTTTGGAAATTTTCAAAGTCTGTCATCTTCAGGGCAGCTTCAAGGCTTCACACAATTTCAACCAAGTGGAATATCAAGTAGAACTAACCCAAATTTGTTAGGGCTGCCCGGACTCGCTCATGGGACTCTCCAAATCAGTCATACTCCAAACAACGCAAACAATCCCATGAACAATCTTCACAAGTTTCAGCACATAAATTTTCCCGCAAACCAGCACGAAAATTTGCTTCAAGGAATCCCTACATCCTTAGAACTCGACCAACTTCAACATAAACATAAAAGGGTGCACGAACAGAATAACCGCTTGCCGGGGTTTTCTCCAGTGCATCAAACAATAGCTTCCTCATCGCAGCGAACCATTCTCTGGCATTGCCAGGGCAACAGCTGCAGACGCATATGAGGGGATTAGGAAATCAGTCCTCGATTCCCATACCACCATCCATTGGAGTGGATCATCCTGATCTCAGTAGATGCAATGAAGCATGGGAACATGCCCCTTCACTGAGTGGATTCAACACCAGCACTTTGTCTATGGATTCAAGCAATATCGTTGGCAATCTTTCTTCGACGGCCCCACAGTTAAACAGAAGCGCTTTGAATATTTCAGCAAACAACTTGTTAGGAACAGCCCAAGATACTTTGATGCGAAGGGATATGCAAGGTCAAACCAGCTCAGTTAGCGGGAATCCATCAATTATGCCTTCGGGAATCGATGCAGACCCGAAGTTCTTGAATTTCAGAAGTTTTTCTAATCTTAAGCAGAAATTAGATGATCCAAAACAGCAGAGCACGGTTGAACCAAACTTTATATTGAGTTCTTCATTGAACTCTAGTTTGCCGAATCAGTCTCTTCTTGATTCTGTTACTGATAGTCAGAGGCACAATCGAGTTTTCCATAATAAGTTGGAGATAAGTACGCTGAGCCAGCCTAGTTTTGATACTTCTTTCCTGTCACATCATACCAGAATGGATAAATCGGTTGTTGATAACCGCACTTCGTTTAATGATGAGAATATGTTGGGGACATCAAGAATGCAGGATGGATTTGTCTCTGGTAATTGCAATTTTGACGAGCTAATGAACGCAATAATCAAACCAGTGAGTTTCCATTTTGCATGCTTCTCCAATTTTTATATAGACCCTATTACTTCTGTTCATATATATTGGCTGATTATATTTTATGAAACAAACCTAAGGAAAGAAATAGTAACTAGTCTTCATTATGTGACTAGTAGATCTTTTAACCTAATTTAATCAAAAATTTGATTCACCATCTTTATTCCTTTTTCCATTTAGAACATCCTTGATTATATAAGCAATTGATTTTTAACAAAATTTAAAATCTAAATTTCAATTCATCTGCTTGTTATCTTCCTCTCTTTTTTCATGAGAGGTTACAAATTCAATGCCCAGCCATTCTGCAGTCACCATCTTTTCTTCTAGCTTGCATTCTCAGAGGATTTTTTTTCTGAAATTTATCTGTAAGCTTGATGTAGAGCAGGCTGCATGTGTGTGAATATTAGAATGCAATCCCAATATGTGTGCAGGAGAATAACTCAATTCCTTTAACCGCTAAATGCGAAACACTTGCAATGATCGATGACAACTTCACGAAATAAAGGAATAAATCACACCTATATTTTAAATCAAAACAAAACAATTTCTTTTAAGCAAACAAACTTTAGCTTTCCTTCGCGCAGAGGGTCAAATCAAGAGCGAGCAGCCTCAGACATGTCTAAGGCTCGAGGCTCATCAGGGGTTTGTGCCTTCGTGCGTTTTTTGCGCCTTTGGAGCATAAAAGGCGCACCTAAGAGAGATTTTTGTTGTATTTATTTTTTCAAAGAAAAAAAAAAGAAATAGTGCAAGAACTCAATAATTTTACACGATTAAGTGTTTGTGAAACATAATCAAGCACCAAAAAGTATATATGATGCAACTGACTAGATTGATTCTATTTTAAAGAGATATAAATGATAATAATGAACGATTAATGAATAAAATAAATGAAGAATCTGATCAAGAAGATGAACTGATGTTCGATGCTGATTATTTAAAATGAATGTGGTTGCACCTAGCCTCAAAGACCCTTTTGCGCTTTAGCGCGCCTTAAGCCTTTAATAACTCACTTCATGCAAATCACAAGATTTTCCACAACAAAATTTCACAATATAGTAGATCAAAATGAGTAAAAATTCACAATACCACATTTTAATCTTGAAAACAAAACTTCATAAAGTAGCAATACACTTACAAAGTAAAGGCAGGTTTTCATGCGGTGGAGATTCGGTGATTCATGGTGAATTGGCGGCTGTACGGAGGGGAGGAAGGGAGAATCGGGGCTGATATAGGAGTTGAGCGTGGAATGCCCGGAGGAGGTTTGGGAGCGTGAGGAGGGCTGGATTGAGGCATCTTGGAAGGGGTTTTGGGTGTTTGGTGGAGTGATTGAGGCGTGGGGTGTAAGGAGGAGATGAAGGGTTTTGAGGGAGGCTGGACGAGTTGCAGTTGGGTGGAAGAAAGAAGGCGGACGGGGGAGGGGGATTTCCGGGTTGATAGGGCGCCGGTGGTATAAGCGTTGTGAGGGGAGTTGGAAGTAGCTTAGGGTGTGGGTCTTCAACTACTGTGGAAAAGTCGAGATCTTTGGTGGAGTTTAATCAGATCAGCAGTGGAGTTACTCGGGATTTTTAGTCGATTTCGAGGGTTTTAGTGAGGAGTTTTAGGAAAGGAATGGGCTACGATTAAGTGGAAATACAAAGGGGTACAAGAGATTATATAGGAGTCATCACCTAAGCTAAGCCTCACACAGTCATCACCGTGAGGAGATCACCAAATTCTGGGAAGAACATTCTCTCCAAAATATGCAATGAGAATCGTTAACCCACCTTTACACATATTTATAACAAAGCTACTCTAGGGAACCACCTCATCAACAACTATGATTCAGCACTAATGCAGAGGCTCCAATTACATGTAATAATATCCAATTATAATAATATAATATATGAAAACATAGGAAAACAAAAATCCGGACGTATCCGTAGAGTTGGATTGTCTATCTGATCCAGTCCTTCTGCGTGAATACATGAACATGGGCCCCGCTTTGCGGCGAGCCATCTCCGGTGGGTGATCCCCATCAATTCCCCCCCCCCCTCCTCGACTGAAAAGCCTTCATCTCCGATGAATTGAGATGATCATACTGTAGTTGAAGTCTAGGGGTGAGTCGACCAAGCTTTGTGGGCGCTATCCAAGTGTCGTCGTCGAAGGGTCGTGCTCGCAAGTGTACTCAGAATTGACATGCAGGGCTGAAGAGGGGACATTCTCATGCAACACTGTCTATGTGATGCTCTCTGCACTCAACTCACATGATGGTGGTCTTAGTGCGATTGATGGTGCCAACGGTGAAACCATAGAAGACGACCCAAGGTGGGTGGGGATCGGGAGTGGGCTGGATATAGGACTGAGGATGTGTAGCCTCAGGAGGGTCTCCACCATATGGGTCCACATACTCATGAGGCTCGTAGTGTGGCGTCAGGTCCTCAATATTAAATACAGAATAAATACCTATGCTTCTAAGGATATCAAGCTCGCAGGCATTCACCCAGATCCGTCTCATGATTGTGTACAAATCCATTCCCTTGAGGCTCAATTTTTTTAGTAGACACCCGAGGGATACTTTCAGCACGGATTCACACCATTAATTGCTGCCTTGATGAAATATCTGCTTTCACCTGTGAACGGCTGAGGACAAATTGAGAGTCTTAGTGTGGTCATCGGAACCCTAAAACCGTCGGAAAGATGAGTTGCCTAGGCTAAGAGTACGTTGAGAAACAACTTTCGACTTCCTAGGCTCGTAACCTAGTACTACATGAAATGAACTCAACCCAGTAGACCTATTGATTATATTATTGTAGGCGATTTCCACAATAGGGAGGATCAAATCCTAACTCTATGCATGCTCATCGACAAGACACCTAATCAAGTTCCTTAGACTCCTTTTAACCACCACAGTCTGTCCATCAGTCTGATGGTGGTTAGCCGATAAAAATTTTAGGGTTGTGCCCGTTTTGTACTACAACGCCTTCCAAAATAACACATGAAGCTCACATCTCTGTCAAACGCTATGGACTTTGGTAGACCGTGCAACCTAAAGACGTCCCTTGCGAACTGTGATGCGACATGAGACATGTCCGTAGTCTTCGAGAATCGACCGACAACGACATAAATCGTGCTTCCTCAGGGTGCGAGGTAGCCGAAGCACAAAATCCATACTAATATATACCGAGGACTATTGTGGGACAGATAGAGGAGTATACAGGTCAGTGTTTTGTTTAGTCCCCATAGTTGTTTGATAGGTACGATAATGTCAGATGACGAGGGCCACATCCTTATTAAGGCTCTGTCAATCGAAGCGATCCTCTACGATGGATATCCACTTATCCCTACCAAAATGTTCGGCGGCGCCACTCACATATATCTTCATGATCAGATAATCACGATAGGAGGTCCAGGGTATGAATTGGCATGAGCTCAATATAAATAACCCTTAATAATCTAGAACCTATCAGTAGATTTCCAGGATCTCCCGAAAATGTGGCGTACATCTCACCAAAATCATGACAAGTTAGATAGTCCGTGATCATTCTCTCAAATCCATCCACTTGTGCACTCAGTGTCTGCAACAATATGGCTCGGTGACTCTGAGCCTCCTCAGGTTTATTCTCAACACTCACGCATTGTTTGAGAATATACTGAAAATCCTGCAGGTATTCGACTCGTGTTGATGTCCTAACTTCCTTTGTGAATTTAAGTAACACAATGCCTGGTGATCAGAGTAAAAGACAAACTCCCAGGGTAGAAGATACTACCTCCAGTAGCGTAAGAACTGGACAATTGCATGGAACTCTTAATCGTAGTTCGAGTACTGCATGGATTCTTTCAATTCCTCACTAAGGTAAGAAACTGGATGCCCCTCCGAACTCAACACATCACCAATACCAACGCCAGATGCGTCGTTCGTGACCTCAAATGCCTCACAAAAACCAGGGAGTCTCAAAACAGAGGTGGACATCAATTTCTACTTAATCTCTTTAAATGCTCGAGTGGTTGTTGCAATCCACTAAAAGTTGCCATTGCGGAGGCAAGTCGTGAAAGGGGTCATAATCGTGCTAAGCCCTTGACGAACCTCCTATAAAAGTTATCAAGTCCATGAAAATTGTGGGTCTCATGAATAGTCAAGGATATGGGCCAGTTACTTATGGACTTGACCTTATCAGGATCAACAGATACTTCAGTGGTGGAGACGATAAATCTTAAAAAATGGACAATCTCAGATTGGAATGAACACTTCTTCAAATTCACAAATAGTTTTTCCTTGTAGAGGGTATCAAACAAAAATCTCAAGAGCATACGGTGGTCAATGTGAGTCTGACTGTAGATTAGAATGTCGTCAAAATATACAACTAAGAACTTGTTTATGTAGGGACACAACACTTGTGTCCTAACTCTCATGAAGGTACTCAAGGTGTTCGATAACCCAAATGATATGACCAGCCACTCATACTGACCTTCCTTGGTCTTGAAAACAGTCTTCCACACTTGTCCCCTTCAACTCAAATTTGGTAGTACCCGCTACAATGGTATATCTTCAAAAAAATCTGGGCGCCCGCCATTGTGTCAAATAAGTTGCCAAGAGGAGTGATAGGGAGGCGACACTTCACTGTAATCTTGTTTATAGCCCGATGTCTATGACACCACCTCATCAACAACTATGATTGACCATTGATGTTGCAACTCTGATTACATGAAATAATAACTAAACATAACAATATAATATATGAAAAGATAGGTAATCAAAATTTTGTACACATTGGTAGAGTCAGATCGTCGACCCAATCAAGTTCTGCTACACAAATACACGAGCGTGGGTTCCGCCTTGCAGCGAGCCATCTTCGGTGAGTGTTTCCCATCAAATCCCCCACTGATAAATCATCAAAAATTATTTCTTGGAGATTGTTATCACTTCCTTCTAAGAAAACATTAGAATTTAATTTTGGATCCAACGGTTTTTTTTTACGTGAGACATTTCCTTAATCATTGCTTTTGTTGCAATTAAGAAGGCTAAGTGGCAAAAACAACATTTTCTGTATATATATGCAACGACTCCGCCGGTCGGCTTTGGGCAGGCTGGCGGCAACGGAGTAAAACCGTGAGTTTGCGTGGTTTTTTTTCATTTTTAATTTTTTTAAAAAAAAATTAAAACAACTGTTTAAAAAATTCACAAAAATAATATTTTTTAATTTTTAAATTAACCAGGTGCATGCCGGGAGCGGGCGAAGCCCGCCGCTGATGGCCAGGTACTGTCACACGGGGGCTTCCCGTGCATTGTTACTCGTGTATATATATATACATACATGTATACATATGTGTACACATACATGTATGTATGTATACATATATTTTGCACTCAGTAAAAATATTTTTAAAGAGGCATATTTAGTGGTGGCACCATTAAGAAGACTCTTATTTTGTTTTATTGTATTTTAATTCTATTTTAAGTCCTTGAAATTTATGACTCGTGGTTGCTTGATTGATCTGGGTGCAATGTTTCTGGGAGTTAAACAGCCTCTAGTAACATAAACCCTTTATTAAATATTTCGTATCATTATTGTTTGCAAATTGATCGTCTTTTGCCGATCATTTCTAGGTAAACTCTAGTGGTACCCAAGAGTACATCATTCATGCCAGTAAATTTTGAATTTATTGCACCATTAAGAAGACTCTTATTTTGTTTTATTGTATTTTAATTCTATTTCTAAGTCCTTGAAATTTATGACTCGGTTGCTTGATTGATCTGGGTACGATGGACATTCTCATGCTTTCATATAGTCTTAGCAGACGGCTAATATTTGTAAAAACTAGGTGCAACGAGAGCAAATACATACAAGAATGAGAAGTTAGAAGGTGCAAGATAGAAACTAGGTGCAACGAGAGCAAATACATACAAGAATGAGAAGTTAAAAGGTGCAAGATAGAAACAAATTTACGTTTTTCGGTGAGGAGTACCTATGCCCATTTCTGTTTGAAGATCATTAATGTTATATAGTACAAGTTCATAATATAAATTTTTCCCCTTAATCTCTCATCATTTCTGTTAATATAGAAATGACCCGGACATAAGTCCATCCAGATATAAACGTCATACCTGGCCTGATTGATACAGACATTTGGATTTATATTTGAGATTGTTGATGTCAATTTTGAAAAACTGCCAAAATTTGTGTTGTTTTGCTCAAACACAAAACATAACCGTTCTATGAAACTCACGATCAGATGTTATTAAGCAAACTTTGCAATATTCTCAACTCCATGCTGCAGAACTCGTGATAATGAATTAGCTAGGCAGGTGTGATATTTATCGGATTTTAATGAAATCTAAGCTAGGCACTTAGATTTGACATATTGACTTTAGAAATTAATGTGTAAACAAACCAGCCCAAATTTGTTGAATTACCTATTCAAATTCTGCTTATTATTTAATTCCAAATAACCCATTTAATTAAATCATACTTAGTTGGTATTAATTTAAATTCAAAATTGTATTATATTATTTTTCTTTAATCTTAATTGTTCAACAATCTTCCACTTTGATTTTGTTAGAAAAGACATTGTAAAAGCCCATCTAAATGACCCATTTATTTTCTTTTCCTCTTGTTGTATTAGTCTCACATTGTATAAGGAACTCTTCTCTCTTTTTCCTCCTATATATATGTACTCATACATTGTATTTACATACAGAAGAAAGATATACAAGGTTGATAGTTTTGTTCCTCATTTCTGGTGTACTTCTCTACATGGTATCAGAGTCATACAGTCCTACCGCTTAAGTCGAGCCGCTTCTTCTGTTTTAACCACTCCCCTTCTCTTGCGTGGCTTTTAAAGTTGTGTTCTGCTACAACGTGGTGGGCCCCTCCTTCTTGCGAGGTCTTCTCTTCCTACCTGCGGGTCTCCTTTTTTTGTCGCGGTGCTCTGACCGCGCGTATCTGCGGTTACCCGTGGGACAAGTATTCTCGCGCAGTCTCTCATCTTGCCACGACCTCTTCTCATCTTGTCTAACCGCTTCCTCTAAACCGCAATCTTCTCACTTTCCTTCTCGCTTCTCCTGACCGCGCGGTATGTTTCGTTGTCCGCTCCTTCTTTGGTCTACTCGTGCGGTCTGCTTCTCTCTTCTTCCTGCGCGGTCTGCTTCTCTCTTCTTCCCGCATGGTTTGCTTCTCTCTTCTACCGCACGGTCTGCTTCTCTCTTTTACCCGCGCGGTCTGCTTCTCTCTTCTACCCGCGCGGTCTGCTTCTCTCTTCTACCCGCGCGGTCTGCTTCTCGCTTCAACCCGCGCAGTCTGCTTCTCTCTTCTACCCGCGTGGTCCGCTTCTCTCTTCTTCTCGTGCATCTTCTTGTTGCACGGTCTGCCCGCTGCGACTTCTCTCTTCCTTCCCGCTTGACCCCTTGGTGTGCTCTATTCGCCGCGGGTGGTTTTGTTCGTCGCGGATTGTTCTCTTACCGCGCGGTATGCCGCTGTGATCTCCTCATCCTTGCCGCACGGATTGTTCTGCTTGCCGTGTGGTCTGCCCGCTGCCGCTGCCGCTGCGATCTCCTCTTCCTTGCTGCGGCTTGCAGTGTTTTGCAGACTGAGTCTCTTTTCGGCCTCCTATTCTGCTGTGCGAGTTGTTGGTTTTGCCGGCTAGCTGTCCTGTGTAACCGGCTACTATTCATGGATACGTCTACTATTACTTCTCCTGCAGCAGTGTCTGCTCTGACTCCTGAATTACATGACGAGTTACGCATCAGTACTCTCTCTAACATGGAAGAAGAACTTTATTGAATGGGTACACTCTGTTCTCCGAGTTCTTCAGTCTAAGGGCTTTTTGCATCACTTAACACGGGATGTTCCCGCTACTTCTACTGATGACTGGATTCGTAACGATGGGAGGGTTCATACGTGACTTCTCAACTCTCTTGATGGTGAACCTTACCGCATGACCATGTATCACGAGACGGCCAAGGCCATGTGGGACGAGCTTCATTCCATGTACTCTGGCAAGGACAGTCTCCAGCACCTGTATGACATCATTACTGGTCTTCAGACTCTTGACACCGGTGATGTCTACCGACTTGACTTCATTTGGTTCTCGTTCCAAGACTCTTGTTGAAGCCTGGATTCAGCATCAGCTCCCAACTACGGATCTTGTTGAAATCAAAAAACTTGGTCTCTCGTGGAGTTCGGGGTCTCAAAAGAGGGGTGACCTCACACCTACTACACTCAGGAGAACGTCACGGACCAAAAGCTCAGGAAACTAGGAACAGACTCTCGGCTCTAGCGTGGAGGTCCCACCTCACACCCGGAAGACCTCTGAGGTCTCCCCCTCCCTAGCCAATGCTGAGCTAGGTGCCTTGGAGAAAGAAAGCAAGGGGATTCAAGTGATGAAGAAGTCATCCCTCCAAGGCACCCTCAAAGGTCTATTTATAGTTTTTTGGGGATGGCCTGCCAATATCCAACCTCCGTTGCTCTGAAGTTACTGAAATGCCCCCAAATTGGTCTGCCAACAGCCAAATCCCGCTGTTCCAAAAATCTAAATGCAGTCCACCAGGGGCAGACCCTCAAGCCGGGCGAGCAGGAGACAAGGCCTGGGGGGTACTCGGCGGCTTGGGTGGTACTCGGCGGCTTGGGTGGTACTCGGCGGCCTGGGGGGTACTCGGCGGCCTGGGGGGTACTCGGCGGCCTGGGCGGTACTCGACGGCCTGGGGGGTACTCGGCGGCCTGGGGGGTACTCGGCGGCCTGGGCGGTACTCGGCGGCCTGGGCGGTACTCGGCGGCCTGGGCGGTACTCGGCGGCCTGGGCGGTACTCGGCGGCCTGGGCGGTACTCGGCGGCCTGGGCGGTACTCGGCGGTCTGGGCGGTACTCGGCGGCCTGGGCGGTACTCGGCGGCCTGGGCGGTACTCGGCGGCCTGGGCGGTACTTGGCGGCCTGGGGGTACTCAGCGGCCTGGGCGGTACTCGGCGGCCTGGGGGGTACTCGGCGGCCTGGGGGGGGGGGGGTACTCGGCGGCCGGGGGGGTACTCGGCGGCCGGGGGGTACTCGGCTGCCGGGGTGGTACTCGGCGGCCTGGGTGGTACTCGGCGGCCTGGGTGGTACTCGGCGGCCTGGGTGGTACTCGGCGGCCTGGGTGGTACTCGGCGGCCTGGGTGGTACTCGGCGGCCTGGGTGGTACTCGGCGGCCTGGGGGGTACTCGACGGCCTGGGGGGTACTCGGCGACCTGGGAAGAGCTGAGCGAGCTCGATGCTGGGTGACCCCCCGAGGGGGCCGGGGGGAGAAAAATATTTCCTCCCCCTACTAGTATATTTCCAAAGGCAAGCCAAAATTGGCCACCAAGAGTGCAGAATCTCTGAAAAGCTTAAAAAATATAAAGCTAGTCCTACGTCTGCCGAGGGGACCCTACTCTGCGAATACGGGGTTGTACACAATCCCCGCTCTTTTCGAGGTTGGCACAAGCTCGGAAAGAAACATCCAACCCAACGTATTCTCTAAGTGGCCTTTTATCGTGGTTGGAAAGATTACAAGGCCTTTCCGAGGGGTCAACCTGTCACGCCAGCTAATGGGAGCCTGGGTGACGAGACCCCTTCGGGGTGAAAATCACTTGGCCTCCCCGAGGGGTCAACCTGTCAGGCCAACTAATGGGAGCCTGGGTGACGAGACCACCTCGGGGTAAAAAACACTTGGCCGCCCCGAGGGGTCAACCTGTCAGGCCAGCTAATGGGAGCCTGGGTGACGAGACCACCTCGGGGTGAAAAACACTTGGCCGCCCCGAGGGGTCAACCTGTCATGCCAGCTAATGGGAGCCTGGGTGATGAGACAGCCTCAGGGTGAAAATACTTAGCCTCCCGAGGGGTCAACCTGTCATGCCAGCTAATGAGGGCCTGGGTGACGAGACAGCCTCGGGGTGAAAAAACTTAGCCTCCCGAAGGGTCAACCTGTCATGTCAGCTAATGGGAGCCTGGGTGACGAGACAGCATCGGGGTAAAAAACACTTAGCCTCCCGAGGGGTCAACCTGTCATGCCAGCTAATGAGAGCCTGGGTGATGAGACAACCTCGGGGTGAAAAAACTTAGCCTCTCAAGGGGTCAACCTGTCATGCCAGCTAATGGGAGCCTGGGTGACGAGACAGCCTCGGGGTGAAAACACTTAGAATCCACGAGAGGTACCACCGGACCTGCCAGCTAGTGGGAGCCTTGCAGCGGGACCGTCATCGAAGCAAAGGACTTGGACTTCCACGAGAGGTACCACCGGACCTGCCAGCTAGTGGGAGCCTGGCAGCGGGACCGTCATCGGAGCAAAGGACTTGGGCTTCCACGAGAGGTACCACCGGACCTGCCAGCTAGTGGGAGCCTGGCAGCGGGACCGTCATCGGAGCAAAGGAACTTGGGCTTCCACGAGAAGTACCACCGGACCTGCCAGCTAGTGGGAGCCTGGCAGCGGGACCGTCATCGGAGCAAGGAACTTGGGCTTCCACGAGAGGTACCACCGGACCTGCCAACTAGTGGGAGCCTGACAGCGGGACCGTCATCAGAGCAAAGGAACTTGGGCTTCCACGAGAGGTACCACCAAGACCTACCAGCTAGTGGGAGCCTGGCAGCGGGACCGTCATCGGAGCAAAGGACTTGGGCTTCCACGAGAGGTACCACCGGACCTGCCAGTTAGTGGGAGCCTGACAGCGGGACCGTCATCGGAGCAAAGGAACTTGGGCTTCCACGAGAGGTACCATCGGACCTGCCAGCTAGTGGGAGCCTGACAGCGGGACCGTCATCGGAGCAAAGGACTTGAACTTCCACGAGAGGTACCACCGGACCTGCCAGCTAGTGGGAGCCTGACAGCGGGACCGTCATCGGAGCAAAGGAACTTGAGCTTCCACGAGAGGTACCACCGGACCTGCCAGCTAGTGGGAGTCTGGCAGCGGGACCGTCATCGGAGCAAAGGACTTGGGCTTCCACGAGAGGTACCACCGGACCTACCAGCTAGTGGGAGCTTGGCAGCGGGACCGTCATCGGAGCAAAGGACTTGGGCTTCCACGAGAGGTACCACCGGACCTACCAGCTAGTGGGAGTCTGGCAGCGGGACCGTCATCGGAGCAAAGGAACTTGGGCTTCTACGAGAGGTACCACCGGACCTGCCAGCTAGTGGGAGCCTGGCAACGGGACCTTCATCGGAGCAAAGGACTTGGGCTTCCACGAGAGGTACCACCGGATCTGCCAGCTAGTGGGAGCCTGGAAGCGGGACCGTCATCGGAGCAAAGGACTATGGCTTCCTCAAGGTATCATCAACCCATCCAGCCCGTGAGAGCCTGGCATGGGGAGGATCTCTTGGGGGGGGGGGACTAAGCATCTCAACCCAACCTTACCAAATCCAACATCCTCCAAAGGGGAAAACATGATGGGTTACATGACCCTCCCGACTCAACTGGTCGGGGGCTGAACTCATTACAATATAAGAAAAAATACAAGACTATGCTGAGGCGAGGCTTCTTCAGGAGGTCTGGGCATGATGGCCGTCATCCTTCTCCTCGGATACCTCCATCTTGCTCAGACTCTCCATGATCTTCTCCATCTCCTCTGCCTTGGACAACCAAGAGATGGTGTTTACAGTCGTGACATAGCACTGCCTCGGCATCCTGGAGTCTCCCTTGACTCTGACCTGGATCCCTCCTGAGCTGAACTTGAGGCATCGGTGGAAAGAAGACGACACGCAACGGAAGGCGCTGATGAGGGGCCTTCTGAAGATGGCGTTGTAGCTGCTTGGAGCTTCAACTATGACGAACCGGCAGTTCCTTGACGTCCCTCCCAACTTTACTTGGAGTCCTACTCCGCCTTCCACCTCCTTCCTCTCCCCTGAAAATCCAAACAGGGGTCCGTCTGAGGCCAACACCCTCCTTTGCTCCACCTTCATCTCGTCAAACGCCTTCTTGAAAATGACGTTGACGGAGCTCCCGTTATCAACCAAGATCCGGGAGACTGTGTAGCCTTCGATGGCTGTCTTGATGACCAGCGCATCGCAGAACGAATCTTCATGGTCCGGCAGGTCCTTCACCGAGAAGGTGATCTTCTCTTCCGGGGGCGAGGTCTGGGATGTCGAATCGACGCTCCGTCGGTACATAACATGGAGGCTCGCCTTCCGAGTGGCCTCGATCCCCACTCCACCGTGGATCACTGCTATTCCTCCTCGGTGTCCTTCATCGGCTCGATCCTCACATATGTCTTCCTCCCCCACTCGGGGTGGAACCTCTTCGACCTGCGCCGGCGGCTGAGGCTGGGCAGGGCCTCTCGCCCCCTCACCTTTAGGAACTCAGGGCAGGTAGCTGTGGCGTGATCCTCCGCCTGGTGGAAATCACAGTACGGCAACGCTCCTCCTCCTCCCCTTCGGCGGGTCCAGCGATCTCTCATGTTTCCTCTTCCTCCTTCACCTATTGCCAAGGCTTGCTGTGGTGGGGGTAGGAGCTGTCTCGGGGCTTGCCTCTGGAAGTTGAACCTCCCTTGGCCCCCGTGAAAGTTTCCCCCACCCTGGATGAGAGCTCTTCCTGGACCCTGGGCAGGTCCTCCCTGCTGCCTCCAGCCTGGTTCCGGACCCTCTTGTCCCTGGAACCCCTGAGCTCTCTGCTCATCTCTCCTTCTTCCTTCCTGATGCCTTGAGCCACCTTGCTCCTTTGACTCCGCCTTCGTTAGCTTTGCCAACTTCTTGACGAATCCTGGGTTGGCCGCCTCCATGGCTATCTCCTCCGCCGCCCTTTCCATCAGTTCCTCGAAGGAAAGGGGGGCCTTTCGGGTCAGGCTCATCTTGAAGAACCCCTCGCGCAACCCCACCGTGAACGCTATCTGGAGGGCATACCCCGACATCTCCTGGATATCCAGGATATCTTCTTGGAACCTGTCAACGTAGTGGGTCAGCGACTCCTCGGCCCTCTGCCTTATCAGGAAGATGGATTCAAGACTCTTCTTCCTCTTCTTGGAGGTGGAGAAGCGGAGCTGAAAGCTTCGGCTCAAGTCCTCGAACCCATAGATCGACCTTGGAGGGAGTTGATGAAACCAGTCCCTTGCCTTCTCCTTCAACGTGATCGCAAAGAGACGACACTTGAAGGCACCCGTCATCGGCCTGATGGAGATGACATCCTCGAACCACTGCAGGTGTTGGACGGGGTCATCCTTCCCGGTATAGTAAGCCATGTATGGCTCTTTGAACCCCTCGGGAATGGGAGCTGAGATGATCAGCTCGCTGAAGGGTGACCCCCTGAGGGGTGCTCTCGCAACCTCTACTCGCGCGACCTGCTCGCCTGGAGGGCTAGTACTCACCGGGCTGGGGAACAGCTCCCGGCCGAGGAGGTCTCGCTCGACCCCCTCTCCCATTCTTTCCTTCCCAGGTCGCCTACCTGGTGCACTTCCTTCTCCCCCTGCTGGGGTCATCTCGCATGTACCCCTGGGAGGCAGCTCGCCGAGACCACTCTGGGTCAGCTCGCCGAGACCCCTGGGAGCCAGTCCCTGGGGGGTGGGGGTTGAGCTGTCAGCCCGAGGGGCAATGCTTCTCAGCATCTCCATGATGCCTTGGATGGAAGCCATGAACTCCTCCCTTCCTACGAAGGGTCCGGGGTTGGGGAGCTCGTCGAGATCATCACCACCTCCCTGATCTCCAGCCATGACTCTCTCCCGAGATCTTTTGTGTTGGTCTACGCTCACCGCACCAAAATGTTGACACCAAAAAACTTGGTCTCTCGTGGTGTTCGGGGTCCCAAAAGAGGGGTGACCTCACACCTACTACACTCAGGAGAACGTCACGTACCAAAGGCTCAGGAAACTAGGAACAGACCCTCGGCTCTAGCATGGAGGTCTCACCTCACACCCGGAAGACCTCTGTGGTCTCCCCCTCCCTAGCCAATGCTGAGCTAGGTGCCTTGGAGAAAGAAAGCAAGGGGATTCAAGTGATGAAGAAGTCATCCCTCCAAGGCACCCTCAAGGGTCTATTTATAGTTTTTTGGGGATGGCCTGCCAATATCCAACCTCCGTTGCTCTGAAGTTACTGAAATGCCCCCAAATTGGTCTGCCAACAGCCAAATCCCGCTGTTCCAAACATCTAAATGCAGTCTACCAGGGGCAGACCCTCAAGCCGGGCGAGCAGGAGACAAGGCCTGGGGGGTACTCGACGTCCTGGGTGGTACTCGGCGGGCTGGGGGGTACTCGGCGGCCTGGGGGGTACTCGGCGGCCTTGGCGGTACTCGGCGGCCTGGGGTGTACTCGGCGGCCTTGGGGAACTCGGTGGCCTGGGCGGTACTCGGCGGCCTGGGGGGTACTCGGCGGCCTGGGCGGTACTCGGCGGCCTGGGGGGTACTCAGCGGCCTGGGCGGTACTCGGCGGCCTGGGGGGTACTCGACGGCCTGGGCGGTACTCGACGTCCTGGGGGGTACTCGGCGGCCTGGGCGGTACTCGACGGCCTGGGGGTACTCGGCGGCCTGGGGGTACTCGGCGTCCTGGGCGATACTCGGCGGCCTGGGGGGTACTCGGCGGCCTGGGTGGTACTCGGCGGCCTGGGTGGTACTCGGCGGCCTGGGTGGTACTCGGCGGCCTGGCTGGTACTCGGCGGCCTGGGGGGTACTCAGCGGCCTGGGTGGTACTCGGCGGCCTGGGGGGAGCTGGGCGAGCTCGATGCTGGGTGACCCCCCGAGGGGGCCGGGGGGAGAAAAATATTTCCTCCCTCTACTAGTATATTTCCAAGGCCAAGCCAAAATTGGCCACCAAGAGTGCAGAATTTCTGAAAAGCTTAAAAAACATAAAGCTGGTCCTGCGTCTGCCGAGGGGACTCTACTCTGCGAATACGGGGTTGTACATTACTGCCCAACGTGCTCAAAAGGAAGCCGTCGGAATTGCCATGATGATGGCTCGTGTCCCGTCTCATCTTCAGAGTATCCAGGCTCAGATCCTCTCGTCTGTTGCAACTCCCTCGTTCTCTGATATGTGCTTCATGCTGCTAAAGGTGTCACCACTTCCTGATACTACTGGATCTCCTTCCCCGGCCCTTCTCCAGCACTCTTCTGAGTCATTACTACCCCTCACTCCTCCCACTCGTGGAGGCCGTTCTGGCTCTCGGGGAAGGGGTCGCGGTGGCCGAAAACGACCTCGGTGTTCTTTCTGCGGTAAAGATGGGCACCTTGAGGCGACCTGCTACCGCAGACATGGTCGTCCTCCTCGTCTGATTGCTTATGTTGCTGATCACAGTCCCTCTGCCACTCGTGTTGATCTTGACGACGGCCGCAGACAGCTCCAGCATCTTCAAGGGCTACTCAGTCACCCATCTGCTTCTGTTGTCTCCGTCTCCAATAAAGGTATCGCTTGTCTCTCCACTGGTCTGCGCTGGATAGTGGATTCTGGTGCTACTCACCATATCACCTCGCTCAAACCACCTCACTACCTGGGTTCCTCCTATCCTAAGTGTATCACTGTGGCCAATGGTGCTACCATACCTCTCTCTGGCTCTGCTGATATCCCTCTGAATTCCTCTATATTTCTCTGCTCAGCTCTTCATGTCCCAGGCTCCCCATTTAATTTGTTGTCTATTAGTCGGCTCACTGCCGATTTGAATTGTTCTGTCACATTTACGTCTACTTCTTTTATGATGCAGGATCGACGGACACGGAGTATCATTGGTAAAGGACGACTTCACAACGAGCTCTATCTTCTTGATGATTCTCCTACCATCCTCATCAGTTTCATCCATTGATTGGCATCAGCGTCTCGCCCCTCTACCAGTCCTCAAGAAGGCCCTACCTGATATTTCTCTTCCTCCATTTACGTGTAATTCATGTATTTTGGGAAAATATCATCGTTTATCTTTTCCTCCTCATTGTACTCGGAGCTCTGCTCTTTTTATTTTAGTGCATTTTGATATTTGAAGCTCGTACAAAATATCTAGTATATCTGGCTACCTGTATTTTATTATGTTCATTGATGACTATTCTCGGACGACATTGTTATACTTACTACGTGATCGCTCTGAACTTCCCCGTGTGTTCCAGGCTTTAGTTCTTGAAGTTCGAACTCAGTTCTCCTCCAACATTAAAACTCTCCGTGCTGATAATGCTCGTGAATACACTAGCAATAAGTTTGTCAATATCTGCTCTGAATTTGGCATTATTCACCAAACTTCCTGTCCCTACACACCCAATAAAATGGTGTTGCCGAACGTAAAAAACAAACACTTCCTTGATATTGCTCGCTCCCTCGTAATTCAAATGCACGTTCCCAAAGTGTATTGGAATTTTGCTTTCTCGACAGCATGTTATCTCATTAACCGTCTCCCTTCTTCCGTTCTACAAAATGCTACCCCGTTTAGTCTACTTTTCCCGTCTACTCTGTTGTTCTCTCTCCCGTCTTGCATTTTTGGTTGCACCTGTTATGTTCACACACTTGGTCCGTCATCGGACAAGTTGGATCCCCGGGCAACCAAATACAGATACTCCCGTACCCAGAAAGACTGTGTTATTCTCCTACCCGCAAGATGACTGTTTCTGCTGACGTTACTTTTCGGGAAGATCAACCATACTTCAACGCTCCAACATTATCTCTGTCACAACAACCTTTGCCAAGACCTGTTATTCTTGTTACCTCTCTTCCACCTCCACTTCTGCCTAACCCAACTCCCGTTCTTCAAAAACCCCCTCGTGTTCGTATCTATACTCGTCTTCCTACTCGCTCCATCGCCCCAGTGCAATCGGCTTTGACATCTGACACTCTACGACATGATGATCCGACACCGACCTTAACCACTCATCCCATGACAAATTATGTGTCTCTACATCGCCTATCCTTGGCGCTTCATACCTTTGCTACTTCATTGTCCTCTGTTTCTGTCCCTAACTCTGTGCAGGAGGCCCTTCAACATCCAGGTTTGCGGGCAGCTATGGACGAAGAAATGACAGCCCTCTGGGCTAATCGGACGTAGGATTGGGTTCCTCTTCCTCCTGCCCAGACTATGGTGGGGTGCAAATGGGTCTTTGTCATCAAGCATGCTCTTGATGGGACAATTGACCGTCTTAAAGCCCACTTGGTGGCTCGTGGGTTTACTCAACAACAGGGTCTAGACTATGAAAAAACATTCTCCCCAGTGGTCAAGCTCAACACGATTCGTGTCCTTCTTTCAGTGATCGTGCATCGCCAATGTCCCTTACATCAACTGGATATCAAGAATGTCATTCTGAATGGTGATCTGCAAGAAACCGTCTACATGCAGCAACCTCCCGGGTTTGAGACCACCGCCGTCTTGGGGTTGTCACCTCAAAAAATCGATTTATGCTCTTAAATAATCCCCCCGAGCATGGTCCGACAAATTCAGTAGAGCTGTGCGAGAGGTTGGTTTTACTCGGAGCTCGGCAGACTTCTCTCTGTTTACTTGACATCACACAACAGGCATTGTGCTTCTCTTAGTAAATGTTGATGACATCCTAATCACAGGTGACGACTCAAAGGGAATACAAATGATCAAAAAGTACCTGAGCTCTGTGTTTCAAACAAAAGATCTGGGGAACCTCAGATACTTCCTCGGCCTTGAGATCGCGAGACGACTGGATGGTCTTGTCCTATCTCAACGGAAGTACTGTATTGACCTCCTTCAGGATGTCGGTTACTCCGAATGCAAGCCGACAAAAACTCTCATGGATGTCAATCATAATCTTTGTGCTGGAAGCTCGGATACTGATCCTCTACTCTCAAATCTGGAATACTATCGACGCCTTGTTGGAAAACTAATTTACCTAACGGTTACAAGACCTGACATATCCTTTGCGGCTGGGGTTGTTAGCAGGTTTATGCACTCTCCTCGGATGTCTTATTTACAGGCTGTCGAACACATCATAAGATATTTAAAAACAGCCCATGGTCAAGGGCTGGTATACAAAACCTCTTCTACTTCTACTCCAACTCTGGTTGCGTATTTAGATGCAGATTATGTTGGATCCCTGGATGATCGACACTATACCAGTGAATTTTGTACCTACTTGGGAGGTCATCTTATTACTTGGCGCAGTAAGAAACAAGTTGTAGTTGCTCGATCTTCAGCTGAAGCTGAGTACCGCTCAATGACGTCATTTGTATCCGAGCTTACTTGGCTTGAAAGTCTCCTAGGTGATATGGGAGTAAAACTTTCCTCACCGGCTACCTTACTCTGTGACAGTCAAGCTGTTATACACATAACTAAGAATCCGGCCTTCCACGAAAGAACAAAACACATTGAAGTTGATTGTCACTTCATCCGAGAGAAAGTTCAAATGAAGAAACTAGAGTTGAGACATGTTCCGGCTACTGACCAAGTTACTGATCTTCTCACAATGGTCCTGCCTAGTACTCTATTTTATAAGTTCTTGTTCAAGCTTGGTGCCTACGATTTGTATGCTCCAGTTTGCGGGGGAGTGTTAGAAAAGACATTGTAAAAGCCCATCTAAATGTCCCATTTATTTTCTTTTCCACTTGTTGTATTAGTCTCACATTGTGTATAAGGGACTCTTTCTCTTTTTCCTCCTATATATATGTACTCATACATTATATTTACATGCAGAAGAAGGATATACAAGGTTGATCGTTTTGTTCCTCATTTCTAATGTTCTTCTCTACAGATTTGAAATCATGTCATAGGGTTGTCTCCACACCACAACCTAATCTACTCTTCCTGCAGTTTTATTTGACGTTTTGTAGTACCTAAGTTTCCCAAGCGCAAGTATTTTTGAGAACATGTTAGCAGGTTCTCAGATCTTTTAATTTTATTCAGTATTACCCTTCTTCAATCAATCATCTGATGAAATGATACTTCGGTTGAATGTACCTGGTTCTACAGCAAAACATTACATTTTTCGCAAAGTATATTTAACTTAGACGGTCACTTAACAAAATGATGTACTTCCAAATTGCCTAATGGATTTTTTCCCTTCTAATCCCATCCGAATTGGTGTAGTGCCTCTAATATTGATCTGCTCAACTTGCAGATTTTTCTTTTCCCATTTTGAATGTGTTCAACACCTTGCCAATGTGATTTCCCTGAACAATTGGCTTGAGTTTTGACTTCCCTTATTCTCATTTTCAATGTTGCCAACCTTGCCACAATGTCAATACAGATTGCTGCATCTTCGGGACAGTCTGCTCTTGCAATTGCCATTATGATTTCTTGTGCAGGATTTAGACGTCTTATTATCGACCTTTCTTCCTAGATTAGCCCTTACTAAAGAATCAGGCAAAGGCATGATTGTTTTATTCTTATCTCCTCTCTCAAGACCAGATCATGACTGCCATTCCACTTTAGCTCTGTTGAACCATGTGATCTGCTGACTACGGTCACAGTTTGGCAACAAAAACAAAAGGGTCAAGAATTCGACTTTATCATCAAACCCTAATAGTTTGTGATCAAATTTAATTGGTTGATATGCTCTCCCCGGAAGTTCTATCTTTCATACTGAGATTGAAATTCCTTATCCTATCTATTTAAGGAGCTCATAGATGTAAGCAAAAGAAGTTATTTGGGCTGTAAATACCTAGTTATGTGTAATAAAACCATAACCTTGTTTAATAGGTCTAAAGTCTAGTAATTGTTGAGTGCGTCATGTGGAATGGACGGTGATGTCCTGAGCGTGTGTCGCATCTCGTTAAAAGGGATGGTTTAGTCTCACACCATCTAGCGCGCTCCTTGGTCCTGGGTGTATAAGCGGGGTGGCCCCTCCCATAACCGCGTGGTTTTGGGGATTGACGCCACAATGCTTTACATGGTATCAAAGTAGGGGGCGCGTGGCGAGGGGGGGTGTTGAGTGCGCCACGTGGAATGGATGGTGATGTCCGAACGTGTGTCGCAACTCGTTAAAAGGGATGGTTTAGTCCCACACCGCCTAGCGTGCTCCTTGATCCTGAGTGTATAAGCGAGGTGGCCACTCCTCCCCTAACTGCGTGGTTTTAGGGAGTGATGTCACAATGCTTTACAGTAATCTGGAGTTCCATATTCTTTAATAAAAGCTACCTGATATGCAATATTTTTTTTAAATATGTTACAGCGAGTTATATCTACGTCTCTCCTTTTGTCCATATGTATTGTCACAAGTGCATAGCGCTGTATCATAAGACTAGCTTTCATGAATTCTGTGTAATCTCTCTTTTTTTGTAAGAACTGTATAATTTCTTTGGTCAATGGAACTTTACATGGTGCTATATTTTCTTCTTACCATATGTTTCTATTATATTTAAAAATTGGTGTACAAAGCTGGATTTACTATTTATTCTTTTTTTAATGATAAAAAGCTAACTGGGCCCTATTGTGTGATTGACCTGCTCATTTGTCCATTAGTTCTTTCTCTTTCATTGTCAAACTTCACCCTTTTAGATAATGTAACTTTTGAAATTGTTAAACTTTGCTCATGTGTACTTTCATGCTCCCTAGCTCATACAGTTTTTTCCTATCCTTTTGGTTTATCACTAGCATTTGGTTGAGTGCAAACGAGTCGAGCTCGAGTCGAATTTGTCAAAATTCTCATGCTCGAGCTAATCATTTTTAGTTTGTGCTCGACGAGCTCATTTTATCCTAACTCGAGCTCGAGTTTAATGCTTATCTAGCTCAAGCTTCTCACAAACTTTTTAGCTCGCAAACCTTATTTTCTTTATATATTTTTAATTTTTTTTTAAAATGTAGAAATAAAAATCTCGCGAGTCGGCTCGCGAGCTCATGAACAATAATATGTTAGCTCGAGCTCGACTCATAATCGAGCTCGAGCTCCATCGGCCCGAGCTCAAGTCGAGCTTTTTTCAAGCCGACTCATCGAGCTTTCGAGCCGGCTCAACTCAACTTGCACCCTTAATTGTGTGTGTGTGTGCTGCCTGACTTAAACAGTTTTTTTATGTATGCTCTGCAGTTTGTTGATTGTTTCCCTTCTTTGGAGCTGGGGCTATTTGGTTACCCGCGGACAATTTTTTTGGGTGGAAAAAACACGAAACTTGTGTTAGAAATGGATTTTGAACTTTACGTGGTTAGGAGATTATAAAATTAAATGGATTTTGAGTTTTACAGAACCCGCTGATGTTCTAATTTCACTTTGGCATACAAGAAGGAGAATGATAACAATATCTTGATTTGTAGTGTAGTATCCTAAATAATGTGGATAAAACCTTTTTGCATTCCTTCAGAATGTTTAATCAGCGAAGCTAGAGTTTTGGCAAGGGATCAGTGACATGAGTCGTTGAGCTTAGCCGGCTCAACTCAACTTGCACCCTATAGTCTCAGCACATCCACTCGTGTGTTGGTTCACTGGCCTCAAACACATGAAATGCATTTTTTTTAAATTGGGTGACATGAGTCGTTGAGCTTAGCTTACTGTGAGACTGTATAATCAGTGGAGGATCCAGAAATTTTTTAATGGGGGGCACAAATTTTTTTTTAAATGAAATAACAAGCTCATGTTAAATTGTTGACATTTTAAATTCATACAAAATAACATTCAATTGACTAAATTGAAGAATACAAAAAATAACAAAAAAATTACACTTGGCCACGACGAGTCTTCATTTTTTGAAAACGATCGATAACATCATCACGGACTTTCAAAAATGTGTCTTTCTCAATAAAACTAATTATACAATCATTTTACATTTGATCGCCCATATTATTGCGCAACCTGTTCTTCACGTAGTTCATGCCTGAAAATACTGTTTCCACACTTGCAGTTGCCACTGAAAGAATCAATACAAACTTCAAAAGCTTGTAGATTGGTTGATAAGCAACATGTTTATCAGTTTCAACAAGCTTCGTAGAGAGATGATCAAGATCCTTCAAATCAGAAAATCTCTCATCGCTTCTCATGTCGACAATAAAGTTGTCGAGTTGAAAATCTAAATTAAATAACTCCAAATTTGAAAAATCATCAGGATAAAAATCCGCAAGTTTTAGCATTTTTTGCTTGTCAAAACAAACAAACGAGTTAATGAGATTCAAGCAAGTCATACAATGAAGCAACTACATACTTACTCCATCAAAGCGATTGTTAAGCTCTTGTAGTTGTAGATCGACGACTTTTAAGAATATTTGAACTCGATAATGATGCAAATTTGTGTAGTCTTCAACAAACCATCTTGATCTTCCTCAAGGTATGTACTGATCATCCATATTGGGAATATGAATATTATGTTTGCCACAAAAAAAAAGATCTTATTGAATAGTATGTCTTATCCATCATCTCTTAAGGTTTGCAACTGTCTTTTTGTCAAATCAACAAAAGACATTGCGTTAACAATGTCTTGATCCTTTCTTTGTAAAGCTAGATTTAACTCATGAATGTACCCAAATATAGTGGTCATTACGTGAACTATTAAAACAAAGTCAAATGATTCTAATGCATACAAAATAACTTGTGTCTTCACCCGATCATTTGCTTTACTCTTCCCAATTTTCACAAGTGTAGCAACCATATCATGATATAATGAAATAATATGCACTAATGTTCTGTGATGTGATCCCCAACGAGTGTCTCCAGGCCGACTCAAACGAAGCTCTTGATTTAAACCTGATCCTGTTTTCAACTCACCATCTTTTTGTGCCTTGACAACTTTTTGGATTTGGCTTTCTCTAAGCATTTCATTTCGCATACAAGAAACTCCAATCACATTTAATAAAATTGCAATTGCTTCAAAAAACCATTGACTGTCATCATTAATCTTAGCAACCGTAACTTGTGTTAACCGAAGTTGATGAGCAAAATAATGAATGTAGTATGCACACGGATTTTCTCTCAAAATTGTACTTTTAAGACCATTTATCTCACCACTCACATTACTAGCTCAATCATATCCTTGCTCACAAATTTGAGATAAATTTAATGAATGCTCCATTAGCAAGGATTCAATTCCAAATTTAAATGTCAATGTTGTTGTCTCCTGAACATGCACAATACCGAGAAAGTGCTCTATTAACCTCCTTTTTTTGTCAACATAACACAAACAAAGAGTCAATTGCTATGTTTGTGACACATCACTAAATTCATCGGCTAGAATAGCAAAGTAGTCATCACCAAACTCTTGCATAATAATCTTAGTAGTTTCCTTTGCACATGCATTAATTATGTCTTTTTGAATTAATGGAGCAGTCAACTGATTGTTTTTAGGGGCATTCTTTAAAACATGTTTACCCGTATTTTTATCAATATCGGCTAGCCACTACAGAAGTTCAAGAAAATTTCCCCTGTTAAGTGAATCTTGGCTTTCATCGTGACCTCGTAGCAATAAACCTTGACGCAAAAGAAATCTTAAACATTTAATGTAAGCTTGTAAACGTGCTTTATGTTCAACCTTAGCAGTATCTGATTGTTTATCAAGAGCAACAATGATAGACTTGTTAGGATCTTTTAAAGCTTGAAATTTTAGCAATGCTAATTGATGAGTACTATTAATCTTGCCTATATGTTTTTGAAATCCTTCAGGTTTGTTCCATGACCTACAACATCATTCTTGAACAAGTAACACACAAAACAAAATACAACATCCTTTACAACACTATACTTAAGCCAATCAAACATATCAAACTAGGCAGTAACAAACCGACGATCCTGATCTCCCATTTTTCTCTGAGGAAAAGAATGACCTTTTGGTTGGCATGGAGCTCTATTTTTCTCACTGCATCTTGCTCTTTTAACGGAAACGCCGATATACTTTTTCTTTGCCCCGGATCATGTGAAATCAACTCCATATCATATTCACAATCCATAACAATATCTTGACTTTGCGGTGATGGAAGCAACTCCTCATTTTCACTCTCTTGCAGTGATGACAAAGGAGAATCTTTAGATTTTAACTTCTTTTGAAACTTAGATGCAATGAGACTTGTTCTCTTTTTCTGACCTTCCATTTTCACTTCTATATAAATTTAGAAAATAATATTATAAATTTACAAGATTAACGAACACAGGACTATATTAGAATTATTGAACATCAAAACTACGAATAAAAATCTATATACTCCGCTTGACCCTCTACCGGTCAATACTACGGAGTATCCCTACTAAAATTCATCACATAGACTAACATGTTTTGCTTAGCCACTAGTTGACTAATATCTCAAAATACACCTACAATATATAATACATTAATACAAAATGAGATATGGTTGAAGAGAGTTACCCTTACTCCAGAAGAGAAACAAGAAATCCAATCTTGTAGTTTAATTTGCACTTGTTGCACACTTGCACCTGCATCATATTAAACTCATATTCAATACCAACACTTAACACCATTAGAAGTTGTACAATAATAACAAGACCCTACCTGAATCAAATAGAAGTTGTATCAGGGAGTGAATTTCTTTTAAATTCAACTAGTGTTGTTGGTAATAACAAAGCCCTCCCTGATTGGTAATGGATCCTCAACTAAACGCAATCGATCTTTTAAACCTATTAAATTCTTCCCAGTCCTACAACAAAGAAAAAGAGTCCCTAAGATTCATTACACAAACACAAGGAACAGTCGAACACCTTATCCAGAGTAACTGACCAAGCATCACACCACAAGGCTACAAAAAAAATAACTCACCCAAATAAGTGAATAACTGATTACTGAAGGATGAAGAAGCTCCACGGACGGACCCGACCCGAGTGATCGTCCACGGACCACGGCCACCATCGCGGAGGTGATATATGTCACGATTTGCTGCGGCCTGCGGGACAGCGGGAACCAGCAGGACACGATGAGGAACAAAGGAAGAGGTAATCCCCGCACAAAGAAGAGGAATACCGGGAAACGAAGAGATCACGAAGAGGAAGAAGCCTAATTCTCTTCGACAGTTCGACTCCGCTCGATCACGAAGAGGAATACCGGGAAACGAAGAGATCACGAAGAGGAATACCGGGAAACGAAGATTCGCACAAAGAAGTAATCCCCGCCCGGCGCTCGGCCGCCCCCACTCGATTGTGATTCGCCTGGAACCGATATTCCGAAATAACGGGAAACCTAATTCTCAAAAAAAAGGGTTGGGGGGGGGGGCACGATTCCACAAATGAACCCTTAAACCTAAATCCCAAAAAAATTGTGTGTGTGTGTGGGTGGGGTGGGGGGGGGCACGATTCCAAAAATGAACCCTTAAACCTAAATCCCAAAAAAAATTGTGTGTGTGTGGGGGGGGGGGGGGGCACATGTCCCTGTGACCCCCCCCCCCCCTATAGATCCGCCCATGTGTATAATAACATATGCATCCAACCCAAAACTAACGGCTATAGAGGAAAGGGTCCAAGATCCATATTAAGTGTACAGTGCAACATGAGTTTTCTGTAGTGAGACGATATTTTATGCACACAATATATATAGTTAAACCACATGAGTGTTATTCCCTAATATGTGGCATTAGAGGTGATGGTGGCAGTACGCTGATGTGGTTTGTAACTCCCATGTGTCTCGGTCTTAATCATGTTGCGCAATGTTCAAGGCTCTAGAATCCGAATGACTCCATGAGGTTGTTTGCACTTTTTATCCACGATACTTGATGATATTAAAAGACCAAGACTTCTGCTTGAACAGAGTAATGAGCAATGTCCTGAACTTTCGCGTGAGGGGAAGATCGTTCAAGCCATACGAGGTGTGGAAATATCCATGATTAGCCTTTACCTAACGGTTTAAGTTTGTCTTTTTGGCACTTTGCGCCCCCGGAATACGGGTTTTTGGTACTTTACATCCCAAATCTTTAAAATTGGCACTTTGCACCCCAGTTACTAATTTCTGGCACTTTACACCCCCCCCCCCCCCCCAATTACCAATTTCTGGCACTCTGTTATGAATTGTTATATATGACCGTTGGTTTATATTTTTTCTCTACAGGAGAGGGATGACATGATATTTGGGGACGGAGAACTCGGCTCCGACCTCTTCCCTCTGAGCACCTGCATGTGAGAAATTGAGCCTTGTTTGCTCGGCGGTAGACCTGCATGTGAGAAATTGAGCCCTATTTGCTTGGCGGTAGAACTGCAGGATCAGAAAGGCTCTCAACTTGAGAGGTTTGCTTCACTAAACTTGCAATGATTACATCGTCTTATTTGTCATTTATGTTCCTCCTGTACAGCCTTTATTAGATAATGATAGCTGGAGAACTGTGAGCTCTTCCTTTTTAATGCTGTTTTTTTACTTAGTCTTAATTTTTTTTAAAAATCTTATTCTGATTATTCATGTCCAAGTTTCAGCTTTGCCATTGTTGTTGATAGTAGTTTCATAATGAAGAGTTTATATCATTTTATGTAAGTTTTTTCTTCACAAGAAGATCTTCTATTTCATTCATTCCCATCTACAATATTTCCTCTTTTGGATGTCACTCATGCCTAACTTAAAAAAAGAAATTGCACTCCGGCACTTGCCCTAGTACTCGGTGAGTTCTTCGAATTCAATGCATTCTTCGATCTTTTCTCGACTTCCCATATTGTCATGTTTTGTTTGTGAAGTTGAATTGTTGGTGATATAAAAGATTGCATCTTTGGCATGATACATGTTGCTCTAATGGTTCCTTCGATTCACAACGAACTTCCCGAAGGAGAGAGCCGGCAGTATTGTTTATAATTCTACATTCTTATTCGGCTTTCTCGAATGTGATTAACAATTTTCTTGTTTTTTTTCATGAGAGCAAGGGGTTTGTTGGCATCTCATTTCACAACTCGGTGGATTTACGACACTGCATATTTATTGCACAAATATAAGCGCCACAGGTGGGATGGAACATAGTTTGTTACCACATGGTCCGGCGATTGTTTTCGATCAAATGAATGGCTCAATTTCACGATTCAGATTAAGGCTTCATTTGGTATTGCATTTTGGTCCGGTGCGTTTTGTCAAAACGTGAAGATGCCTACGAATCCATTTGTTTTTCCGCTCAAAATTCCAACCACGCGGCGTTTCTTCCTCTTCTAAAACTTGCGCGGGACGAACCACTGCAGCAAGCCTCCAGTTCGCAGCGTTTAGGGGAGGAAATTGCGCCGCCCTCCCGTGCCCAGTGCAGCGCCGCCCGCTCGTGCCCAGCGCAGCGCCGCCCTCTCGTGCCCACCGCCACGTTTCTCCCTGTTATGATTGTCGTCGGTGGCTCCTCCGCTGCCTGCCGTGCCCGTGCTCTGCCGCCCTCCCGTGCCAGCAGCTCCGCCGCCACCGGTCTACCCGAAGCCCGCCGGCATGGTCGCCGGACCCCGGCGAACCCACCAGGGGTAGTCCGGCGGGGCTCCGGCCGCCGGCGGCCCTAACCGTGAGGCCCAGATTTGGGCCTCACGGTTAGGGCCGCCGGCGGCCGGAGCCCCGCCGGACTACCCCTGGTGGGTTCGCCGGGGTCCGGCGACCATGCCGGCGGGCTTCGGGTAGATCGGCGGTGACGGAGGCACGCAGAGGTAGGGGGAAGGCAAGGCGGAGGCAGGGGAGGCGGAGGCGGAGGAAAAAACAATTAAGAATTACAAAAAAAATTTAAATCTAAAGTTTGAACAGTAAATTTAATTACAAAAACAATATATAAAAAATCTTTTTATATATATATATATAATTTAATATATATTTATATATATATATATATAAGTATATAACAGAAATATATATATATATACTAAAAAAAATTAATACATATATTAATACAAAAATAATATAAATAATTATATAATAAAAATTATTTTTAAAACGTCACCGCTGTTTTGCCAAATGGTTCTCTGTTCTGAACAGCTCTGTAAATGCAGACTATCCAAACAGATTTCCGTTTTCAGCATCCAGTTTCCAATAGCTCCCTTTACAATCCTGCCTTTACAACAGCTTCTTTTACAACCGCAACCGCTCTATCAAATGAAGCCTTAGTCTCTGTTTGGAGGAACTTATTTTCACCGGTTAAGCGGTTACGACCCCAAAGATCCGATTCATGGGGTCGTAACCGCTTGACCGGTGAAAATAAGTTCCCTCAAACGTAGCCTTTAATCTTATTTAACTAATGGTGCAAAATGTCTCGTCATTATGAACAATAATAAAGAATGGCATTACCGACGAAGGAAGAAACAATCTAGACCGTGAAATGAATAGTATCTATTATGTATACGAGTGGCAATGCACGGGGGCCTCCCGAGTGGCCGCGACATTTTTCTGTTTGCGGAAGAACACCAACCGTGATAGTATACTCCGGTTGCAAACGAACTTCGTCCATTTGTAGGTTGCAAACGGGCTCTGCCCTTTGGTGGTTTGCGAACGGGCTCAGGCCATTCGTGGTTTGCAAACGGGCTCCGATTGTCTGTGATTTGCGAACGGGCTTCGACCGTTTGTCCTTTGTGCAGAGTTATGAAAATACTCATAAGAGGGCTCTTGAATAAGTACTTGGTGGTGGCGAGGAGTTACTAACATACTCATAAAGAACTATTATCTCATGCACTATAATTTCTCACAAAGAGCTGTTATTAGCAGCTAAAATATTACAATACATTGAAGTTCCTGCAATAAAAAAATGTGATACTCAAAGATAAGAGAGATATTCTGAAGAGGAATAGCTAAAGGACAAATAATCCCTTTATAATTCATAATTATAAATTCAAGTATATGGAGTTATTAGCCTGCACTTTGCTCTCCTCGTTCTCTCTCACACACTGTGCACGGGGGCTCTCCGTGCAGCTGCAACAGTATCACCCGCTGTATCCCGCCTCCCTTCGCCTTGATTTCTGCTACTGTTGTCATTTTGAAGCTCTAATGGAACGCGAAGTTAGTAAGTCAAATCTTATCAACAATTTTGCTAAATTCATACTTCCTAATGACACCACTCTCTAATCATGAACTTGAAGAAATCTTCAAGTATTGTCATTTACAAAAAATGAGTGGATGTGATTAGAATAGAGGGACAGAATTGCTTTGATGGTCATACAAGAGTGCCATATGTGAAGCCCAAAGAACTCTTTATAATAGCATAGATACAAGTGAAATCATTGAAAGAACTATATGCCAATAGAAAAAATATACCTAAAATATACTAGCAAAGAATACAACAAGAAAAACCTAAAATTGTAGGCTAATCAATCTATTCTATCTACATTGATAATGAATGACATTAAAGCTACAGATAGTAACAACATGAAGCTCCACCAGACATGTAAAAGGTTCATTTCGGTTTAAGTGAAATCTCGAAATCGAACCGAAACTGATCGGCTTGATTTTGTTTGGTTTTTAAACATTGGTTCGATTTTTGACATATTAAATTACAAATACAAGCAAAATTGAACCATTTGCATGCCTAAAGTATATTTCATTGAGACATCCTTGTGGAGTCTCATATAACCAACTCATCCTTCAATCATCATGCTTTAAGTTTTTGTGTTATTCAATTGTGTGCTACTCATCATTGTAATCACTTAAGTTATCCATTATAATTCAAAACATTATAATTTTATCAATTTAATTGTGCAGAACTGTGTCCACTAATATTTAGTTTATATTTTCTTAATCAGAACCAAAGTTACAATTATAGAAACATTGAATTAATGAGACATCAACAAAACTATCAAAATAAGATATAAACCTCATTGAATCATACTCATCTTTTAGGTAGACTAACACACTCAACACACCCCTTTCATCGATCACGGGATCAATCTCGGACTCACGGGAAGAATACATACGAGTCAAGACAGACGCGAATTGCAAAATATTTGAAGCATGATTTGTTACTTCGGTTTTATCGATTTATCGAAGGTGTAAGTCGAAACTGTATTGGTTCGGTTTTCATCCCCCTAAACCGAACTGGTTCGGTTTTCATCCACCCGAAACCAAATCGAACCAAATCGATTGGTTCGGTCCAAAATTTGGTTTGGTTGTCTCGATTCAGACCATCAGTTCCGAGTTTTTGTACACACCCCTAACACACGCTGTAAAATAGCATTCAGAATAATGTAATCAAATATTGAACTATACCTTCACCATGTGATTCTTCAAGAAATCTAATCCGGGCAAATGCTAAAAAAGTGGATAATGTATGGAAACATCATTCACCAGCAATCATATATATCTTATAAGGAATATATTTGGGAATCTATGCCATATATTTAGAGCAATTTTAATAGCATCTTTTTATTGGTTAATAGCACTCAAAAAAATCAAAATAATACATTGAAATGGCTGCTAATAACTACTTCATGAGTGCTATTAACATTACTCTATATTTATCGAGAACATATTGGTACTTTATATTCATGCAGCATGCTAGGAAATCAAATGCCCCTACATGGTACTTTAAAACCCTACTGCTGCAGAGTAACATAAACAGAGGATAATGAGCATAATTTTTATTCCGATATATTTATCGAATTTGCAATGTATTATTATTATAATTCAGGCTCTGTTTGGGGCGTCGCTTTGACTTCGGCACGGCGGCAATGGAGGCGACCTAAACAGTCGCGCTGGCGCGACGCGACGGTGTTTGGCCTTGTCAGCCACCTTCCGAAGTGCTCCGTTCGGACCCTCATTTCCGCCTCCAATGAGAGAAGACTCCCCAAAAAGGGCACGAGTTAATGTTCATCTCCAAAAACTTTATTTACAACCACTCGGTCTTTTGAACTTTAAACTTGCGCACCCAAATTTAGGAAGTATTGTCGAGAATCCAAGCAGTTAATGAATAATTTAGGCTCTGTTTTGCTTGGAGGTGGCAGTCATGAACGCGGTGGTTTTGAACTGCTGTTCATGAACGCTAGTGACAGTCATGAACGCGGTGGTTTTGAACTGCTGTTCATGAACGCTAGTGACAGTCATGAACGCGATGGTTTTGAACTGCCGTTCGGAACGCTAGACCTCATCTGAGGAACTTAATTAATTCACTTCTATGCTGAAAACTATTTCTCTTCTTGAATGACTGTCGCATTATTTTAAGCTCATCAGAGCAAAAAAAAAAACGTCCCACCAAACGGAACCTTAGAAAAATCTTGTTGATGCATAGTACTGTAAGTATATCCTTTTCTGCAAATGCAACCCGTTTTTTTTCTAATTTTAAAATTACAGGATACAAGAAGTTTCTGGAACCTTAATAATGTATTGATTGCGGGCAGGGTCTGAACCTGAAACCGTATAATGAAAGAAGTCAGAAGTAATTGCAGGCACTTGACCAATTCCAAATAGCAAGATGAAGGAAGGGAGACTAAAAGGCTTTGTTTGGCGGGGTGGCGGGGCTTCCGCGGAAATCACCGTGCCGTTGGACCGCGTCGCGGTTGATTTTTGCGGAAATCCTGCGGTTTGTTTTAGGGTTTAGCCCCACCGCCCGATCGCGGGATTTTCAAACCCCGCATTTCACGGCGGGGCGGTGATGTGCACGCGATTTGCTCGTATCTGCTCCGCCAAACAAAGCCTAAGTGAGAGACATGCCTTCAAACACAGACCCAAGACTTTTGTGGCTTAGTTTAGGAGTTGGAGGATAAGTATTCAGCATTACAATTGTGGCTTACTTTAGTTGGCAAAAGATGAAAATGGCTATAGAGGAAGGGAAATGGAGAAAGAGAGAGGGAAACATAATGGCTTGGATATTGGGAGAATCTGGGGTCAAAAAGATACTCTCTTTTTTTCGCGGTGGTGATTTATTTGTCTCATCTGACGGTGTTCATTAATCTTATACTTTTTTTTATTTTTCATAGAGCCAAAATATTTCACATTCTTGGATAATTGAAAATCAATCCAATCCATCCCTCGATTTGGTCCAAAAGGCCGGAGGATCTCAATCCGAATTTGGAGTAGAAAGAAGCGAGGAAAGCCGGTGGGGAACTGGCTCGACAAGGACTTCAAGGATAGGGAGCTGGCAACTATGGAGTGTTCTTGAAACCACGGCCGAGCAGATATGAAGTTAAGGGGATATCGAATACTTGCAAGGGTTGGCATGAATACTAGAAGAGGAAGAAGAATAAAAGATAAAGAAACAGATGGGATGTCGAATAATTAAAAGGAGCCCTAGAGAGAAATTTTGTGAGCGCGGTGTCACGAGCTGCTAGTTCGAGGCGCAACCATGATCATGGTTTCATGCATGAATGGCGCAATAAGCCACATATTGAGGTGATAAAGCGTCAAATGGGCGGAAGACTTGGGTGTGGGAGCCCTTGACAATAATATGACTCCATACTCGAGAATAAGGCATAAGCGTAGCCATGATATCCTATGGGGGAAAAGGATGCGGAAGTCTCCAGAAGATTGGAGAGGCCTTGAAGATGAGAGAAGATTCTATAATGATGTTTAGTCTTCCAGAAGATTCTAGAGTAATGTAGAAGACTCTAGAAAGTTATGGAATAGTGTAGAGATTTCTAGAATATTCTAGAAAGTGGTAGAATAATCTAGAATATTCTAGAAGAGTGTGAAATCATCTATAGATAACTTGATGAAGTTTCGCTAAGGAGGAGCACTCGGGTTCGGAAACCAAGTCGACGGTACAGCTTTGGGCGCTTGTGAGGGGGCGGATCGGGCTCGGGTGTGACCGAATTTTGTTTAGGTTTTGTTTTGAGTCAGCTGGTGTTTGTTTTTGTGTGGGCCGTGAGTTTGTTTTTTGTTGTTGGGGGTATTGGTTTGTTTTTTGTTTTGTGAGGTTTGTATGGCTTTGAACAAAGGGCATTTTGGGGAAATTAGTGAGGCAAATATGAGGGGGAGGTTAGGGCGTGAGAGGAGGCATCGATCATTTTTGGTGAAATTTTTGGCGTGCGCTTGCGAGTTACTGTTGTGGCGGACAGGGAAGATTACTACCAGCGAACTTGGGCATCGGTGCGCGTTGATCCATCAACGTTCACTTGGGCTAGCTGAGGGCATGTGCATCCCCGAGCTAGAGAGTTTTCTCGGCAGTTCTGGGCGAAGGAGTTAGTTTTGTTTCTCTTCTAAAGGTTAAGTTGTTGTAGAAGTAATTTTATTTGGTTTTGATGGACTGGAGCTAGATGTATGTTTGTGGTAAATGAAGTTACAAGAAATGGTTCTGTAAGATCAGAAAACGTGGGTTAGTAGTGATCGTGACCTTGTCTGATCTTATTTTGTACTAGGCTGCGATGGGTAATCAAGGTTATGTTAAATCTGCTTGAGTTATACTTTGTGTTAATGTTTGTTTTTTGTTCTGTCTGGACTGGGCTGTGTGAGCTATTATATTTCATGTTCCGTACTTTTATTTGGTGAATGAAGATGTCTTTTGGTTGTCTATAAGGACTTGGGTATAGACAGTGGCTTGATTCGGTGTTCAGGGGGGGTCAAGAAATTAGTGTGATGCAAGTATTTGATGTATTGGCTAAACCAAATTTGGCTCATGTGTGGGCAGTTCGATGCTTGTTGTTGGACTCGATCTACGAGTTCTCAACAATTTGGGTGCTCTTGTTGAGAGAAAATTCGTCTCGGCGGGGACTCGAGGGCATCGGGCCTATGGATCGAGAAGGCGCCCCGGGATCTAAGTGGGCCATGTTGGACCTACTAGAGGGGGGACAGAAGGAGATCTTGACAACGATAGCGGAGCTGCGGACGGCGCTAACTCAGCTGACCATAGAAAGCCAAAGGAGGAAAGAAAGAGAGGGGATGACAAGCCCAAGAAGGCAACACAACGCCTCAAAAAGGGAAACTCAAGGTGACTCGGACTCCGAGAGGTCGAGACTAGAGGATGACCCCCACTGGGAAGGAAGGATGAGAGGAGGAAGGATTGAAAGTGGAGAAGTAGTCGTAGAAAGGTTGTTCAATGAGACAGATTACTCTAGAGCTTCAATCTGAAGACCGGCCCACCATGGATGGGATTACCAAGGTGATGACAGCGAAGGGTTTGAGGTAGAATGACCGGACCATCGAAAGGGAGACCGCACATGGAAGAGTACCATGGTGGACCATGACAGGGACAAGAAGGGCATTGGCGTTAGGATGGTGATTACGGAAGAGGGAGGCATTACCAGGATCAGAGACTGAGAAAGCCACATATTGACTTCCACCGCTTAAATGGAGGTGACCCTCATGAGTGGTTAGACATGGACAAACATTATTTTCACGTGTATGAAATACCCAAAGGCAAAAGAGTGGTTGTGACATATTTTTTTTCCTTGATGGGAGAGCAAGTAAGTGGTGGAGGTGGCTCAACTTCAGATTTGAGCAAGATGGAAGGCGGCTTGGTTGGACCACTTTCGAATGAGAGTTTATGGAGCAACGAGGACCTTCGCCAGTGGTGAACCACCATGGACAGTTGACAAAGCTTAAACAAGAAGGCAAAGTACAAGATTATATTGAAGAGTTTCGACAACTCCAAACCATGGTGCAGGGTTAGTCGGAGGAGGCATTAATGGGGAAATTTCTTGTTGGGCTCAAGCCATGGGTGTCTCGGGAGCTCAAGTTGAGGAATCCACGAAGGCTACGAGAAGCCATGAAAATGGCGGAAATTTTGGCGGAAAGCTACAACGCGAACAAGGGCCCAAGCAAAGATCAATCCGGAGAAAAAGGGAGAAATCCACCATGGAAGGAAAAGGAGGTCACGGGAGACGTGAATAAAAGCAAAAAAGAGGTAAAGAAGCTAACTAAAGAGGAAGTCCTAGAGCGCATTTCATAAGGGATTATGCTTCAAGTGTGGGGGAAGTGGAGCAAGGAACACTGGTGTAAGATGGGCCAAGTGTTTCAAATAGTGGATACAAGTAGTGAAGAAGAAAATGAAGAGGCTACCTAGGACGAGTTCGAGAATGGGGAAGGCCACCATGTGATGATGAGGAGTGACATGGCGGAGTTGTCTCTCAATGCCATGTCAGGGGCGAGGACACCGACCACAATGAGGCTTATGGCATGGATAGGAAAGCATGAGTTTGCACTATTGGTGGATAGCGGGTCCTCCCACAACTTCAACAATGCAGACATCACAAAGAAAGTGGGGCTTAAAGGGGTGACCGTTGAACCCTTTGAAGTGAGGTTGGCCAATGGAGAAAAGCTCAAATTTGAGGATATCGTGCGAGATATGAAGCTTAATGTGTAAGGGGTGCGGATTTGCATGTTCTCATGATCGTGGGGTTAGACGTGGTGTTTGGTAATGCTTGGTTGAGAAACATTGGGAGGGTGTTGAATGATTATGAGGTCATGACCATGGAGTTCAGATTGGGTGGGAAGAAAAGGCTGTAGAAAGCATTAACTCTCACCGAAATTCAACTGTGTGCAGCCAATGTGATGTAGAGGCTTTGGAAGGATGGTGTGAGTTGCTATATTGTGGTCCTAGCAGGTGCAAACCAAGAGAAGGCAAATAGAAGACAGGGAGAGGAGTCCCTCGAAGAAAATTGCATAAGTTTCCCCCATCTATTCGGTGTGTAGTGGAGGAACACAAGCATATGTTGGAGATGCCAAAGAGGCGCGTCTGTTTGATCGTCGAATTGTGTTCCATGATGTGGCAAGACCGATAAATGTACCTCCCTACCGATATGCTCATTTTCAGAAAGAGGAGGTAGAACGACAAGTGGATGAGATGTTGTCCTAAGGGTTGATATGATCCATTACAAGCCCATTCTCTTCCTCGGTGTTGTTGGTAAGAAAGAAAGATGGTTTGTGGAGATTTTATACGGACTACCGAGACTTGAATGAAGCTACTGTCAAAGATCGTTTTCCCATTCCAATGGTTGATGAAATGTTGGATGAGCTACATGGTGCGACAGTGTTCACCAAGCTTGACTTGAGGGCGGGCTAACACCAAATCAGTATGAAGGAGGAAGACGTGCACAAGACTGCCTTTAGGACACATTCAGGGCATTACGAGTACTCAAAAGTAACCATGCTACAAAGTTTGAAAATCAGTTGATCTGTATGTTCTATGTGGATGAAAATATAAGACAAAATATTTCAGCCCCTAGAACTCCTTGACAAAATAGAGTTGTTGAAAGGAAAAAAATAAAACCCTAATTGAATTAAGAAGGGCATTGTTGGATGAGTCAAATTTGTGTATGCCCTCTTGGGCTGAAGCTGTAAACACTGCCAATTATGTTTTGAATAGAAGTCTTATCCACAATACTAAGTTAAAGACTTCTTATGAGCTTTTGAAGAAAAAAAACACTTATAGTTTCATACTTTAGGATTTTTTGTTGCACTTGTTTCATTTTAAATAACGAAAAAAGTCATCTTGCCGAATTTAACAAGAAGACTGATGATGGTATTTTCTTAGGATAATCATCAACTAGTAAATCTTATAAATGCTTCAACAAGGGAACTCTTAAAGTAGAAGAGTCTATGCATGTAGAGTTTCATGAGGCTAACTTATTTTTTAAGGGGAAGGAAACTTTCACCAACACTATTTTGTAGGAAGAAGATCCTCTAGTTGCCGAGTTTGAGTAAGTCAGTACTAAGAATAATGAAGGTGACTACTCAAAGGAGAATAATCAGCTGGACATTATTGAAACCTATTCAAATAATGAAGACTCTAGTAAAGATGTTAATAACACAATCTAAGACACTCTTCAGAATCAAGTGCAGGTTGTTGAACCAGTAATTGCTGAAGATGAAGATATTGAAGAGGTCACTCTTATTGTTGATATCACTAGAACTAATCCTAAGAGAATAAATCCCAAGAATCACCCCCTTCTCAAGTAATGGGGGATATTACTCTTGGAGTTCAAACAAGGAACCAACTATCTATGTATTGCAATGCTTCCTCTTTTAATATGAACCAAAAAAGTTTTAGGAAGTAGACAATGATCCCCTTGGATTGTTATCATACAAGAAGTGCTTGCTTAATTTGAAAGAAATGAGGTCGAGATTTTAGTTGAAAGACCTAGAAATTACTCAATCATTGGATTCAAATGGGTATTTAGAAACAAGTTAAATTTCAATAGAGTTATTGTCAAAAATAAGACAAGATTGGTTGCACAAGGGTATATGCAAGAAGAGGGGATAGAATACAATCAAAAATTTCCACCAGTAGCAAGACTAGAAGCAATTAAACTATTCCTTGCCTATGATGCATATATAAAAATTAAGTATATCAGATGGATGCCAAGAGTATCTTCCTCAATAACACTTTACAAGAAGAGGTGTATGTGGAATAACCTCCAAGTTTTGTCAATCCAACTCATCGATCCCTCATATATTTATAGGTTAGATAAGACACTCTATGGTTTAAAGAAAGCTCCAAAAGTTTGGTATGAGACTCAATCCACTTTTCTTCTAAAACACTCATTTGAAAGAGGAAAAGTGGATAAAACACTCTTAACAAGAATATATAAACACTATTATTAATAGTATAAATTTATGTATATGACATCATTTTTGGCTCAACAGATTCAAGACTTCACAAAAGGTTTATTGATCTAATGTAGTCTAAATTTGAAATGAGCAGTATGAGAGAGCTATTTTTTTCCTTAGTCTCCAAGCGAGTCAAAGTGATGAAGGCATCTTCATATCACAATCAAAGCACACTAAAAAAACTTATCAAAAAGTTTGGGATGGAAATTGCTTCCATTATGAAAACTCTCATGACTACCAATGTTATGATTGATAGAGATGAGTCATGTCAATATATTGACCAAAATACTTAAAGAGCAATCATTAGCTCTCTTCTCCATATCACTACCAGTAGACCAGATATCATGTTTGCCACATGTTTATATGTAAGATTCCAGGTGGATCCTAAATATCTCACTTGAGTTCTGTCAAAAGAATTCTAAGATATCTAAAGAATACTCCTAAATTTGGCTTGTAGCATCCAACAAAATTTGAATTTGAGTTTGTTGGATACTCAAATGCAGATTATACTGGATGCAAGTTCTATAGGAAGAGCACCTCAAGAACAAGTCAATTCTTGAGTGCTAGACTAATTTATTGGTTCAGTATGAAATAAACTTTAGTCTCTACTTCCACAGCTGAAGCTAAGTACATAGCAAGTAGAAGTTATTGCGCATAGATATTATGGATGCAAAATCAGCTACTTGACTACAAATTTTAATTTAAAATTTCATAATATTTTGTGACAACTCAAGTGCAATCTCTATTGAATCAAATCCATTGCTCCACAGTAAAACTAAACACATAGAAATAAGACACCGCTTTCTCAGGGACAATATAGAGAAAGAGAAGATATCCTTTCAATATGTGTCCAGTAAAAAATCAAAGGGCTAATATTTTCACAAAGCCCCTTGATGAAGTCAAGCATAAGTACTTCATAAATGCATCGGGATTGTTTGATGGTGCTAAATAAAATATATAATAATACATGCAAAACTTATTTTTTTATGAAAAATCATTATTGGAAAAAACAACAACAAACATGAAAACTTTAAGTTTTTATTCGACGTAACATCAAATACAAATAGACGCAATATTGATTTTTATTCAATGCAACGTCGAAAGCAAATGATCGTGAAGAGTATGAAATTATTCGACGAAATGTCGATTTCTAATCGACACATGCATCGATAGGATGTCTGATAATCTTGTTCGAAGCTGCGTCAAATACGATTCAACGCAACGTCTGTACAACCCCATATCCGACAAGTGGAGATCGACATGAGCCAGACCGACCAAGTCCTATTCAAGTCCCATGCGAGTCGGGCCCCTGGCACCGAGTCCACTCGACGCTTTCCCCTGGCGTCGAGTCCACTCGACGCCTTCCGCCCCGGCATCGAGTGAGGCTTGTTCACTCGACGCCTCTTAGCGTTGAGTGAAATCTCGGCATCCATCGACTCGCCCAGGTGGGATTGAGTGGAACAATTGGCGAGTGCAGCAGCAGGCTCGCACTCGCCCAGGGATCTCGACAGGCAGTTAGCGAGTGGGACCTTCTCTGGCCCGTACTCGCCCAGGGCTATTGGGAGGCGGCGAGTGCTAGCCCCATCAAGCACTTGCCACCCAGTGCGAGTGGAAGTTCCAGGGGCCACTCTCCTAGTGTTCCATTATGTGCTTTTTCCATTCTATTCTCGTTGACATTCCCATAGCCTTTCAGAACAGCGTAGTTACGCTGTTGGCAGACCAATCTGGACTGCACATAGCTGTTTGGAACAGCGGAAGTTGGTTGTTTGCAGACCGTTTTCAGAAAACTATAAATAGACCCAAGGGGGTACCTTAGAAGGCATGTTTACTTGTGTTGTGGTCTTCTTGCGCTTTCTGAGGTATCCTTAGGTCAGCACTTGGCTAAGGAGGGGAAGCGCTCTAAGATCTTCCGGGTGAGTGGTGAGACCTCCGTGCTGGATCATTGGGTATGTTCCTTGTGCTAAGTCTTTGGTTGTTTAGTTTGTGAGAGAGAAGTAAGTGTGCGATCACCCCTTCCCCAAGGGTCGGACTCCATAGAGACCGATTCTTCGATTTCAACAACGTCGATTTCTCCAGCGTACGCAAATTCTTTACTTAGACTTATTTCGGCGCACTTTATCGATTTCTTTCCTAAAATACGTCAGCTTGCCCTAACTTTCGACGCATTTCCTTCTTATATTAGACATCTATTTTAATTTAATACGCTTTCAAACTCTTAATTTTCCTCGCTCTCTTCTTTCTTGTTCTCATTATCTTATGTTTGTTAAGAATTTTGCAAGTACAACAATGTCTCCAATGTCATCTGAGTTTAAAGTTCTTGATGCTCTCAATAAGTTTCTAGCAATATTAGTCTTAGAATTCTACTCCCAATTTTTCACCTTCTTAGATGGTTGTTTCAACAGGGTTTCCACACTTCAAAGTCGACTGGATGACCTGTCAAGCTCTCTACATGAGCTTGAACAAAAGATGATTCAATCCTATGTTACTGAAGAGAACTTTACATCCTTCCTTGAAGATCTAAAGAAGGGGGAGAATCAGGTCAGTCCCAGGGATTGTTCCCAGGATGACGATGATGCTGATAATGAAATTTTCGAGAAAAGGGTGGTGATGTTGCTGATGATACACTTTCGGAGGCAAAGAATGTTGAAGTTGTTGATGATGAAATTCTAGATGCGGAGAATGTTGAAGTTGCTAATGATGAACTTATAGAGACGAAGAATGTTGATGTCATTGATGATCAAATTCTAGAGCCAACACCACCTATGAAAAGTATCCATGGTCACATTTATGAGCCAGAGAAACCTATGGACAATGTCTTTGTTGTTCCTTACTCTCCTTATATATCTAAGGGGAAGCTATTGTGTCTAAGCTGCTCTTATCTATGCCAAAGCTAAAAATTGGGTTGTTGATTCCTACATCTCAGGGAGAGTCTACTAATCACGGGGAACTCATTTCAGATGATATAGAACTTCAAAATATGATGAAAAGACCTAGTATGTGGGATAACTCTCCAAGGCATGTGACTCCAGAGATGTTTTCTCCAGTAAGATCAATTACAGAACTTTTGCCAATATGGAATAGTATACAAAAGCTCAAAGAAGACAATATATAAAGGATAGATTGTACATGAAGAAATATTCAAAAAGTTGATGTTCCAGAAAATACAATAGAAGTGTATAAGGACTAGGACGTTGAAATAGCTCTTGAGAAAATTAGAGAAATAGAGGCAACTAAGTATAAAGCTGCTTAGAAGGAGATAGTTGGCAAAGTGAAGATTTTCCTTGATAAACTCAGAAAAGGAAATACCAAGGAGGATATTCTAAATAAACAATCAATCATAATATCAAACTCTATCTATGATAAGACTGGCTATATTGAGAAATACCCTCAAGCAAAGGTTATTGAGACTACAGGGCAACTTGACAAAGGAGGTCTTGGCTTAATTCATGATGATTATATACCTTATGAAGATGATAGTGAAAGAAAAATTCTGTTTGTAAAACCTTCATCTCATATTGCCAAAGAAGCTGATTTTAACCCATGGTTGAAGACCCTCAAAGGCCTTAATCTCCTGGAAACAAGCTTGAATTGATAAATGAACTGTCAACAAGAATCTTACGTCTTGGCCTTGAAATAAATGCAACTTCTTATAATGCTGACAAAGAGATCAAGAAATTATTCAAAGTATATAATGACATTCTAGAACATCCAGACAAAGCAAGATCAGCACACTTTTAATATGTTGAAAAGATTTCCAAAAAGTTATATACTGTCTTTTTTGAATTTCTTAATGCTAGAAATTAGTCAGCTGCTCTTGAACATAGTTCTAATGCTACTTATAAAGGAATGGTTTTAAAGCATGACATTATATTGATGATTACCATGTTTCTGTAAAATTATTCATGTTTTCTTTTTGATTTTATGCTGAAAATCACATTAAATTTTTTGTAAAATTTGTTAAGCTAAGTAGGGGGATTGTTGGGAAAACCCTAGATTTAACTTAACAAATTATTTCTAAGTATTTTTGCTTTCTAGAATAATTACACATGTTATATAGTGAGGGTAATTTTGTTATTAGAAGTCCTAGAAAGTCAGCCCAAGTCAAAGTCAGATGAAGGCAAACTGAAATCAAGAAGAGATTCAGCAAAGTCAAAATTGCATTGATTAGAAATCGACACAACGTCGACTAAAAGGCAATGTATCTTCGATTGGATCTTGACGCATCCTCTGAAGTATAGTCGACATATATCCAAAGCAAAAGCTGACACATGCATCGATAAGTAATCAACGTAATATTGAATTATTAATTACGTTAACAGAGGTTTATACAAGGCAGTAGTCGACGCACCTCCAATGCATACTCGACGTAACTACTGAAAGGATATTCAAGGAAAGAAATTTCTAATAGAATTTCTAAAGAATATTTTGGAAGAAATTTGAAGAGGTTGACGAGAGTTCTGAAGATCTGTTTGTAAAAATTTTATTCTATTTCACCCGAAGATAATGACCTAGAGGAAAGTATTCAAAATTTTCTAAGGATTGGCATACTTAGTTTTAAAATAGAAAGAGACCAATCAACAAAAAAGAAATCATTATTCTCAGTGACGTACAAATGCTCTTCTTCTTCCTCTTCTTTATCTGTTATAGATAATCTGAGACAATGGATCGAAAGCTCATAATCCTTTCATCTTCTTCTCACCAAGGATTTATCAATTTCAAATCGATTCAACCCACTTAAGTGTCAAAGAATCCTCAAAAATTGCTAAAAGAGGATTCATTCAAGAAGAATACTTTCTACATCTTCTCTTCTCTTTCTTACTTGCTATTATTTTGTGAAAAGAATTTTTAGAATCTCTTTCAGAATGATTCAGTTTGTGGTTCAAGATCTCCTTATCAAAAGATCATATTATTTGATTAGATCACCTTATCAAAAGATCAAGTTGTGTGGTTCTTAGAATCTCATTATTAAAAGACTCGGTCACTGGTTTTGTGAGTCTCTTTATCAAAAGATTCTGACACTAGGATAGTGGATTCCAACCAAAGTGATAACAGAGTAGATGTACTAGATTTTGGAGAACCACTATATTCTTGGTATCATTTGTGTTGTGTTTTTCTTTTCGGTTATTTTTTTTCTGCATTAATTCTGTTGTGAATTCTTGTTTGTGGATGTTGATATGAAAATATTTGAATTTGGTAAATAGTTTAAATAAATAATTTTAAATATCTATTCACCCCTCCCCCTCTAGAGAATTCTTAGAGGTATAATTGTTCCCTTTCACAAAGGATATCCTCACAATACCTATCACAACTGTGGCTTCCGAATCAGCTTTTAGTGCAGAAGGGAGAGTACTTGATGATTATAGAAGTGCTCTGAATCTCAAAATTGTGAATGCTCTAGCATGTTCTTCAAATTGGATTCGTTCACAATATAAGTATCGTGCCAATGTAAGTGTTTTTATTTATTTAATCATGAATTGTTTTATTAACCCGCAATTATATGTTTGATTTTGATGTGTCTTTTGTAATCATAGCTTGATGTGGATGATTTAACAAGTTCTCTATCAGATGAGATCAACAGGACTTCTAGTAATGATTAAACTTACATTAAGATATTCTCCTTTTTATTCGCTTTTTGTTGGGTGAAATTGATGTGTTGATGTCATTACTCTAATCTTGTTGTCATTTCACTGTTTCATCTCTTTCTTTTTCATCCTTAACATTTTGTAAAATCTGTAGGTAATGGTTAACATACATGTCATTCACTGGCGATATCTGTATCTATTCTACAAGGTAATGGTTAACATAATCCTTGTGCAATTGCATGCATTATTAAGTATCCATGTCAAAGTGATATGAGTATAGATATTGTGTGTTCTTCTCTGTTAGAATCTTGAATTTATGGCTCCGTTTGGGGGGGAGGGACTTATTTTCACCGATCAAGCGGTTACGACCACATGAACCGGACCTTAAATTAAGGTCTATTTCATGCGATCGTAACAACTTGACCGGTGAAAATAAGTCCCTCCAAACGGAACCTATATCTTCAAGATTGAGTTTTCTTTATAATTTTTGAACATATCTAATTTAAAGTCATCGAAATTTTGCAAAATCTGCCTAAATCAATAGCTACAATTTACTGTTTCAATTTTCAGACCCTTGAAATGACATTTCAGGAACTCGGCCCCAACAACAAAAAGGTAGAGGTCATTTCCCCCATTCCAAATTGTATTTGTTCATAAATTTTGGACATGGTTAGGTAGATTAAGGCTTTGTTTGGGGGCACTAGCGGTTAATATCGCATGAGCCAGACCTTAATTAAGTTCTGGTTCATGCGATCGTAACCACTTCACCGGAGACAATAAGTCCTTCCAAACGGAGCCTTTTGGGGGCCTAAGGCTCTGTTTGGGGGGACTTATTTTGACCGGTCAAGCGGTTACGACCGCATGAACCAGACCTTAATTACTGTCCGATTCATGCGAGCGTAACCGCTTGACCGGTGAAAATAAGTCCTCTCAAACGGAACCTTAGGCTCCGTTTGGCAAAGTGCTGGCAGTCATGAACACGAGATTAAATTGTAATTTGTTAACACCCACCTAAGAAACTTCATCCACTTTTATGTTCAAATGAATGATGTTTGTTAGGTGATCCTTAACGAACGACGGTTTAACCAATACGTTTATGACCGTCACCATCGTGCCAAACGGTGAAACGGAGCCTAAATTTTCTGAGACTCAGGGCATCTCTATGGCGGCCTTTATGGTGTTATGGAAATCCATCCTTCACAACGTTGGAGTAGATGTAATGGTCCAACTCCAGCAAAAGTCCTAGAATTATTGGAGAGTTTTATGTTAATTAAAATGTCATCTCAATAGGGTCATGTTCTTAATACTTATAGATTAAGGAGCAGAAGCGGAGAACATATTCTAGATTACTATAGCATATTCAACTCAAGCTTCAAAACTTAATTATCTTTTTTAAGTGGTTGTCTACTATGAGCTTTTTATGAATTTGTATTAGACTGTTTATGAATTTTTATTGAATTATTTATGTCTTATGGATTGATTATTTTATTGTTTTGTTATATTTTGTGTCAAATATTTGATTTGGGAAGTAGTTTAATTTTAAAAAAAAATTTGAGATTTGAGTAATTGTTTTTATGATTTTTAGTGTTTATTTGGTACGTCAAATTTTCTTGTCTTGATTTTTAGAAAAAAATATTCTAGAAAGTAAAAATAATATTTAATAGCAATTTTTTATGCTCAAACAATATAAAGAACTAGTGACCAACTAGTCCGTCGTGATATCATATAATCAGGCGATTGTTAACCGTAACTCAGTTTTGGCTATTCGCACCCCATTGTTAATCGCAACCCGAAAATATAATCGCACCTCGTTTTTTTTCTTGTCGCACCCCGATATTTTTCTTGACGCGCTCGAAATATCCCCTAGTGGTATGTGTGAGACGACTAATAGAGTAGTGTTGGGCTATAATTTCTCTCAGGTATTATACTTTTAAAGTACCCGAAAATATCCATTTTCAACCGAAGAGGGGAACATGGGCACCGACGGAAGGAGCACACTGGAAGGAGCGCCGACTTGTTAATCAGAGAGGAAGATGGCGCGGGGAAGATGTCGGAGACGGGAGCAGCTCGGCGAAGAGGAAGACGGGGTGTGACTTCCGCGAAATGGGGGAGATGGGATGCTAGTAAAGTTTTAGAAAAAAGTTTTTTAAAACAAAAGGGTATTGTTATTGGTACCCCATAAATAGATATTTGTAACCCATTAATAGTTGTACCCAAAATATATATTTGTACATAATTGATATTTATACCCATACATAAAATTTTAAAAAAAAAACTAATTTTGATGTCATATTTTTATAAATGGACAACAGAGTCATTCATAAATGCAAAAATCTAATGTTTCTATGCAATTTAATGTATGGAACAAGTTCATGCGCACAAGATAATCCAAGTGTGTATCTACTCTTATGTGTGCACTTCCCAACCAGAGCGAACCTGAATTTATGGACTCTTCCTCTTTTTTGATTATCTCTAAAGCAGCAATAGAGACACTACCAACAAGATTTACTATTAGCGTTGGTGCGTGATCATTCCCGGTGTCCGAATACCCGGACCTATTCTGACCAAAAAACATTCGCTAGGACAGGCATGCGTAGATTGAAGGAATTCAAAGAACAGGGTATGAAAAAAATCTTTACACTTCACATAGAAAAGCTATTCGAAGAAAAAAAGCTATTGACATACCAACAACCCCCTTTTCCTGCCGAGTTTATCTTTATCAACAGTCCTTCGCAAAAATCAAGGACAAAATGTTGCTCAAATCACGGAGCATTGAGATAAAATCAAGCCCTAATTAGCCCTAATCGGACAGCTCCAATAAAAAAATTCATAAGAGAAAATAACTACTGGGCAGCATCGGAGTGGCGAGATCATCTCCAAGGCCAGAGAGGAAACGAAAACCTAGATTTTTTTCTCCAGCGTCTGCGGATTAACGCGGCAAACCGGCGGACGATCGGCCTCGAAATCAATGTCGGAGAAAGAAGAAGAGAAGCCGAAAAAGCTGCGACGGCAGACGCAGCAGGAGGAGGAAGAGGCGGACAATCTAAGCCGGTGAGCGGCGTGGAATGGAAAGCGCAGGCTGCAGTAGAAAAGTGCGAGCGGGCAGCAGATTATGGCCGTCGGGATGTCGTCGGAGGTCAAGGGAATGACTGCGGCGAGAGAAAGCGAGCAGAGTGGGGAAGAAGGGGTCTTCTGGTATGGGGGATTAGGGTTGCGAGGCTTCATTCTACTGGGTACAAATAGCGGGTAGGGGAGATGAAAAAACGCAAAAAATTATCTTAATTTGAGTATGAATATCCAAATAAGGGGTATGAATAACAAGACTCAAACAAAATGAGGGTGAGGATAGCTATATGAGGAGTGTGGTTAACAATCATCAATAATTATTGTGATTTTTAAAATGCACTTGTGCTCTCTATAGTTGATTAAAAAAACTTGTTTACATTATAATGTGTAATAAATTAATTTTACTCAAAATTGATTCGAGTTGGCTCGGAATCGAATCGATTTTGTGTCGAGCCGACTTGACTCGAAATTGATTTCGACTTCGTGTCAATTTCGAGCTGACTTCGACTCAATATTTTTGATTTCGAGCCAGGTTGAAATTGACTTGACATCAGCCCTAATACCACACATCTACAGGCAAATTTTCAAATGTTGATGTTGCACCTTCTTTCCCTTTGCCCCACAACAACAGGTATAATCCAATCAGGGGCAGATCTAAGGGTCTGAGCTGGGGTCGCCCCCCCCCCCCCCCCCCCCCACCCACCCACCCACCCACACAAAAATTGTAAAGTGATTAGTAGATTTGGATTTCTCTCATCGAGGCAATGAATTTTGCTATTTATACGTCAAAAACGGTGGCCGGATGAGGGAGAACAGCTCTGATAAGATGAAGACATTCAAACTTTTTTTGTTGGAGGAAGGTTATGTCGGCCCCTTTATTAAAATTCCTAGATTCGCCACTGAATCCAATCACAATTAGCAGCAAAATCAGTCGAACAAAACGCAAGTCACCAGACTGGTTGAGGGCTCCTTCTTCACCGGCGACCAGTTGGGCGACGTTGTTAGTAGGCGAGTGGGAGGCGTGCAATCGGGAGCTAGGCGAGTGAGGGATGTGCAAGCGGAAGAAGCTGAGAGTGAGATCATGCAAGCGGCTGGGAAGGGGGAAATGGTTTAGGATTTTGGCTTGGGATTAAAGGTTTTTAAATTTTGATATGAATACTAAACACTAAAAACAAATGTTATTCTTAGTCTGTGAATAGCCATATTCGATCTGCGGATAATAATCCCCATAAAATATTTATTTTAAATAAACAAAAAAACAAACGCAAATTTTGGAGGGATGCAAAATCATGAGGTCGTGACAAGTTCCGCAAAATCCACTAGTACTGTTATCAATATGGTCTTTTGTTTCCCATAAAGGATGACAAACAGCTTATTAAAATCCACTAGTACTGTTACCAATATAGTTTTTTGTTTCTCATGAAGGACGACGAACAGCCTATTAAAGGAGTGTTTTAGAGAATTTCGTCCTCTTAGGGAATTAAGTCGACCAAATTGTCTCTTGGATTGCCGATCTTGATAGCCAGGCATTTTTCCCCTTAGGCTTATCTGCGAGGACTCCTCGGGCTCGCTAGAGTAGGCTTATCTACGAAGAAAGTTAGGGACTCGCTTCTCATATACGACGCCAAATTGTTACAATCATAGCCTTCTGGCCAATCGTGAGAGTTCAAGCATCCCAGCTCAAGAGAGAGGTGAACATACAATCAAATGAAACCAACAACAAAATGTTTTACATGAAAAATTCCGAAGGGATGCAAAATCATGGGGTCGTGATAAGTTCCGCAAAATCCGCTAGTATTGTTACCAATATAGTTTTTTGTTTCTCATGAAGGACGACAAACAGCCTATTAAGGGAGTGTTTTAGAGAATTTCGTCCTCCTAGGAAATTAAATAGGCCTAAATCCGAATTGTCTCTTGAGTTGCCGATCTTCATAGCCAAGCATTTTTGCCCCTTAGACTTATCTGCGAGGATTCCTCGGGCTTCCCAGAGTAGCCCGCCTCATGCAAAACTAGAAATCTCATCACCAAAATCTCCACCAAAATTTCACTTCTTAAATATTCGATTAAGGTCCATATCTTATACGTTTTTCCATCACAAATCCACTGCACCTTTCAATTCAAATTTCGTCAAACAATTCAAAAGTTATTGCCCTAGGAAACTTTCAGACACTTTCTCCTCTTCATGCCCGCCTTTAGGGGTGCAAACAAGTCGAGCTTGGCAAAATTTTCAAGATCGAGCAAATCATTTCGAGCTCATTTTGTCCTGGCTCGAGCTCGAGCTCAATGTCTGTTTATCGAGCTCGAGCTGCTCACGAACTTTTTAGCACATGAGCTTGATTTTCTTTATATTTTTAATTTAAAAAACATATATATAGGAATAAAAAGCTCATGAACAATAATATCCGAGCTCGACCTTGACTCGTAATCGAGCTCGAGCTCCACAGGCACGAGCTCGAGTCGAGCTTTTTTTGAGCCGGCTCATCGAGCTTTCAAGCCGGCTCAACTCAACTTGCATCGCTAGCCGCCCCTTTTTTCCTCTACCAAGCCTGGGCGCCCTAACATGGGAAGTAGGGTGAATCGGCCTGGGCTGAACCGGTTCAGGACGGTTCACATTCAGCCCCTTCAACATGTTTTTAAGGGATCAAACTTGACTAAGAATCACACAAAAACAGGTGCGTTGGAACCTACTCATAGAGGTTGTCCCTATAGAAACCTCAATTTTTCACTTGGACAACATTGAAATTTTAGGGATACCCAACACGAACTAATTTGTAGCCACCCAGGAAAAAGAAAATGTGAGACAATGGGACAAAATGGGAGCTTGTGAGAACATTTCTTGTGTAGCTTTCTCCACAATTCATGTTTTGTGGGATAAACCTCTTCTTAAAGGCTGATTTCACCTCTGGATTTGGATGGCTGAAGCTGTTCAACATTTCTATAAGGTTCTAGAAAATTTTAACATAATTTTCCTAAAATTTAAGAAGAATAACCTAAATGTCTCTAAAAATCTCTAGAACCATCAAGAAAAAAAACCAGTAGATTTTTTCTTGCCTTCAGAAGTTTAGTCCAAATGACGGTAAGCAATCTCAGTAGACTGCCATCAGTTCTTGTTTCTCAGCTGCTTGGAAGAAACTCAAATCACACGGAGCTCAGAAAAAATTGTCCTGAAATGCATAATTTACGCAACATGCTTAAAAACGGCCGAATGCGTGTGCGTATAAGCAAAGCCTTAACCAGCACACGACATTCCTCCCAAATATAACTTAAAAAAGAATATATAGAACTTGCAGACGCTATCAACCAACAAAAAATTCCTTGCTGAATAACTTCATCATAAAATATCTATTCCTTGCTGAATAATTTTATCATAAAATATCTATCTCTCACTTAACATTCACCTTTATAGCAACCACTCAAGTTGCTCACTTAAAAGCTAAAAAGCCTTAACCAAAGCAGACCCATGCTTGATAAACTGGGAAAGTTAGAAGAAAATTAGAAATAATAAGCTTGTGGTTAGGCATCATGGCAAAATCACATTGTTATATGATTAACAAGTTCAGCTGACCTCGCTGCTACAACAAGGCGACTAGTCGAGTGTCCCGCCAGCCGAGAGCACGGGCCCGCCGTTCCCAGTACGCAGTTAGCTTCCTCTCTTTTGAGAGCGCCGCCTCCGCCTGCTCCCTGGCCTCCTCACAGGTTTCAGTAGCTGTGTTGCACTTCTCCGCCTCCTTTTGGTACTGAGATGCCAGCCTTCTCGCATCCAGAAGGGTTGCGTTCATGTGGTGTGCATGCTCTTCGGCGACGAATTCCCGCAGTTTTAGCTCTTCTGTGAGAAGATCGACAAATTGCTTCTCCATCTCTTTGCTCAGTTCGGGATCATTCTTTCCGCAGTCTGTTACAGAAATCGAGTAAAAAAAAGTAAAAAATTGTTGGCTGGGAAGAATGAGGCCTTCAGAATCTCCTTGGATTTCCAGTGTAATTTTTTTATTTTTTATTTTCAGTAAAAAAAGTTTAGAATGCGAGAAACATTCAAAATGTTGTGGGAGATGGAAGGAAGAAGGAAATCACTTCGCTGCCTACTTTAAGCTCGCCATGGTTGAACGGATAATAAGAATATATATTCTAATAACAAGCACAAAAATCCCGCGGCGGGGCGAAGCCCCACCGCCCCACCGCGCCCATTCCAGCTCTTGAGCGGAGGAGGCAGGGCGGTGAGGTGCGCGCGACCAGCATGTATCCACCCCGCCAAACGAAACCTTAATCACAGAACTTGAATCATCCCCTTTCAGCATTTATTCTGAATTTATTTTCCTAGACGTAACTCAAAGGTTTCATGATATAAGCTGATTCTGCTTCCTATGAACCTTAATGTGTGCTTGGTTGGAAGGAATTGGAAGACGGGAAATGATAGAGAAATTGAATTGAGATTAGTTTAGGCCTAGTTGTTTGGTCGTGGAGAAATTTCGTGAAGAAGAATTACTTTAAATGGAAATATGCATTTGTTCACATTTCCTAGGTAAATAGATTACAATTAAGCTCCGCTTTGTTTGAAGGAAATGAAAGAGAAATGGAAACTTAAATCGCAAAGGAAATTGAGTTGGAACTCATTTTAACCTGCTCAGTTTGATTGCGGATAAATTGAATGATTTTTTCTTGTTTGGTCGAAGAAAAATGTTTATATATACATTTTATTACTAGGAACAAGAGTCATTTCTTTATGTGGCATGTAAAAGTGCATGATACATATATATATTGTTAGAAGTTTATTTTTCTCATACTTTTACTTTTTGCCCTTGTGTATCCCTCCTAATATAGGAGAGAGCCTCCTCTTTTCTCAAGAATACTCTTATTTTACTTCTTCGACATGGTATCAAAGCCCATGCACCAAGTGCCCTAGCCGTTCACTTCCGCCAATCCCGCTTCCACTGTTCTCGCTTCCGCCGATCAGCGTCTTCGTCGCTTTTCTCGCTCGTTTCCGTCCCGCAAGCGCCGGTCCTTCCTCTTCCCGCAAGCGCCGGTCCTTCCTCTCCCTACAAGAGCCGCTCCTTCCTCTCCCTGCAAGAGCTGCTCCTTCCTCTCCCCGCAAGAGCCGCTCCCGCCTCTTCCCGTATGCGCCGTTCGGCGCCGGTCTTCCCCACCCATGCATGGATACCTGAGTTTTCTCTTGACGCCGGATTTATGCAGGGATAGTCTCAGGTGTTTGTTTCCCTCCGAGCATGGATGTCTCTTCCTCCTTGCGTGATTGCGCTTCGCCGTGGCTTCTCCTTTTTCTATTAGTGAGATTTTTCTCATTTCGCAGTTTGGTGTAGTTCTTTCTCTTCACCTGTGATATCGGGAAGTGGTGAAACTCCGGATGTCTCCTCCGACGGGAGTGCTCCTCCGGATTCTCTGCCTTCTGCTGGATCTCTTTGTGCCACTCATGATCACGAGACTCCTCAGATTACTACTATAAAGTTGGATGGGACAAATTATCTTTCGTGGGCTCGTTCTGTTACTTTGGCCCTCAAGAGCCGCCGTCTCTCTGGCTACCTCAGTGGTACTACTAGGGCACCAACTCCTACCTCTCCATATTGGCCACAATGGGAATCCAAGAACTCATTGGTAATGTCCTAGCTGGCCAACTCTATGCAGGAGTCTAGTACCCGCAACTACCTCTTTCGGGACACTGCGGACGACATTTGGAAGCGTGTTGAGATTACCTACTCCTGTCGTGGCAATGCGACTCAGATTTTTCAATTGCGGCGACGGGTTTTCCTTTTGCGCCAAGGGAATCGTCCTCACGTTGCCTACTACAAGGAGTTTACCCAACTTTACCAAGAGTATGACCATTTCGATTCACTTACACTTGTCTCCCATGAGGATGAAGTGCTGGTCCATGCCCGGGAGGAACGCAACCAGATATTTGTGTTGGGTTTTAAAGGATAGCACAACACTTGTGCACGCAGTGGAAATAAAGAACAAGAATACCCAAGAGAGTTCGGATCTAGCGATGAACATTAATCAATAAAAAAAATGCAGTAAATAAAATTACCTCTGTGGGATTGAGTCTATACTCAACCTAGATTCTCCAAAAGATCTGTCAATCACTAAGCGGCTAGAGTCCTTAGTGCAGAATAGTGTCCGCATCTCTACAGGAAATCCACACGAACGGGAGAACCCGTAAACTCTTGTCGAACAAGAGCTAGGTTGGGAGAAGCCACTAGGCGTCTTCACAGACTGCTAGGTCTGTTACAGAAGAGGCGGCGGCGACACTCGCCGGAATCAGGCTAAGTGACGGCGACGGGATCGGCAAAGGCGGAACCGCTTCCGTCGGCCTTTTAGGTTTCAGGTTTTTGCACAGTGCGGATCGTGTGCTTAGACCCGAAAACCTTCTATTTATACCCAAAGGTATAAACAGAAAAACCCGTCGTTATACGCAGACCCAAGACTCGGAATACAGAAATTCGACCAGACAACTCTTGTCTCGACGAATCGTCGAGTATCCATAACATATTCGACGAATCGTCGAGTATACAAAACCATACACGACGAATCGTCGAGTATCCATAAGATACACGACGAAGGCGTTGAGTGAACTCAACGCACTCAACGCTCTCAGCGCCAAACCTGTCGAATCAACATTTGCCTCGACGTAGGCGTTGAGTGAACTCAACGCACTCAACGCCTAAGTGTCAGATTCGTCGAATTAACCTTTGACTCGACGAAGGCGTTGAGTGAACTCAACGCACTCAACGCCTGAGAAACAGACTCGTCGAATCAACACTTTGACTCAACGAATCGTTGAGTGAACTCAACGCACTCAACGCTTAAGTGCAATACTCGACGAATCAACACTTTGACTCGACGAATCGTTGAGTAAACTCAACACACTCAACGCCACCATTCGACGAGTCAACACTTGACTCGACGAAAGCGTTGAGTGGTCTCAACGCACTCGACGCTTTCCAAGCCTGGCTGAGCTAAGTCTTTTTCCACTCATCATATGAGCAAAACCATACTAATCCAATCTCCCAATTTCTCCTCTTACTTCCTTACCTGAGGTGTATAGTTTGGTTCAACAAGAATATGATCGTCGGCAGATTCATTTACTCGACACTGTTGCTGAGGGCTCTGCTCTTGTCGTTCGGTTCAGTCCCGGGGGCCACTCTTTTCGTGACACTAGGTCCAAGTCTATGGACAAGGATCATTTGATGTGTCATTATTGTGGGAAAGTCTGCCATACTCGGGACACTTGCTTTAAGCTTCATGACTTTCCTTCTCCTCGTGGGGGTCCTGCTCCGTGTGGCGGTTGTGGCTCTGATTGCAATCTGGTTCGACCTGACGATCCCGCTCCTTATGGTGGACCTACTCCCCATGAGGTTCCTTCTGCCATTTCTGCTGAGGAGATTCTCGCCTTCCGCCACTTAATGTTTGGCCACTCCTTCGAGTCTGTCAGCTCCTCATATGCCCATCAGGGAGTTCCAGGTGCTCACTCTGACACCGCTTGCTTTTCTACCTAGTGGATCATTGATTTCGGTGTCACAAACCACATGACTGGTTCTGCTACAGGTTATATTCCTTTGTCTGGTAGGGACAAAATGAGCATTACTGATGGATCTCTTCCTTCCATTGCTGGGAAAGAGTCCATTCCTTATTCCTCCCTCACCCTCTCTTCGATATTCCATGTTCCTAAGTTTACCCGCAACCTGTTTTCCATTAGCCACCTTACTAATTATATAGATTGCTCTGTAACCTTTTTTCCCTTCCCGTGTGTCTTTTAGGACCTGAAGAAGGGGAAGATGATTGACTCTGGTAGACTGTGTGATGTCCTCTACCTGTTTGACCCCTCCAACTCCGCCTGTGCTCTGAAGGCTCTTTATGCTGCTCAGACCTATGTGGACTCCTGGCACTACCGCTTAGGTCATCCTTCTCTATCTACTATGCATATTTTATATTTGCATATGTCAAATGTATCTTTGAATACTTTTAAATGTGATGTGTGTGCTCTTGCTAAACATCATCATGCTTCTTTTAATCATGTGTCTACTCCTAGTTTTTCTCCTTTTGATATGATTCATATTGATGTTTGGGATCCATGCTCTGTTACCTCTAATTTCTGATTTCCACTGGTTTATTACGTTTATCGGTTGTTTTTCTCGTTATACGTTGGTCTACTTGATGAAACACAAATTATGTTTTCCCCCTATTTCAATGTTTTCATAAGATGGTGGCTACTCAGTTTAATGCTACCATTAAAGTTTTGCACAGTGATAATGGTAGGGAGTACGTCGACTCCTCCTTTGAGTGTTATCTTAGTGAACAGGGCATTATACATCAGACATTGTGTGTTTATACCCAGACTCAGAATGGGGTCGTCGAACGCAAGAATCAACATCTTCTAGAGATAGCTCGTTGTCTCCTCCTGAAGATGCACCTCCTTAAGTATTTTTGAGGTGATGCGGTTCTTACTGCGGCATACCTCGTTAGTCGTTTGCCGACTCGTGTCCTTGGGCACAAATCACCTATTGAAGCTCTTTTTGTCCAAATTTGATCCTCGTGCCCTCAATTGTATTTTTATTGGGTATTCTCCTTCCCAGAAAGGATACAAATGCTTCCATCCAGCTTCCATAAACACCTTCGTTATTATGGATATCACGTTTCGGGAGTCTGAGTTCTACTACAAGCCCTCACTTCAAGGGGAATCTTACCCAATGGAAGTGAGCTATCTTCCTCTTCCTATTCCTCCTCTGGTGACTATTTCTACTCCTCCTCCTTCTGTGACTACTCCTCATGTGACCGCTCCTATGACTGCTCCTCCTTTACAGGTGTATACTCGGCGAAAAAGAGGTCTAGGTACATCGACATCTCTCAGGCTATCCGCTCCAATACCGGACCCTTCTTTGGGCTTTCAAGGTAACTGTACCCAACATCCGATGTCCTACTTTGTGTCCCACAACTCATTATCTCCCTCACATAAACTCTTCATTCTCTCTCTCTCCTTCATTTTTATCCCCTTAACTTGGCAAAATGTTATTGCTCACCAAAAGTGGAGGGATGCTATGTGTGAGGAGATGTTGGCACTGGAAAAGAATTGCACATGGGACTTGGTCCCTTTGCCACCTTGCAAGACAGTGGTAGGGTGCAGGTGGGTGTTCTCCGTCAAGCAGAACTCTGAAGGTGTTGTTGAGCGGTACAAGGCTCGGCTGATGGCTAGGGGCTACACCAAGAACATGGGGATTGACTACCAAGAAACATTTTCCCATGTGGCAAAGATGAATTCTATAAAAGTTTTGCTCTCATGTGCCGCATGAAAAGGGTGGACTTTGGCCCAGTTAAATGTGAAAAATGTGCTTCTTCATGGGGCCTTGAAAGAAGAAGTCTACATGTCGTTACCGTCTGATCTTACCCTAGCAGGATCTGGGGGAAAGGTATACAGGTTGAAGAAAGCATTATATGGCTTAAAACAGTCTCCTCGGACCTGATTTAAGAGATTTCACAGAACTATGGTCATATTTGGATACTCCCAGAGCAACATTGATCATACTTTATTCGTAAGGCACAACCATAGGAGACTCACTGCTCTTATTATTTATGTGGATGGTATTATCATGGGCGATAATACTGAAGAAATCCAGACTTTGAAACAAAGACTGCAAAGGAGTTTGAAGTAAAAGACCTAGGAAATCTCAGATACTTCCTAGAAATTGAAGTCGTTCGATAAAAGCGTGGTATATTCATATCTCAAATGAAGTGTATCCTTGACTAGCTTCAGTCGTGTGGGATGAGTAGATGTAGACTTGCTGACGCCCCAATTGAAGTCAACCACATAATGGGTAGAGATGATGGAGAAGTGATTGCTGATATTACTGAATTCAGGTCGCCTTACCTATTTATCACATACTCGTTCAGATATTTCATATGTCGTTGGTGTCATCAGTCAGTTCATGCATTCACCTAAAACACGTCACTTAGAAGTTGTCTACCGTATTCTTCGGTATCTCAAGTCCTCTCCTGGAAAGGGTATCATGTTCTCCGTGAGTAAAGAACTGACTGTTGAAGTCTATACTGATGTTGATTGGGCGGGTTAATTGATGACAGGAGGTCCACCTCTGGTCATTGTTCTTTAGCTGGAGGTAATTTGGTAACGTGGAGGAGTAAAAAACATGTGGTTGGCAGGTCAAGTGCAGAGGGAGAATTTAGAGCTATGGCGCATGGGATTTGCGAATGACTGTGGATTAAATCTCTTTTGAATGATCTTGGCATGAAAAACAAAGACCCTGTAAAACTTACTACGATAGCAAAGCCTCCATTAACATTGCTAACAATCCCGTCCAACATGACGGCACAAAGCATGTGGAGGTTGATCGCCACTTCATCAAAGAGTATATAGAAAAAGGAATTGTGAGCACATCATTTGTCCCTTCAGATCAATAGCTAGCGGATGCTCTCACCAAGGGGTTAAGTCAGAACGCATTCGAAAAGAATATGTGCAAGTTTTGCATGCAAGATATCACACGCCCACCTTGAGGGGGAGTGTTAGAATTACGTTATTTTACTCATGTTTTTACTTTATTACCCCTGTGTATTTCCCTCCTATATATAGGAGAGAGCCTCCTCTTTTCTCAATAATACTCTTATTTTATTTCTCCAACATATATATATATATATATATATTTATATATTTATATATTTATATATATATATTAGTATATTTTTAGATTTTTTATGAGCCTGGGAGCGTTGTCGCGTAGGGGCAGCGTCGGAGGCTAGTGTCGCTGCACTCACATAGGTTCGGAGGCCCGTACCGCTGCACTCACGTAGGGTCGAAGGCCCGTTCCGTTGCACTCACGTAGGACCGGAGGCCCATCCCTGTCACTCGTGTGTGTGTGTGTATGTATATATGTGTGCGTGTGTAAATATTTATATTTGTTTTAGTGCATATATACACATGCAATGATAAACTTATATAAAATTGAATATCAATCTAGGCTGAACTAAGAATTTGTAGAAGCAAATTTGTCAGATCGTGATCCGGATAGTGGGATCATACAATCCTGAATCGAGAAACCTATATATATCTCGTTGTTGATTGGTTTTGGCTCCTCGTTTAGAATTTTGATCTATATTGTAGGATTGGTAGGATTGTGATCCTAGGATCGATCCGGATCTAGATTACAATTAAAGGATGTGGATCCAATTAGATCCATATCCGCATTATAATTAATACAATATGTTGTTCTGCACTCTAATTCCACCTTCTAGACTCCTGAATCCTAAGTCATTATGAGCAACGGCCATCCGAGACTAGTAGGCGCAAGCACAATGGTCCCGGCTTCCTCTAGTGGCACTCCACTACTCTAGGTAGCAGAAATTCCCCTTCAGTGGTCCTTTGGCTTCCGCGGCTCGACGGAGCACCCCTCCAGTGGGCCTCCACCATCGGTCCTTCCTCCTCTCAAGACTTCCAAGCCAACACAGGCCCCGAACTCCCGTTCCTTAATCCTTTTATGCTTAGAATTATAGAAGTATATTTTGGGTTCAAGCACCATTAGCACAGTATCCCAAAAGAAGGTTTTTTGTTCTAAAAGTGATCCAGGCTAGCTACATAGGGTTCAGAATGACAATGTGTTTAAAAAAGTGCAATGTTAATATTGTCAAGTTGTTCGAACTTGTGGTATATATAGGTTGAAATATCATTTGGCCGGGACTAGATGTACAGTGGAAATATGTCCCCATTTACCGAAGGATATGAAGAATTGCTTTTTCAGCATTCTTCAAGCTCATGAAGAAGAGACTCAAAAGAATGAAGAAAATATTAACTTAGATGTCGATTCATCGATTGAAAGGTTGAAGTTGGAAAATCAAATAAACAAAAGGGAAAGGAGCCAAGGGATTATTTTGTTATGTTTCATGCTATCATCTCATTTAATTTCATATTTAAATTTTAGGTGGAATATAGAATCTCACAATAAGAAGAAATTACATTGATGCTCTTGAGCATATTAGTGAGGGGGAATGGAATGATGATGGGAATGAAAGTGGTGATGGTAGCGAATAAGAAAATGCAATGTTTAATGATGAGGATATAATTGATGTACCTATAAAGAAATTGTATTAGTGGTTTTGTGGTTGTCCTTCCATCCTACAACAAAAATTGTTTGATGTTTTTCAGCAACGCATACTTTATATTTATTTGTGTAGAAATTAGAATGATTCAATTGCTAATTATTTCATTTTATATTTTAAGGCTTTATTAGTGAAATTTGTAGGTTCTTACGATCTTCCCGTAGATCCTACGATTCAATCCGATCCGATCCAACCTCGACTACTTTTAATTGATAAAAATTGAATCAAAGTAGATGAGCTAAGTACAGTTCAAATAGATTAAGCTAGTCTACAAATTGGCCTGGTGGAACAAGATCTAATTAAATGGCTTCGAGTCAATTTCAAGCAAGAGTCAGATCACCTCAAGAATGAATCAGCGACATCTCTTAATTTTGGTAATTTTAGTATTCCTCTCAGTGCAATGAGTATCCCTCTAATTCTCATAAGTAGAGAGGGATATGAGAGATGATAGTTTATTAATCTCTAAATAAAAATTACCCTCGGTAAGTTAATATTAGGTGTGCAACATAAAAATAAAATGATAAATTCATTTTCTTGAAGAAGAGCGCTATGGGGGCAAACCTGTAACAGAAAGATTCAAGAGCCCTGCAAAAGAAAAACAGAGACACATTAATAATGCTATAAGATCATCAAGCATAGTAAACTTGGAGCAGGAGGAGACGGCATATGAATAACCAGTTTCTCCACAAGTAATATGCAAGTAGGACATTAGCAGATTTATATCAGGAGGTCAATCCAAGTACTATTTTTTTACAGGTTAGAGTAAAGAAATATCAAAAATTGTAAAATAAGAACATCAAAAATACAGACTAACAAAAATTTAGTTAAACTCGTGTCAGAAAAATAAATAATAGCCGGGAAGGGTGATGTAGGTAAGCAACATGGATGCACAACAATAATGCAATCCTAATGTGAAGTGTAGGAAGATAACTCTATTTTTCCTTGACACTAAATGTAACACACATGCAAAACACAACCATGAAAGATTAGATCACACAAAAGTACTATTTAAGCAAGCGAGCTTAGGATTTCCTCCACGTGGAGGGCTAAAGCAAGAGCGCGAGGAGAGCCAAAACAAAAGCACGCAACGAATATTTCCTGCAAATCACAAAATAAACTAGAACAAAATTACACAAAACTATAGATCAAAAAGAACACAAGTTCACAACACCGTATCTTAATATTGAGAACAAGGATCCATACAACAAGAAGACATAAAGTAAGGGGATGCCGGCAAGGGAGCTAGATCCTGTGGAAGGAGAAGTAAGACCGCTGTCCCGGAAGTGATGATGGCAGTGGATTTGAGGTCATTGGTGGCTTTCAGGGAGGGGTTCTGTAGGGGGAAATGGGGCTGGCGGATGAGGCCTGGCTGAAGGAGATCAAAGACCCAGATGGGGTTCCTGGGAGCTGACGAGAGGGTTCTGCAGGGAGGAAGTTGGGGCTGTCAGATGAGAACTAGCTCGGGGTGATTTGGCTATTTAGGACGTGGATCAGGCTGAGAACTAGCTGGAGGTGATCAGGCTGTCAGATGAGAACTAGCTGGAGGTGATCTGGCTGAGGGACTGGATCGTGGTTGGGATCAGAGAGCTGGGCCAGGGAAAGCCAATCCTGAAGTAGGGATGGGAGGGGCTGCAGCCTGAGTTTTCCAGGAAAGGCTTAGGACTTTCAGTGGGCGTAGAGATGTGAGGTTCCTATAGGTTGGAGGGGGGGTGCGGGATTTCCTGGGGAAACTGACGGTTCTCCGTGGAAATTTGGGGAGGAGGTGGGCTGCATTTAAGAGACGATACAAAGAGGGTACAAGGAGTCATCACCTGGGGTCTCATAGAGCCGTCACCGTGAGAGCATCACCGGATTTTGAGAAAAACATTTCTCTAAAATCTACAATGAAAAGATGGCTGCCTCCCTTGCTCTTATTTATAACAACACAACATTAGGGCATCCCGACCAAGGTTGTCAGGATCGAGATCCTAGATGAGATCATTTTGAGGTTGGATCGGATTGGATGATAGGATAAGATCGAGGATCGCTTTACAAAACCTGGATCGATTTACAAAATTTGATCCGGATCGCGATCCTGACAACATGGATCCCGACATCAACAATTATGATTGGATGAGACTGCCAATTACCCGTCCCGATCTCACTGAATAATTAATGAAAATAATAAAGTAATATATGAAAAAATATGTAGAAAAAATTTCGGACGCATGTGTGGAGTCGGATCGTTGATTCAGTCAAGTCATCCTACGTGAATACACGGACGTGTACCCCGTCTTGCAGCAAGCCATATCCGGTTGTGGATCCCCATCAACTCCCCATGACTACAAAGCCTTTATCTCAAGTGAATGTGAATGGAGACAATTATACTATAGCCAAAGTTCAGAGGTGAGTCGGTCAAGATCCGCGGGTGCTATCCAGGTTTTAACGGTGAAGGGGCACCCTCATTAGTGAACCAAGTATCGTCATGAGGGATCGTCTGAAGATGGGACATACTCATGTGATAATATCTCAGCGATGCTCTCTGCACTCAACTCATATGATTGTGGTTCTGGTGCGATCAGTGATGCCAATGGTGAATCCTTAGAAGACTGGCCCAAAGGTGAGTGGAGCTTAGGAGTGAACTGGGTGTGGAACTGAGGATGTGGAGCTATAGACTCAGGAAGGTCTCCAGGACCACATACTTACAAGGCTCGTAATGTGGCGGCAGGTCCTCAACATTAAATATTGGAGGGATACCCATGCTCGTAGGCATATCAAGCTCGTAGACATTTGAATTGATTCATCTCATGGCTGTGTATGGACCCATTCGCTTAGCACTCAATTTTTTAGTAGGCCCTGAGGAAGCCTCTTAGCGTGGATTCTCATCACCTGTTCGCCTTCATGAAATATCTGTTCTCACCTATTAACATTTGCATGTGATTTATAAGATTCATTACTAGATGTGATCTGTCATCAGCCCAACTCATGTAACTTATGCAAATGACATGTAAAGGACTCAGTTGACTTGCTGGTGCGGGTCTTTAGAAGAACGGGGATAAGTTTGATAGGCTTCCTAGGCATGTACCCTAGTACTACATGAAATGGACTTAACCCAATAGACCTATTGACTGAACTATTATAAGCGAACTCCGCAACGAGGAGGATCTAATCCCAACAAGATGCATGCTCACCCATTAGACACCTAAGCAAATTTCCTAGACTCATATTAACCACCTCAGTTTGTCCATCAGTCTGAAGGTGATAAGCCTATGAAAATTTCAGAATCATGCCAGTTTGTGTCATAGAATCTTCTATAAAAAACCCATGAATCTTTCAGAATCATGCCAGTTTGTGTCATAGAATCTTCTATAAAAAACCCATGAATCTCACATCTCTGTTGAACACTACGGACTTTGGTAGACTGTGTACCTAAAGACGTCTTTCACGAGCAATGATGTGACATGAGGTCCATTTGCAATCTTGATGCACGCAATGAAATGAGCCATCTTCAAGAATCGATCGACGATGACATAAATATAGTCGTGCTTCCTAAGAGTGTGAGATAGCCAGAGCATGAAATCCATACTACTATCTATCCAAGGATGGCGTGGAACTGGCAAAATAGAGTACAAATTGGTGTTCTGTTTAGTTCCCTTGGATGTTTGACTAGTACGACAATGTCGGATGACGCAAGCCATATCCTTCTTCAGGCTCGGCTAATAGAAACGGTCATCAACAAGAGCTATCGACTTATACATACTGAAATGACCGACGGTGACGCCCGCATGCATCTCCCGGATCGGATAATCACGATATGAGGCCTTATGTATGAATAGGCAAGAGCCCGGTATAAATAAACCACAATAATCAGGAATTCATCAGTAAGCTCCAGGGGATCTCTCGATAACGCGTCATATATCTCATATAAATCAGGACAAGTCGGATAGTCAGTGACAAGTCTCTCAAACTCATCCACAAGTGCACTCAGTGTCTGTAACAATATACTTCAATGGCTCAGAATGTCCACGAATTTGTTCTAAACACCCGCGCGATGTTTAAGAACATAGTGAAAATCCTGCAGGTACACGACCCACTTGGCGTGCTGATGCCCTAACTTCCTCTGTGAATCTAAGTAACGCAATGCTTGATGATCAAAGTAGAGCACAAACTCCCAAGGTAGGAAGTAGTGCCACTAGTGGAGCAAATACTGAACAATAACATAAAATTCTCGATCATAGTTTGAGTATTTCTGCTTGACTTCGTTCAATTTCTCACTAAAGTAAGAAATCAGATGTCCCTTTTTACTCAATACACCGCCAATGCCAACGCCAAAGATGTCGCACACGATCTCAAATACCCTACTGAAATTAGGGATTCTCAAAATAGGGGTGGTCGTCAATGTTGAAACCGAAAAATCGGTCCCTGTGGAGTCCGACCCTTGCGGAAGGGGTGATCGCACACTTACTTCTCTACTCACAAGCCCAAGGGACAAGGGAGAGGGACCGGGAACAGACCCAAGGCTTCAGCACGGAGGTCCCACCACACACCCGGAAGATCTTAGAGCGCTTCCCCTCCTTAGCCAAGTGCTGAAGCTAAGGTACCTCAGAAAGCGCTAGAAGACCGGGCACAAGAAAGCGTGCCTTCTGAGGTATCCCTTGGATCCTATTTATAGGAATAGATGGTCTGGAAATAACCAGACGTCACTGTTTTCGAGGACTGTAGGCAATCCAAGGGGGATAACATGGTAAAAACACCCCACAACTGAAGGGCGGGCCGGCCCTGAGAAGAGCTCACTGAGTGGGGGCGGCGAGTACGGGCGCGAGAAGGCCTCCCCTGCGCCGAGGGGAAGAGCGGCGGATGAACTCGCCTCTCGCAGCGCCGCGGACCTGACTCGCCTCGCCTCAAGCCTGGGAAGGTCGGGCCTGAAGCCCCTGTTCGCCGATGACGGTCGCGTTGGTACTCGCCGACCCCATGGCTCTAGACGAGCACGTACTCGGCCTGGCCAACGATGAACGGCTTCCTCTCGTCGGGCTCAGCTCCACGATCTTCGAGCTCGGCCCGACGATTGCCGAGCACGTACTCGGCCGGGCCTACGATGAACGGCTTCCTCTCGTCGGGCTCAGCTCCACGATCTTCGAGCTCGGCCCGACGATTGCCGAGCACGTACTCGGTCGGGCCTACGATGAACGGCTTCCTCTCGTCGGGCTCAGCTCCACGATCTTCGAGCTCGGCCCGGCGATTGCCGAGCACGTACTCGGCATGCTGGGCTCGGCATACCCTGCTGAACTTGCCTGAGGCTCGGGGGTGATCTGGGTCGGCCGGATCGGCTCCTGTTAGCCCACTCGCTGGATACGGGATTGTACACAATCCCCGCTCTTTGCGAGGTTGTCACATACTCGGAAAGAAACATCCAACCCACTAGGATCCTGCGAGTGCGACAGGAGCCGAAAAGAATCTCTTGGTAGGTCCCACCGATGGCTATATATACATGCCCTGCCTGCTCGACTGACCCCCGCCCCTCTCTTTACTTAAGCCCTGCCGAGATGCCACTCCCGAAAGAAGTCATGGAACGACTCGCGAAATCACGCGGGGAGACCGCCCTTCGCGCCGCGGCCCTGACGGATCTGAGCGCCCCGGCCCGCCGTTTTGCTGAATTCGGCTCGGCCAAGAGGGCGAGGCCCTTTCCTCCCGAGGCCGAGCACATCTTTGCTGACCTAAAGAACACTTTGGCCAATGGCTCCGACTCTTCCAACCGTTCTGCCCTGGCCCCTCATGACAAAGACTTTGTGGATCTTACCGCCGAACAGGACCAAGGCGGCGAGGTCTCCACACCAAGGGTCGAGAGTCTATCTGCCAAGGGGCCTGAGTCATCCTCTGACCCGCGCCCGCGAGACTCGCCCCTTGTCACCAAAATCGTGGAGCCAAACTCGCGGGGGTCGGTATCGCCGGCTCGCCTTCACTCTCAACATCCCTCCTCTGCTCCTGCGGCTACTGGGGTGGATGCCGAGCATACACCCGCTCCTGCTTCCCCCCAGGATACTGAAGGTATGCCCCTGACCTCCTCATTTTGCGTCTGATTCTAACTGGCGCTCGCCCCTCCCACTCGCTATCTTGACTTCCCTGTGGAGGCCTCCCGGACCCAGCCGCGACTGATAACTCCGCCGAACGGGCCGTTTACTCTCCTCTTCCATCGCCGCGCGCCTTGGACGTCTTCCTGGACTCGGAGGTGGACATCCCCGAACGGTCGAGGCGAAGCCAACTGGTCCTGAAGAAGCTAGTGCGCGAGCTCCATGAGCTGAAGAAAGACAACTCCAGGCTGCAGGACGAGTGCGCGCAGCTTGCCGGCGAGGCGAGGATCAGCTCGGCGTACGCGGCGACATCTTCCTCCATACTTTTTGACGAGATTGACGAGAACCTGCGAGCGGCGAACAGGAACCTGGGGCAGCTTCGGCAACTCTTTGCGCAGCGGCTGGCGGCATCGGGTCGGCGAGACCGGGGTAATTGAGGACGGCTCTCTTGCGAGCCGACCGGTACTCGCCCCCACTGTCGCTTGGTCTATGCGCGCGCTTTTCTGCTTTTCTTTGCTCTGGACAATTTTCTTTTTAATGCTAAATAAAGTGTATAAATTTTTATCACGCGAGCAAGTCTTTTCTTCTTCGAGCGGTGCGTGCCTTTTCGGATTCCTTAGCTAGGCTCGCCTAGGTCGGCGAGTAGAGAGCGACGAGACGGGATACGCGAAGCGGGGTATGCGAGTCGGGCTGGTCAGTCGGTTTCGCTTCCCCCTCTTTTTCTATAAATAGGGATCCCCACCTACCCCCGGCTACGCCTTTATTGCCTTCTCATTCCTTCCTTTCCTTGCCCTCCCTACCTACTGCTCGCGTGCTTTCGTCCCCTCAGCGAGCATGGGTAAAGGAAACCCCGACTCCGAGGGCCGCTCCAAGTGCGCCCAGAACTTCGCGGACCACTGTTTCTTCGAGGGGAACACCACGGCGAGCGAGCTCGCCGAGTTTGTGGCGGACTATGTCCCTGCCGGCTTTGTGGCCCGCCTCCCGGCGGAGCATGAGGCCATCAACTCGTTCTTTGAGGACGAGCTCGCCTTCCCCATCTCGCACTTTGAGGTGGGGTTGCGCTTGCCGCTCTGGCCGGAGGTCCGCCAGGTACTCAAGTACTATGGCGCTGTGCCCGCGCAGCTCAACCCCAACGCCATCGCCATGATAGTGGGGTTTGCCTGCTACCTCCGCCGAGAGCGGATCGAGTTCAACCTCACCGTCTTCCGCAAGCTCTTCTCCTACAAAGCCAACGCCGACGGGATCACCTTCTTTGGCGGCACATCCATAAAGATCCGCGAGGTCGCCAACAAAAATCACAACTGGATGTCGAAGATCGCCTTCATCCGGGGCGACCTCGGCAATATCCCCTTCTCGCCCTTGCAGAAGAGCGAGGAGGTGTATCGGCCGCCATCCGTGTCTGGTAATGACGCCGAGCTCCACACGTTTTTCCTGTACAAGGACTTCGAGGTCGCCTTCCTCCGTCGCGGTCTCGAATCCCTGCCGCCTATCCTTCCTGGTGAAGGTTTGCCTCGCCCACCTTCCGCTCGCCATTTGGCCTAACCGATCAGAACCTTATTTTTCGGCTAAGTCTTTTTTGCAGGGGAGCGACTGATCCCGGTGAACCCTCCCTTCGCCGACCCGGGAGTGTTTTCGGACCCGCTCGAGCGGGCCCGGGCCGCGGCTGAGGCGTGTCGAGAAGAGAAGGTCAGAGGCAAGCCTTCCAGCAAGAGGCGGCTGGAGCTTGGGGGGCCGAGCTCGGTCCACCGCCCCTCGGCCCCTAAAAGGGCGAGGGTGGTCTCGCGAGGCCTTCCACAGCAGCCCGCGTCGCCCGTCAGGTTCATGAGCTCGCCGGAGGTTTTTTCCGACGAAGCCCCGGCGAGCCCACTGAAGGAGACATCATCCCCCCGCGAGAAGAGGCGCGGGTCCTCCTCTCCTCCTTCCGTCGAGGAGGTTGCCCCCAGTGGCTCGGGAGCTCCGAAGGACCACCCCCACTTCGGGAAGGGGGGAAGGAGCAAGGATGTGGCCGGCGAGCCGATGCTGCTCTGGGATGAGGGGGCCCACCGTGTCTCTGTCTCTACTCGCGCTCCTTCCTGGGGAGCTCGCCGGCCTCCCACGGGCCACGCGTTTGCCCTTGGCTTCGGCCTCTATGGCCGGGAGGGCGTCGATGCCTACAAGAACCTGACTCCTCGGCAGATAGGCCACGAGGGCCTGCAGGCGCATCTGAGGGCCTTCGAACTTCACCATATGATGGTCCGCCGCGGCTTCCAGCTCAGCCAACTCCTGATCAAAGCCGAGCAGGAGCGCGACCCGGCGGCGGAGAAAGCTGCTGACGCGGAGCGGCGGTTCGGCATTGCCGAGCGCTTACTCGACGAGGCCTCGGGCGGGCTGGTAAGAGTCGACCAACCCTCGTTTTAACTTGGAAAATATTTTTCAGAGAGTTTGACCCTTTTGCTTTTCAGGATGCCGAGTCCGCCAAGGTGCTGCAAGCCCGTGCCAGCGAGTTGGAGGGCGAGACTGCCCTGCTGCGGCTCCGCCTCGCGGATCAGGAGGCCAGCTCGCGCGAGCAGGAGGCCCTTGCTGCTCGGTCGGCGACCGAGATGGAGGCGCTAAAGGAGCAGAATCGCTGTCTCCAAGGCGAGGTCCGCCGGCTGACGGAAGCCCTCTTCCCCCCAGACAGTGCCGAGCCACCTTTTCCCTACAAGCGGCCCCGGGTTTTCGGCGAGGGGGAGGTTATGGAGCGGCTGCGAGTCAACTCGATCGAGTCTGCCGAATGCCTCCTGAACGCCATGAAGGGATCGGGGATTCTGGCCGAGGGCTGCGAGGAGGTGGCGGTCCGAGATCTTCTGCCGAGCCTGTTCCCGCCGTCTCCGCCCAGCGAGAAGGAGGAGAGCTTTGGCTCCCTCTTTGATGGGGCGAAGGGCAAGGAAAGGTCGCTCGGAGGAGAGGAGGAGGATCGTCATTCAGGAGAGAAGGGCGAGAGCTGACCGAACTCCCCCCCCCCTTCTTTTTTTTCTATTGTCTTCTTGTAATCATTCCCCCCCCCCCTTTCCTGTAATCTTGCCGGGGCGAGCCCTTCCCCTTTTTGCGAATATAATGAAAAGAATTTTAATTCTAACTCTTTTTTACCTTCAGCGCTAGAATGCACCTGAGTTAGGATTCGCGCTAGGCGAGAGGCCTTGAGCATTGGCAGCGACCAGACTCGCGACTTCTCGGCCTACTCGCCGTGTGACTTTTGCGAGAGCGGACGCCGCAGGCGTCCGCCTATCATCCGGGAAAAGATCTTCTGCCGAGCAGACCCCTGCAAGTCCAGGCTCGCGCGGGAGGCACAGTTTTCCTTCGACTAGGTGGGGCAAAAAATCCTTTCTAGTCAGAAGACCAAGGGAAACAGGACCCCTTGGACCCCCTGATTGTTGAACATCCTCAGGGCTCAGCCCCAGGGTCATAGCGACGTCTATCGAGACCCCGGCCCTGCCAGCTTGGAGGGAGTCTGGCAGCGGGAGAATCGAGACCTAACCCCAGAGCGAGAACGCTTAGAATATCTTCCTCTCCCGGGTGCTACCACCAGGCCCGTCAGCTAGATGGGAGCCTGAGGGCGGGTGTTGAACATCCTCCGGGCTCAGCTCCAGGGTCATGACGACGTCCATCGAGACCCCGGCCCTGCCAGCTTGGAGGGAGCCTGGCAGCGGGAGAATCGAGACCTAACCCCAGAGCGAGAACACTTAGAATATTTTGCTCTCCCGGGTGCTACCACCAGGCCTGTCAGCTAGATGGGAGCCTGAGGGCGGGTGTTGAACATCCTCCGGGCTCAGCTCCAGGGTCATGACGACGTCCATCGAGACCCCGGCCCTGCCAGCTTGGAGGGAGCCTGGCAGCGGGAGAATCGAGACCTAACCCCAGAGCGAGAACGCTTAGAATATTTTCCTCTCCCGGGTGCTACCACCAGGCCCGTCAGCTAGATGGGAGCCTGAGGGCGGGTGTTGAACATCCTCCGGGCTCAGCTCCAGGGTCATGACGACGTCCATCGAGACCCCGACCCTGCCAGCTTGGGGGGAGCCTGGCAGCGGGAGAATCGAGACCTAATCCCAGAGCGAGAACACTTAGAATATTTTCTTCTCCCGGGTGCTACCACCAAGCCTGTCAGCTAGATGGGAGTCTGAGGGCGGGTGTTGAACATCCTCCGGGCTCAGCTCCAGGGTCATGACGACGTCCATCGAGACCCCGGCCCTGCCAGCTTGGAGGGAGCCTGGCGGCGGCAGAATCGAGACCTAACCCCAGAGCGAGAACGCTTAGAATATTTTCCTCTCCCGGGTGCTACCACCAGGCCCGTCGGCTAGATGGGAGCCTGAGGGCGGGTGTTGAACATCCTCCGGGCTCAGCTCCAGGGTCATGACGACGTCCATCGATACCCCGGCCCTGCCAGCTTGGGGGGAGCCTGGCAGCGGGAGAATCGAGACCTAACCCCAGAGCGAGAACACTTAGAATATTTTCCTCTCCCGGGTGCTACCACCAGGCCTGTCAGCTAGATGGGAGCCTGAGGGCGGGTGTTGAACATCCTCCGGGCTCAGCCCCAGGGTCATGACGACGTCCATCGAGACCCCGGCCCTGCCAGCTTGGGGGGAGCCTGGCAGCGGGAGAATCGAGACCTAACCCCAGAGCGAGAACACTTAGAACATTTTGCTCTCCCGGGTGCTACCACCAGGCCTGTCAGCTAGATGGGAGCCTGAGGGCGGGTGTTGAACATCCTCCGGGCTCAGCTCCAGGGTCATGACGACGTCCATCGAGACCCCGGCCCTGCCAGCTTGGGGGGAGCCTGGCAGCGGGAGAATCGAGACCTAACCCCAGAGCGAGAACACTTAGAATATTTTCCTCTCCCGGGTGCTACCACCAGGCCTGTCAGCTAGATGGGAGCCTGAGGGCGGGTGTTGAACATCCTCCGGGCTCAGCCCCAGGGTCATGACGACGTCCATCGAGACCCCGGCCCTACCAGCTTGGGGGGAGCCTGGCAGCGGGAGAATCGAGACCTAACCCCAGAGTGAGAACACTTAGAACATTTTGCTCTCCCGGGTGCTATCACCAGGCCTGTCAGCTAGATGGGAGCCTGAGGGCGGGTGTTGAACATCCTCCGGGCTCAGCCCCGGGGTCATGAAGACGTCCATCGAGACCCCGGCCCTGCCAGCTTGGAGGAAGCCTGGCAGCGGGAGAATCGAGACCTAACCCCATAGCGAGAACGCTTAGAATATTTGCTGAGTGTTTTTGATGCTCTTCCATGGAAGTTCCGCCACATCGCATGTCATTGTTACGATTATTGTAAAAAAGGAGTTAAATACATTGCATTTGAAAAAAGCTGAGGCACGTACAAACATTCAGGGATAGAAGCGTTTCAGGTCGTCGCCGCTCCAGGTGTGGCTCAAAGTCTCGCCTTCCACATTTTGAAGGTGGTATCCTCCCGATTTTAATGCCTCCTTTACGATGTAGGGCCCCTCCCAGTTTGGATGGAGCTTACCCACGGCCGCCGATCTTCCCGCCGCATCTACCTTCTTTAGAACCAGGTCGTCTTCCACGAACTGCTTGACCCGGACATGCTTGTCGAAATACTTGTCATTCTCCGCTTGACTTCCTCCTGCCGAACCGCGGAGAGGTCGCGCACTTCCTCTATCAAGTCCAAAGAGAGCCGTTGTTCTCCCTCATTCTCAACTCTTCACTCCTCCCTTCCAGCTTCTGCCTCAGCGACCCTGGGAGTACGGACCTCAAGTTCAATGGAGAGCACCGCCTCGCTTCCGTGAGATAGTTTAAAGGGTGTCTCCCCCGTGGCGGTGTTGGGGGTAGTCCTCAGGGCCCAGAGGACCGAGGGGAGTTGCTCTACCCAATTCTCCTTCAAATTCTCCACCTTCTTTTTCAGGAGGTTCACGATAATCTTGTTGGCCGCCTTTACCTGCCCGTTGCTCCTTGGGTGGTGGACAGAGGCGAATCTGAGGTCGATCCCGAGCTCTCCACAGAACTTAATGAACTCATTGCTGGCGAATTGTGGTCCGTTGTCGGTGACGATGGCTTGGGGCATTCCATGCCTGCAGATGATCTCCCCCCATACGAAATTCCGAATGATCTGCGAGGTCACCTTGGTCAAAGCCTTCACCTCCATCCACTTGGAGAAATAATCGATCATTACCAGCAAGAATCTCCTCTGCCCGTTTGCCTGGGGGAAGGGACCTACCAGGTCCATTCCCCAAATTGCGAAAGGCCAAGGGGTCGTGATACTCCTGAGTCGCTGAGCCGGTTGCAGTTGGAGGGGGGCAAACAGTTGACACTTATAGCATTTTTTGACAAATTCTAAGGCATCGTGCCCCAGGGTAGGCCAGAAGTAGCCCTGCCTGATGATCCTTCCCTCCAGGGTCCGACCTCCCGAATGACTCCCACATTCCCCGGAGTGGACTTCTTCCAAAATCCTCGACACCTCCCCCTCCGCCACGCAACAGGCTAGTAATCCCGAAAGGGTCTTGCGGTAAAGTTGCCCGTCGCGCAAAAGGTAATATGTTGACTTATACTTGAGCTTCTTCCTATCCATCCCTTCTGGGTATTCTCCTGTGGACAGGTAGGTAGTGAATGGGTCCATCCATGTGGACCGCCGATCTATCTCCATCAACTCTCCTTCCTCCAGGGATGGGTGGAAAAGGTCCGTGATAGTGCCCCCCACCCGAGGGCCGCGCTTGGCGAGGTGGTCGACTTGTTCATTTTCCTCCCGTGGCACATGCTGAATGGAGAAGGTCTGGAACCCCCCGATAATTCCCTTAACCTTGGCCAGATATCGTTGCAGGGTGGGCTCCCTTGCCTCGAACTCCCCGTTGATCTGGGAGGCTACTACCATAGAGTCAGTGAGGACCTTCACATCATGCACCCCCAATTCCTTGGTCAGGCGTAGTCCTGCGATTACCGCCTCGTACTCGGCCTGGTTGTTGGTTATGGAGAAATGTATCACCACCGTTTGCTCGATCCGGGTCCCTTGGGGACTCTCCAAGACGACCCCAACCCCCAAGGAGTGTTTCCCTGAAGCCCCATCCACCATCACCTTCCAAGGGATGGGGCAAGTGAGTTTGTCTTCTGCTATCTCGACCACATAGTCAGCCAGGAAGTCAGTCATTGCTTGCGCCTTAATTGCGAGCCGAGGGACAAAGGAGATGTCAAACTCGCTCAACTCTACCGACCACTTGGCGAGTCTTCCTGAATGCTCCACTCCCTCGAAGATGCTGCGGAGGGGGTGGTCGGTTACCACCTGGATGGAGTGTGCCTGGAAGTAGGGCCTGAGTCTCCGGGCCGAGATGATTAGAGCGAAGGCCAACTTCTCCAAGATGGGGTAGCGGAGTTCCGCCTTCCTCAGAACCCTACTCACATAGTAGATGGGCAGCTGCTTTCTCCCCTCTTCCCGAACTAAAACAAAACTTACGGCCTCTGCCCCGACCCCTAAATACAAAAACAAGTCCTCCCCCTCCTTTGGCCCTTGGAGCAAGGGGGCCTGAGTCAACTGCCACTTCAAGGCCTGGAATGCCTCCTCGCACTCCAGAGTCCATTCGAACTTCCGACCTCCCCTCAAGGTCTTGAAGAAGGGAGAACACCTCTCCCCGGTCCGGGAGAGGAACCTGCTCAGTCCTGTCAGCTTCCCTGTCAGCCGTTGTACCTCCTTCGCATCCCGAGGTGGCCCTAACTCCATAATCGCCCGGACTTTGTCAGGGTTGGGTTCGACTCCGGCTGGGGTGAGGAGATGACCCAGAAATTTGCCTTTGCTCGCCCCGAAGATGCACTTCAGAGGATTCAACCTCATCTTGTATTTACGCAAGGTGCCGAAGGTCTCCTCCAGATCCTGGAGGTGAGAATCGACCTCCCGGCTTTTTACCATCAGGTCGTCCACGTACACTTCCAAGTTCCTTCCCTTCTGCCCCTGGAATACACGGTCCATCATCTTCTGGTATGTTGTCCCTGCATTCTTTAACCCAAAAGGCATCATCTTGTAGCAGTAGCACCCATCTCTCGTAATGAACGAGACATTCTTTATGTCAGGAGGGTGCATCCTGATTTGATGATAACCTGAAAAAGCATCTAAAAAACTCATTACAGAAAAACCAACGGCTGAATCTACCAGCGCGTCGATTCTAAGCAAGGGGTAACAATCCTTAGGACATGATTTATTAAGTAGTGAAAAATCTACACACATCCTCCACCGGCCGTTCTCTTTTTTCACCATTACAACATTCGAGACCCAGCCGGGGTATTGAATTTCGGAAACGAAGCCGACCTTAAGGAGCTTGGCGACTTCCTCCCTGATGGGTTCGGCCAGTTTGTTCGTGACGGACCTCCTCTTTTGCTGGATGGGGCGAGCCTCCGGGTGTAGATTGAGGCGGTGGCAGACGACGTCGGCATCAATCCCAGGCATCTCTGCTGCGCTCCAGGCGAAGACATCCACATTCTTTTGGATGCACTCCAGCATCCTGCCTTGATCTTCCGGGGTCAGCCCCCCGCTGATGCGGACCTTCTCCACCCTGCCATCCTGGGTGAGGACTTCCATCTCCACTACCTCCTCGACGGCCTCCAACCGGGACTGCTCCTCCCACTCTGCGGCGTCCTCCCCTCTTGGCGTAAGGACCTCCCCTCCTCCTGGGATCATCGCCCCAACTGACCCCTCTGGGAGTATCTCCTCGCGTGCTTCCCCTTCCATCCCTCCTTCCTCCCCGCCTTCTTCTCCAGCCTCCTGCCCTTCCATCTCCTCCATCCTTCTCCCCATCCCCTCGGCCTCCTCCTGCCAAGAAATTGAATTCACCGCGGTCACGTAGCATTCCCGAGCTGCCTTGGGGTCACCGCGAACCCGGACCTGGATCCCGTCCACATTAAACTTAAGACATTGATGGAAGGAGGAGGGGACGCATCGGAAGGCGCTGATGAGGGGCCTCCCAAAAATGGCATTGTAGCTGCTGGGGGCCTATACTATGACGAATCGACAGTTCCGGGACTGTCCCCCCAAGCTGACATGGAGTCCCACTCCCCCCTCTACTTCTTTCCTCTCCCCCGAAAAAACGAAGAGGGGTCCATCGGAGGCCAGCACCCTCTTGGCTTCCACCTGCATGGCATCGAAAGGCTTCTTGAAGATGATGTTGACAGAGCTCCCATTGTCAATGAGGATCCGGGAGACTGTGAAATTTTCGATGGCTGTCTGGATGACCAGCGCATCGCAGAAGGGGTCATCGTGACCCGGCATATCCTCCCTTGAGAAGGTGATCCTCTCTTCCGGGGGTGGAGTCTGAGATGTGGAGCCGATGCTCCTTCGGTACATGGTGTGGAGGCTTGCTTTCCGGGAAGCCTCGACTCCCCCCCCCCCCATGGATCACTCTGATCCCTCCTCGGGTCCCCACATCGGCCCGGTCTTCGCAACGATCCCCCTCCACCTGAGGCCGGACTTCCTCAATCCGCGCCTCCTGATGATTCCGCTGCTGTCGCTGCTGCTCCCTGTTCTCCCGCACCTCGAGGAACTCCGGACACGTGACCGTCGTGTGCCCCTCCTCTTGATGGTAGTCGCAATAGGGCAGGTCTAACGTGACCTCCCTCCTCCTCCTTAGTTGCCCTCTCCTTCGCCCCCCCAGGGCGATAGCCATGGCCTCCTCTTGGTCGGGAAGAGGCGGTCTCTGGCCCTGCCTCCCTCCTTGGGGGTAAAACTGGCCACGCCCACCTTGGCGGTTGTCTCCCCCCTGATAGCCCCTCTGTGGCCCTTGATCCTGCCACTCCGGCCTCCAACCCAATCGGTTGTTCGGCTCCTGACGCCCCCACCTATGCTGCTGCGGCTGCTGTTCTCTCTGTCGGGGCTCGACCCTTCTCTCCTCCTGGGCCCGACCTCCCCTTGGCTTCTCCTCCTCCACGGCCCACCTAGCCAACCTCCGAGCGAACTCTGGATGTGCCGCCTCCATGTCGGCCTCCCTTGCCGCCCTTTCCAAGAGTGCTTCGAAAGACACCGGAGGCGTCCTCTTCAATTCCATGGCGAAGAACCCGGGCTGGAGACCCAGGGTGAAGGCCACCATCATGGTGTGCCCTGGCATCTCTTGTACCTGGGACAGTTCTTCCTGAAACCTGTCCAGGTAACCTCCCAGGGTCTCCCCTACTTTCTGCCTGACACGGAACAGGGACTCGACCTCCCTCTTCCTCTTCTTTGAGGTGGTGAATCTCAACATGAATCCCCTGCGCAAATCCTCGAAGCAGTAGATGGAACCGGCCGGGAGCTGATGAAACCACTCCCTCGCTTTCTCCCTGAGGGTGATGGCGAAGAGCCTACACTTGAAGCCATCCGACATCTGTCGGATTGACACCACGTCTTCGAACCACTGGACGTGCTGGGTCGGATCTCCCTTCCCTGAGTAGTAGGACATCTCCGGCTCTCGGAACCCTTCTGGAACTGGGGATGACGAAACGAACTCGCTGAAGGGACTTCCTCCTTCGGCTGGGCGAGTTGGGAACTCCCTCCCCGCCGTCTCGCCGAACAGGTACTCGTCTGTCGAGCCTGGGAAGAGGACTCGCCCCCTCGGCTCGCGCTCCCCCTCGCTCGCGAACTCCTTCCCCGCGCGCCTGGGGGGCGCGTCGTTGCCTAGCGCTGGATCGGCGACCACGGGAACCGCTGGCGTCGTGCTCTCGGCTCGCATGCCGAGTGCGACCCTGACGAGCCCGAGCACTTCCTCCCTGAGCTCCGCGGACATCCCCGCCATCGCGGGAGGGGGAGGGGGTGGCGAGTCCGCCCTTCCTGAACCTTGCCCCTCGTCTCTTGCCATCAGTCCTGCGGAAGATTTTCTGTGCTGACCAAGCTCCACGCTCACCGCACCAAAGTGTTGAAACCGAAAAATCGGTCCCTGTGGAGTCCGACCCTTGCGGAAGGGGTGATCGCACACTTACTTCTCTACTCACAAGCCCAAGGGACAAGGGAGAGGGACCAGGAACAGACCCAAGGCTTCAGCACGGAGGTCCCACCACACACCCGGAAGATCTTAGAGCGCTTCCCCTCCTTAGCCAAGTGCTGAAGCTAAGGTACCTCAGAAAGCGCTAGAAGACCGGGCACAAGAAAGCGTGCCTTCTGAGGTACCCCTTGGGTCCTATTTATAGGAATAGATGGTCTGCAAATAACCAGGCGTCACTGTTTTCGAGGACTGTAGGCAATCTAAGGGGGATAACATGGTAAAAACACCCCACAACTGAAGGGCGAGCCGGCCCTGAGAAGAGCTCACTGAGTGGGGGCGGCGAGTACGGGCGCGAGAAGGCCTCCCCTGCGCCGAGGGGAAGAGCGGCGGATGAACTCGCCTCTCGCAGCGCCGCGGACCTGACTCGCCTCGCCTCAAGCCTGGGAAGGTCGGGCCTGAAGCCCCTGTTCGCCGATGACGGTCGCGTTGGTACTCGCCGACCCCATGGCTCTAGACGAGCACGTACTCGGTCGGGCCCACGATGAACGGCTTCCTCTCGTCGGGCTCAGCTCCACGATCTTCGAGCTCGGCCCGACGATTGCCGAGCACGTACTCGGCCGGGCCTACGATGAACGGCTTCCTCTCGTTGGGCTCAGCTCCACGATCTTCGAGCTCGGCCCGACGATTGCCGAGCACGTACTCGGTCGGGCCTACGATGAACGGCTTCCTCTCGTCGGGCTCAGCTCCACGATCTTCGAGCTCGGCCGGGCGATTGCCGAGCACGTACTCGGCATGCTGGGCTCGGCATACCCTGCTGAACTTGCCTGAGGCTCGGGGGTGATCTGGGTCGGCCGGATCGGCTCCTGTTAGCCCACTCGCTGGATACGGGGTTGTACAGTCAATTTCTCTTTGATGACTTCAAATGCTCGAGTGACCGTTGTGTTCCACTGAAAATTGCCCTTACAGAGGCAACTCGGGGTCATAATCATGTTAAACCTCTTAACGAACCTCCAATAAAAGGTAGCAAGTCCATGACAATTGCAGGCCTCATGAATTGTTGAGGGTATGAGTCACTCGCGGATGAACTTTACCTTTTCAAGATCAACAGATACTCCAATGGTAGAGACGATAAATCCTAAAAAATGGACTAATTCAGACATGAATGAACACTTCTCTCCATGTGGAGGATATAAAATTGGATTCTTGGGTGCATAAGGTGGTCAGGGCGAGTCTGATTATAGATCAGAATGTCATTGAAATATACAACTAAGAACTTGCCAATGTAGGGCCGCAATACCTATGACATAACTCTCATGAAGATATGTGGGGCATTTGATAGCCCAAATGACATGACCAACCACTTATACAGACCGTCCTTAGTCTTAAAGGCAATCTTCCACTCATCCCCTTCTCAAATTCGGATCTGGTGGTAACTACTACGAAGATTGATCTTCGAAATTATCTGGGAGTCTGTCATCGTGTCTAATAAATCGTCAAACTGGGGGATAGGGAAGCGGTAGTTCACCGCAATCTTGTCGACAACCTGATTATCTATACGTGTGTGCCAATTGTTGTCCTTCTCGGGAGTAAGAAGATGGGGACCGCGCATGGACTCAAAGTCTCACGAATGAAGTACTTTCGTAGAATCTCATCGACCTGCCTCTTGAGCTATGTATGCCCATTGGGTTTAATACGATAGTGGGGGAGGTACGGTAGTGAAGCTCTCAGGATTAGGTCAATGGTATATTGAATGTCATGCATGGGTGGTAGCTCGTCAGGTATAATATCAGTAAACTCATCCAGAATGTGACGAACGTCTGTGTGAGGGTCGGGGCATCGACAGGGCACTCAGAAGCCATTATATGTGTGATTACATAAACAATACCCGCACCAGCGATATCCCTAAAAAACTCGCTTTGTATCAAGATATGTAGGGGTCCCAAAGAACTTGTACTAATTGAGGGCTCAATCTAATCATTATATTTCTCCTTGGGCAGGGCAGGGCAGGGTTGGGTTAGTGACAATGTGATTTTTCGACCCTTATCATAAAAGATACGTGTGTTCGATCGACTGAAACGCGTGTTCGATCGACTGAAACGTGTGGCATTACGATCATATAGTCAGGGTCTCCCAAGCAACATGTGGGCAACGTCCATATTTATGGCATCGCATCACACTCGATCCTTAAATGTAGTTAGACTGATCGAAACAAGGCACCACTGGGTGACTTGGATCGCAATCTTATCGAACTAGATGACACGAAAAGGGTAGGGGTGAAGGTCAGCCTTCACCTGCATGCGCTCAAGACCTCCCACTATATATAGCTAGTTTGTTGGGACCACTTGCACTAGGGAACTAGGTATAGAAGATAGTGTCGTGGCGTCAGTCCTCGTCTGCACATAGGGTATGCAGGAGACATCTAACTACTCCCATCTACAGTAACCTCTCTGCATCACTCTCCCAACCATCCTTTCCAATAGCCACAATCTCCTCCTTGGGTGTATCCTTAATCTTAGTGTTGGGATAGCCTTCCTCGATAAGTAGATTCCACGTGGGGCACTGCGCCGACATATGACCTCTACCAGAGCATCTAAAACACTGTATGTCGTGTTTGGGAGCTATCGTGACAATCACTTTGTCCTTCGTGTCGTCAGGCGCATGTGAGATAGTCTGTGCGGCTGGGGATGGCCTCCTAAATGTGGAATTGTCCGTGCGCGCGGGCACCTGCCTCAGGCCGATAGAGTGAAAGTACTTCTCATACAACAAGTTAATTGGAAAATTTGCTCGACCGCCTCAAGACGGTGGGGAATGAGCTCTGTATGAATGTCAGTCTTTAGCTCAGCTCGGAAGCAGGATGTCATCGCAATGGGCTCCTTTAAAATATCAATTTGAATGACCAACTCGTCGAAGCGGGACATATCGTGGGTAACGAATAGGGTCCCCTGTCGCAGAGCGTATAACTGGTCCAGGAGCTGATCACGATAAGACGTTGACATGAACTTATTCTTAGTCTCTGCTTCATGTCAGGCCATCTGGTGATGGAATAACAGCCATCACAGTCTAAACTCCTCTCAAGGCTCATCCAAAACATCTTCGTTTGACCGTTAACTTCACTTTTGCAAAGAGGACTCAATATTTGCCGCTCATCTCATACCACTAGAAGTAGTAGTCCATGCCTAAGAGCCAGTCAATGAAGACTTTCGGGTCTAGATAACCATCAAAGGGGAGCGTCGTTGCAGATGCGTCAGGTGATGGCATCCTCCTGGTGAGGGCCACCTCTACAAGGCTCCGGATAATCATCAAAATAATCCTTGTGATCGTAGTCGTATCGAGCGGGCGGGGGACCGTGCTCTCTATGACCGGGATCATAATAGTCCTCTCGATCATGGTTGCGGAAATCGGGTGGGAGTCAACAATCTCTCTGACCATACGGATGCCTAACATAAATGTCGATCAAGGGGAGCAACACCTCTAGGACGGAGGTCTGGGCAAGGAGGCATGTCGGGGTCCCCCTCATGAGGGTCATCCTGCTGTGTCGATGTTTCCCTCAAGTTTTCTAAATTTTCAATTCGGGTGTTCAACTCATTGACGTCATGACAGATATCCTCAAACTGGGTGCCTAAGGCAAAGTGAGCTAAGACTAATCATTGAAACTCAGCGTGGGACATGCCCGAATTCGAGTTATTCGTCTGGTGTCAGTGACTCGGGGATTAAACATAGGGGATTTCAGAAACCTGCCACTACGGAGCATAGAAGTGGATCAAATCTTGAGTTTTGATACCAATTGATGTAGGGTAGGCTATGGCGCACGAATATAATGTAATCCTAATGTGAAATGTGGGAAGATAACTATATTTTCCTTGATGCTAAATATGTAACACACGTGCAAGGACCGGCGGAGAAATCAAAACACAACAATGAAAGATCAAATCATACGTAGGTATTGTAAGCAAGGCAAAATAATTATTTTAGGAAGTGGGCATAGGCTTCCTTCCGTGTAGAGGGCCAAAGCAAGAGGCCGCAACGAATAGTTCTTGCAAATCACAAAACAATCTAGAACAAAATTTCATAATGTTATAGATCCAAAAGAACATAAGTTCACAACATCATATCTTAATATTGAGAACAAAGATTCATTCAACAAGAAGAAACGGAACAAGGGGATGCCGACAAGGGAGGTAGATCCGGTGGAAGGAAAAGCAAGACTGTTGTCCCGGGAGTGAAGGTGGCGGTGAATTTGAGGTTGTTTGTGGTTATTTGGGAGGCATTCTGCAGGGGGAAAGGGGTTTATCAAATGGGGTCTAGTTAAAGGAGATCAAAGGCCCGAATGTGGTTTCCTGAGAGCTGACGGGAGGGCTCCTGCAGGGAGGAAGTTGAGGTTGTCGGATGAGAACTGGATGGAGGTGATCTGGCGGTTTAGGAGACTGAGGGATTGGGTCATGGTTGGGATAAGAGAGTCGGGCCAGGGGTAAGCCAATCCTGAAGTAGGGATGGGAAGGGATACAACGTGGGTTTTCTGGGAAGGGCTAAAGACTTTTGATGGAGGTAGCTCAGGCGAACCTATCGGGTGTTGTTCGGCGGTGAGCCGGCAAGGCCACCCCCTTCTCCCTCGCCTGAAAAATCCAGACGCCTGAACGTGACAATTTTTTTGGGTTGTCGCAAGCAGCCAGCGGTGGCCCTGCCCGCTTGCCGTCGAACAACCCCGACGGATTCGCCGAGAGCCGGCAAACCCGTAGGTGGGTACCAGGAAGGCGGCGGCTAGCTCAACTGTGAGCGGCTAGGTTTGATTTTTTAAATTTTTTTAATTATTTGTCTTAAAAATGAAATATTTAAAAAAAGTAAATAAATATAGTTTTAAAAAATGAATTACAAAATATAGAATAAAAAAAATTTATATTCCCAAAAAAATAAGAAAAAATAATTAAATAATAACTATAGCAAAGTCACTTGTATGAATAAAAACATTACAAACGTCCATATCCAAGTTTCAAAAATGAGTATAATCAGTTAAAAGTTAAAACATCCATATGCTACTTCTAGAAATTGGATTGCTGCTACTGCAATCTCATGGACCCACAAACAATTCTTCAAAAGATTATATAATTGTCTTCTCAAATGACATGCTCACATGCCACAGAAATTTGATGGCTCAATGAGTAGAATCATGGCACGGTACCAAAAGGTATTCTAAGCTAATCACCAACTGAGAAGGCATCCTCCCTAAGAAGAGCCTAGCCGCAAAATCCATTTCACATATCCCCTCCCATAAGACACAAATAGGGTAAACTCTCCCTTGGACTACCATTCCAGGAAGACAAACCCCAGTGTCATCATCCAGTCAATGCCCCTCAGCCGGTTGTGTGCATGTGTGTGTGTGTTTGTTTGTGTATGTTTGTATTTGTGTGTGTATGTTTTTGCTTGTGTGTGTATGTGTTGCTCCGTTACCATGTTTGAATCCAAGCATTCAACTAAAAATCAATTTATTGATGGTGAAGAGACAATGTTTGTTTCCCAACGTGGGATTAAGACTATTTTCAAAAATATTGAATGTTATAATAAAGCAATAAATAAGTGCAATATTGCAATTACTGATCTTTTTTGATAGATTAATTGGAGAACCTTATTATTGGACCTCCAATTATTGGTGCTTCAATGGACCTACTCAGACGTGAGGTTTCTAAAATATTATCTTGTGTGTGTGTGTGGGGGGGGGGGGGGGGGGGGGGATTGGGGAATTGGGGAACAATGGCGTAACTTTTCCTGGGTAAATGGATATTTGCGAAGGGGTGAGCTGCGGTTAAGAGAAGATACAAATAGGATACAAGCGATTACCTAGAAGTCGTCACATAGAGCCTCACGATGTCGTTGCCGTGAGAGGATCGCCGGATTCCGAGAAAAACATTTCTCTAAAATCTGCAATGAAATGGAGGCTACTCCACTTGCTCTTATTTATAACAACACAACATTAGAGCACCTTGACATCAAGAACTATGATTGGTCGAGATTGTTAAGTACCCGATCTCACTAAATAATGACAAAATAATAAAGTAATATATGAAATAATATGCAAACAAAAATTCGGACACACCGTGGAGTCGAATCGTCGGTCAGGTCAAATCCTCCTGTGCAAATACACGAACATGGAACCCGCCCTGCGGTGAGCCACATCAGGTGGGTGATCCTCAACAAAGGTCATGGAAGCTTTGTAACTTTATTTCAGCTTGAAATTAGAAGTACTACATAGTTTTTATTTTATAATGTCTTGACATTCCAAACTATCAAGACACATTGGTGCAATCATAGTGCAAAACATCAAACCAATACTGTGGATGGAATTTTAACAGAATTTTGGATGGGATCGGGAGCTTCAATAAGAGTGTGCACCTCAGGGACCAGTAAGGATCAATTGTTGCCACAAACAGTTATAGGGCGGTTATGATTGGAACCCGCAGATGAGAGCACATTTTTTGATGGATCTTCCTATATTTGTTTTTATTTTTTGAGTTGTATTTTTCAATTTCGGGTTAGATGTGATGATTGGACTACCTAGACCGTTTATCACTTAGGTTTCGGGTACTTTGAATAGGAGTGTAAATGTTGGTTTGAGGTATCGAGCGATTTAGAGGATTTAAACATATAGAAGCTTGGTCTCAGAAGGAAGTACCTCTTCGGTTGATGGCGTTGAAGACACGTCGATAATACGTTCCCCTTCCACCAGATCCATAGTTGCTGCTCCTTCGATTCATCCAACTGCAAGCAATCTCCTCCCCACATTTGCTTACTTCATGCAGCTGTCTACCCCTCCAGCAGCTGCAACAACCAGCTCAGCCCTACCACTGCTGTCTATTCAAACCTGTTAGAAAAGCCCAATTAAGGGCCCATGTTTTTCTCTCTTTTCTCTCTCCATGTATTAGTCCCACATCTTGTATTTAGGTTTTCTCTTCTCTCTCTTCTCCTATATAAGTGTATTCATACTTGTAACTATTCATTCAAGAAGTATATGCAAGGTTTGGAGTTTATTTCTACATGGTATCAGAGCTTTCGGTTTGACCTGTGCGGTCTCGGTTTCTTTACCCGCCCAGGCCGCCCAACCCGCCCCTCTCCGCTTCTCCTGCGGCTTGTGGGCCTTCCCGCTCCGGTCTCCTATCCGTGGGCTCCTATCTGCGAGCTCTGCGGTTTGCCTTGCATTCCTCTCCCTCTCCGTGGTTCCACCCTCTTCAGGCCTTTTATAGCCACCATTCTCTCCAATTCGTGGGGTCCACCTCTTTTCTACCCGCTGCGGCCTCTTCTTCTCCGCTGCGAGCTCACTTCTTATCCGCTGCGAGCTCACTTCTCATCCTCTCGTCTTGACCGCTGCGGTCTCCCTGCTACTTAAGTCCTTCTGTCCGCTCGAGCTTCTCTACCAGCGGACTTCTCCTCTCCCGAAGAGGGCTCTTCTCTTGTCCGCCGCGAGTTCCTCTCCTCTCGCCTGCTCGCGGGGTTGTTTCTGGACTCTTGCCGCGACATGCCTCCTCTTCTCGCGGCCTCGTCTCGTCACTCGCTCTACCCGCGCGCCCCCCCCCCCTTCTGACTACCCGCTGCGGTCTCTCTTCCTGTCCGCCGCGGGCCCTTCTGCTGTGAGTTGTTTTACTCGCTGTCTCGTCTGCTGACCGCTCGAGTTTCTAGCTCGCAGTATATTGCTTTCCGTTGTGACCTTTCCCTACCGGTGCGAGTTCTCCTCTCTACCTCTATCCGCGGCTGTCCACTTGACCGTGCGGGCTTCCCTTTCCGCATTTTGGTCGCGATCTGCCTAATCGCTGGTGTAACCGCGCGGATTGGTCCCCTTCTCGCTGTGGCCTCCTGTTCTGCCTCTTCTTGGTGCAACCTGCTCCTTCTCGTTGCGGTCTGGTCCTTCCCGCTGCGGTCTGGTCCTTCTCGCGGCGACTTCCTTTGGCTTTGTTTTCCTTGGCCCGGTCTGCCTCTGTCCGCCCGGTCTGGTTATTTTTTCTCCAGGTGTTTGCTTCTGTTGCAGTCTTCTCCTACCCGCGCAGCCTGTGTATCTAGCGCTGCGGACTCTGCTCTTACCGTGCTGGTCATGGCCGGTTCTTGCCGCTAGTACGTTGTCACCGTGACCGCTGCGATCTATTCCTTGCAAAATGATCAGCTGTCCTCCGGGCTCTGTGGTGTCTGTTTCCGATGGTGGTACCTCCTACCTTGCTCACCGCTCATCCTGGATTTTGGATTCAGGGGCCTCTCACCACATTACATCACGGAAACCACCACAATATTTGAACTCCGTGCATCCTCAGTTCATTACTGTTGTTAGTGGGGACACACTTCCCGTCTCTGGTGCGGCAGATATTAACCTCACTCCCTCCATTACTCTTCGCTCGGCTCTTCATGTTCCGGGCTCTCCGTTCAACCTTCTCTCTATTGGTCAACTCACCGCTGACCTCGATTGTGCTGTTATTTTTTCTTCTAACTCATGTGTTGTGCAGGATCGCAAGACGCAAACCATCATTGGAGAAGGGCATCTGTCGAATGGTCTCTATATCCTTAACCCATCTCCCCCAACGGTGCTGTCGTCTATTAGCTCCGTTGACTGGCATCGACGTCTGGGTCATGCTCCTCTACACATCCTCAAAAAATCTCTCCCTGACGTGTCCTTCCACGAGTTCACGTGTGAGTCCTGTATCTATGGGAAACATCATCGCTCTACGTTCTCACCACATCCTTCTCGGCGTCCTGCTCCCTTTGATCTTGTTCACTCCGATAATTGGGGTCCTTACAAAACTACAAGTATTTTTGGGTACCGTTACTTTGTCACCTTTGTCGATGATTACTCTCGGGTGACCTGCCTGTATCTCCTTCGTGACCGCTCTGAATTGCCCGGTGTGTTCCGTACCTTTTTCCTTGAAACTCGCAACCAATTCTCTACAACCATTAAAACCCTACGCACTGATAATGCCCGAGAATATACTAGTCATACCTTCTCTCACCTCTGTGCGGAGTTTGGGATCATCCATCAGACCTCCTGTGTCTATACCCCCCAACAAAATGGCGTTGTTGAACGCAAGAATCGTCACCTGCTCGAGGTCACCCGCTCCCTTATGATTCAGATGAATGTCCCGAAACAATATTGGAATTTTGCGGTTTCAACCGCTTGCACTCTTATTAACCGCATGCCTTCATCTATCCTCAATTTTGCGGTTCCTTTTAATCTCCTTTTTCCCTCCCAACCTCCTTTCTCCATCACCCCACGCGTGTTTGGGTGCGTATGTTTTGTTCATCATCTTGGCCCGTCCACTGACAAGCTTGCCCCCCGTGCCACTAAATATATGTTTGTGGGCTATTCTCGAACTCAGAAGGGCTACGTCTGTTTCTCTCCCACGGATCGCAAGGTGGTTACTTCTGCCGATGTCACCTTCCTCGAAGATCAGCCATATTACTCTGAACTTATTGACCCTCCTCCTCCTCCGGCCACTCTCCCGCGACCTGTTATTCCCGTAACTTCCATCCCTCCACCTCTACTTCCCACACCCATCCCACCAAAACCACCTACACCACCAGTCATTCGTGTGTACACTCGACGCCCTCCCTCGTCTACTACCCCATGAGAGCTGCCCCGCTCTAATGATGCTTTGCAACCTGCGGATCCGACAACTGCTTCCTCTACGGCACATCCCTTGGTCAACTACGTCTCTCTCCATCGGCTAACACCACCTCTCTACGCCTTGGCCACCTCTCTTTCCTCTATTTCTATTCCTAACTCTGTGCAGGAGGCGCTTACACATCCCGGGTGGCGGGCAGCCATGGAAGATGAAATGCGGGCTCTTTGGGCTAACCAGACCTGGGATCTGGTTCCTCTTCCTACTGGTCATACCTCTGTGAGATGTAAATGGGTCTTTGTTGTCAAGCATGCGGCGGATGGCACTATTGACCGTCTGAAGGCACGCCTCGTGGCCCGGGGCTTTACACAGCAACATGGCCTTGATTATGAAGAAACGTTCTCTCCAGTGGCAAAATTGAACACGGTCCGTGTTCTTCTTTCCTTGGCGGTCCATCGTCACTGGCCACTTTATCAGCTGGATATTAAGAATGCCTTCCTCAACGGCGATCTGCAGGAGACAGTTTATATGCAGCAACCTCCCGGGTTTGAGACCACGGGGGAGTCTTTGGTATGCCACCTTCGGAAATCCATTTATGGTCTCAAACAGTCCCCGCGTGCGTGGTTTGAAAAATTCAGTAAGGTGGTCTGTGCTAGTGGCTTCACTCGGAGCTCGGTTGATTCTTCTCTCTTCATCCGTCACCGGTCAACCGAGACTGTGATTCTTCTGGTCTACGTTGACGATATCCTGATTACTGGCAACGACACGGCAGGAATACAACAGATCAAGGAACAGTTAAATTCCGCCTTTCAGACCAAAGATCTGGGCAACCTTCGATACTTTCTTGGGCTCGAGGTCGCACGACGCTCTGATGGTCTTGTGTTATCTCAAAGGAAGTACTGTATGGACCTCCTTCATGATGCAGGTTATTCTGGGTGCAAACCTGCGGAGACTCCTATGGACGCAAATCACAAGCTCTCGGCCCATAGTTCTGACTCTGACAAGCTGCTTACAAATCCGGAATATTACAGACGCTTGGTTGGGAAGCTGATCTACCTTACGGTGACTCGACCGGACATCTCGTTTGCTGTAGGAGTCGTGAGTCGGTTCATGCACGCTCCTCGAACATCTCATCTTCAAGCGGTCGAGCGCATCCTTAGATATCTCAAGATCGCCCCCGGACAAGGACTTGTGTATAAGCCATCCACATCTCTATCACTTGTCGCTTACTCTGACGCTGACTATGCAGGATCTATCGATGATAGGCGCTCCACTACGGGGTTCTGCACTTACTTTGGTGGTCATCTCATAACATGGCGTAGCAAGAAACAATCCGTGGTTGCACGCTCTTCTGCTGAAGCCGAGTACCGAGTTATGGCTGCGGTTGCTTCCGAGCTAACCTGGCTTGAGAGCCTTCTGGGAGACTTGGGTGTTCGTCTCTCATCACCGGCTACCTTATTTTGTGACAGTCAGGCAGCAATACATATTGCCAAGAATCCGGTGTTTCACGAACGCACAAAGCATATCGAAGTTGATTGTCACTTTATCCGAGAAAAGGTACAGTCAAAGAAGATAGATTTGTCTCCAGGCCTCTATACTATCAGTTTTTATCCAAGCTTGGTGCCTACGACTTGTACACTCCAGCTTGCGGGGGAGTGTTAGAAAAGCCCAATTAAGGGCCCATGTTTTTCTCTCTTTTCTCTCTCCATGTATTAGTCCCACATCTTGTATTTAGGTTTTCTCTTCTCTCTCTTCTCCTATATAAGTGTATTCATACTTGTAACTATTCATTCAAGAAGTATATGCAAGGTTTGGAGTTTATTTCTACAAAACCCATAACATCGCTTCCTCTAACCAACCCCTACTTTATAACTATAGACTCTTCAAACCCTCTGCTCCAGATGCTTCCCGCCAACCATACCCCAACAAATGCAGCCACATCCTCTTACAACCGCCACAACAAGTCCCCTCCTACCACTACCGCGGCATTATTTTTTTATTTGACATTTACTAACCTTATGAAAGCACTTACGCATCGCTCTGACTACCACCATATGTACATGTATTTCATCATGTTCGCCACAAGACTGGTTACTTTGTGAATCTTGCATTTAATTTCTTATCTGTATACATTGGAAGAGGATAGGCATATGATTAGTGATTATTAGTTCTGAGTTTTGCAATTTGCATCTATTGATTTTGGGGCTTGCCAGCCTTGTTTCGTATTTAATTTCATGCACTCCCATTGAGTGCGCAATTGGACTCTGTAAAATGTATTTGAATTGGTTGTGATCGAAAAAGATTGTTGTTTATGGTTAAAGTTTAGTTTAATTAGTGAAATCATGTGCCATATATCACTCTATGAATTCATATTATTGCATTACTGTTAGATACTAATTGGTCATAGTCATTTGGTGTGTGCCTTCTAGTAACATTGATGCTCGAATGACTAGTTCTAATATGAAGGTGTCGAATGTCAAATTTCAAAAAAATCCTATTAGATCAGTTTAATCATACTGACACGGGCTTAGACGGTCCACAATTGAGAACTTCGGCCACAAAATCGATGAATTAAGCGCACCTCGAAGTTCGGGTCACACCACCCAACCTTTCTATTTCTTGAGTACTTAGGCAAGACTCATAGTCTCGATGGCCACCATGGCCATCCCTTTAGGAATCCTCCCACCCATTAGAGGATCCCGAGCCCGTTTATGAGTGACCCCAGAAAGCTCCTCGATATAGATCCCAACACCATAATGCAAATCATCATCGTCCCCGACCACCCTTACGTAGAGATCATGTTGACCCTCCAACACATTTAAATTATAATAAGGATGACTATGATAATTACAAGTAGTCTCCCAGAGGAGGTCACTATATTGAGGATGACACCACTCATTGAGTCATGATAAAGCATCATCATTTGGCGTTCAGCTGAATCCAAAGGAATTTAATGATTTGCATCTAGACATAGAACACCATTTGACTATTACCATCTGATGGCTCGTGTTAAGTTCTCTATGATGAAGCGTCATGGTCAGGCAAATAATAGTGTGAGGACCTTCAACAAATTTCTTACTGCATAAACATGAAGCGAAAGTTAAAATAAAAGTATCTCGCAATGTCATACATGAGTCAGCTCCTTGATCATATATATGCCTTATGACGAGTGACTATCGGTTGTAGATTATATGACTCAATTCGATGAGTTAGGTGGCGTTTGGTTGAGCTTATTCCTGCGATGCGGTAGAAACGCAACGCCATTTTGCCAAAAAGCAGTGTTTGGATCGGATGATTTTGGAAACCGCGTTTATTAGGTTCCGCGGTTTTATGTATAACCCGAGCCGCGATTATTTTCCCCGTTCCGCCGCAAAATCCCGCTGATCCCCCTCCCAAAAACCTAGCGCGATAGCTGCGGCGATTCTCCTTCCCCGATCGACGACGACCCTCGACGACGGCGATCCTGCTCGTGATAGCAGTGGTGATCCTCGACGACGGTGGTGATAAGACTGGAAGTTTTTGTTGGATCGGCGTGCACCTCTTCTTCCCGGAGCCATACCTTTCTTCTTCCTCACGCAGCCGCCAATATACAAGGTATCCTTCCTCTTCTTTTTCCCGGATCCGTCCTGTCTTCCCTGTTTGCATAATTTCTTTAGCTTCAGTACTTGATGGAGGATCATACAAATAGGTGCAGGATTTTTTCTTGCTTAAAATTGATCTTGTATAATAACAGATCTTGTGAGAAGTCCATTTTTATTCATACAAGTAGGTGCATGATTTTTTCTTGCATTTTTTGTTGTGTATTGCTGTGTTGTTGTGTGAGTGTGATGTTATATGTGTGTTTGTGTTGTGTGTGTTGTTATGCCGGGTTGGGAGGGATCAACGCACGATAGTCGCATTTTCAATTTCGCAACAAGTGATCCCCGTTATGACTTCCCGAATCCACCTCAAGGTAATTTTTTAAAATATTGTTTGTTTGTTTGTTTATTACTATACAAACATATTCTTCATAAATAATTTTGGAAAAATTACAGGAAAATATTACTTGGTTGATTCTGGTTATCCTCTACAAAAAGGATACTTGAAATCGTTTTCAGGATACACGTTATCATCTACCAGACTTTGCTCGTGGTGGTCGTCGAGCCGAAGGACGTCAAGAGATATTCAATCACGCACACTCATCTCTAAGAAGGGTGATAGAACGATCATTTGGGGTTTGGAAGAAGAAATGGGTCATACTGAGGGACATGTCAAGCTATCGTTTTGACAAACAAGTAGCTATTGTGATCGCCACAATGTGTTTACATAATTTCATTCGACGGCACCCTTCGCATGTGGACATTGATTTAAGTGAATACGAGCAAAGGGATCGAGACCACGGGATGACCTCACAAAGCCGTCAAGAAACATGCACTGACACGGTAGGTGGTGTAGAGGAGATGATCGCCCTACGTAATATTATTGCTGATCAACTGTATAAGGCTAGATCCTAGAAATTCATAAATGTATGAATGGACTTTTATTGTTGGTGTTATGAAAGAACCTTTATTTGGTGTTGTCAATGAAAAATTTTATCTTCTCATTATTTAAAAATTGAAGAAAAAAAATCAAAAACTCCGTTTTGTATTCAAACAAACTTTTGGAAAACTCTGTTTTGTAAACTCTGTTTTACCCAAACAGTTTTTTAGCAAAACTCTGTTTTCCAGAATCAGCACTTTTTCAATAAGCAACAGTTCATCAGCAGCTTTACATCAGCAACAGCCCAACCAAACAGAGCCTTAGTGGTGAGGACTGACATCCAGAAGGATCCCGTCACAACCGCTTCTAGATTTTGGGTTGGCTCTATTGGATATACATCGAGTTGATTCCTTGCTTTTTAGAATTCGTGGAGCAAATATTTTGGCTCGCGCTCGAGTACGAGCATTATCTTAGATTTATGGGGTCGAGGAAAATTGGTTGCAGACTGACAGATCCATTATTAGAAACACTTCCCAACTTGAGCCCACTATCATGCCTGGTCGTATTCCCATAAAGACTAAAGACCAGGCCCCGGTTACATGATTTTCCTTTTCTGGTAGGACTCAAAGCTTTACATATTAAGATGGCAGAAATGGAGTATGAGCATTATCTTAAATTTATGGGGTCAAGGCAAATTGCATACTGGCATATCCATTATTAGGAACACTTGCCAACTTGAGGCCACTATCGTGCTAAGTCGTATTCCCATAAAGACTAAAGACCAGGCCCCGATTACATATTTTCCTTTTTTGGAGGACTTAAAGCTTTACATACTAAGATGGTGGAAATGGAGTAACCAAGTGCCCACGGGGAATCTACCTCTCGATGATGAGAATGAGTTTGACCATGATTATGTAGCACAAATTGAGGGAGATATTGTTGTGGCTATCAAGAAGGGTTGGTAAAGTAATGTGGATTGAAACTTCAGATTGGGAATAGTGTGATGTCTAGTGTCTACACCATGATTAGGTGACGATTGGAAACACACTATGATATCGTCCATTTATTTATTTAGTAGGATGGTGCCTACAAAAATATCATTAGCAGTGAGAGTTGTGTTAATGTGGTAGCTCTGAAGCGTCTTTAGTGTATGAGATTGAAGGTTGAGACTCAACCCAACCCATATTCGATTGTTTGGGTTAATATGATGGTTTTATGGGCGGTACAATGGTGCTTTATACGGATCAATCTTGCAACATTTTATGATAGTGTTTTGTGTGATGTTCTTCCTATGGACATTACCCACGTGTATTTGAGCATACCTTAACTTTATCATAGTGTTGTTACGCATTATGGGAGAACAAACATGTGTGTATATTATGATTAAGGGTTATAAGATTATTCAATCTTTGACTCAACCCAAAGACTGTGGTAAAAATAAGGTTCAGATGAAGGACGCATCTACAAGCACAAAATCATCGATGTCTCTTCATCTCATATCTACGAGTCAGTTCATAAGTGACAGCCGAGGAGTTAGAGTTGAAATTCAGTGATTGCCTCGCCTATGTCTGAGAGCACTACCTATGTCTCAGGTATTCATTCAGATGTTTGTCGCACGATCAACGAATACTCTGATTCCTCATCCGATGAGCATCACGATAAGTTACCCCCTTTGAGAGATAATAAATGCATTATATGCATCCAAGTGAGTCCATTGAGTCAGTTACTCTCCATTTGCATGATTTGCATGATAATTTGTTTGATCACTGATGTAACATCACATTGAATAATGAATATGATTGAATGATGATTTGCACTAGATCTGGGACATTACCATTGGGAAATGCTATGAAATTGAGTGTTAGGCGAATAGGTCCCTATATAGATGACAGAGATTGACTCACTTTTTTATGATCTTGATATTGATACGAATATGAGCATTCATAATGTACTTATTGTAGAAGATTTGATTCTATATTATGAGTCACTTGGTTATTGGGACCCTAGCCTGACACATCGCACCAACCTCAACCACACGGTCCACACCCTCATGCACAATTTCAGCATCCCCTTTATCCACAACTAAAGGGGATGCTGAAATTTATCATGTGTATTTGAGCATACCTTAACTTTATCATAGTGATGTTACGTGTTATGGGAGAACAAACATGTGTATATTATGATTAAGGGTTATAAGATTATTCAATCTTTGACTCAACCCAGAGATTGTGGTAAAAATAAGGTTCAGATGAAGGACGCATCTACAAGCACAAAATCATCGATGTCTCTTCATCTCATATCTACGAGTCAGTTCATAAGTGACAGTCGAGGAGTTAGAGCTGAAATGTAGTGATTGCCTCGCCTATGTCTGAGAGCACTACCTATGTCACAGGTATTCATACAGATGTTTGTCGCACGATCAACGAATACTCTGATTCCTCATTCGATGAGCATCACGATAAGTTACCCCCTTTGAAAGATAATCAATGCATTATATACATCCAAGTGAGTCCATTGAGTCAGTTGCTCTCCATTTAGATGATTTGCATGATAATTTGTTTGATCATTGATGTAACATCACATTGAATAATGAATATGATTGAATGATGATTTGCACTAGATCTGGGACGTTCCCATTGGGAAATGCTATGAAATTGAGTGTTAGGCGAATAGGTCCCTATATAGCTGAGAGAGATTGACTCACTCTTTTATGAGCTTGATATTGATACGAATATGAGCATTCATAACGTACTTATTGTAGAAGATTTGATTCTATATTATGAGTTACTTAGTTATTGGGAACCTAGCCTGACACACCGCACCAACCTCAACCACACGATCCACACCCTCATGCACAATTTCAGCATCCCCTTCAGCCACAACTCACACCCATGCAAGGCTTTCAACAACCATAGCAGTGCGTTGATTTCTTGAGGATAATACATTTATCCTAAAGATCGTGGTGACAACAGTGGGATCTACAAAAAGACAATTGATATATTGGAAAGGATGCCCATTCACTAATGATACTTGGGTAGAATTCGAGGAGCTAGAACAATCTGTAGCTAGTTTGTATCGAGAGTATGACAATCTCCATTCATTGAAAATAGGTGCTTCCAAGCAGAGAAGAATTAACGGGGATCAGGAACTTCAATCGGAGAGCGAGTATCAGGGTCGCCCATGATCAATTTGTGTTGAGGATAGTTATGGGGTCATTATCTGGACAATCCCGCAAATGAAATCAACGCGTATTATATTAGAATTTTGTGTATTTGTTTTTTTCCCTTTTTTCAAGTTGCATTTTTAGTTTTTGATTAAATGCAATGATCGGAAGCCCTTTCATCACACTTAACCTAGGTCTAAGGTGCTTTAAATAAGAATGGACATGCAAGTTTGAGGTACCAAGTAATTTGGAAGATTTAAATCAAAAGTCGTTCAATTGCATAAGGGGCCCACACTAATGAAGTTGTGTGTATTTCATCCATTGGTGGGGTTGAAGCCATGTTTAGTAGTAATCAAGTTTTCTTCCCTATCTGCAATCTCCGCCTTCCACCGAATCCACAACAGTTGCTCCTATTCACCCAGTCGCAATTCATCTCCACCACGCAAAAGGTGAGAGATCTCCCTCCATTCATTTACTCCCTTGCAGCCACCTACCTCTCCAATAATTGCAACAACCAGCCTTTGCCTACTACCGCCGCCTCTTCAAACCCCTAAAACCACAACCCTCCAGCCAGTTCCTTCCACATAGTCTCTGCCTCATCAAATCATTGTCACCATTGTCTCCAACCAACCACTCGACTACAACCATAGCCTAGTCTTTTGGTTTTCCCAGCGCTAACCGCATGATAACACCTACATTTCACTCCTACTACACCTACGCCCGCTCCTATTACACCTATGTTCCCGCCAACATCCTCACATCTGGACTGATTACTTGATAAGTTTCATATTTAGTTTACTATCTATCCACATAAGCGCATTTACATGATTAGTGATAATAAGTTATTTGGTTTTTCCTTATATTAATCTCAGAGCTTGCATGACTTATTTAGTTCATATTTAATTTCAAATGCCCCAACCATGTGCGCAAATAGATCTTCTAAATTGTACTTGAATTCCTTGTGATCAAATATGTCTGTAATTTAAGTTTCAAATTTATTTAATTAATGCAATCGGATGTCAAATATCATTGCTTATGAAATTATATTATTACATAAGTGTCACGTTAGTAATTAGCCATATTCAATAATTGTGTGTTTGCCTGCATTGTTATTAAAAAATAGGACAATGAATTCTCCTATAGCCATGTCTGCATCAATTTTCTTACAAGAACTACCAAAGGAGTACGTAAATTTAAGGACGAGGGGTGCACAAAAAACCGGTCCTAACAGGTCCGGTTGGGACCGGACCGGTTAGGACCGGCTAGGGACCGGTCCCGGTTAGGACCGGTCCCGGTTAGGACCGGTCCCAGGGGTCCCAACGGGTCCCCTTTTTACATCAAAGACCGGTCCTGGACTGGGACCGGTAAAAGACCAGTCCCGGACCGGGACTGGTAAAAGACCGGTCCCGGACCGGGAACGATCAAAAGACTGGTAAAAGACTTGTTATTTTAGTAATTTTAGTAAGAGACCGATCATTTTTAGTCATTTTAGTAAAAGACCGGACAAAAGACCTGTAAAAAAGACCGGTCCGGGACCGGTTAGGACCGGTCCTCCGGTCTCAGCCGGTCCTCCTCCAGAGGAGGAAAATCGGTCCCGGACTGGGACTAGTTTGAGCGGGACCGGTCGGCCAAAAGACCGGTATTTTAAAAGACCGGTCCCGGACCGGCCCGGCAGTCTTTTTGCGCAGGACTTGTAGAGACAAGTAATTTTAGTTAGTAATAATTTAAAGGAATAATTACATTCTTACCCCACAGGTCTATCAAAATGAGCAAATAACACTCATATAATTTAAAAGTATACATTCACCCCCATCAAATTTTGAAGTGTCACGTTTATGCTTTCCTTCAAATAAGACAAATATAAGTAAAATGACACTCGTGCCTATAGAGTAATTGTATAATGAGTATAAAATAACACCATCCTCTAATTGCTAGCTCCTAAGATATCCATGGCATCATCCTGCATTGCACCTCCCCCTCAGATGAGGAGATCGAATCAAGATCATCTTCATTGCCTACTTGTTGGCTTTCGTGATAGACTCAACCTCTCTCCCCTTATATCTTCACATCTTTTGTAAGTACCTTTGAGCTTTACCATCATCATATGATGGGACTCCCCTTATATCTTCACATCTTTTGTAAGTACCTTTGAGCTTTACCATCATCATATGATGGGAGTCGAGTTCATGTCAGTTTGAGTTTGAAATGTCGGATATTATATTATGTGGGATGTGTGTGTGTGTGTGTGTGTGTGTGTGTGTGTGTGTGTGTGTGTGTGTGTGTGTGTGTGTGTGTGTGAACCTCTAACTTCTAAGTGTATTAATGTCGAACTTCTAAGTGTATTAATGTCGAACTTCTAAGTGTATTAATGTCGAACTTCTAAGTGTATTAATGTCGAACTTCTAAGTGTATTAATGTCGAACTTCTAAGTGTATTAATGTCGAACTTCTAAGTGTATTAATGTCGAACTTCTAAGTGTATTAATGTCGAACTTCTAAGTGTATTAATGTCGAACTTCTAAGTGTATTAATGTCGAACTTCTAAGTGTATTAATGTCGAACTTCTAAGTGTATTAATGTCGAACTTCTAAGTGTATTAATGTCGAACTTCTAAGTGTATTAATGTCGAACTTCTAAGTGTATTAATGTCGAACTTCTAAGTGTATTAATGTAGCAAATATCAAAACATTCATAAGCCCTAACAATTAGCAAATCAATCATAACAATAACAAATTAACATAGCATACATAACAATAGCAATTAACAAAATAAAACGTCCATAACAAAAGTAATGAATAAACATGAGAATATTAATTTATAAAAAAAGATTAAGGCATACCTTATTTTTATCAAAAAAAAATATTTAGGTTATAACGTTCTTGATCATTCTCACAATCATAAAAATGACATTTGCGATATATCGGAACACATCTCCAGCATATTCAACATATGCCAATATCAATTGTCATAACACAAAATGAATAAATGATATTTTCCACATAGATGACTGTGTTGTGTCCCCTCCTCATAAGGTAACATGTCTGATTGAATTTAAGTGTCGGTCAGAAGTCGGAGACATGTCAACATGATATTTTAAAATATCGAATTTCCATTAATAAAAAAGAATTTATTTTTATATATACCAAGTATAATTATATATTTTAAAAGTATAAAAACTAACATCATAAGTAGATGAACAATTATTTATGTATATCCCAAAATAAACTAGAAGAATATACTATTAACAAATACAAATAGATACAATATAAAATATTTTTAATATTATAATAATAATTTTATTTTGATAACATTATATTTTATAGCGAATAAAGAATATTTAAAGCTAAATATGTTTGATTGATTATAATTCTTTCTAAGCTTAATAAATCTATGCTAAAAACATAAAATTTATCAACTAATAGAAATGGTGTGTGTATGTGAGCACGCACGCGTGTTACGAAGACAGAAGAGGGACGAAGATGAGGATACAATGCAAACATGCGCGCATATATGTGTATGTGTGTGTGCGCACACGGGCATGTTACGAAGACAGAAGAGGGTCAGAGACGAGGATACAATGCATATGAAGACGTCGGGACCAAGGCGGCGCGGACACGGATCCTAATTCGATGAAGGACATTCTCCAGTAGTGAGTGCGGGCACAGCGCACCCATCATCGTTATCTTTTATTTTTGCACATATAGCTCGAGTCGTGATTATTTTTTGTCCGCTCTCACAAATATTGTAATTAGAGTCATTAGACATTATATAAGCTTAGGCATGTCTTTCATTTGGGGAATCGAGGAGTAAGAACTATTTTGAAGTAGAGCCCTAAGGGCTAGCCTCATCTCTCTTATTTTTCCCCTTCGTATCATCCCTTCCCTCTCTTCCTATTCAACCCTAGTATCTAACATTTGGTCCAACCTGCCCTTCCTTCCGGCCGCGGTCACCGCGAGGACCTCCACTCGAAGCAGTACCAGTGCTCGTTGCAGCGCCCGACCTCGCCCAAAGCCGCACATACGCTCTTCGTACAGTGTATGCCCTCGACTTCGCACTTTGCAGGTTTCGACATTGACATCGCTTGCGCCCAGTGTTGCTTCGCTGACATCCACAATAACATCGGCTGACAACGTTTTCGCCAACATCCACAGCGACCACGCATGTGTATCTTCCTTGCGACATCGGCATCGACCGCTACAACGTGGTTTTTCTTCCCTCGCCGCCATCAACTGTGTGCAGGTTTCTCCTTCCCTACTCTCCTATTGAGTTCCTCTGGTTGTTCCAGCCAGTGCCTCACCGTGTGCATTCCCCTCCAGATCCGCTCCATGGCACATTCTGACGCACGGATGCCTCCTCTGGTAGATCTAACAATCATTTGTTTCCTTGACAATCACGACGACGCCATTGCCTCGCTCCAAGCCCTCATGTTACAGATGGACGCGAAACACAATGCCATCATGGTCGGCTGCCCAAGCACGTCTATAACCTCCACTGCGGCCTCCTCATCTCTCCTCGGTGCACCCCCAGACTCTTGCAGGGACACGGTTCCGTCGTCGGCTACGTTTTCCCCAGCACCCCGGTCCTTCAAAGTTGTCCTTCAACGGCACCGCTCCCATGGGTTGGATTGCCCGCACGGAATAGTTTTTTGACATCCAACAAATTTTGGAGCCGCACAAAGTCAGCACAACTATGATAGGCTTGGAGGGCTACGCGCTCCATTGGGTTCGTTGGCTCTGACAGTTCACACCTGCTCTCTTATGGCCCGACCTGCAGTAAGATCTCATTTGTCGATACGATGTTCGTTACTCGGGTTCAGCGGTGGAGTGCCTCTGTGATGTTCATCAAACGGGACTCCTCGACGACCACATCGACAAATTCATCACTCTCGCCATGCATGTGCCCTTCCTTCCCCTTGATCGCAACCTCAGCTTCTTCATGCATGATCTCTTCCCATATATTTGTGCCCACCTGCACACACATATTCTTCCCTCCATTGCCGAGTCCATGGACCTCGCCCGCTTGTTATAAACGGACTTTAATGTCCCCTCCATCAACACCGGCTAGCCTCCGGGGAGTTCGACGCCCTGTCTGGTTGCTTATCCTCTGACACCCTTCCGGCCACCACCCCAAGTGCATACCGCGGCTCCCCCGCGTCTCAGGCCATTGCTCGGGCACCCCGACCGCTGCACGGTCCCCCAGATGACTAACCAAGAGTATCACAATCTTCGCACTAAGGGCCTCTGTTTTCGTTGTAAACAGTCCTACTCTTCGACTCGCGATAGTCCTCTGAAGGAACTCTCCATCACCATTGGCGAGGAAGACCTTGAGATCATTGTTGGGGATTTTGAATCTCTGGAGGATGATGACTCCCCCGCCATCACGGGGCCCCACGCGCGACCGCATCGTATCGAACTTCTGTGCTCGACGACTAGTGACCCCTTTGGTCCCCTCACTATGTTGTTCTCTAGGTCCATGAATGGCACACCCCTGACTATGTTGGTTGATAGTGGGGCTATCCAGCCACAACTTCATCTCCCCATGCTTGGTGACACTATTCGACATTCTCCCGCCTCCTGCTCCTCTCACGGTTTGCTTGGGCGACGAGTGACGCACTATCAATGGTGGCCACTTTTTGGTCCTACACATGACTGTGGGCCCCTGCCCTTTATGCACAAATTCTGATACCTTCGAGCTCGGTGGCATTGACGTCATTCTCGGTATCGCATGGCTTCTTACCCTGGGTAATGTGTATGTCAATTGACCTTGAAAGACGATGTGTTTTTCCTCAAGCGGAAGTCTCATTCCTCCTTATCAAGCAGGTGTCCTTTCCTCGCCCGGGGACAGCCCTCACTCTGTCTCCGCAGTCAGCAGTTGTGAACCTTGACACCCACCTACGGGTGACGTAGCGCCAAAACTACCTGTCCACCCCTACACCATTTCAATTGACAAGCGTTCAGGAAGTTAATTCGGAGGACAAAGCGAATATCCGAGAGGACGGCATTGTTATGAAGACGGAAAAGGGTCAGGGAGACACAATACACATGTCGACGTCCCGACCAAGGCGGCGCGGATACAGATCCCAAATCCCAATTCGATGACGGCCATTCACCAATAGTGCGCACGGGCTTAGCGCGCTTGTCATCATTATCTTCTATTACCGCATATGTATCTCGAGCCACGTTATTTATTGTTTTTCTCTCGCATATATTGTAACTAAACACTATAAAAGCCTATGCTTATCTTTCATTTGGGGGCATTGAGAAGCAAGAACTATTTTGAAGGAGCACTAGGGACTAATTCATCGCTCTTCTTCGTCCCCTTCGTCTCATCTCTTCCCTCTCCTCATTTTCAACTCTAGTATCTAAAAGTGTGTGTGTGCATATGTGTGTGTGTGCGTGCGTGTGATTTAAACATATAGTGCTAGTCCGCTACATAAAATAAAATATCGTACGATACACTCAAAATTCATGTCGGACAGTATATCGAAAAGATCAAATATGTCGGCATATATTTTACTAAGAACATAATCTACTTTTTAACAAAAAAACATGTCATTTTCCCCTAAAAAATGACAAGTCAGAGAACATTTATAATAACACACCTCATATACCGACATGTAGGGTGATATCTACAATAATGTTTACAATGATTCCATTCAGTGGCATTCTCGATCTCATTTCACGTCAAAAACTTTCTCAATCCCCCTAGAAACCTATAGCTTCTCGATTTTACACAAACACAATGTGGTGATATGAGTACTTGAAAGTATAGAAGAAATGAAGACAAATAGAGTGGGATAAATAATTGAGCTAGAGGAGAATAGGTAATCAAGGCTTTATGGGAAAAAAGAAAAGTTTGCTTTGGAAAGAAAACAGAAACAAGGAAAACGGTAAGGTCATAGACATCATTGCTGGCGGGAACTACACATTTTCCATCAGTTTTGAAGGAAAAATATATCAATGACATTTTGATTAAAAATTTGAATATTACTTTTTTTGTTGCTTTTGTGTGTGTGTGCGTGTGGGGTGGGGGGGTGGGGGGGGGGGGGGGGGGGAATCTCTAGAGTTTAAATGAACATACATGAGGACTATGTGCAAGTATCCATAAAACCATGGACAATACACCCCAAATTTGAATGTGCTATTGGTTGGAAGATATTAAATAGTGCATTAGTGGTAAAAAAGATTGAAAAATGCTTTTCTTTTCAAGTCAGCCCCAACAAGTCTCCAATCTGAAGATATAGCACTTGATATCTGCATGCCACATATTACTTATTCATTTTTGGGTTATATTTTGGGCACATGGCATTAATTAAAATATCACCAACTACCAAGTAACTGAAGACTATTAATATTGCTAGTAAACATAAAACATGGATCTTATGATTGCACAACAACCTAATACATCAACATCAATAAAAGAGTACGGTTTAAAACTATAAAGGGGGTCCTTCGTTGAATAAAGCACCTTTTTGGTCATGCTTGTTTTAGTGACTAACCGCACAAAGAAATTTGCCAAGTAAAAAGGGTAACACAAGAAAAACAAAGTTAGGCGGTTGGGCATGATAAACCAATGGTCAAATCCATTTATAACTCAACTCAACAGCATGGTGCTTGCATGGCACTATGGCAGTAAGCCTCTCTCGAATTTCACTTGACCATATATAAGCCCTCCCCAAGCTCCATAGGATATACAGACATACATGAATCACTGATTCTCAAAACGACAGCTTTGTTACCACTTATTAAGATGCTATGAAAACAGAGTGATGATTGGGCCTAATTACATGTGATAAATTCTATTTTCCATTAAAACGTTGAAACCTAAGAGTGACATCCAGCCATTTTTTATTCATACATCGTTTTCAACTATCTGATATATAACTAAACTCAATACTCTCACGTGTATTAACATAAAACCATCTAGATATCTTAAATTGGAGCTATAAATTAAAACTAGTGAAACAACTTATATAAATTGCACACAAAATCTCGTGTTGCTGCAAGAAGTAGTTCATATTATAAACTACTACTTGCAACATCAGAACATGGTAATGAGGGGTGTATATAATATGTAAGAGGATATTGCACTCACCATAAACAAAATACAAGGAAACTGATGGAGATCAGTCCGCATTGAAGACGATGATTGAATCGACATTTTTGGATCGACATATGGATGATCGGAGTTCGTGATCGCATCGGGCTAATTTTTCTGCATTTTTTCAAGTATTTGTTTTTATTTTTTGGATGTATATTTTGGAAGTAATTCGGTGGGGCGATTTGGGTCATTGGATCATTTAATCTAATCCCCCTATATCATGCAAGCAGGCGGTCCATGAGGGGTATCGAGTGTTGGGGTTTCTGTTGAAGGAAGTCGCTCGGTTAGGGTGTTGAAGCACAATCCCCTGGTGCCGACTCCAGGGGTCCTCACACCAGCCTCCATTGCCTTTCATAGTTCCTCCAGCCTCCAAGGACCTCACCAGAACCCCATCCCGCCTCAAGCGAACCTTCCCTTCCTCCATCTTCCCTCTCCCACAACACCAGACGTTGTTTCCGCCATTAGATCCCCCACCAGCCACAACTTCCTCACTTCTCAGCCACCAGTGCCTTCGCCTTAGTCCCTGGTACCTTCGGCGACCTCGCCGAAACCTCCAGCGACATCTAGCGACCCCACCCCACCAGACTGACATCTCTCGCCCTCCTCCAATCCTATTCCAGTGCCCTTCCAACCCGCATTCAGTCTGACGACAACATCCTAGCCCCTTCTACCTCCTCCAAGAGCGGCCCCAAGCCATCCATATCATCGCCAACTCAAAATCGACCCCCTCCAAGGCCCGTCTCATCCACCACATGCCTGCAAAAGTCCATTCTCCCCTCAGTCATCCCCTACACACCAACATTCTCCCTTTCGAACAACCACCACCATCGGATCTTCCCCTCCACCACCGGCATTGATTACTAGGTGAGTTTTACATTATTGTTTCATTTTCCCTTACATTGTACGGGTATTCTCATTTATTGCCAGTAATATTTCGCTCTGATCAAGTTTGGCTAATTTTCTTTCATAGATGTGTATGTCTTATTCACATTGTGCCTTAATTTTGTAAACTTTCATAATTTGCAGTTGTTATCTGATTACCCGAATTACAATATTGGTGATTAATTGTGAGACGTGCGCGGGACTTTAAATTAACATTGTTTAATCAATTGCATGCCGAAAGTAATTGCATGATTGAAGAGTTGCATTACACATTAAGGTTTAATTTCAACAATCATTAGACCATTTGATCGCGTGTTTGCATTTTCCCGCACCTTCATTTTAGGTTTTGTTGTGGGCTCATTGCATTCATCGCGTGCTCTCTTGCAATGCATTTAGGGTTAGGGCGTCGTGTGTCCACCGCCTATAAATTTTTCTTGCATCAATCGGTATCAGAGCCAAAGGTTTGGGCTTTATTTTGATAAAGTCATTAAGTCTATAGGTTCATTCATGGATACTAATCGTCGTCTTCCCTCTCCTCTATTTGAGGATTCTTAGTTTGTTATACCGGATCTCATAGAGGCACTTTAGAGAAATCGACATACTACTATGATGATTATCCTCGTCCCCGACCCATCGCTCGTAGAGATTGTGTTGATCATTCGGTATGACTCAATTATAGTAGGAGCAACTACTACAATGATTGTTCTCCTTCGCAGCACATGACTTTCAAAGATCGTGTCAACCTTCAACACGATTTCACTATGCTAGAGATGATCAATATGATGATTATCGTCATCCCCATCCCCGCGCACGAGTGACCCTTGTTGAACCTTCTGCACAACTTGATTATCTTAGGGATGATTACTACGAGGATCATCATTTTGAGAGAGATCTTGAGCATAAATTTCGTGTTATTGCCCCGTCGTTTGACGGTTCATCGAGTCCCGGTCTTTTAGTATTGTCACATGGATATGGAACACTATCTTAATTATTTTGAATATTCGGTGAGCGTCGCATCAAATTTGCGAAACTTCGACTTCTAGATCATGTGAGAGCATATTGGTCTAACAATGAGAGGAACCGCGAGCAGGATCGTCTTCACCAATAGTTTTCAACATCGTATCAGAATCGCCAGCTCAAGCAATTATTTAAGCTTCGACAAGGTTCCATCTTCGTCGTTGAGTATAGAGATTATTTTGATGAGTTGGTGGTGAGGAGCAACATCCAATAGGAGTCGGCTATGATCACTTCCTGATTTCGGTCTGAACCTCGACCTGAGATACGTACTGAGTTCAAATATCAGTGTTTAGAGTCCCTCGAGCAAACATACCATCTCGCCCTTCCTTATAAGCAATCCTTGAGATCCACTAGAGTTAGGCGAGTGGACTCACACCCTTACTATCCCTCCATGATTCCTCTCCAGCCCAAGGCTACCACCCAGCCTACTCTAGCCCCCTTGGACAAGAATGACATGACTAATGGTATGGAGTTACCGACTCCAATGATATTCTTTGTCTGATGAGTGATCCATTTGATTATGACTTATTTCTTGTGACCCCATTTGAGAGTGAGTCCAAGCGACCCAGTGATCATATAATTACATGTCCTTCACCTATCATATGTGTTAGTTTAGATATTTCCCTGAAAATCGGCTCACCCATGAGTGCTTGTGCATCAGAGCTTCAAGACGAGGTAGTATCGAGTCATGTTATGAATAAGATTTGTGAGCATAGTATTGACTTTGTGGTAAATGTTTCTTCTAGAACAACAAAAACCCATTCTCCCCTCTGACATCCCCCTATACAGCAACATTCTCCCTTCAGAATAGACACCACCACCGGATCTTCCCCTCCACCATCGGCACTGATTACTTGGTGAAAATTACATTGTAGTTTCATTTATTGCTATTATTTGGCTTTGATCAAGTTTTTATTTCATTGTTATGTACTTCTTATTCGCCATGTGCTTTAACTCTCAGCACTTTCAATAATTAGCAGTTGCCATTTGTTTATGCGAATTGCATATTTGTATTAATTATGACACATGTACGGGACTTTAAAATTAATATTGGTTAATCAATTGCATGTCGGAAGAAAAGTTGCATCGCATTAGGGTTTATGTTCAACAATCATTAGTCCAGTGAACTGCGTGCTTGCATACTCCCACACCTTAATTTTAGGTTTTGTTATAGGTTAATTACATTCCTCGCGTGCTTGCTTGCATTGCATTTAAGGTTAAGGCACCACGTGTCCGCCGCCTATAGATTCATTCTGAGTCAGAAAAACAATCCAGGATGGATATAAGAACCCAACTCTTAGGAAAAGCATATGAAAAATAAAATTATCTTCTTATTTTATGGGGATTCATTTTGTAGGAACACATGATCACAAATTAATGGAAGCATACCTTAGTTAGAACTTCTCTAGAAATTTTAATCTCTAATAATTAAAACTAGTGATACTATAATAATCAAGATTCATTTTTTGATAATTTGATCTAAAAAAATTATCATAAAAATTTTAATTCTAAAATCAGTTATGCTCCAAAGATGCCAAATTAAAACTTATAAATTGTTTAATAGGCAGGTTAATCTACGAAAATTCACTTGCATAACTGACTTAAAATTACATCATCTAGTTTATTTATAAGGAGTGACACTCCCATATAGATTAGAAGTTCTCCTTCATGACATTGGACTAAAAATCTAATCTCAATCCATAACAATTTTTCCAACAATCTCACAAGTTCAAAAAATTGATATACTTCTTATATATGATCGGTGTTATGCATATTAATGGTATTTAAGTTTTAGCTTCGTTTGGCACAGTGGTGGCAGTCGTGAACACAATGGTCATGAACCATCGTTCGTGAACACCCAATCTCACCAAAAATATTCATGCATTTTATGCTAAAAACTAGTTTATCTTCTTGGTAGCAGTCATAACCTATCTTGCCAAACATATATTCTATCATAATGGCATTTTTGACCAACTCACTGGAGCAAATAAGTCACGCCAAACGAAGCCTTAAGCTATATATATATATATATATATATATATATATATATATATATATATATATATATATATATATATATATATATATATATCAGAAATCATGATACTACTTTGCACACAAAAAGTAACATGATTTCCCAGAGGTTTTAATAGCTTTAGCATAATATCTAAATGCATTAGTCTTGATTTTTCATACTAGTATTATGTTATTTGTGTGACTACTTTTCTCATTTGTATAATAAATTCAATTTAAGTGCCACAAGATGTAGAAAATTAGAAGAAAAAGAATTGGAATAAAGAGCCAAACAGGATCCGAAACGAAGATCTGAAAGGAATTGATAAATATGGTTTATCTCTTGATCCAAAAGTGATTGAGTTCGGATCTGATTCCATTAATTCAGGTACTAGTTTAGGGAATCTGTCTATCTTCAGTAGCAATTCAGTAAAACCCAAAATGATATGTTAGAGCAGATTTCTTCTCCCACTCGCACGGCCAACAGTTGTAGCGTCTATAACCTAGTAGTCGTATGCAGCAGACGATGCATTAGAGATGGAGATCTCACCGGGCGCGATCTTCTGAAGGGAGAGCGGCGGAGGGCAGTCGCAGACGCAGGGGGTACATGCGGAAGAAGCGGTGGAGCTCGCCAAGAATCCCTTCTTAAATCTCCAGTAGAGCGCCGGCGCCGAGACGCAGAGAGCCGACGCCACCGCAAAAATCACCAGGCAGCACCTGAGGCACCCCACGGACCCTCGCGACCCGCTTGACATCCCACTCTCTCTCCTCTCTCTCCTCTCTCTCCTCTCTCTCTCTCTCTCTCTCGCCTCTCTCTACTGGGTGGCGATGGAGCGATCCCAGTGGATCAGTTGTTCTCCTTCAGCAGAATTTAGGCGACGAAGGGGGGAAGAAAGAGGAAAAAGCTAGTTAGATCATAGATGCCTCCATTTAAATGGTAAAATAAAAAAAAATATTTGTTATTGGCAGATCTAGTTTAGCTATTGGCAGCCCAAATACTTGTAAAGAGTAAAGACCTACTCCTTTTATTTCTCAAATCTATTTCCTAAAGGCAGTCCAACTCTAACCTTAGTTACCCCATGGAGTCGCCCGCTGTTTCGCTGCTCAATCCCGATCTCGAAGCATGCCCTTTTGCTCACTCTAATCTTCTTGGCTACTGAATATGACGATGGATGCTTCATATTTCGGATCCAACTCTAGTTTTGATTTCAATGCAAGGATGGGGTTGTAAGTTTAGATTTCAGTTGCTCCTCTCTCGCGTCTCTAGATTTCGGAATTTGACAAGCCCCAAGCAATGTTTACGACTCTGCGGCTTTTCATGCAGAGTTTGTGTTACGGTAAATCACTCAATCATTCTCATAAATAGTGTTCTTGTTGTTTGGTTGAGATATTTTAGGTTTGATAGTACAAGAGGGAGAGCATGGTTTGAATATGATAGATTTTAGCTTCATTTCATCACTAACATAAGCTTTTCTATAAATGATGAGTTGGGTGAGTTGAGCAAGTAATATCGCGAAAGGTCTTGGGTTTGTGATCACCATTAAAAGTGCCAATAAATTGACATCTCGAAGCAAATTTAGAGTGTTGATTGGGTGTGATGAAGGGGGATGTTAACATGCTAGTCAATGTTTCAGTCGTTCACATTTCTACCATTACATTCGGCTCATCTAACATTTTCAAGAACAATTTTCATTAAATTCATAAATAATAATCACTTTGTACAACTATTAATGCATAATACAAATATTCTTAAGTTGAAAGAGATATCGTACAAATATTGCTGCATAATACAATATTGATGGTTAGATGTGTTAAACGTTTATTTAATAGTTTAATTCTCTATGAATCTATGCATTTAATGATGGTTTTTCATGTTTTATAATTTCAATGCAGCTTTTAAAAAACAATTGATGGATGTTTTTGGTCTTCGTTCATGCAAAGTACGGTAGACAATTTTTTACAGTGTCACTGTTCTTCCCTCTTTTACTCTCAGTCGTGCAAATTGCGATTTTTCATATTTTATAATTTCAATGTATGTATATGGCAATAATTATATGTAGGCCCACCTCGGTTATGTGAGGGTCACATAATACGGTTATGTGCAGGTTTGGTTTATATGGGTTCACCATTTTCTATGGGTTTTTAATTCGACATGTATTTATCTTTGCACTGCATATAGCCGAAAATGATCTACATATAACATGACCCTTTTTAAATCCGTGAGGTAGGATTTTTGGCGAAAGTTGGTGGAGGCCTTGATTTTGAGAGGTTCTCATTTGATTTTGGAAAATAGTCTCATATAAGAACACTTGCTAATATGATGAAAACTATATATTTTGTAATATAAACTAAGAACTTAAATCAGTTTATTAGGTTATAATTATTTTTTTGGAGCTGCCAATGACAATTTGGCCTGCAAGTGAAAAATAATGATCTACACTAAATATGGGCGGCCATTAGCTATGCTAGGTCTGTCTATAACAATTCTCTAAAATAAGTGCAATACCTTATGGGTATTCCCATTATTTATTGAAGATGTGCTGCGGATAGAGAAACCCCTTTCATTATGATGAGTGCTCATAATGGAGGAAGTGGAGCCACTTATCATCCATAATGGAGGAAATCGCCAAAACCCGCCACATGACAGGCGTCAAGCAATGACAACCACGGGTAAACCGCCATGCAGCGCCTGCCGCACCGCCCTAGCGCGACCACCTCAGTGCAACACCTACCGTTGCACGGTAGCTGCCACCACGCGTGAGTATCGTGCGGCACTCACTGCGCCTCCATGGTGCGACAACTTCATCGCAATGCATACCGCCACGCGGTAGCTATGATGTGGCCCATCACTGCCACACTCATTACCGATGTCTGTGTTCATCACAAGCCGCCACGCTCGCCGCCTGACGCCGCACTCCTTGTTCACCGTCATCGCCTCCCGACCAAGGGGTGCAAATAGTAAAATATCCCGTCATTGGGGTGTGCATAGTAAAACCACTCACCATGGAGTGGGAAGAGTAAAATCATTCATCATTGGGGTGCACATAACAAAATCCCTCACCATAGGGTGCAGATAGTAAAATCTTCATCATGTGAATGCGCATAGTAAAATCCCCACATGGGGTGCAGATAGAAAATCATTCATCATTAGGATGCGCATAGTAAAATCCATCATCATTGGGTGTGAATTGTAAAATCCCCATAATAGGGATGCGGATAGTCAAATTTATGTACATGGGTGCGCGCATAGTCAAGATCAGCATGAGTTATGAGATGTGCTTGTGTGGGTGGTTTTTTGTGATATGTTGTTATTGAAGCGTGCTCGCAATTTCAGCCACTCAACGGCTTTGAAGATTTGAAACCACATTGCACCGCGTCGTGGTAGGTTTATAAAAGTAATAAATTGTGTCATGCCAAAACTGCACGCTCGAATTAAAAATCAGAATGACTTTAGTGATGTGAGTGATTTTTGTGATTCGTTGTTCTTGTATCGTGCTCCTAATTTCAACCAAACCCTGGCTTTCTGGATTTGAAGCCACACTTCGGCTCCGTTTGGCACGGCGGTGGCGATCGTAAATGCATGGGTTAAAGCGTCATTCGTTAAGAATCAACTAACAAACATCATCTGTTTAAACATAAAAGTGAAGGAAATTCCTTATGTCAGCATTAACAAATGACAATTTAACACTCATGTACATGACCGTCACCACCTTGCTAGGTTTATAAAAGCCATAAAGCCACAAGGAAACTGCACCCTCTGTTCAGTGATTTCTGAGATTTGCTGTTTTTGAAGCTTACACCTAATTTCAGCCGCTTCCTTGCTTTCAGGCTTTCAGCCTTGCAAAACTTTGTTTTTATCCCATATTTGTACTTTCCCAAGTTATTTAACTCGTTTTACATTATTTATCCTTTTATATATTATGTTATTATATTATATTCTTTTACTATATTTTATTTTATTTTCATTTGCTCTATTTAGTTTCATTTCATCTTATAATTTACATGTAATGGCTACAGTGTAATTAAACAATAGTTTTATTGAAAGATTAGAAATATTTTTCCCTTTAGTGTAACTCTAGCGGACCATCAAATAAATCATGGTCGCTTCATCACTCACGGCCGTTAGTCGTAGGATTTTCACGATTTCATCTCGGACTTCGAAATTTCTTGCTCATAGGTGATTGATAGGGATGACATTCTCACATTTTTCCCCTCCTTTGCAAAAATACAATTGATATCTTCAGATTTACTTCTCATCAATCCGCAATGTCATGTGAACGATGGTCGTGCGCATTGGGCAATGCACGGTCGTGCGCAAATAATGGCTCGCGAGTAAAACCCGAACAATCATAATATGAGAAGTTTAGGTAAATAAACGCGTAAGATCACGCACGAGTAATCATGCATGGCCGTGCAAAACTCATAAATACACACAATTTGTGCATTTAGAACGTGCACGGTCATGCATGACTAAAACGCACGAGCAATCTTGAAACACATGATTTTTCGGGCAAAGGCCCTAAATGTGCATGGTCATGCGGAAATAACCGTGCATGATCAAGCATGTTCACATCATGTTTCAAAGGTGCGCCTCAACCACAAATGACATCATAATTTAAGGCAGTTGTTAAAGGCCCTGCAGTTTTGGCTAGACACACAGCACTTTGTCCTTATTTTTCACGTCTTTTGAAAAAACGTCTTGTACATGCATTTTTAGAAAACGTGTTCAACACGAAAGTTGTAGATCTCGACAAAATCTACAACTTTTGTGCTGAACATTTTTTCTAAAAATGTATGTACAATGCGTATTTCTAAAAGGCGTGAAATCTGAGTGTATTTTCAAAGTACGTCTTGTACATGCATTTTTAGGAAAAGTGTTCAACACAAAAGTTGTAGATCTAGTCGAGATCTACAACTTTCGTGTTGAACACTTTTTTTAAAAATGCATGTACAAGTCGTATTTTCAAAAGGCGCGAACAATTAGGAGAAAGTGCGGTGCGCCTAGCCTAAAGTGCGGTGCTCGTAACAATTCCCTAATTTAATGAAGGTAAATACAACTAACATCGTTAGACAAACAAACATAAGGGAGATAGGAAATCTCTATGCATGAAATACAAGAAATGCACCCGATTTATTAGCTCGCACATGCTCTTATATGTACTTAAATTAATTTGAGATAATACAAAGATAAAACCTATCAAATGCGGAGCTAATCAACGAAAATCAGAGATAAATTGATAACAAAAACACTATTTACTAATCACTCATCAAATACCTCCAGATTACATTTATTTATCCTCAAGCAAACCACTCTCTACCCATCAGTGAAATAAAGAGATAAATGTGTGAACAGAGAAGTAATGGCAATTAGTAAGCATCATTGCTATCTTCAGATTTATCCCTCTCTCAGAGATTAAGGCTTCGTTTGGGGGGACTTATTTTCACCTGTCAAGCGGTTACGACCGCATGAACCGGACCATAATTAAGGTCCGGTTCATGCGGTCGTAACCGCTTGACCGGTGAAAACAAGTCCTCCCAAACGGAGCCTTAGTTTGTGTTTGGCGCAACTTATCGCGGCTTATTTGCTCCGATGAGGTTGGACAAAAATGTCATTGTCATACCATAATCTTATGCACCAAACTAGTTTTTTTATAACGATAGTAACATTTGTCATATCAAACATACATTCTATGAAAATGACGTTTTTGTCCAACCTCATCGGAGCAAATAAGCTGTGATAAGGCGCGTCAAACGCAGCCTTAGATCTACAATTACAATTGTCACTATTTGCAGTCATCTCCGTGCTCTAAAATTCATAGTAGTAGAAGAAGAATCACCTCATATTCGCTGTACAATATTTGCATGTCGCGCCGTCTCTTTTACAAAAACGTAGAGAGCTATAGCAGTACATAGAAGAATCACTGTGCACAAAATGCATAAGTGTGCATGACTGCTGGGAGCAAAAAAAGGAAGATCCGATATTACACTAAAGAGGAAGCGAAGCTCCCCTTATATAGTTATATATATATATATATATATATATATATATATATATATATATATATATATATATATATATATATATATATATATATAATTAGCATATTTAAGTAAAATACAGAGTAGAGGAATCAAATTTACACACGACCATGAGAAATGGAAAACAAAAAAAATCCTTGTTATTGTCACTTGACCATAAAAGAGGACTTACAGCTGCATCCCCCAACTGCACTTGGATTTGTTGTAACCTGCACCACATCGAACTTATCTCATCATATCCATGTGTAAATAAGGATATCTAAGATTATTTAAATCGCTATACATAAATTAGCAAAAATCATATTCACGGAGGTTACAAATACTAAGCACACAGAGTTCAAACTTGTAAGATAGCGCGAGGAATGTGGAATGCAAACTTTTATCCATGCTATATATTAACGAAATTCATCAATTATTGGAGTGCTATTTTTCTTTTCAATTTTATCCATATCATTTTAACCTAATTATACCGTTTAACTATAATTATATTTGGGGGGTGTTATTAGCAAATCTCGCCCGGTTCAACTCATTTCCCCATTTTTTTCTCTCCTACATGAATACTACTAGCAAACCAGTCCTCAAAGGTTTGTTTTTCGGTATCCTCGATGCGGCTTTTCCATCTACATCAGCTTCTACAAAGATCAAAATCTCGAAGGTTCGGTTTTTGGTTTCCACCCCGTGCAGTTTCCGAGGAGAAACAACCATCGATAGATCCGACTGAGCATGCAGTTCTTCGTGGAGGGGAGGTTTTAAGAAACCGGAGGTTGCAATAGCATGGATTGGCGTGGTGCAGTTATGCAGTATAGATTTGGAAGAAACGAGCAACTGCGGGAAATGCCTTGGTGTGGCTATAGACGATATGTTGTCGGGAAAGGAGAGGGGAAGAGTTGCGGCGGCGAGCAGCGAGATGAGGTTTGACACCAGTCAGTTCTTCTCCGCCATGCTCTTCCCGGGGGTGAGGAAAGCAGCGCCACCTAACCATATAAGTTTGATTTATTTGGTCTTTAAATTTTATTTTAATGAAGTTAGATTGTGTTAACTACTAGATTAGTTGAAATTATATATAATGCGTCACTATCTGTATTTATTAATATCAAAGATGGTCATGAGGAATAGATTGACTTGAATGTGCAGCCATCAAAGTAGACATGGTGAACACAAGAGTGTTTTTTTGTGTGATTTTTTTGAGAAATCACCACAAGATTGTGTAATGCAAAAATGAATGTATGTACATCAATATGCCATGAAGCTCCCCTATTGGTATGAGTTAAGGGAAGAACTAGTACACTCATGGAATGCTACATAACTTTCTCATCAGATTGCTCCGGAGAGTAGTCGGGTGCAATATGCACTAAGGCTCCGTTTGGGGTGACTTATTTTCTCCGGTCAAGCGGTTACGATCGCATGAACCGGACCTTAATTCCGGTCCAGTTCATGCGGTCGTAACCGCTTGATCGGTGAAAATAAGTCCCCCCAAACGGAGCCTAAAAGTTCACGAGAAAGATTCACATTCTAAGACAATTTCATAGGCTCCTAGGAAAATCTTCCATGAGATCCGCTCAAATGCTTGAACTATACAATGATGAATATATTGAAGATGTAAAGATGTATATGTTATATGATAGATGCCATGTTACATGCTTCTACAAACTCATAAGTAATGACCGGCATAGTGGTTTTTTCATTTGATCAAATACTTATATGCTTATTCATATTATCATTACTTTTGTCATCCAGCGGCTATTTTATTATGGATCCAGCGATATAATTATTTTGGGCTTTTCATTATTTTGATCATGTATTGTTGAGATGAATGATGATCAGTGATGACGATGTTATGGGCTCGCAGGAGAGGTAACCGGAGGCGAGGATGATGACGGAGATACTATAGAGTCAGAAGAGCAGCTACGGTAGCTGAGCGGAGCTTGCTAGCTAGAGTAGAGAGCTACTAATATCTTGCAAACAAGAGAAAGAAAGCAGTCTAAATTCTTTCATACCAATACAAGACCTAAAAAGTCCTTTAAGTAAACATACAACAGACTCTTAATGAAAATTGTTGGGGAATCGCGCAACGCTCTCGTTAAACCGGGTCTATTCAACCGCCTTAGCCCGTGAGCGGTCGGGCGAGCCAACAGTCAAAGATTATCTGGTTGCAGGGACAACGACTTGATGACGTGGAAAACCCGCATTCGGGGTGAAAAATCACGCGATCGGTACGGTGCCAACCTAACTTCCACTATATCAGAGTTTGTTACAAAGTTTTTTGGAGAAGGGTGAGGGCGACAAACCGCGACTCGTTACACTTAATGAGATGGGGGAGAGTGAATGTCAGATGTCGTTGGCCGCCGTGCAGGTTCCACGATCTTCTGTAGTGCATTCACTGGAGGTGTGGGCGCTTCCTGTCCTCCGGAGTTGTGTTGACGCGTCGGTGGTGACGACTTCGGGCGTCTTGTCCTTGGCTTGATTCCTCAACAACTTCCTCTTCACTTTGCGGCCTTGGTGGGACCTTGCGGGAGCGATCTAGGATGGGGTATTCTGCAACGAGAAAACAAGAGGAAAAGAGAGTGAAGTGAAGTGAAAAATGAGAAAACCCTTTTGAAGTGGAAACCGGACCTATTTATAAATTTTGGCGAGGGCGGTCCGGTAATTTTGTCAAGTAACTACCAGATAGGCCAATAGAATTGTTCAGAAAAGATCATGCGGATCACCGCTTTTAGGAAATGACCACCTAGCCCCCGGGTCGGAGGAAGGCCTGCCCGCGAGGAGTGGCGGCCCGATGGTGCCGGCGTGAGCGGTTGGCCGCCGCCGCTCAATACAGAAGGCGGCGGGATGAGCGGACGGCCGCGGAAAGGTCTCTTGGGGGTGGGCGGCCTCGACGGCCCACACAGGGGCCGGCCGCGGCGAGGCCGCCCGGATCCGGGCGGCCTTGGCCGGTCCCCGCGAGGGCCGGCTGCCCGGAATCGGGCGGCCTTGGCCGGCCTTCCGCAGGGCCGGCAGCGGCGAGGCCGCCCGGGATCGAGCGGCCTGGGCCGGCCCCTGCGAGGGACCGGCCGCGGCGAGGCCGCCCGGGATCGAGCGGCCACAGCCGGCCCCTGTGAGGGCCGGCCGCGGCGAGGCTGTCCGGGATCGGGCAGACACGACCGACCCATGCGAGCGTCGGCCTCGGCGAGGCCGCCCGGGATCGAGCGGCCACGACCGGCCCCTGCGAGGGCCCGACCGCGGCGAGGCTGATCGGGATCAGGCGATCTTGGTCGGCCCTAGCGAGGGCAGGCCGCGGCAAGGACGCCCGGGATCGGGCTGCCTTGGCCGGCCTCCGCGAGGGCCGGCCTCCGCGAGGCCGCCCGGGATTGGCCGGCCCCTTGCAAGGGTCAGTCGCGGCGAGGTCGCCCGAGGGCACGGCGGCCTCGGGCGACCCTTGTCGTGGCCGGCCGTGGCGGGACCGCCTGTCTCTGAGCGGTTAGAGGGGGCGGCCGGCCCGGGGCCGGGGCCGGCCAACGCCACTATGCGGCGGCGGTTGGGCTGCGCGCGTGATCCGGCGTGCGGTAGTTACCGCGTGGATCGGGCGCGCGGTGGTTACCTGCGTAACTTCAATGACTTTAGTGGGGGAAGAGGGCGGTTTCGCTATGTGCAGCCCGGTTCTTTCTATAAATTGGGACTGACCCCATCATTTTCCCCCCAAAGACCTCGGAGTCCGGAGCCGAAACGAGTGGAGTCTGTGGGCCTTTACCCTTGCGCGGATCCGAACCTTAATGACGGGTACGAAGGAGGATGCACGTGATGGCACGGTTGAAAGTGAAAAAGTATGGCGATGGGGTGAGTCGCGGCGAGAAGGAGCGAGACGCCCACCCCCGCGCGGGGTCGCGCATGCGGGGTGCTCCCCGTGTGCGAGGGATGTGTAACAACTCAAAATTTCACACACTTATTTTCATTTATTTTTCTCTCCCCGATGATGAAAAGACATTTACATTGTCACAATATTTTGATAGATTTTGTTTTGATTATCATTTTGATATTTCATTTATTTTTGGCCCTTTGGATGAGTTTGGGTTGCCCTTTTTATGTGGGCTTTCATGAGTTTGCTGCCTTTGCTGGTTTAGTGGGCTGGATATATATTGTTGGGCTTATGATTTATTGTTGACTGCCTTATTTGGCTGTGTTGTGAAGTATTGTTGGTTGGCTGATCCCGTGCTGGCTTGTTAAGGTTATTTTGGGTTCGGGCAAAGACACCTGGAGCGGTGCCGCTTACCGCTCGCCGCTTCTATCGCTGTTATAACTCGAGCCCGTCCGCTATTCTTCTCCAGCACTGCTACTGCATCGACTCTCTGCTTCTGCGATTTCTTATCTCCTCCTTTCTTGGCTGCTCTACTTCGACAGAGAGACATCTTCTCCATCTTCTACTTTCCCCCTTCTCTGTGCCGAGATACCCGTGTCGTCGTTGCCGTGCTCCGGTGCCGACGCTGCTTTGCCGCCGATTCGTTTGGGCCGACTGTTCTGCTGAGCCGATTAGGGCGGTTGTTGCTACCATTCTTCTTCTACTGCACTGATTAGGGCTTTCATGCTACTGCCTTCTCCTCCATGGTTTCTTCTTCTTCTTCTTTCTCTGGCCGATTACTTCTTTGCTCCTCTATTCTTCTTCTTCTACTGTTGTACCCGAGTATTACCTCTGATGTTCTTCAGTTGCTGTCTCTGCTCCTGATTTAGGGTTACTGCCGCTCCCGAGCTGCTCCTGCGTAGCTGCTGTCACTGTGAAGTTGCTGCGGCTCCTTATAGCTGCTCCCGAGCTGCTTCCTCCCTCCTGCTGCTTCCAAGCCACTGCCTCCTTCTCCTCCTTGGCTGGTTTGGTTTATTTTCCTCTCTAATTGGTTAATTACTTTACTCTTTGGCTGTTTTTGAGTTTTGGGGGTGTTAAATTAATGATTTGGGGCCGATAATTGCTGGACAGCCACTCTATTTGCTGGTTCATATGGTGTTTTACTTTATTTGAGATGTTTCACACATATTTTAACGAATTTCCATTAAAGGTGATTTCGAGCTATTTCTAGCCATTTTGGCAATTTGTGCCGTTTGGTCGGCCAATATTTCAGTCTCGAAAGAGGACTGTTGTAGATTGGATGCCTTTTTGGACATTCTTGATTTTTCTTTTACCTTTCGAGATTTTAAGCGTATTTTTTTGTAAGATTTTCGCTACGAATTCCAAGTGACGCAACCCAATAAACGTGCGTATAATTTCAGTGGTTCCCAAGACCTCAAAATCAGAGGATGACATCGCAAAGAAACCGTGACGGAAATGCGAATAAAGGCAAAGCTATTGTGAGTTTCTTATTTCTTGATTTAGTTTACTCACTTACTTTCCTATTTTGCTTCCTTTTATGAAATAATCAAGTGTCTGTGCATATGAGTTTCACTCATTAAAGATATCGCTGTGGGATAGAATATGGGCGAGGGAAAAACATAAAAGCGATACATATATATTTCTGAGGGGATCAGTTTTATTCAAAACTCTTATTTATACGCCAAGATAAAATTCATTTAAAACTCTGCATGGGAAAATGTGATGGTTTTGAATCCGATGATGTGGAGGCATCCACTGATGGATTCACCAGTAGGGGTGAGCCTACAATTACGTCCTTCGGGGGAGGGGCCCAATTCAAGTTTGTATCACCGAAGTATTTCCTATTTTATATAACTCAAACTAAGGGGTAAATTAGGATTCAGTTTTGAGAATAATGTTATTGATTATTGTACTGTATGTATATTGATAGTACATCCTTTATTTGCATGTACAGCACTTCACGAAATATTTATCTCACCTAGTCATAATTTTTATGATTAATGCAACCTGTAGTGCATCTTTTTAATTTTTATTTATTGTACATGTATTTTCCTTTGTCGCGCATGTTATTAGCGCCCTGGATGTTATTTTGTAATGCGTGCGCTACTTGCACAAGTTTTGGTTTGGCTCGTTGGTGTGACCGACCAACGAGACCCTAAATGCATAGGTCCGGTAATTTAGGGATAAATTAGTTTAGGGCATTTAGGGTCTCGTTGGTCTCTAAACGTAAAATTAGAATGATGGGGTCTCGTTGCACAAGTTTTGGTTTGGAATTCTTGATTCCATGGATAAACTGAAAAACCCTAAACGTAAAATTAGAAAACCTCTAGGTGGGATAGCCGAGCGCCGGTCGTTTTCTAATTTGTTTAGGGTTTTTCAGTTTATCCATGGAATCAAGAATGGAACGCCTAGAGGGAAATTTAGGAGATATAGGTAAGCGAATGGAAAACCTTATGGCCACCGTCACCACACTTACTCTCTCCGTGAGAGACACCAACCAAGTCATGTTAGGGTTGCGTACTACAATTAACAATTTGGTAGCACGGTATCACTTAGGGGGTCCTCCTGCACAACCCCCTACTCCTCCTGCACGACCTCATACACCTCCACCGCCAGAACCCCAACCAGCTCATCACGAACACGGGCATCCACCTAGGTGGGATGCGGGTATTAAATTAGATGTTGGGGATTTTGAGGGCACACTCGAGCCTGAGGTGTGTCTTGATTGATGTGAACGACTTGAGCGATTCCTCAGCTGGAAGCGCACACCTGCCCACCGGCAAGTGGAATATGCTACCCTGAAGCTGAAGGGCCCCGCACTCACATGGTGGGGGCAAGTCGAGCGGATGCGATACACTATGGGACAACCACCTATCACCACCTGGGTTGAGTTCAAAGCTCAACTCAAGAGGAGGTACGTCCCCGCTGATTTTATGCAGACCTTGTATCGTAGGTATCACAACCTACGACAAGACAAGCAAACTATCGATGAGTACACGAATAAGTTCTTAGTCCTCCAGTCACGCTTAGATCTGAATGAGGATGACCACATGGTGGTGGCCTGTTATCTGAATGGGCTACGGTACGCTATACGAGATCAGTTAGAGCTTCATGATTTTTGGGACCTTGGGGAGATGTCCAGTCGAGCACGTCAAGTGGAGGCCCTCAAGAAGAGGACATCTGATCAGAGGTCTACTGATGGACCTAGGTCTACTGATAGACCTACTTCGAGCACCACCACAACTACACCCACATCTACCACTACTGATTCCCCACCGCTTGCCATTACTGGAGCCCCGACTCTTCACCCTAGCCCGTCCCAGGGTAAGGAGCCCATAGGAGCCCGACCCCACACTGGAGTGTTTCGATGCTTCAAGTGTATGGAGTCAGGGCACAAGTCTTCTAAGTGCCCGCGACGCCAGTTCGTTGCAGTGATTGATTCCACCACCGGGGGTGAACCCGAGTATGGGGTTTTCCTTAGTGACCCCCAGCCTGAGCCCCTGCCCGAGGCTGATAGTGTCATCGAGGTCGAGGGCGAGCAAGCAGAGCACCTAGTCTGTGTTCTTCACTCCAGTTTGGTTACCTCTTGCGAGACCACTGAGCAGGATCCTCGAAGAAAGGAAATTTTCCGCACTATCGCCCGCATTCAGGAGCATTTCTGTTCCATTATTGTTGACAGCGGCAGTATGGAAAACTATGTGTCTCAGCGAATGGTGGAGAAGTTAGAACTTTTGACACGCCCCTTAGAACAGTCGTACCATTTATCTGGGGTCAGTAGTCCGTTGACTATACTCATTACGGATCATTATCAGGTAGAGTTCTCTATCAGGGATGTGTATCGTGATTCGGTGTTATGTGACGTCGCCCCCATCGACGTTTGCCACATACTTCTAGGACGACCATGGCAGTATGACAGACATGTTCTGCATGATGGTGTGAGGAACTCCCATTCTTTTGATCACCATGGGCGCAAGATTATTCTTCTTCCCCGGAAGAATGGTCCTGTTCCCAGAGCGGCCTCGGGAGACCCTTGCGGTGGCCGACCATGGCGGGACCGCGCGTCTCTGAGCGATTAGAGGGGGAGGCCGGCCTGGGGCTGGCCAACGCCGCTAGGCGGCGGCGGTTGGGCGGAGCGCGTGATCCGGCGTGCGGTAGTTACCGCGTGGATCGGACGCACGACGGTTACCTGCGTAACTTCAATGACTTTAGTGGGGGAAGAGAGTGGTTTCGCTATGTGCAGCCCGGTTCCTTCTATAAATTGGGGCTGACCCCATCATTTTCCCCCCAAAGACCTCAGAGTCCGGAGTCGAAGCGAGTGGAGTCCGTGGGATTTTACCCTTGCACGGATCCGAAGGAGGATGCACGTGATGGCACGGTTGAAAGTGAAAAGGTATGGCGATGGGGTGATTCGCGGCGAGACGGAGCCGGACACCCACCCCCGGGAGGGGTCGCGCATGCGGGGTGCACCCCGTGTGCGAGGGATGAGCGCGCATGCCACGCGGTGCGCTCGGGTTGCACCGCGCGTGGCGCGTGTGGGTTGCCCCGCGCATGGTGCGCGGGGGCCAAGTCCGTGTGGTGCGCTCGGGTTAACCGTGTGTGGGGGTTAGCCCACGCGCGGCGTCTGCGGATTAGCCTGTGCGCGGTGCGCCCGCGGGTTAGCCCGCGTGCGGTGCGCCCGCGGGTTAGCCCGCGCGCGGTGCGCCCGCGGGTTAGCCCGCACGCGGTGCGCCCGCGGGTTAGACCACGCGCGGTGCGCCCGCAGGTTAGCCCGCGCGCGGGTTAGCCTGTGCGGTGCGCGTGGGGGTTAGCCCTCGAGCGATGCGCGCGAGTTTCGCCACACGCGGTGTCCGTGGGCTCCCCCGTACGTGGTGTATGTGGGTTGCTCCTGGCAGGGGGGCGCGCCGGCCGCGCCGGCGCGAGGTGCGCCTCGCATGCTATTTGCGCGGGCTTCCACGACGCATTGTGTGTGGCTTGCTTTGCTACCCCCGACGCACCAGTCGTAGCTCCTGAGGTGTCTTCTTGACCGGATTTTTACTCATCTTTTAGATGTTTTTTCCAGGCTCCGAGGCGTGTTGTTCACGGTAAGCCGATGTGTATGCGTTCCACTCCTATTGCAGAGCAAATTGCGTCTTGGAAGGGGCGCTACAACATTCCCTCCAGTCTTGAAATAAAGAATCCTCAGGGCGAGCAGCAGGTGCAGAGTCTCCCGGTAGGCTGGATAACTTTATGTGAATCGTCTCTTAAGGCCGGTTTTCGGTTCCCACCGTGTGAAGAAGTCACGAAGATCTTGAAGCATTAAGGCGTTCCGGCGTCATAGTTTACCCCTTTGGTGATGACGCGCATTATGGACCTGATTGTTTTCTTCCGTGAACATGGATCGCGGTTCTCGCTGGAGCTCTTCAAGGAATGGTGTGATGTTCGCGCCGACGGCGGTGGCCGTATTGGGGTTCATAGCAACAAGATCTGGTTGGTGTTTGAGAGTCGGGTGGACAGGCGTCACGGGAGCACGGTGTATGGATATATCCGAAATCTCTTGGAGTGGCCCGAGCTTTAGAGCTCCCTTCAGAACTGATGCCGCCGAGTGAGGGGCCGCGAGCGCGACTTTACGCCGATGCTCGGGTTTGGGGTCGCGAACGAACTGGCGGACCATCTGTTCAGTATTTCTTTGTTCGTGGAGGAGAAGAGTTTGCTGTTATATGGCCTTTTTGCTGATCCGGAGCATTCTGTCATTGTTCCGTTGGGTCGCAATCAAAAGAGAAAGTTGGTGTTCGAGAGCCATGTAAATTCGTGCACGGCGCATCGCCCTGCTGACCTACTGAAGGGGTGTTCGGGAGCGGCCCCAAGTAGTTCCCGAGTGGCTGGGACTCCGCTAGTTAAGGATCAGGATGTTGAGGTTCTGGGCTCTTCTGCCTCGCAGGCCCTGGCGAAGGGGGCGCCCCAAGCGAAAGGGAAGTGTGTCTCTTCATCCTTAGCAGCGATGAATAATGTGGTGAGCCTATCTTTTCGCTTTGGTTTTTGCTTGTTCTCAATTCACTGTGCCTTGCTTTCTCTTGCAAATTGGTGTGCAAGCTCAGATTGCTCTTACTTGGAACGATTGTTACGTTGGGCTGAACGACGCACACCTCTCCCTTCAGGAGAAGCTCCAAAGTGCAGAGAGCTCCCTTTTCGATTTGAGGGGGAGGCGCGAGCGCAACCTTTCTCGCTTTCGACAGGTTGAGTTGGACTTGAAGGCTGAGACGGCGTGGCTTTAGAAGGAGCTTCAGGCCAAGAAGCTTTTGGCGGAGTGCGCTGGGGGACGTTGCCCGCTTAGAGTCCGAGGTGGGACGTCTTTCTTCAGAGGAGCAGCATTCTGAGTTGAAGGTGGTGGGGGTGACAGAGTAAAAGAACTCGATCGCCTTTAACCAGGACCGTTGTTTGTTGGCTGACGAGATTCATGAAGAGGTCTGGATGAGAGAGGTAGAGTCCGATCTTTGCGACATCCGGGAGGTGGCGTTCCATCGCGGGATGGCGAAGACCCTTCGGATGATATCTCGCAGGCGTGAGTGCAATGTCTCTGATCTTGGTTTTGATGATCTTTTTAAGGACGAGTGCGTCGAGTTTGTTGAGGAGTATATTTCATCTTTGTTGTATTTCGCTTTGGTTGTGCTTGTATTATGCTTGATGTGTATTTGTGATTGGTTTTTGTGCCCTTATTTCGTTGTAGCAGTTTTATGCCTTCTGCCTCTCTTTTGATGACATTGTTTTGTTGTTGTTTTAAGCTCTTCTTGTGAGACTTGTTGTGTTGGCTCTGATACCTTTATACGGGCGATTTGGTGGCAACTCTTTGCGATTGACTGTTGAAGGACGAGACTCAGATGGCTCTACGACCTACTACCATGGTGAAAGGCGCAAGCTTTTAATCGGATAGTGGGAGATCGGGTTTAGCCAGTTCGGGGGATGTCGCTGAGTGGTTGGTGGTGAAGGGCAGACCTTCGAACCTAGGCGGCCTCAGGGGGGGCAGGCCCTAGCGGTGCTGCGACCTACTGCAGGAGAAGGGCAGGCCTTCGATCGCTGGCAGTGGGAGGTCGTTGGGATGTGGTCCGAAAGATGCGGTGAAGAGCGGATCTTCGAACCGGTGGCGAGCAAGGGGGGCAGGCCCTGGCAATGCCGTGACTTGTTGCGGAGAGAAGGGCGGACCTTCAATTGTCGGCAGTAGGAGACCGCTGAGACGTGGTCCCGAGGATGCAGTGAAGAGAGGATCTTCGAACCGATGGCGAGCGAGGGGGCAGACCCTGGCGACGCCGCGACCTACAACGGAGAGAATGGCGGACCTTCGATCGTCGGCAGTGGGAGGCCGCTAGGACGTGGTCCCGAGGAGGTAGTGAAGGGCGAAACCGAGCGTTTGTTTCGACCCAATGCATGGGAGAGGGACAGACCTCTAATCCGTGGCAGTAGGAGGCTCGCGGGGGTTCGTCCTTGTTGCTACGTCGAGGGTTAGACCCGGGGTGAGCCCCTATAAAAGCAACATTGAGAGCAATCATAATGCTTAATAGTTATATAAAACAGAAATCGTTTGTGCACGAAAACTGCCTCGCGACTTTATAAAATTAGTCGTCAGTTGTTTAAAGGAAAATAGTTCAACGATGCAAATAAAGTGTGAAGTAGCATTGTGGCCCTTTTGTCCTGAAGTTTCTCCTAGGGCCCTCTTGACCCGCTTCCTCGCACCCTGAGGGTATACGGAACTGCTCCCTGCCCAGGGTGCATCTGGTGTAAGTAGCACGTCCTGACTGCTTCCTGATTTCCCTTTGCGACTCCAACTACTGCTGGCGTGGCGAACTTCATGGTCAGATGGGGGATTGACGGAATTGCTCCGAACGTTGCCTGGAGCGGGCAGCTGAAGATCGCGTTGTATGGTGACTCTGTTTCTAGTGCCACGAACTGAACTTGGTGAGTTGCTTACTTTAAAAATTCTCCAAAGGTGACTTGCACCCCTCGACGGCCGACTTGGCCGAACTCTTCTTCAAACAATTCCCTCACTTCCACTCGGGTCAACCCCCTTGTTAAATCCTCATGGGCTCTTGTCCTCGGGCACTGGTGGGGGACTCCGTCTCCGGCAACCCTGGCTTGATGGGCGGGATGCTCAGTGCTGGCTGCTTGTGAGGATTCGGAACCTTCCTCCTCTTGAGCTTATGGTGTATTCTTTGGAGCTGGTACTCTTGCTCCTCTTGAGCTGGTACTCTTGCTCCTCTTTGGAGCTGGTACTCTTGCTCCTCTTGATGCTCAGTGCTGGCTGCTTGTGAGGATTCGGAACCTTCCTCCTCTTGAGCTTATGGTGTATTCTTTGGAGCTGGTACTCTTGCGGGTGCCTAGGCGGTGGTCATGCCTCTGAGGAGGGAGAGCATTTTTGCAAGGTGCTCCTCCAAACGATCGTTTCTCCCAGCGAAAGCAGCATCCGGGGCGCCGACGACTTCCTCTTGTTGCGATGCGCTGACAAGAGAGTGTGACTATCCAAGCTCGACGTGTTCCCGACGTGTCGACCCCGAGTTGTTCGAGTGTTGTGTCCGACCATTCCTTCCTCTATCTAGTCCAACGGTGCGGTGTGTTCTATCCTCTGTGCCTCCTTGAAGCTCATGGGAACTTTTGGTTCCCACTAACGGCGCCAATCTGTTGGGGAATCGCGTGGCGCTCTCGTTAGACCGGGCATATTTAACCGCCTTAGCTCGTGAGCGGCCGAGCGAGCCAACAGTCAAAGATTATCTGGTTGTTGGGCCAACGATTGATGACGTAGAAAATCCGCAATCGGGAGTGAAAAATCACGTGGTCGGTACAGTGCCGACCTAACTTCCACTATATCATAGTTTGTTACAAAGCTTTTTGGAGAAGGGCGAGGGCGACAGACTGCGCCTCGTTACACTTAATGAGATGGGGGGAGAGTGAATGTCAGGTGTCGTTGGCTGTCGTGAAGCTTCCACAATCTTTTGTCGTGCATTCATTGGAGGTGCGGGCGCTTCCTGGCCTTCGGGGTTGTGTTGATGCGTCGGTGGCGACGAATCCGGTCGTCTTGTTCTTGGCTTGATTCCTCATCAACTTCCTCTTCGCTTGGCGGTATTAGCGGGACCTTGCGGGAGCGATCTTGGATGGGGGATTCTGCAAAGAGAAAGCAAGAGGAAAAGAGAGTGAAGTGAAGTGAAAAATGGGAAAAAGGCCCTTTTGAAGTGGAAATCGGGCTTATTTATAGATTTTCACAAGTACGGTCCGGTAATTTTGCCAAGTAACTACCGGACCGGCCAATAGAATTGTTCAGAAATGATCACGCGGATCACCACTTTTAGGAAATGACCACCTTGTCCCCGGGTCGGAGGAAGGCCCGCCCGCGAGGAGTGGCGGCCCGATGGTGCCAGCGTGGGCGGCCAGCCGCCGCAGCTCCATACGAAAGATGGTCGGGATGGGCGGTCGGCTGCGGAGAGGTCGCCCGGGGGTAGGCGGCCTCAAGCGGCCACCACAGGGGCCGGCCGCGGCGAGGCCGCCCAGATCCGGGCGGCCTTGGCCAGTCCCCGCGAGGGCCGGCCGCCCGAAATCGGGCGTCCTTGGCCGGCTTTCCGCGGGAGAGACCGCGGCAAGGCCGCCCGGGATCGGGCGGCTTCGTCAGCCCTTGCGTGGGCCGTCCCTTGCGAGGGCCGGCCGCGGAGAGGCCGCCTGGGATCGACCAGCCTCGACCGGCCCTTACAAGGGTCGGCCGCGGCGAGGCCGCCCGGGATCGGCAGCCTTGGCAGGCCCCAGCGAGGGCCGGCCGCGGCGAGGCTACCCGGGATCGGGCGGCCTTGGTCGGCCTCCGCGAGGGTCAGCAACGGCGAGGCCGCCTGGGATCAGGCAGCCTTGGCTGGCCCCTTGCGGGGGTCGACCGCGGGGAGGTCGCCTGAGGGCATGACGGCCTCGGTCGGCCCTTGCGGTGGTTGGCCGTGCCGGGACCGCCCATCTCTGGGCGTTTAGAGGGGGCAGTCGGCCCGAGGCCCAGGCCGTACAACGCCGTCGGGCGGCAGCGGTTGGGCTGCGCGCGTGGCGGTTACTTGCGTAACTTCCATGACTTGGGAGAGGGCGGTTTTGCTATGTGAAGCCCAGTTCTTTCTATAAATTGGGGCTGACCCCATCAAAAATAAAATGACGGACTTGGAATGCAATTAAATAGAAAATCAACAAAATACTTGGAATGCGACTAAATAGAAAGACGACCTAAAGGCAATAAACAACAACAACATAATAATAATAATAACAACAACAATAATAATAATAATAATAATAATAATAAATAAATTACATCATAATAAGGCCCATAACATCTCTCTCGCCATACAAAAAAAGCTTGACCTCAAGCTCGGGGGAGATCAATGGTGTCCGCTTTATCGAACACCATCATCAGAGTCCTTGGCGTGCAGATAGAAAATCCATTTGCACTGTGGCCACGAGTGTACTGCTCGTCATAGTTATAACATAAGCCATGTGTGCGTCGTTCCATCATATCATCCTGAGATAGTCTACGAAGTGGAGGGGATGGATGACCCTCAGCACAGCCCTGCAGAGTGCTCGAGTAGGTGGGAAAGTAGGCCTGCACCAGCTAGAGGCGACGGTCGCATAGCCTGGTCAGACACATAGCGATCACTAGTTTGGAGGGGCCTCAAATTTAATAACAAGACCGAGGCGGTCGCGAAGTACGGAGGTGAAGATGGTGATTTGCATCTCTGGGGAAAACATGGCATGTGTCAGAAGAAGCTGAAACTGTTCAAGTTAATCATCCACAACGTTTGTATGGCATAGTGTCGTGAGGGTACGGAGGGGGTTACTGTGGATGGGAGGGTCAAAACGCAGGTTGCAAAATATCTTGAAGTTGTCCCACGTCAAATCCGATTAGTCAGTGAGGAGACGAGTGGCCCAAAGTAAAGCCGAGTCGAGAAGGTGGAAGGAGGCCAGAGGAAGCCGCTTTGCAGCCAGAATGTGTTCGTGGTCAAAGAATTGCTCGCACCTAGTGAGTCAACCTAAAGGGTCCGTCTTCCCATCATAAATTGGGAAATCAAACTGAGTGTAGCGCGGTGGGGGAACAACCAGGGCGTACGAGGGCCGTTGGTGGTTGCAGTTCCTGACTGTTGCAAGCGTGCTTGTGTGCGGGGGCGGTGGAGAGATCATTTGGGGAGTGCATTAATGGCCACTTGATGACGTTCCGCAATGATATTTTGTTGCGTCATAAAGGTCTGCACCATGGTTATAAGTTGGCTGAGTTGATCCGATGAGCCGCCCATGTAGTGTTGGATAGAGGATATTGAGCGACTTATGGGTTGGTTTGAGTCTGAATGGGTGGGTGGAGCATACGAGTGTGAATTTGGCGTGCTATGTGACCTGCGACGCTTCCCTATGTTGGTATAAAAAAAGCTCCCAAGGATGTTGTGGATCGAGATTTGAGCAATCTCTTGTGACTTAACTAAGCCCAATCTGTCTGTTCTGCAGTTGAAATATTCGGCTGACCAGGAAATTAATAATTTTCCACGGTGGACCGCGGGCCCGTGGCTGGTTGGAAAGAATTAAATGGTATGTGAGTCGCGACTCGGATCAGGGAGTGGGCATCGAATGGAAAATCGTTGGAGACCATTCTGCGATAGTGCGAAAGTCGTGGCTGCGCAAGAGTTGCGGGCACGTAACTGACAGTGTCGAACCAAGTGTGTGGCGGGAGACAGAAGACGAGCAGGACGTGTAGGTCGGGAACGAAGACAATCTAGAGGTTTGCGCGGCGGTGCCCTCAACGATTGTAGTGATTTGGCTTCGATCGATGAAGAAATCGACGCTGTAGACATGCTTTGAAGCTGCTGGGGCGAACGACAACATCTGCAGGGCTTCAATGGAAATTTCTAAAGGAAGGTTAAGTTTTTTTACTGTTGATGCTTAGGGCCACGAATTAGGTAGGAGCTATCACGGACAATCACGTCGAGGAAGATTGTTTTGTGGTTGCAGATCAACGACATGTGGGGCTTTGTTGTCTAAGATGCAGAACGAAGGGTCGAGCGGCTGGCTGGAAGGAGACGGCATGTAGGGTGGGAGTGGTGCGCGATTGTTGAATGGTGGAAGAAAATGCTTGGTAGGACGGGGGAGGAAACCTAGCTCTGATACTTCGGAGGTTGTCGAAGGCGAGGATGATTGCGGAGATACTACGGAGCCGAAACCACGACTGCCTAAAAGGGGCTTGCTCGTTAGAGGAGAGAGATACCAATATTTCATAAACAAGAGAAAGCAGATTAAATTTTTTAATACCAATACAAGACCTAAGGGGTTCTTTAAACAAACGTACAACAGACTCTTAATGGCAATAAAACAACAGACTTAAAATACAATTAAATAGGAAATCACCGACAGACTTGGAATGCGACTAAATAGAAAGACGAACTAAAGGCAATAAATAGCATAATAATAATAATAATAAACATCATAATAGGGCCCATAATTGACAAGTGGATGCTTATACTCTTTGGGATACTCCTCTCATTATGCTTATGCCTATGGATTAGAGGGAACTCTGCTAAAATAGAATATTTTACGTTAGAAATGAGAAGTCTTACCATATAATGACGTCCTATGAGATGAGTATGTAATTCATGAATGAGTCATATTTGAGAAGTGCCTTGGGATCCAGTCATCCAGATGACAACATCATTTGAGTGGATGACTCAACCGAGTTATAATTTGGGAAGTGATGATCTATATTTGAGCAATGATCTAAACAAGATGCACATGTTGAATAATGATAAAGTTAAGGAGATTGGGCTAAACTTGTTGCAAGTCTAAGGCTTCATTTGGCGCAGAGTTTTCTGGTCCGCGCTTGGAGCAAACTCCGCCGGACAGCGGGAAACCAAATGGTGTCCGGCGGCGTTTGCTCCATTTCCTCCCGCCGGACAACGAAAAAGCCTCAGAAAAGCTCCGTCTACAGCCCCTCCTCCCCACCTCCAGTTCGAATTCTCCCTTTCCACCCGCTCCCGCCACCGCCGTGCCAAATGAAGCCTAAGACTTGCTAGGTTAAGGAGTCTTTACATTTAATGACCATTCTGCTAACCAATGTTTTCCAACAATTATGATGTTTAGGTTTGACAGTCGAGTAGATGCTCATGAGATTACACATCGACACCAAGTCGATGTGGAGGGAGAGGGGTCTGATGAGTCTCCTGTTGCAGAAGATCAAGCAACAATAAAAACTGCGACTTAATTGAGAAGTATTGATGTCCCAATGGCGTAGCTTAGATGTTGACAGCAATGGCTTGATGAAGAGTATGCCATCAATGTCCACTAGTAGTAGCAGTGTTCCATCAAATAAGCATCTCAAATTCCTTCAAGAGATGTGACCACCACTTATATGAGAACACTGAAACCGAAGATAATAGAGGATTGGTTATAGGCGTTAAGAGATAATTGAGAACATTGTATGCATGGATGAAAGCAAGGTTGCATTAACTACCTTTGTGATGGAAAGAGAAGCACAGCAATGATGGTCAAGATAGAGGTAGGACTCAGCAATAGATCCGAGCAGGACTGTGGGATCTGATCAACAAAAAAACGATATTACCCATCTGCTGCAAGTGTAGATCAGCACGAGTCTCGGCGGTGATGATCACCTCTCATGGTGTAATCCCCATCAAGATGGCATACATGAATATGTCATTTTTTGCAAGTGCGCTGACTACTTAACTCTGATACTACTTGTAGAGATTAGGAATCTAGCCATCCCTTTCATGTGCTGCTATAGAAATCTTCAATTCTATGTTAGTCTTCACTCAAATTAACTCAAAAGAACACAAGACAAATGGAAGACAGTTAAATCTTCTCCCACTTAGGGATTCTATTCTTGTGGTAGATCATAAATGAGAGGAACCTCTTTTATTTTCCCACCACAAAGAAGATATATCTGCATTTTTTAATTTCAATAAAACCATGGCTACCTAAGATTTTTAACCCACTAAAATTATCTGGATATTTCCAGAAACTTCCATAGAATTTAAGAACATTCTTCAGAGTTTTGACCCAACGTCATTGTAGGTTAGCATACACATGAATGTGCCACAAGCTCATCTTCAATGGAATTTTCCACCACATATCTGGGTGATGCCGCATCGCAAATAACCTGAATTGCTTGCATGATTTCTATGGAGCTTCATCAAGCTCCCAACTTCTCGAGTAAGCCCTTCCAATGAATAATGTACTCGTGCTTTGGAATAAAATATTGTTCCCACTGATCAATAAACCAAAATGCACACGACATCACGGCTATACGAAGCCTTTATTCCAAGCAGCGCACATTGGGATCCTTTTTGGTTTGGGTAATTTTGGTCCTTGCAAGAGGTACTCACATCACATGAACAACATATGAAACTTGATATTCAAGGAACTCAAGGTTGTAGGAAAAATTGTCCATATGCTCGACAACTTGATAGGGCCCTTAACAATGGTGAGCCAACCCTTTGTGTGCACAAATGGAGAAGTCCGACTTGGAACTTAGCATGCCTTTGTTATTGACTAGTGTGCCTCCTCCATTGCTTCACAACATTATGCAAATACGACCTTCTGCAGTTAGTTTCCCACGCTCATGCCGCTTCATCGCCACTATGTATGTACTTAGACTACCTGTTTAATTAATATGCTTGTGACATTCCTTCAAAATTTTGTGCAGTCATACTACTATCCTTTCAGTTAGTGGTGAACACGTCTAGCATAAATGGTTGTTGCTCCATCACATTAACCAGAGTCAACTAGGCTCAAAGACATATCTGAGTTTCATTTTTGAGCTAAGCTAAATTCAAATTTTGATTTTGGCTAAGGTCAACTCATTCAAATCATACTTGACCTGTTATCACTCATACTATTCATAATAATTAATGTTTTTGTAGGATAATAAAGGCTTCATATAGGTCATTTTAAAACATGGAAACTAAATGTAGTTCAAACTTGTAAACTACGCAGAGTTTGCATAAGGGTTATATTGTTGGACCTCTGCCAAGATATGCATGGTACATTAGTGAACAAAATTTAACCATTAGGGAAACATAGTAATAAGAAAAAACTACTTTGCAATACACAGATGAAAGAAAATATAATCCTACAATGTAGATGGTACAATGAGCATGTGATCAAAGGAAAATCCAACCTGAAAAGCAGAGCGAATCAATTCTTCGACATAATCAATAGTGGCACCCTTCACAAAATCATAAGATATATTGTCAACCACCAACTTAACACCATCCTTCTCGAAAATTCTACAATCATCAACAAAACAAATATGAGATTATAATAACCTTCCACTATATATCAATACTAATCAATTGTAGTTGCTTACTGGTCATCTTCATGTTTCTTCTCATCCAATAGAAATGCATACTGAAAACCAGAACAACCACCCGTTTCAACGCTTAACCGAAGCATCTTTCCTTCAGAAGATTCTTCCTTGAAATTCAATTCTTTCATTCTCTTCAAAACGGTCCATTGAAGAAAGAAAATTTCGTTATATGGAAAAAAATACAATCTACCATATAAATCCAAGGCTATGCTTGGAAAAGTTGTTATGTTTGATCGGAGGCGGTGTGAAATTGTGGTCAAAAACGCAGTGGAGCCTGTTTACCTGTTTGGAATTTTTGTGATAACTTTCTTCACCCAAATTTTGGGTGTAGACGTCCATGACAGCTAAAATTTGATCACACATGTACGACTATGGTGGCGTTTTGACCTAAAACATCGTTTTTGAATAATAGTGTTCGTGGTTGTACATATTCAAACGTTTGCATTTGTATAACTGCATTCACAGCTGCTACCACACTGCAACCGCTTTACCAAAAGGGGCCAAAAGTTTTCTAAGAGGTTTACAGGTATAGATCAAGAACTACATAAGCTATCTGCTGGTATTAGGGCAACAAACAATACAGCAAGATTGGAAAAGGAAAGTAATCTAATGAAGCAGCTCCAAAGCAAACTAAGAAGAGGAGACGGAAGTTACCCGGACGCAGTTATCGGTCATGTAGACGGCGGCGTCGGAATCGGGAGCGAATTCCTCCGCGGCGGAGGTCAAAAGCCGGTGGTTCTTCTCTATGCGAAAGCGGATTAAAGGTGTCACGCGGCGAAGAAATGATCTCGACATCTTGAATCCTTTTTCCCTTTGATCTAGACTACAGGAAAGGGAAAAAAAGGGCGGAGCGAGAGCAAGAGAGGGAGAGAGTTTCGTGGTGGTGTGGTGGTGCCGAGCTCTGAAATTGAAGGGAGTCAAATTCTTGTGTGAGAACGAGGCGCCGGGAAAAGGGACTTAAACAGCGACGGGACGCCGGCGAGTTGCTTCAGCCGGAAGTGATTAGAGAACAACAGGGGGAAACATGGGAAGGGCCTAAACGGGGAGCAGAGTGGCGGGCAACGGGGATATTGCAGGATGTAGCTTGCGTCTTATTTGAGGGATTGAAGAAAGTACTTCAGCCATTCAACATCGTCAATTGTAATTAGCACCCAGCTAATGGCACCGCACTTTTCCCTAATTTTTCGTATTTTTGAAAAATATGTTTTATACATGCATTTTTATGAAAATTGTTCAGCACGAAAGTTGTTGATCTACAACTTTCGTGTTGAACACTTTTCATAAAAACGCATGTACAAGGCGTATCTCTAAAAGACGTGAAATCTGGGTGTATTTTCAAAGTACGTCTTGTACATGCATTTTTAGAAAAAGTATTCAACACGTCGAGATCTACAACTTTCGTGTTGAACATTTTTCCTAAAAATGCATGTACAAGGCGTATTTCCAAAAGACGTAAAAAATTAGGAGAAAGTGCGGTACGACTAGCCAAAACTGCGGTGCTAATAACAATCACCTACAACATCTCCCTTAGCAAGAGAATTTTAGGCGATTCTTAATGTTGGGATAGCCAATAATTGCAGGAGAAATCACGAACACAGACAATGCCAATTTATAATATAATTTATAAATCAATTACAATGAAGAAACAAGTGAATAAATAACCGTCCGGTGAAATGCAAGCGGATGCGCCGGACACGCGCGATCCGCAGGAAATGGAAGATCTGAGACTGCAATCCGACTAACGGACGCACAAGATTCACCGAACCTTCAACGTCAACTTCCGACGTTCAACCGCAACCACCGGAGAGAAACTCCAAGTTCGGACATGGATCTTGCCACGAACGTGTAGCCCGTCCTCAACGCAAACTTTTCCTCTCCACAGCCTCCACAAACAGCCGGGTTAAAAACAGCCCCGTCTCCGCCTTCCTTCCACGGCAATGGCTGACTGGACTCGGACGGCGACGGAGGGTTGTCCTCCTCTTCACGTCAGCGACGGCAAACACCGGCGGCTGCCTTCCTCCAGCGGCGACTCCGGCAAGAGATCCCAAGGCAGTAGCCTCATGCACCAAGCCGAGAGAGAGAGAGAGCGAGAGCGGTTGTGATTGCGGTTTGGAGAGCGGGTGGCGGGCTGCGATTTTTAATGTAGGGAGGGGGGGTTGCAGTTACCATTCATGGGAGAGAGAGATAAAGGAATATAATAATGGGTATATTATATTCTCATTACCACCTCCCAAATAAAACCACCGCACCACATTTCAAATTAAAACCTGTTTAATTTGGACAGATTTGAAAAACATCTTTTTTTAATTTAGACAGCTTTCAAGACAGCACAAAAAAGGTTGCAACCTCAAATACTGCGTTGCAACCTGTTTTCTTCTCCTAATGCGCCCGGTCTATTTGAATCAGGTATGAGTCAGCCCAACAAATACCACCTTGGCTCATATCCTGGTTCCGCCACCACCTGCATGAAGCATCATATGCACTGAGCACCAACTACGCGAAGCAACCGTTATGCACAAAGCACCAGTCTGCACGAAGCACCACCTCAAGAACTTGAGGCGTCAGCCGACTTGCTCCAGTCGACTCATCCCTGCTCGGGCTCAACCCCTGAATGTCAACGCAACTGGATCGCTGAATCTGACTCGCCTAGTCAGACTACCAGAAGGGTGATCCCCTGCACCACCTCGACCATCCACACTGTCGGCCGCAGAAATCATAGGCGCACCACCTCGCATCGTGGTCCCCATCAGCCGGTACAGACTACCGCGCTGCATAGCTCGCTTGAGCACGGTGCGCCCTCGCCTCACCGTCAGAACTCCACCTCTCGATGCAAACCTGCACCCACCGGTGTCCAATCTGCCCAACGAAATCAGATTCCTGCGTAACTTCGGTACTAGGTGTACCTGCTCAAGTCTACGCACAGCTCCACCATGCATCCGCAAGTTCACCGTCCCAATCCCTGTGACCTCACATGCTGAGCCATCACCAAGAAAGACCGACCCAGACATCACCTCCAGTGAACTGAACATCGCCGCATCTGAGTAAATGTGCTGCGAGGCACCAGAATCCAAAATCCAGCTATCAGAGTCACTCTGACTCTCAGTGACGCAATAAAATCCGTCATCTCCTTCCAGGTCGAGTGTCACCATGCCCGCATCTTGGACATCCTTCGAAGTTCCAGAACTTCCTGCACGCTGCGGACAATTTCTTCTAATGTGACCAACCTGTCTGCAGTGGTAACACGCCACTGCCTTCTTCGACGCCGATCGAGCTCGTACACTGCTCGATCCTCTATTAAAACTCCTCCCGCGTTCATGCGCTACCAAGATCTGGTCACCCCTAGGAGTGGAGTCCTTTAACATCTGACTGGATAACAGCGCCGACGTGATTTCTTCCAGCCTCACCGTATCCTTCCCATATAGGAGCGTAGTCACCATGTGCTTGTATGACGCTGGGAGCGAGGTAAGAAGCAAGAGGGCTTTGTCTTCTTCCTCTACCTTCGAGCCAACCACATGCAATTGACTCAGGAGACCGTTGAACACATTGAAGTGTTCCTGCAGGTTGCCACCTTCCTGCATCTTCAGCGCATAGAGGCGCTGCTTCAGCAACAATCTTGTCGTCACGGATTTTGCCAAGTACAGTCGCTCAAGCTTTTCCCAAAGCCCGACTACCGTCTCTTCAGTCCCGATGTTGAAAAGCACCTGGTCAGCAACACACATCCTGATTGTGCTCGTGACCTTTTCATCAAGATCCTTCCATTTCTCATCTTTCACCGCCATGGATAATTTGTCGCGCCCCTGCAAGACTTGAATCAAACCTTGTTAAACCAACATATCCTTGACTCGAATCTGCCATAGGCTAAAATTCCCACTACCATCGAACTTCTCCACTGAAAATCTGTCCAAAACTGCGTTCTTCCCTACCATGACTGTCCCCGACAAACTAGAAGACCTGATTTGTTCAAAGGTCGGATCTGAAAGAGTGGGAAGAGGACCTAGTCGTTCACCACGGCAGTCAAACCCTTCCTAGAACGTCCAATCACGATCGTCTACCGAACTTGCCTCTGATACCACTTGATGGGATAGCCAATAATTGCAGGAGAAATCACGAACACAGACAATGCCAATTTATAATATAATTTATAAATCAATTACAATGAAAAAACAAGTGAAGAAATAACCGTCCGGTGAAACGCACGCGGATGCGCCGAACACGCACGATCCGCAGGAAATTGAAGATCTGGGACTGCAATCCGACTAACGGACGCACAAGGTTCACCGAACCTTCAACGTCAACTTCCGACGTTCAACCACAACCACCGCCACCACCGGAGAGAAACTCCAAGTTCGGACTCGGACCTTGCCACGAACGTGTAGCCCGTCCTCAACGCAAACTTTTCCTCTCCACAGCCTCCACAAACAGCCGGGTTAAAAACAGCCCCGTCTCCGCCTTCCTTTCACGACAACGGCTGACTGGACTCAGACGGCGACGGCGGGCTGCCCTCCTCTTCACGTCAGCGACGGCAAACACCGGCGGCTGTCTTCCTCCAGCGGCGACTCCGGCAAGAGATCCCAAGGCAACAACCTCCTGCACCAAGCCGAGAGAGAGAGAGAGAGAGAGAGAGGTTGCGGTTACGGTTTGAAGAGCGGGTGGCAGGCTGCGATTTTTAATGCAGAGAGGGGGGTTGCGGTTACCATTCATGGGAAAGAGAGATAAATGAATATAATAATGAGTATATTATATTCACATTACCATCTCCCAAATAAAATCACCGGGCCACATTCCAAATTAAAACATGTTTAATTTGGACAGATTTTAAAAACAGCTTTTTTTTTTAATTTGGACAGCTTTCAAGGCAGCACAAAAAAAGTTACAACCTCAAATACTGCGTTGCAACCTGTTTTCTGCTCCTAATGCGCCCGGTCCATTTGAACCGGGTATGAGCCAACCCAACACTTAACACAACTCATTTTTGGCTATTTGCACCTTAATGTTAATCGCAATCCAAAAATTTAACTGCAATCCGATATTTGGTTTGATGCACTCCGTTGTTATCCGAGGAAGAAGGCACCAGACAGCTTCAACGAAAGGAAAGAGGAACCAAAGGGAATACACGAGGGATTGAACGTGATTAAAGACGGAATACACTAGGTATTAAGGTTTTAAGTTTTGGGTTACGGGTAAACATAAAAAATGAGGTGTTTTTAAAAAATCATAGGTTACGGATTGCCAACATTCGCCAAATTTTAAGTTGGGCAAATTGCCAATAAACCCTGCATTTTTTCTCCATTGTAAATAACTCCCTTGAGCTTTAGAACTAGCTATAAAACCTCCCTCATCTTTACTTACAAAACTTACTGGAGTTTATGCAAAATTTTTTGGAAAAATGGGAAGATGTTACCAACAATGAGATTTAACATCACTTTTAACACCTTTAACCACATCAAATTATATTTTTGTGGTAAAAAATAAGTTTGATGGTTGATATATCAATGTTTTGGCCCCTTTTTGATTCACACTATTATCACATTAACACAGTTGATCCCTATAGATTAAGGCTTCTTTTGAGGAGACTTATTTTCACGACCGCATGTACCGGAACTTAAATTAAAGTCCGGTACATGCGGTCGTGACCGCTTGATCGGTGGAAATAAGTCCCTCCAAACAGAACCTAAATCCCTCCAAACAGAACCTAAATTGATATTTCAAACAAAATAACATGTAACTATAACTAACAAACAATAAAAAATCTAGGAATACAACAGCAATAACAACAATTATTGCAGCCAAATGTTGTGCAACCTAGGAAGTATTTGCAAGAAGAATGATGGATTACTAATCAGGCTCTGGCTCTCTGCTGCACAGATAAGAAATTATACAATTGTACTGGTAAAGTGCATTAATATGAGAAAGTAAAGACTGGTTTGAACAACACGATAAACACATGAGTTAACCCGTCATTCATTAAAGACTAATTTGGCTCCGTTTGGCACGGTGGTGGCGGTTATAAACGCATGAGTTAAACCGTCGTTCGTCAAGAATCACCTAATAAATATCATCCCCTTCATCATAACACGCAGCTATCTAACAGCATTGTGCTTGTTTAGTCACAATTTTAACAATAAACAACAGAACATCAACCAGTTCAGTTTTATTGCACCATAATGCAATTTGAATGTTGGGTACCCCTTTTATTTATAATGAGGTGGACTGCTGATAGCCCACTCCCCATCAAAATAGGGCTGCGGATAGCGAAACCCCCTTGGGGAAACCGCCCATAACCACCAAAAAATGTCCACAACTGATGGGGGCGTGGGCGCACAGACGCGCTCCCCCAGCCGCGCCATGCACGGTCCCTCCGCGCGGCGAGGCCAGTCGTGCAGCCTCCCGACCATGCCACCGACGTGTGGCCGCCCCGAATGGACATCCGCTCGGTCGTGCAGCCGGCACACGGCCAGGGCCACACGTCCTCGGGCGCTCGGCCAGGCGCGCAACCTTGGCCGCGTTCTCCCTGGCGTGCACCCTTGTCTGCACGTCCCACAGCGCGCGGCCTCAGCCGTGCGCCTATCTTTGTCGGGCGACCCTGAGCGTACCCTTACCAATTCGTCCTGGACGTCCCGCCGCCGCCTCCTATGTGCGCGGACCCCGTGCACAACACCTTTGTGCTCACGGCGAGCTCACAACACCTCGGCACCACCGGGACGTTCACAACGCCTCCACTCCCACAGCACGCTCACAACGTCTCCACGCTCATGACACTCTCATAACACTCGCGCACGCAAGGGCGCCGAATTCCTTCTGTGCGTGCACTGCAATTTACCTTCATTGCATCTTGTCAACAAAGATTGTTGGACTATTCACGTCCATTGCCTATTGTCCCAAACTCTACAAGGATTCTCCGAAGACAGTATTGGTTTCGCAACAATACTCGTGACTAACGGCTACGGCTAGAAAGGGTACCGGACTAGTGAAAGATCAGTCACCGGAGGGCGCATTGATCTAACTCACTCTAACCGCTCATCAACGCACCTCTCACGGAAGAGGCAATGATCTCACCCGCAGCTGCATTGGATGGGCGCATACGCCAAGTGTAAGAGAATCAGGTCGAGATACTTTCCCTTCTAAGAAATTTTGGAGCTCCTCAAACCCCTAATCCAACCACGATCCAGGCAACCTGCCACTGTCGGCTTCGAATCGTGCTCCAACTAAGCACATCGCTCGCAATCATAGCGCTGTTGAAGATGAATTTTCTGATGCATTTAGCTCAACACACCCATTCCGGCTAGTCAGGGAACCCGAAGCCAATCATCACCACCGCCAGGGAGTAGCATGCTTTGGTCAAGCTATCGGAAGACTCACTTGCGAAGAGATTTGTGACATCATCATAAAAGAATATGTACAAGTCGGACGACAAACCGCTTTCGCCCCACCGTCCTCTAAACATCACGGCTCTCCGCTGACGCCTCAGGTTATAGAGCATCTGGTCCCGCATTGCTTCAAACTTCACAACATTGAGACGTTCAACGGGATGAACGATCTTTTGGAGTATCAAATATTTCACCACCATCATGAGGATCTACAATGCTCTTGTCCAGCTATTATGTCAAGTGTTCCATTCTCTATGAGAAGGTATCATTGACAGCTTTGTAGAATTGGCTCAGCAGTTCACGGATCTGTTCATCACCAACCACTGGATCGTCTGAGACCCCTCTCATCTCTTAGGGATTCGCTAGAAAGAGGGCAAGACCCTCAAAGATTTTTTCCGTCGTTTCATTGTTGAGGCGCAACAAATCCCAGGAATCGATCCTGAGTTTCTGCGAGGCTTCTTCCTATGTGTGTGTGTGTGGGGGGGGGGGGGGGGGGGGGGCTCTGCCCAAGCGTCTTCCATTCAGCACTAATGAGGGAGATGGTGCCTAGCTATCCAGACCTCGTGCATTAGGTCGAAGCTTAGATAGCTGCTGATGAAGGCATTGAAGTACACCGCCAACGTTTTTGAAGGAAACCAGAAGAGAAAGAGGGGGCAGGAGCAGGCCCCTAGAAGACGGGAAAAGAGCCATAATTAAGAGCATCGTTGAGATCCCCCAAGGGATCAGGATCACCGACCTCCTCAAGTATACACTTCTCTGAACACTTCCCGAACTAACGTGCTCTACGCCATCTAAAACAATCGGGTGTTCATTAGTCCAAGAGAACTCTTCCCAAACCATAAGAGTGACCAGTCAAAGTACTATGAGTTCCACCATAGAACCGACCACAACAATGAAGAATGTTCTAAGCAAAAGGACGAGATCGAGTGCTTTTTTTGACAAGGGCTCCTCAGAAGATTCTGGCAAGGACATGATTCTAATCAATAAGCACCACCCAGGCCAGCAAGAGACCAGCCTCTCGCACCCAAGGGAGCGGCCAGAGGTAGGAAAATTATGGGAGAAGTCGAGACTATCTTCGGGTCTCCCATTCTCACTGCCCAAATCCTTTCCATCACCAGATCTTAGAGGGGTCAGGAAGATAAAAAGTCACAACAGGATGCCACCATCACCTTCAAGGATGAGGAATTAGAGTGGTTGCATTTGCCGCACTAAGACATACTTATGATCAACGCAGAGATCGGGGACCCCTATTTCAACGTCAAGAGAATATTGGTCGACAACGGAAGCTCTATCGACAACTGCCTAGTCTCGGTTCAGGGTATAATTACCGGCATGATTACACTGGTCAAGTTTCTAAGGCAAAAAACTCACAAAATATAGTTCGCGATCGTAGAGTTGAGTTCCGCCTATAACATCATCTATGTAAGGCCTCACCAATTCATCTTCAGAGCAGTCTCATCCATTATGTACCTGGCCATGAATTTCCCGACCAACGAAGGAATTGGGGTCGTATGGGAACTAAGAAGCAATGCGAACCTGCTACTTGAAGCAGGCTAAGTCAGTAAAGGTGACCTCCCCTAGCATCGACAATTTTGATCTGTGAAACGAAGCTACACTGTGGCGCAGGGGACCCATTAAAGGCCTTGTAGAAGTGTCGCTTGCCCAGCAAGATTCAACCCGAGTGGTGCAGATTGGATCGCTCTTATCTCAAGAGGAGCGGGAGGAATATGCAACTTTCCTCCATACAAAGAAAGATGTCTTCGCTTGGGGACCAGAAGACATGGTCAATATAGACCCGCAAGTCATTCTTCATTCATTGAATATTAATCCAGAAAAAATGGAACTTTGCCTCTAAACGACTTCAGGCGATCGAAGAGAATGTGACAAAGTTTCCGGAGGCATAATTCATCTGTGAAGCAGAGTACCCCACATGAATCGCCAACATGGTCATGGTGAAGAAGGCCTCCGGGAAGACGCAAATGTATATAGACTACATCAACCTTAACTAGGCATGCCTGAAAGATAGCTTCACCCTTCCAAGGATAAATCATCTCATTGGCGCGGCGATCGGATACAAGCTTTTCAGCTTCATGGACACATACTCGGGGTACAATCAGGTAAGGATGAATCATGTGGACTAGGAGCACACCACTTTCCAAAATGACAAGGTAGTCTACTGTTACAAAGTGATGTCCTTCGGTCTCAAAAATGTCAGTGCTTCCTACCAAAGATTGATGAACAAGGTGTTAGAAGAGCTCATTGGACAAACGATGGAGGTATATGTGGAGGACATGCTGGTGAAGAGATTCCACTGTTACAACCACCTAGAAGACCTTGAAAAGTGCTTACAACTTCTTCGCCGCTTTCAGGTGTGGCTCAATCCTAGCAAATGCATGTTTGGTGTGACAACATGGAAGTTTCTGGGTTTCATGGTAACCCATCGAGGAATCGAGGCAAACCTCGAGAAGATCAAGGAGCAGAAGGACATGTCACCATATTGCTCCATCAAGAAGGTTCGACGTCTGAATGGGAGGATCACTGCACTCTCTCATTTCCTAGCATAGACAAGTGACAAGTACTTCTTTTTCTTCAAGGTTCCCCGAGGGGCATGCAACTTAGGGTTATAATGGACGGATGACTCCTAGACGGACTTTGCGCTCCTCAAGTAGTACCTTGACTCGCCTTTGCTCCTCTCGAAGCCTGTCCCCGGTGAAGTCTTATACCTGGAAGTGTCTCCAGCTGATCTCAACTCGGTACTTATCAAAGATGAAGGGAGAATTTAGCAGCCAATCCAATACCTCGGCATGGCCCTCACTAACATGGAAAGCAGACATCCAACTATGGATAAGACATCCCTAACTCTCATCTTCTCGGCAAGAAAACTTCGGCCTTATTTCTAGCCCATACGGTGAAATCAACAGTGGAGCTCAGCGAATTCCACAACCACTTTATGCCACGGTCTGACATCAAGTCTCAAGTGCTTGTTGACTTCATCATTGAATACACCATCCCTCGGGAGGCAACTCTTGCGAGTGATATTACTGATGCGCTAGACCCTCTATGTTGACAGCACCTCAAGAGTTGAAGGAACAGGAGCAAGGTCGTTACTTGTGAGCCCCGAGCAGGTCACCGTGGAGTAAAGTCTCATGCTGATGTTCCGAGCCACCAATAGGGGTGCAAGTTGAGTTGAGCCGGCTCGAAAGCTCGATGAGCCGGCTCGAAAAAAGCTCGACTCGAGCTCGAGCCTGTCGAGCTCGAGCTCGAGCCTGTCGAGCTCGAGCTCGAGCTCATCTAATGTTGTTCATGAGCTCGCGAGCTTTTTATTTATACATTTTTTTTAAAAAAAAGTAAAAAAAAAATATGAAAATAAAGTTCATGAGCTAAAAAGCTCGCAAGCAGCTCGAGCTCGAGCTCGAGCTCGCGATCTCGAAACTCGAGCTCGAGCTCGATAAGTTGGCCATGAGCTCGAGCTCGAGCTGGGATAATTGAGCTCGTCGAGCTCGAGCTCGAGCTCTAAATGAAAAGCTCGAGCTCGAGCTCGAGCTCGTTTGCACCCCTAGCCACCAACAACATCGCCGAGTAAGATGCATTGATTGTCAGCCTCTGGCTCGCCATCGACTACAAGGCAGAGAACTAGACAATCCATACAGACTCCCAGTTCGTGGTCTCACAATTTGAAGAGGACTACGGTGTGTAGAACGGCCAAATGGTGTAGCACATCTTGCTCATGAAATCTCTCCTCTAGAAGATTCTGTTGCATCAAATTCTATACATTCCGGGGGAGCAAAAATCCAAAGCCAATGCGCTCTCCAAACTCGCCACCTCTCCCTTCAGCTACCAGAACAGGCAGTGTCAGGTCAATGAAATTATGGTCTTAAGCATCTAGGATAGTGGAAGATCACGACAATCAATGATGGACCATCCTAGATTATGCCCCTCAAGGACTACCTCGAGAATGAGAATTTGCCTAAAGATCGCCTACGAATGTGAGTTGTTGTCTTCACTATCATCGGAGGGGAACTCTACAATAACGCTTTCTACGGGCCCTATCTGAAGTGCATACCCGCAATTGAAGCTAGGTACACCCTAAGGGAGGTCCATGAATGGATATGTAGAGGCCATCTGAGCACTAAGGGCCTAACCCTCAAGATCTTGCGCCTAGGCTTTTACTAGCCAACTATAAAAATGATATGACTGAGTTTATCCAAAGATGGAAAAGTTTCCAACTCCACGCGAACGTTCCCCACCAGTCACCTGTCAGTCTCATCGTGCTTCAGAGCGCCTATCCATTTGTATAATGAGGAATAAATATCTTCGGTCTATTCCCTTAGGACTCCGGGCAAAGATAATTCATCATCCTAATGATTGACTACTTCACCAAATGTGTAGAAGTTACGCCCCTCACCAAGATTACTGAAGAAAATGTCAAGCAATTTGTCTATAAGAACATCGTCTGCCACTTTGGCATCCCAACAGTAATCATCACCAACAATGGTATTGTTAGAAATATTGCCCTCAATATTCCTAGATTTGAAGAAACACCGCCTATAATGCTAAGAGTATAATGTATTTGATGGCATATCTACTTAATGTTTATGCAGGACACATTACTGTTGACTATAAAATAGGTTTAGAGCAAAGATAGACTATACCGCTGAGTAAGTATAGCAACGTCCACTATACTGATGAGTAGGTATAGCAGTGTCCGTTGTATCATTGACATACCGTTGAGAATTAAGTCTCTACTCAACGATATCGTGGAGAAGAAGCTGAATGAAGCAGTTCTCGGCGCCAAGGCCGATACCGCTGAGAAAGAAGATTGTACTCAACGATATCGTGAAGACGGGATATATATTGTCGTTGAGCCCGTACAGTGTGGCGGGATTCAAATTAGCGTTGATGCATAAAGCAAGGATAAACTGCTCTATTCTTGTCCATGCCGATGAAAAGACGTAATCTAGGGCCGTTATAGAAGTCAAAGGTATAAAAAAGATATACCAGGGCAATGGAGCAGTACCCAAGCATTCGACCAAGTGTCGTCGTCAATTGCAAAACCTAAAGAGGTGCACTGGGAGCAAGTTAGTTCTTCCTGATTGTTTTTAGAAGAGCGAGAGAGAGTCAATCAAGACTCAAAGCTAGATCTTCTTCAAGCTGCTGGAGAAGAAGATCAAGAAGGAGAAAACCCTAACCTATTCTATTTGAAGATCAATTTGTTCAGGGGCTGCTCCAGAAACTTGCCAAGAGCAAGAACAACAGAAGAAACTAAAGCTTCATGGTCAATTATCTTAAAGTCTTCTATTGTAAATCTATACATTATATTTTTTGTAGGATCTATCTTATATTTGAGTTATAGGGCCTTTGTGCCTGAGTTGTTAGGTTGTACTCCCAGCTTGAGCTGTAAGACTTGGTGATAAGTCTGAGGTAAGACTTGGTGATAAGTCTGAGGTAAGAAACCAGGAGTGTTTCTGAGTTGTAGGAGTTGGAGTACTCTGAGTTGTAGGGTATGCGTGTCTGAGGTAGGATCTGGAGGAGATTTGAGAAATCCTGATGGATTTGAGTGGTAAGCTCTAAGGAGCCGAGTTTTGGAAGAGATTGCCGAGTTCAACACACTGCTAGATAGGTGTAGAGGGAAAGTTGATGTGATCAGACCTTGGGGAACCACTATAAATAACTGTGTGTTGATTTGTGTGCTTTACTTTTATTATAAACTGTTAAATCTTGATAAGTAGCAAAATAATACACAACCACCTATTCACCCCCCCCCCCCCCTCTAGGTGAGTTAGACTACCACAATAACAAACTATCAGGTACTCAATTCACGGGGAGGGTGTTCACAAAGATGTGTGAAGACCTGAATATCCACCTCCGCCACACGGTCATGGCTCATCCGCAAACAAACATCGAGGTGGAAGCGACAAATCACACCATCCTTAAGAGGCTGAAGACGTGCCTGAAGGAGGTAGGAGGGAAATGGGTAAATGCATTCCTGAACATACTATGTGCATATCGCACCATAAAGAGATACACCATACAATCTCCGCTATGGAACTGAGAGCATCATCCACGTCGACATTGGTGTTCAGATTCCTCGGCCATGTGCTGACCTTTGACCCTGAAAAGAAAGATGAGCTACTTGGGGAGAATCTCAACTTGATCTCGGAAGTCAGGGATGGAGTCGCCCAACGCATCACCGTCTACCGAACATGCGTAGCGCAACTCAACGACATAAGGGTAAATTCCAGGCCGATCAACGTCAGGGACCTCGTCCTTTGAAGCATCGAAGCAGCCGACAAGAGTTCGTAGAAGGACAAGCTCTCGCCAGCATGGGAAGAGCCTTACGTTGTCGCCGCATTCGTAAAGCCTGAAACTTCAAGCTCAGATCAGTGGAAGGAAAGACTCTCCCCTGTACCTAGAACGTGCACAGCTTGCGTCGCTTTTATCAATGATTTCCTGCATTTTGTCAATGTAACAAGTCATGACTTGCAACTCACACAACTATCTTTTAATGATCATCGTGATCATTCGACTCCAAATATTTTGTCTTAATGAATCATAAACGGGTAAGGCCACACTATTGGTTTGAACGAGAAATCTCTTCACCAGTACAACAAGCCTACGCCATGTCATCTCCAAGGTTTTCCCCCTCGTGGGCAGCAAACAAATACATAAATGGGTAAGGACGCATTATTGGTTTGAAAGAGAAAACTTTTCACCAGCATAATGAACCTACGCCCTGCCATCGCCAGAACCTGCCCCCCTGCGGCCGATGCCAATCAAATTCATAAATGGGTAAGGTCATGTTATTGGTTTGAACGAGAAAGCTCTTCACCAGCACAACAAGCCTACGCTCTGCCATCTGCAGGGCCTGCCCTCCTCGCAATCGGCCCTAAACAAATTCATAATCGGGTATGGCTGCGCTATTGGTTCAAACGAGAAAGCTCTTCACCATCACAACAATTCTATGCCTTTTCATCGCCAGGGTCTGCCCCCTCTCAGCCGACGCCAAACAAATTCATAAACAGGTAAGGCCGCATTATTGATTCAAACGAGAAAGCTCTTCACCAAAATAACAAGCATACACCCTACCATCTCCAGGGACTGCCCCCTTGTGATCGGCGACAAACAAATTCATAAACAGGTAAGGTCGCCCTATTAGTTTGAATAAGAAAGCTCCTCACCTAGCACACCAAGACAATACCCCGCCATCTCTAGAAAATTACTAATTGGTAAGGTCATGTTCTCAAAAGCAGTGCCAGCACAACATGTTGAACAAAAGCAACAACAAGCCATCATATAAAGCTATGCGTAGGAACAATGAAATCAACTAACAAATAATGAAAGAAAAAGAAATCATACATGCATCAGAATGCAACATTGTACATCAGAAGAAATAAGCTACAAATACAAAAAAGGAAAGACACAAATTTCTGCATCAGAAGGAATCATTGTACTAATAACTCTTATGGCATTGGTCTCCTCGACACCTGCTCTATGTAGGAAGGCCTCTCCATCTCGCCTCTCAAGAACCCCAACTTGCTATCTTGACAAAAAAATCTCTCCCTAGGCCTTCGCTAGCTAGCTAAGGGCATCCTGAGAAAGCGCTCTATCCGTGCAGTGCTCCACCCACACTCTCAAGCTGATGGCTAGACAGAAGTCGTAAATAGGAGTTTGGAAATTTTGTCACAGTGTATAGTTGGGGAGCCTTAGACGATTTGGGATTTTATGTTGCCATAGCATAGTTCGCTTAATATAGCTCCGTTAATAGATCATCTGACATGGGTCCATTCCATATAATGCTAGGTTATGAGCCTAATAAGCCTATTGATTTCGCCCATGCCCCCTTAGAGTCGCGTCCTAGTGAGTCAGTTGAGTCATTCATTCATCGCATACAACATACATGAGTCGAATGAATTAATTCAGAAGAAAATTGCTAGCAGTAATGAATTATATAAGACACATGAAGATGGGCACAGACGTGAGCAGGATTTTAAGTGGGCGAGCAGGTCATGATACAAATTTGAATGGAGAGGCTCCCAAAAGGAGTTGCTAGAAAGTTACGCAACCTAAATGAATGAGACTTTATATGATTATAAAGAAAATTGGAACGAACACCTCCGAGATCGATCTCCCTGCAGATATGGGTATTCATCACGTATTTAATATGAAAGATTTGACACATTACTTTGAGTCTCATGAGCATTGGGACCCCTACCTTGAGCCACCTTCAACACCTTGCCATTTATAGCTCAACCCTTACCCTGGCTGCCTAAGATGAGCACCTACAAATTTGCTTGTATCTCCTATGATTCCACTGGTTCTTCTTGATCCACCACACGAGAGATGAGAGCTAAGAGCATTCCTGTCATTGTGGCGCATGAGTGCACCACCACCCCAGACATCCCTGTTAAAATTTGAAATAGCGGAAGACAGGAAACCAGACACAGGAACACTCAACCAATCCGAGCCCAAATAAACCAAATGCAAACCAGAAGAACAAGAATATTGTACTAAACAATCTTTACAAGGCGAGACATACATAGCAAGACATGATTCACCAAAGTAACCAAAGGGCCAGCAGAAACAGTTACAAGGCAAAACCTAACCGCGCAGACTCAAAGAGTTAGCCGTCTGTTCTACTGCTGCACTATGGAGTCCGCACAAACCGCCAGGTCGCCAGACCGCAAACCAAGCCGCGCGGACTGCCCGTTATTCCAATGCAAGAAGGAACTCTACTCGCCGATCAGCAAGCCGCTTAACTGCAAGGTCTCCTAGCCGCCTGACCGCACGATCTGCTGCTGCCGAACTGAACAAGCCGCCAGAAGAAGACGGCTTATTGAACCGGGAAACTAGTTGCAGAAAAGAGACCACCTAGCCGCAATCCGCGACCTGTTGTTAACCGCTGGTTGCTATCAGCAGAGTCTGCATTGTCCCTGACCGCAGTCAGAACCAAGTCCCTAGCTTCCAGCGCTATCCGCACAACCTGCACAGCACAACTCGGTCAATCTTTAAACCGCGCGGATACAAAATCCAATCCACAGCAACTATCCGCGAGTTCACTTACTGTTCATTCATTTACTATTGATGTGACAGAGGGTCCTATTTATAGGCACGGTGAGGAGTGTGATCACCGCCCTAGCCGATAGGATAACCGCCCCATCCTACGGCAAGAACCAAGTGTATCTGCAAGCCGCAGATACCCTGCCAGTCCGCCGTGACCCATGCTGGATATCCAGCCCGCCAAGAGCATCACCAAGGTCGGATAGCAACCTCTATCCGCCCTGTTGCCAAAAGCCTAGCTAGGACGCTGCCACCAGCAGAACTCTGCAGTAACACCTTATCCGCCTATCAACGGACACCTCTCCAGTGCGCGCGCCCTACGGACACAGCACCAGTCCGCATACCCAAGTTAGCAACAAAGGCACAACAGCCAAGCTGCCCAACTTGGCGGACACTGCATTAGTTTGCACGCCTTGCGGACTCAACTCCAGTCTGCATTCCCCAAGCTCGCAACCAAGGCACACGACAATTGCTGCCGAGCTTGGCGGACTGAAAAGCAGTCCGCGCTTAACCGCACAATCTCGCCGGACTGAGTCAAACCTGTACTTGGTTCAGAACCAACCAAGTCCACACCACCGACCACAAAGACCAGTCCACACTTACTGGTGGACACTGGACCCAGTCCGCAAATCCCGGCTAACTCTAGCACCTGTCCGCTCTAACCGGCGAACCCTGCGACTTCCACCAGCCGCACCACCAGAGCTAAACCAAGGCATCTGCCATGCCGGTCTGCCGAGTTGTAGCCAAGTCTTCATCTTGCCGGACTCCGTGGATAGAGAAGTTCTCCGTCCGATTACCTTCTGGGATCCAACTTGTTGGGGCTGCGGTCCGGAATCGCCCCCGCGCTGCGGTGCTATGCGGTAATGGCTTAACTGGCTGCCCCGTGGATCCGCCCGAGGACCTTTGATATAAAGATTAGTTGCGCCGTCCTCCATCAGTCCGGGCTTTTGGTGCGAGTGGTTGCGCTAAGTCCTCTCAAGTGATATCAGAGGGGGGTCGCGGGTTCGAAACCCCGGGTCGTTTCCGGGGGGGGGGGGGGGATTGTTGGGGCTGCGGTCCGGAATCGCCCCCGCGCTGCGGTGCTATGCGGTAATGGCTTAACTGGCTGCCCCGTGGATCCGCCCGAGGACCTTTGATATAAAAATTAGTTGCGCCGTCCTCCATCAGTCCGGGCTTTTGGTGCGAGTGGTTGCGCTAAGTCCTCTCAAGTGGTATCAGAGGGGGTCGCGGGTTCGAAACCCCGAAGTCGTTTCCGGGGGGGATTGTTGGGGCTGCGGTCCGGAATCGCCCCCGCGCTGCGGTGCTATGCGGTAATGGCTTAACTGGCTGCCCCGTGGATCCGCCCGAGAACCTTTGATATAAAGATTAGTTGCGCCGTCCTCCATCAGTCCGGGCTTTTGGTGCAAGTGGTTGCGCTAAGTCCTCTCACAACTGCCTGCTGAGCATAAGTTGACATGGCTGGCCGCCGCCTCTATCCACATAGTCTGCGCGAACAGACAGCCCAGGCCGCCAAAGAACAAGACGTCTGCAACAGCTCTGCCGACCTGGCTAACCGCCAGTCCTGTCCGCAAGACCGTACGGACAGGTCGCCCAGGTCACCCAATTACCCACTTTCACTTCACCATTTTCAACACTCCCCCTTGAAGTGAGAAGTGGTGAGTAACCCCAGTAGTTCCTAGAACCTTGCACCTGGTCCTTCTGATAGCGCCGTCGAGAAGATGTCTGAGACATAGTCCCCGCCCCGCATATCCTGGACCATGAGGGATCCCTCCAGCATCTCCCAAAAGGAGTCATGCTTCCCTCTACCTTTTACTTCAGCCTCGACCTCCACTTGCATGACATAGGAGTAACACCAATGACCTTGGGCACAGAATTCCAAGCCCCGTCTCCTCTGAGGGTAGTCACCTCCTCAACCTTGACGTCATCCACCTCCTTGACTCCAGTGGTGTCATCACAGCTAGAAGACACTTGCTCGATCTGAGGGCCTGCGAGAAAACATGAAACCAAGCTCACCGTGTTTCCTCCGCAATATCGAGTTGGTGGGTTGATGATCCTCTTCGATCTCCGAAGAACCTGATCAAGGCTAACCACCTCCGCTGCTCCTGAACCAACTCCGTTCCCGGGCAAACCCGGAACAATGCTGTAACGACTCCACCCGTTAAATAATATATAATAGAAGGTTCGGCCGGGACCCCACACTATATGTCACAAACAGACGGCGAGGTCACAGGATAATACCAAAACACCATCGCACCCTAACCCAGAGCATTCTAGCGGAAGCTTATTACTTGCAAGAACTCAACCAATGAATGTCTACTATATATATAAACAACTCATTTATATATAACACCAGAAATGTGTACAAGAACACACCGCTCACGGCCTTAATGCCTTACATGTTTCTGTTTACAAAATATGGTTTCATATATCGGCACGTAGGCCGGTCACACATGAAATCCAATTCTTCGCACGGCCTTCAAGGGCCTATAAGCAGCAGCAAGGGCTTCAGCCCGCTCAATCCAAGTCAACCCGCAACACCTGCACATGGACGTCCACCCCAAGGATGATAAACAAAGCAACGGTCAGCATTCAGCTGACCAATTATAACGACCATACCCCTTACCCGGAGCAGTGGTTCCTTCCCTGCATGCATTGCAATCACAACAGATATATATCTACCACAACGACATCACAAACGCCGGCCTTCGTGCCAGGCGCTCCGTGCACTCAGGGCACGCTTACGGTGTACCGAAATCCTCCAGGTCCCACCACCGGTTAGAGGTTATTAGCTTGTTGGCCGGGCATAAGCCTCCAAACACACGCTGGAGACCTCACGCACCCATCCCACTCAGAGGCGTTCACCTCACAGCAACTAGTGAGCACTATAGATCGACCTACACACGTAGTGCAACACGCCGGGAAGGCCCGCAGCCCCCCATTTGCAGTGCTACCAATCGACCGCTCACATCCTCTAGATCAACCTACAATTGTAGTGTAACAAGCCGAGGAAACCACCCCTCTGCATTGCTACCAATTGATCTCTCATAACACCAGCACACAGTGTCGCTTTCCTTCCAATCCATCTCTCCGTACATGCAGAGCATACAACCAAAGGAGCTATACAAAGCTTCCTTACCACAATTCACAAGCGTCCTCACAATCTCCGCAAGCTACTCGTTATATACACGGAGTCTTCTCTGGTTCGCAATATAAGCATCACCAATCCAGACTACACGTCCAGATGGGCTTCACACAACATGCCAATACCGTACTACGCACTTCCGGATCTAGATGCAGACTCAACCCGCTGGAATCGCTTACGCTTTCCACCTCTTGGTGGAGGATTCCATGCACATGCATAAAGTAGGACTTCACTTGTCCAAGAAGGAGATCATTACCCTTGACGATCGCTTCAGAGCCATGACAAACTGGCCGGTTGGAAATCACCGCGACGGCCTTGCCTCCACGACGCTGGCCTCGGATCTCGAGTCGGCCTGCTGTAGCTCCACCGAAGGCCGGAATCCTTCTCCCTTCTCCTCCTCCTAGCTCTCCTCTCTCTCTTCTCTTTAGAAAGAGAATGGTCCAAGGTATGAATGAAAACTTCATTCCAATCCGGGGTTAAACCCAACAGGGAAGAGCTTGGGTCACAGGATCCAGGATGAAGGAAATGGATGGCCACGATCTGCCCGCAAATATCTATTTTTGGGCTGACACGGCATGTGACACGCCCGTGTCACAGGACGTGTTCCCTAAGCGGTTAAGGAACCGACTCCATCTAGACCAGGACACGGGCTTAGACATGCCCGTGTCAACTCCTGACACGCCCGTGTCACGAGGTACACGCCCGTGTTGAGGGGTGTGTCCCTCAATCAACACAGGATCAACAATCCCGAAAAGGACACGGCTAAGGCACACGCCCGTGTACTTGGCCGTGTGCCAAACACGCACCTGTGACACGCCCGTGTCACAGGCCGTGTGCCACACTCGATACAGCCCGATTACCAACCCGAGCAGGACACGGCCTCGGACACGCCCGTGTCCCTGGCCGTGTCACCTTGACACGCCCTAGGACACACCCATGTCCCAGGCCGTGTGCCTCACTCGAGACACACTCGAGACCCACTCGAGTACCCAGAGTTAGACACGCCCTGGGACACGCCCGTGTCCCAGGCCGTGTCACCCAGCCTGAACTCCAAATTGGAATTTGGGGTGTTACAAATGCTCCCCTTGCTTCCTGAATAAGAAGCCACCGCACTGGAACCAGAAGCACCTGGAGAAACGCTCCCCCTGCTACCTAAACTAGAAGTCTCCATTGTTGAACAAGAACTGCCTGGAACATCGCTCCCCTTGCTACCGGAACAAGAAGCATTTTGAGCAACGCTCCCCTTGCTTCTTGAACAAGAAACAACCGTCTTCGAGCCAGAAGCACCTAGAGCATCGCTCCCCCTGTTTCCTGACCTAGACGTCTCTGCCCCGGATCTAGAACAACCTGAAGCTCCTGGTGACATAGACAACTCTATTTAAACCTTAGCAGCAGCCTCCTCCAGCCCACCATCTGACCTGCACACCTCTAACTCCACATCTGAGCTACCCCAATACGACGTAAGTTCATCTAAGACAGCGTCTCTCGACGTGATGAACTTCTTCGTCGCAGGATCCATACACCTCCATCTTCTCTTCTGCTCATCATACCCAACGAAGACTAGCTTCGTCTTGAGAGCATCCAGAGTGTGTACAAAGCAGGTAGATCCAAACACCCGAAGGTGTTTCACGTTGGGCTTTATCCTGAACATCAGCTCATACTGAGTCTTTATGTTAATCAGACTCAGAGGCATCCGATTGATGACATGGGCCGCGCATGCCATCCCTTCCGCCCAAAAGGCCTTAGGAATGCTTTTGCACTGAAGTCAACACTTGTAGGTATCCGTCAAAAGACGGATCTTCTGATCTGTTACTCCACTTTGTTTTGGAGTATGTCCACAAGAGAGCTCCCTTCAGATTCCATGCTTCCTGCAAAAGTTAGAGAACACAGTTGAGCCGAACTCACCTCTGTTGCCCGTTCTCAACTTCTTGATCCGCAAACCAAGCTGGCCCTCCACAAGCTTTTTTAATTCCACAAACAACCGGAACGCATTCGACTTCTCCTTCAAGAAGTACACTCAAGTATACCTCGAGAAGTCATCAACCAATATCAGCATGTACATGTTGCCTCCAAGACTGGCGGTGATGGTCGGTCCCACCAGATCACCATGGACAACCTCCAATGGTACCTTACACCTAGACTGCGCCTTATCAAACGTAAAGTGATAAGCTTCACCGTGTTGACATCCCGCGCAAGCTTGACCATCGTCGAAGGATGACATCCTAGGCAAGCCTCTCACAAGGCTTCTCACCGCTATTGCTTTCAGCTTGTCCATCCCCACGTGCCCCAGTATTTCATGCTAGATAGCTGCACTATCATTGGCCTTCAACTAATCAGCATCAGAACTTGTTGACAACCCAACCAAGTTCTTCTCCTTACTCCCAACATGAGCAACGTTCATCGAGTGCAGGACGACCTTACACTCCTTGAGGTGACCAGGTTGCTTGCATCTATAACACCTTGGTCCTTCCTTCCTCTTACCATAACGCCTAGGAGAAACACTCTTCTCTTGCTGATCAGAAGTAGAGGGACCAACCTCAGCAACCAACTTCACCTCCTTGTTGAACAACCCATCGAGGGAATTCCAAATCTCCGCAGCTGACCGACATTCGCCGATGTGGTCCAAGAGTTATGATAAGATAACCTGCTTGAGAATAGACTCTGCTTTCGTGTTTGTCTCCTTCCAAGCTCTCACCACTTCAGCATGCCAGCAGTAACCACTTGCCTTCTGTCTTCGCAAACCACCTCCCAAAGGTCCTCACCAAGAAGATAGCATTCTACACATGACTTCCACTTTCCAAAGTTAGTCCATGTAAGAAGCTCCATTCCAAGATTCCTTGCAAAACCACCTTTCATTGCACTTAATCCTGGATCACTTAGACTCACAGAAGCACTGAAGCAAATTGCCGGTTGATCCACTGCTCAAGTTTCTGTTCCCTCTAATACCATGTTAAAATTTGATATAACGGAAGACGGGAAATCAGGTGCAGGAACACTCAACCAATCAGAGCCAAATAAACCAGATGCAAACCAGAAGAGCAAGAATCTTGTACTAAATAATCTTTACAAGGCGAGACATACATGACGAGACATGATTCGTCAAAGTAACCAAAGGGAAAGCGAAAACAGTTACAAAGCAAAACCTAACCGCGCGGACTCAAAGAGTTAGTTATCGGTTCTACTGCTACACTACGGAGTCAGCACAAACCGCCAAGTCGCCAGACCGCAAACCAAGCCGCGCGGACTGTCCGTTATTCCAATGCAAGAAGGAACTCTACTCGCCGATCAGCAAGCCGCCTAACCGCATGGTCTCCTAGCCGCCTGACCGCACGATCTGCTGCTGCCGAACTGAACAGGCTGCCAGAAGCGGACGACTTATTGAACCGGGGAACTAGTTGCAGAAGAGAGACCGCCTAGCCATAACCCGCGGCCTGCTATTAACCGTTGGTTGCTATCCGCAGAGTCCGCACTGTACCTGACCGTAGTCAGAACCAAGTCCCTGGCTTCCAGCGCTATCGTCACAACCTGCACATCACAACCCGGTCAATCTTAAAACCGTGCGGATACAAAATCCAGTCCGCAGCAACTATCCGCGAGTTCACTTACTATTCATTCAGTTACTGTTGATGTGACAGGGGGTCCTATTTATAGGCATGGTGAAGAGTATCGTTACAGCCCTAGCTGATAGGATAACCGCCCCATCCTACGACAAGAACCAAGTGTATCCGCAAGCCGCGGATACACAGCCAATCCACCGCGACCTGTGTCGGATAGCCAGCCCGCCAAGAGCATCAGCAAGGTCGGATAGCAACCTCTATCTGCCTTGTCGCCAAAGGCCTAGCCAGGACGTCACCACCAACATAACTCTGCAGCAACGCCTTATCTGCATATCAGCGGACACCGCTCCAGTCCGCGTGCCCTGCGGACACAGTACCAGTCCGCATACCCAAGTAAGCAACAAAGGCACAACAGCCAAGCTGCCCAACTTGGCGGACACTGCATCAGTTCGCACTCCTTGCAGACTCAACTCCAGCCCGCATTCCCCAAGCTCGCAACCAAGGCAAACGGCAACTGCTGCCGAGCTTGGCGGCCTGAGAAGCAGTCCGTGCTTAACCGCCGGACTGAGTCAAATCTGGACTTGGTTCAGAACCAACCAAGTCCACACCACCGGCCACAAGGGCCAGTCCGCGCTTACTGGCAGACACTGGACCAAGTCCGCCAATCCCGGTGAACTCCAGCACCTGTCCGCTCTAACCGCCGAACCCTGCGGTTTCAACCAGCCGCACCACCAGAGCTAGACCAAGGCATCTGCCATGCCGGTCTGCCAAGCTGCAACCAAGTCCGCATCTTGCCGGACTCAGCGGATAGAGAAGCTATCCGCCTGATTACCTTCTGGGATCCAACTACCTGCTGAGCATAAGCCGTCCTGACTGGCCACCGCCTCTGTCCGCACAGTTTGCGCGAACAGACAGCCCAGGCCTCCAAAGAACAAGCCGTCTGCAACAGTTCTACCGACCTGGCTAGCCAGTCCTATCTGCATAGTCTGCGCGGACAGGTCGCCCAATCACCCACTTTCACTTCACAATTTTCAACAATCACATCTTGTCGTTAATGGTGCGCTGAAGTAGACCCCCCTCCCCCACATTTTACAACACTTAAATATTGATGACAAAGCTTGATAGACTTGTCTTTGGTCTTCAATGTCAGAACGATCATCACCATTCATCAGAGATGAATACTTTTCAGCCAGAGGGAGTTGATGGGGATCAGCCATAGGACCGACATTGGACTTTGGGCCACCACTATGCATGACCTACATGTATGTACTCGCGTAGGATTCATTGATCAGATCAGATATCTGAGAGCACGAGCATGTCCAGAGCGTCGTTTTACATTTTCTTTTTGGACTCTATTTAGTGTGATTCATACACCGTGTAACAGACAAGTATATCGTTCACGCCAAGTGCCCAAGTCCCCTTCGCTATTAATATGGGTGATGTCTGTCAGTTTGAGGCATTGCTAGTCTTGAAAGAGAATTCAAAGCCGTCAATCTTATCGCGGTGCGACGTTGCGAGATCCCAGAGTGTGATATCTCGATTAATTTTAATTTTCCACTGTATTATTCATCTAAAGCCCATCTTCCCCACAATTTTCCCCATCACTAGCCATAGCCGCTCCTATTTCCCCATTCCATCCACGATCAACTACGCTTGTTCTTCCAATACCGCCACATGCGTGCACCACGTGTATTCCCCACCTCAGCGAGCCATCCTCCCTTGGCTCTGTTTGGCACAGCTCTGGCGGATTGAAAATCTGCTGCTTGAATAGAGATACTTGTACAGAACTCTTTGAGAAGCTTTTTTGAAAAGTCTTTTGTTGTTTGGTACCAAAACATGGAACGCGATTAGGGTTTTCAACCACCGTCGCTCCTACGGGAATCCGGCGACGGTGTGGGTGGTGAACAAGCCAAGAAGGGAGGAAGAGGGATTCCGGCGACCTGGACGACGGTGTGGGTGGTGAACAAGCCGACGGTGTGGTTGGTTCTCTCCGACGATCGCTTTTATCCCGACGCCCGCTTTTATTCCGGCGACTTGGACGACGACTCCTGGACGACCTCAATGACGACGGGAAAAAGCTCCGCTGGTAGCTCCAGGATCGGGAGAAGTGGTGACTCCTGTGGGTCCAAGCAGCAAACTGTTGGAGCCTGGAAGAGAAGAAGCGGAGGATCGGGCAATTTTACGGGCGAACTGTTGGAGCCTGGAGAGGACGCCAGGAGGAAAATCTATTTTAGCAGAGCAGAAGCTGGGGGAGGGAGATTTCTGAAAAGCATCAAAACAACTCCAGATTTATGAAAAGCTCTTCATAAGGAGTTGTCCCAAACACATATAAAGCAGCTCTGGCGGATGGAAAAGAACTTTTCCAGCCGCCAGAGCTGCGCCAAACAGAGCCCTTATCTCTGTCACATGGTGTTGTCTACCGAGGGCTCTCCTTCCCGATTCACACCCATAATGGCTTCCCCAAGCCCAATCGCAAGAGTCTTTGCTTTTCCATTTCCAAAGCTAATCACATCTTCTCTCACCGCAGCTGCACCCAACCCTTCCTCTCCAAATCTCTCCTCCAACACACAAATCATCCTTCCCTTCACAACACACTTGGATATACACACAGAGCAAGCAATGTGTATCCAAATCAAAAGGAAAAGCTATGCAACACAAGGCGAACCCTCATGTATCAATCAATCTTCAAGTTCTATAATATGAAGAGGCCACAAACTACCTAATATTTTGAATCAAGTGAGTGTTACAAAACAAGCAGGATGCAAATAACACAATCATCAAAAACTCCTTCCCAAGTTCGGTCCCCACCACAACTGCTTCCCTCTGATACCTACAGTAAACCGCTTCCTTCCCCATACATCTGTCCTAACACCACCAACCCCCCCCCCCCCCCCCCCCCCCCCCCCCCCCCCCCCCCCCCCCCCCCCGGTCGGGCCTCACTTCAGTCCACTGAATTGGACTGAAGTTTGGCACTTCCCGAAATGCCCCTGCCTGTACATAAAAAAGGGTAAATGTTACTTAATTAACCCCTTCCTCCTGCTCCTCTCCTTGCCATCATCGTCTCTCTTCTCTCTCTCTCTCTCTCTCTCTCTCTCTCTCTGCCTCTCTCCCGACCTACTGGTTCCTCCCCTTTTCCTTCACCGCGACCGCCATCAACATCGATGCGTGTATGCCTTTTACACGAATAATTCTTTTCCCCCACGCCGACTGAATCAGAGCACGGCATCTTCCCGACGGGAGCGGCGCGGTAGCCCAAGATTTCTTCTCCTCCTCGCCGGGCGACGGATCTCCTTCTCTTCTTGCCGAAGCTGCTGGGTTTCCACGCATCCAGCGGCGTTCTTCCCTTCCCGTTCGCCAGTTCCGCCGAACGCCTCATTGAGCCGGTCGACCCCAAGCATTGTAATCCCGGGCTCCCAGGCCCCGTTGACGGCCGCCGTGCATAGATCCCCGGCGTCCAGGCCGTTCTCCTGGTTTTAGGTATTATAACAAACAACGGTTGGCTGATTTCACCGCGTTCTTCTTTCCCGGTCTCGGGGCCGATCTGGTCATCTGCATCTCTTCCTTCGCCTTCGTAAACCAGGTGTTCTTTTGTTCGTCGGGAGGCTGCAGCTGATACGTCCTATTAAGGTTCGATTGCCATCGATTTTGTGATTTTTATTTTATGACAACCCTAGAGCACTTTGGATCCTAGAGGTAGTTTGGGTTGAATTTTGTAGTCGTTCACCATCTTGATGTCTGTGGCCAGATTGTGCTTTTGCTTTATTACCATCTGCTTGCTAGCTGGCGGGATTTAACACCGGAGATCACCTGTGATGGTTGATTCTACAAAGAATTGGCGCTGGAGTAGTTAGATCTGATGTATTTTTAGATGTTTAATATTGAAATTAATAGTATTTTGTATCATCCATTTATGTTCTTCTAGTCTTGTGATTTACATCTGACGTGCTGGCTAAGAAGTTTTTTTTCCAGGCAGTTCTGTCTTGATATTAGAGATTTGTAACCCTTGTCTAGCTGCCACCTCACCAAATCTCTTTTTTTTTCTTCACAATTTTTTGTTGTAAATGCACAGCATCAATCAGAAGCTACTTACCCATTTTTTGAACTTATTCTCTATTGTGATTTACAATATAAAGATGCATTCAAGTCTATTACCAGTGATTAGCGCATACTGTACTGAATCATTAAATTAATGACAATGCATTCAAGTCTATTACCAGTGATTAGCGCATACTGCGCAATTCTTTGATTTCTGTCTACAATTCAAACTTTACAAGTGTTCGAGTTGAAAGCTAATGCTGAGATTGAACAATTGGATTCTTCTGTGAAATCTTCTCAGCCCTAAACCATGAATTTGAAATAATGAACATATATTGCATAGATGTTCATATTTGTTGTAGTGACTCTAACCTAGCATTCATTCTCTATTAAAAGTTTAATTGTTTGGGGAGTTGGCTCGTTGTCCTGTGGTCGGCATAACTCAGGTATTTTGTTGGATTTCGTTTTTTACTTTGAAGAACATTTTTGGTTGGAGACATCAATTTCTCCATCTGTACAAGCTCTAATATTTACAACTCGCGAAAACGCATGCTCGGGCAAAAACACGCGCTCCTGGACAGGCGACTTGGCGAAAAATACTCATTACATAAGGGCGGCGGTGCGACGACGATGTCAGATGTAGAGCTGTTTTATGAAGCGGCGATGAGATTTCGAGCTTTAGAGCTTATGTCTTAAGGACTTAGGGCTTAAAGGTTCATGACACAGGGCATTATCGTTTGGGGACAAGTGAAAGAAGCAGATTTTTTAATATTATCTTGAGTAGAGCTTGAGAAGAAGCTTAAAAATCTTTTGATTTGAGCTTTATCTCGGCCAGGTCTTGGCCAAAGGTGACAATACTTCATTTGTTAGAGTGGTGGACATTTTGTTTAAAAAGTCGATGCTAGTAAAATGTTTCCAGCCATACTATCCAATTCAAAACCATGGATGGAAAAACACTAGTTTAGCTAAATTTTTTTGGTAAGCTTTATCTTTAGCTAGATTGACAACATGATGACAGTGTTCTTGTTTCCTCTTTCGGTGTTTTCTTCAGTTCATTTTGCCCTGTTTTTTGCCCTGATTTTAGGTAAGCAACAATTCTATTTTGCCCTGTAGTTTATCATAGCAGGGTTGATAATAACATCAACAAAGTGAATGATAGCCTATATATGATTTCCAAATGAAATCTTTGCACTTTCATGAAACTGTATCAACTCTTGAGGATATACAAACAGGAAGAGACAATTTTTTTTAACTTACAGCTTTTTAGAAAAATCACGATATTATGAAATTTTGAACTATGATTCTTAATCAATTTGAACTTGTCTACTGGCCATGGTTAAGGTCGAAGCAGATAGAAGGATGATAACTTTTGGTGTATAGAGTGTTCAGATAATAGAGAAAGAAACAGGAACTTACCAGAGCACCTTTTTCTGACAGGATCATAGTTGTTGATTCTATACTTTAGTTCGCTCGATCTGACCTCACGAAATGAATGTCATTCGAGTGTCTTGAACATTAGTTGAGTTATTTATTTATTATGACATCTCTTATTCAGATGATATGAGATGTGTCTTGAAACCATCAACATTTGCCCCAACTTTTGGGAAGCCCGGCAACTGTATGCTGACCAAGGTTTATAATTGTAATGCTAAAATTTGAGGTTTAATACTTTCTGTTATGACATGAGTGTTACTATTTGTGAATTTGGAAAATGATCTCTTTGTTTTTTTGTGTGGTCTTTCAAGATGTACAAATTGATTCGAGGATTCATGGGGGCCATCCCACGTACACAACTTTTGAGTGAGTTTTCTTCACATGTATATATTTTATTAGTCTTTTTAGTGTGTTTTTACCTATTAATGAGTTGAGTAAATTGGTTTTAGGTATGGGCATTTGGCTCAACATGTCTATTATTGAGTTGAGTAATTGATTTTAAAGATGTGCATTTGGCTCAACATTTAAAAGATGAACTTTAGAGTATCTAGGTACTTTATCAAAACTGTAGTTGAAAGTTTTGATAAACTGCATCTACATCGGTGCAGTTTATCAAAACTGCACTCGATAGTTTAGATAAACTGCACCCATGTAGTTTATCAAAACTGCAAGAGTGGAGTTATTCAAAACTTCACCCTTGTAGTTCCGATAAACTGAAGGGTGCAGTTTTGATACACTACTTAGGGGTAGTTTATTAAAAATACAAGAACAACTTTTTTTCATCATGAACTTTTTTTCATCATGAACTTTAGGTATTCGATTCGATCTCTCCCCCTCTCACCTCATTCGCCCGCTTCATTTAATTTTGAACAGAGTAGCGCATGCTTGCGTGCAGGGTTCAGAATCGCGTGGCGCTGGTCGGGGATGCCGCCAGGTTTGTGACCAAATGCTCCGACGAGGGCATCTATTTTGCAGCGAAGAGCGTGCGGATGTGAGCGGGGGCGATTGTGGAGGGATCGTACATGGGCATGCGGATGATCTACGAGGCCGGCCTGCGAAACAACTTGAAAAAGATCGACAAGACCTACAGGCCCACCTACAAGGTGCTCGACATATTGCAAAAGGTGTTCTACCGCTCCAATTTTGGGGAGGCCTTTGTGGATCATTTTACCTTGAGATATGGAGCTGTTTGTCACCTTCAAGGCCTCAATTAATGATTCCTATCTTCTCTCTCTGTGCCCCCATTATTGATTTCATGTTTTGGTTTGCTAGGTTAATAGTATATTGTTTTGGTGTGTTTGGTTTGAATGTTGATTGAAGACTGATTCAAGATCTCTCTAAATAGATTAGCAGATGATCCGTTTGGTTTGTTGAGGTAGATTTGATAGAATGGTTTAGTGATTTTTCTCTTTTGTCTCATTATCTTTATTTACTGTTGATTTCTTAAGAGGATTTGAACTGCATCATGGGATAGGTATTAATACTTTTGTTGAGTTGAAGTCTATAACCTTTTAAATTCAGAAGGCTTAGCTTAGAAAGTCTTGGTTATATTCTAAATGCATAGTTTAGTACTTAAATATACCTCAAGAAGCCAGAGAGGTTTGCATTGATTTCCACCCATATTCAATAGCTTTTTTGTTCTAGTTGCTCTTACTTTCTTCATAATTTGATGGCATTCCCATTTCAAAGCCTTTTTATATGAAGAAGAGTCTTTATTAAGAAGATTGTCTATGAGCATCTCCAATAACTTTCTTGTTCTACTTTCTCTTAATTTCTCCGTAATCACTCATCTTATTGGGGGTTAGAATTCATGCCTCTTCTGTTTTTTCCTTCAGTATATATATATAGATTTGTTGCTTGAACTAGGCCTTGTTAAACGGGGTTACACCGTTTGGATCATAAAATCTACCTAGGGCGTGCCCGTCGTGAACTGTTATGTTACCCATTACGGCCGTGAAGAGGGGTCATCCGTTGTAATTGAAGGAGACACGTCCTTGGTACACGACGTGTACCGGGCGTGTCAAATTTAAGCTGAGATGTCTTGAGGTCACGGCGCGTTGGAACTGCTAGAGCAGTGATCAGGTTAATACGCCCTGGGTGCACGACGTGTACTTTTAATATTTGCGGCTTTGGTCTTCACGGGGTACTAGATGGCGTGAACTGAAAATCTGTTGTACGTGCCCTGGGTACATGACGTGAACTTAGTGTGATTGTTCGGGATATGCTCCAAATCACCTTCTAGGCATTGCCATTTGATTCATAATTGTTGTGCTATCTCCAATTGAGCTAAAACTAAAGATAATATGTCAATTAATCTTTAAAATGTATGAAGACAAGGTATTTTACTTTAATTTAATAAATAAATTTATGATTAAAATATGTATAATATATGCAGTATCAGACACAAATTACTATCTAGATATTGATGATAAGAGATATTGTTGATGGAAAATACACTATAGGATTCGTTTCCTACTTAAGGGATAAAACATTCACTTGGTAGCCAAGAGCAATCAATTGCCACCATATTATTATGTAAAGCCGAATATGTAGCAGCAACATCTGCCACTTGCCATACAATTTGGCTAAAAAATAGATAGAGATCCGTTCATGACTACCAAACTTTATGTGGACAACAAATCCACAATGGAACTAGCAAAGAATTTAGTCTATCATGAAAGAAGTGAACATATTGACACACTGTTTCACAGTCTGTGAACTGTGATTGACAAGTTTATCAACTCAACTCCGCTCTCCAATGCTTCTAGGAGATTGAATTTCTGCAACTTATTGGCCTTTAATTGGAAGTGAATGAGTTTTTCATTCTATCAAAATGAAATGTTTGTGATGATTTTATGTTTTATGTTGATTTTTGATCATCTTTATCACTTTATATATATATATGCACACTTGCATTTTTTTTATGTATTCGGAGTAGGTGGATGTACAACTAGTTTTAGCTGAGCAGATTCATGTAAAATTGATCAAAAAGGACTTACAATAGATTCTGAGATTCTAAAAAAATGTACAATATTTGCGGCGTTTATACAAGAAAGCGTAGTGAAAGGTTCCACTAGTGAAAAACAGATACCACGACGCTAATATAGAAAGCATGGCGGTAACTTTTATGAGCTACCACAACGCTTTTCTAAAAAATGCGGCGGTAGCCTTTATAGGATACGGCGAAGTTTTCCTTGTAAACTCAGCAAAAATCTATGCCCACGGTCGCAACCGCCACGCTGTTGCGGCGTTTTAAAAACCGCCGCAAAACCAATAGCGTAGTGAAAGGTTCTCTCAAACAAAGCCTAAATCTCGCGTGCCATAAAATCATCAATGTACCCCGAAAGTCACATGCAATCTTGTTCATAGTGAACCATGATTATAACATCCTCCCTTCCTTTTTTTCTTCTCTCTTTTTTCCTCTCCCCTTCCCTCAATTTTTTTTCCTTTTCCTCCTCTTTCTTTTTCCCTCTCCCCCTTTCCTTCTCCCCCCCCTCTTTTTCTCTCTTCCCTCCCCCCTCCCCCCCCCTTTTTTCCCCCTCATACCGGAGTGGAACCCGGCGCCCCCCCCCCCCCCCCCCCACACACACACACACTAACACACGTCTACATCCAGTTGTTAATTTTCTATCACCAACCTTTCCCCGCCCTTGTTTCGTGCTGCCATAGCCGCATCTAACTCGCTACAATCATCCTCCAACACTTGCTGTCATATCTCCTTAATCATGAGTTCCTAGTATTGTATTTTCACTTTTATTATTGAATATGTGGATGATTATTATAGGTGAGTGTTATCCGCACTACAGTTTTGGTTATCCGCACTTTTTTTTTCCCAATTTTTCGCGGCTTTTAAAAATACGTCTTGTACATGCATTTTTACGAAAAGTGTTCAACACCAAAGTTGTAGATCTCATCGAGATCTACAACTTTCGTGTTAAACACTTTTCCTGAAAATGCATGTACAAGACGTATTTCTAAAAGACGCGAAATCTGGGTGTATTTCCAAAGTGCGTCTTGTACATGCATTTTCAGGAAAAGTGTTCAACACGAAAGTTGTAGATCTCGATGAGATCTACAACTTTCGTGTTGAACACTTTTCCTGAAAATGCATGTACAAGACGTATTTCCAAAAGGCGCGAAAAATTAAGAAAAAAATATTTGCGAATAACCAAAACTGCAGTGCGGATAACAATCACCTTATTATATAGGGCATGTATATCTTTATTTGCTGCATTTTCCTATAATTCTCATTCAATGCAAGTGTGACTTGAAAACCCTTCGTGTGAAGGAGCCTGTGTTTGTTTGCTTACATGAAATTACATTGAAAGTCTTGCTTGATTGCTTAGCCTATTAAATCTATTGCTCAATTAAATTTTGGATTAATTCAAATAGTGCATGCATTATATAATTTATATTTGTCAAGTCAATCTAGCACCACTCACATAAGCTTGCATTCCACAGACTACCCCACATCAGTATGAAATATACAATAGAGAAACTTGAAGACAAAGAACTTATATAAGAACTCCCAAGATCAACACAGAAAGCATTCCGAGAGGCTCGACTTCCCTTTGATCCATTGTTTGAAAGGGCATTCCATTTTCTAGAAAAAAAGGTAAAATATAGGAGTCATTATGCCATGGGCAACAATTCAATACATTTCTCCAGATATATAAATATAACGGTTGCCTGCTACAAATAACACCAGCAGGCCATCCGAGTTGCTCGAAGGTCATGTCTATTTCTACTTGCAATAAAACCGGCTCTAAATGCTATCATTTCTCATAAGAAAAAGCCTTACCATTCCTGCAGGTTTTGACTCAAAACCTGGCAGAAAAATGTTGCATCTCAAGCAAAGTGATGACTAGAAAGGGCATTCCATCTTCTAGAAAAAAAAAAGTAAAATATAGAAGGCGCCAGTATTCAATGGGCAACAATTCAATGCATTTCTTCAGATATATAACAGTGGTCTTCTACAAATAACACCAGCAGGCCATCCGAGCTGCTCGAAGGCCATATGTCTCTATTTGCAATAAAACATCCTCTAGTTGCTATCATTTCTCATAAGAAAAAAACTCTGCCCTTCCTCCAGGTTTTGATTCATAACCTGGCAGAAAACTATTGCATCTCAAGCAAAGTTTAATACTTCCCACAAAGCATTTACCCAAAAGTAAAGGCTAGAAAAGGCATTCCATTTTCTAGAAAAAAAAGTAAAATATATAAGGAGCCACTATTCCATGGGCAACAACTCAATGCATTTCTTCAGATAAATAACACCAGCATGCAATCCGAGCTGCTCAAAGGCCATATGTCTATTTCTACTCTAAATGCTATAATTTGTCATAAGAAAAAATGTTACCCTTCCTCCAGGATTTGATTCATAACCTGGCAGAAAAATGCCGCATCCCAGGCAAGATTAATACTTCCCACAATGGTGAGGATAAAGTGAGAAATTATATTATCAGCATTTACAAATCATATAACAAAGATAGATAGTATAAATCATTGAGATAGTTAAACTTCCAAGAAAGCATTGTAGAAGAAACATCATAAGGCGAAGCAAAACTGGTTGCCTGCATTTCGACCTTCCAAGATCTCCAAACCAGTCTACTCTGGCACATCATCATTGCCCTTGAAATAAACATTTGCATTTTTTTTAAATGTTATATACTCTAGATATTTACTTGTGAGCAGGATTCTGTGGAAGCCTATAGCCACATCCTCTCTCTGCCTAAGAAGGACAGCACAATAACAAAAGTGATAAAAAGGAAGAAGATCATTAATGAAAAGTAAATTATATACGTAGCTACTTTAAATTGTTCACTTGCTTATTGTTGCAAAAAGCCTCGACTTGGAGGCAGGGGGGGGGGGGGGGGGGAGGCGCCGGGTTTTTCTCTGGTATGAGGAGGAAAAAGGGGGGAGGGAAGAGAAAGGAAAAGAGGGGGAGAAGGAAAGGGGGAGAGAGGGAGAAAGAGAGAAAGGAAGAAAAAATAAAGGAAGGGAGAGACGTTGCAATCGTGGCTGAAATTAAAACACATAAATAATTATAGTGAAAACTTGTCAATCTCATACACAGATACATAAATTAAGCATGGTGAATTAAAACCGAAATAAAAATATAAGAGGTTAATCGTAGGATGAAATTAAAACACAGAAATTTGAGAGGTTAATTATAGTGAAAACCAACGCTTTAAGAACCGGACCGGACATCGAACCGGTGCAGTGAAAGGTTCATGGTTCAACCAGTTAAACCGGGGTTGAACCGTGATAGCAGTACTGAAACTACATATATAATTCAACTAAGGTTAATAGGTTATACACTTATAAGTTATACTGTTATACCTTCATAATTTATTAATAACTCACACAAATTCATGAAATAAGTAAATAACACAGTCTTACAAAATTTAATGTTTCAAAGCATAATAATTTTTCAAAAGCTAAATCAACATCAACAAAATATTAATGAAATCAAGATTCATCATATTATATCATTGAAATCAATCAAATCATATCTATCATATGATTCCGCTCCAAATGCTTCAAGATCGGCTTGTTCAAGAATATTATCAACACATTCATCATCTGCAAAATCAAATATAAAATCATTCAATTATACGCATACAATGATACAACTATAAAAGTACACAAATATAATAATAATAATATACATATTAGATAATCATGTACATATACATAGAATGATATAACTAAGAAATTACTATTAATTTGACCATTTTGTTGATCACAAGCTTGAACTTCTCTATCAATTGGCATAGCGTGTTCTTCATATATTTCACTTTCCAAATCATTATAATTAAGCTCTTAAGTTGGCTCTTTCTCAACTACCCAGAAGTCCACTGTATCAATACTCATATAATCCAAAGGGTCATAATTTCTTTTTTTAAAGTATATCCTACAAATGATTACAATACATAAGACATTGAACAAAGTAACTGTTGGACGGTCAGCATGAACCAAAAATAGGCATGCTCGATTAGTCCCACACCGCCTACCCAGACGGTCCACTCGTACTTATATTAGCCCCGCCCCTCCAACCCTTGACCCGGGTTTTGGAGTGGAAAAAAGGGTGCGGAGGTTCAACATGGTATCAGAGCAAGGTTCACGCTGAGGGGGCGTGTTGGACGGTCAACATGAACCAAAAATAGGCATGCTCGATTAGTCCCACACCGCCTACCCAGACGGTCCACTCGTACTTATATTAGCCCCGCCCCTCCAACCCTTGACCCGGGTTTTGGAGTGGAAAAAAGGGTGTGGAGGTTCAACAGTAACAAACATACAATTTAATAAAATTTAACATGTCAAAGCAAAAATAAATTTTGCATACCTATCCCTCATATTAAGGTTATAACGAACATAAACAAGATCATTGAGTCTTTGATGCTCAAGATGATTTCTTCGCTTTGTATGAATTTGCTCAAAGACGCTCCAATTTCTTTCACATCCAGAAGACGAGGAAGTTTGACTAAGTATACGAATAGCCAATTTTTGTAAGTGAGGAGCACTAGATCCAAACATCCTCCACCATTCATCTATGAAATAAAAATTATATAATTTAGTTAAAAGCAAATATAGAAAATTATATATTGAAATTAAATTAATTTTCTATTTGTACTCACCCGGTTACATTTCTTTTGACATTTTAATGGCGATGGGCTTCCCAAAGCTCTCAAGCTTATCACGATATAATCTAACTTCATTCATTGCAACTGAAGATTTATTGCAAATGTCTTTGTTTCCAATAAGATCAATTAAGCTCTGCACAACTTCTGGTTTATTAGAGTAATTAACTTGATCATATTGAAATGAAGGGTTCAAGAAATATGCTGCGGAATGAAGTCTTTGGCGAAGCTGACGATCTCATCTTTCCTTGATAATGAGTGTATAGGGCTTATATAATCTTTTGACGTTTTTGAAAATCAACTTAATTCCCTTTCTTGCTCTATACATTCCATCATAAACATAGTCAAGTGATGGTTTCTCATCATAATCAACAATGCGTAGCAATCTTATTAGTGGACCTGCAAATTTTGTCATCACCAAGCACATGTTCCAGAACTGATTATCTAAAATAGTATTAACAACTTCTTGACCTTTGCTTAATCTTGCAAGTTTTAAATCAGTATAATATTTGCTAGTCACTAAAGCCTGCAAATCATGTTTATGTTCATACAAACTTTTCAGTGTAATAAATGTTGTGGCAAATCGTGTTGTTGCTTGGCGAACAATCTCTCTCCATCCTTCCCTTTTCCTCAACCAAGATAAAAGAAAGATATGATTGTAAATAAATACAGTAACCTTTGAAGCATTTTTTGCAATGTCCACCATATGGCTTAACTTTCCAATATCCTTTAAAATTAAATTTAAGCAATGAGCTGCACATGGTGACCAATAAATATTTTCATATTGTTCATGTAGTAACTCCCCTGCCTTTTTGTAGTTTGCTGCATTATCTGTAACAATTTGAACCACACTTGTTGGACCAATCCATTCAGCTACTTTTGCAAATAAAGAACACAGAGTCGTCGCATCTTTTGTAACATCTGAAGCATCAACTGATTTGCAAAATGAGATACCACGAGGTGAATAAATCAAGAAATTAATTAATGTTCTACTCCTCCTATCAGTCCACCCATCTGCCATTAACGTACATCCGGTAGCTCTCCAGTTATCTCTATATGAATCTACAAGAAGTCGACATTCTTCTTTGCAATCTCTAAGCAAATTAATTCTCATTATGTGTTATGTAGGTAATTTATAATCAGGACCAATTGAAGCAATTACATCAATAGATTTTTGTGCAAATGCTGAATTTAAAGCATTTATAGGTATACAACTATCAAAAAACCATCTAGCTACCGCCATATCAACACGATGTACCGTCTCTTTTGAGGACAAAACACTTTTCAACGATGGTTGTGAACCTGCTGATGTTCTAAGGGCAAAGTAATGGTCAACATTATCAATTTTTCTCTTTCCTTTTTTTTATATGATGGAATTCTCAGACCTAGGAAGAGAAACTCTATCATCATTCACATGATCACCATATGGATTCGTACTATCCAAAGATTCTCGTGCTTTTTGTTTTTTTTTCCAGTTATTCCTTTCAAGTTTTCTTGTATCTGCTATCGAATGTCATGTGAAACTTTTTTGCAAGTACCGATATTTCCTTTAATCCTAGCAAAATGTTGTTTCATTCTATTAATTCCTCCACCTTTATAAGTTAGTCCACAATGTAAACACTTATAGTGTTTTTTACCATCGGAACTTTGAATAAGACTAAAATGATTCCAACCAGGATCATTTTTTTCGCGAACAGTTTGTAAAGAAACATTAGATGGTTCAGAAGAAGAGTCCATTTTCTGATACAAACATAAAATAATAATTGTGATTTGACTGATTTCACATATGACATATGTATACATGAGTACATGTAGAGAATAAAATCATAAATCACACAATTCCTGGATGATGGTTTTGACTTTTGATGGCATGCATATCAAAGGCTAGTAGAGAAATTCCTCTAATCATAATTGAAGATTTAACTAGTTTTATTCATTAACCCTAAATTAACATAACAAGACAATCATGAATCACCAAGAAATTAAAGAGAATTATTTCCACCACAATCAAAAATTTGGTGCAGATTAGTCGACAACTATTGAGATTAAAGAAGCATACCAGTGAAAAAGCCAAAAAGGTATTAATGAGGACTCATTTTGAGCAAGTAACTGAAAGTCTGAAACAATTTTTCTTTGAGTACAACCTCATCTGCAACAAAATTATATAGATGGAATCATGGAATTGAATTATACACCAATACAGTTAAATTATATAGATGATTAGATGGAATCATGGAATTGAGTTATACATGATTAATGGCTAGAAGATCTGCATCAATAGCATTTTGTTGGGCTCCGTGTGGCACGACAGTGAGGTTGTGAACGCGGTGGTTATGAACTAACGTTCGTGAACACACACCTCGCCTAAAGAACTTCATAAACGTTGCGCAAAACGGAGCCTTAAAAGGAATTATCAAACAAATCACCTTCTGAAACAATTCCAAAACTCTATTCTCATCCTCTTTCAAGAAATTTCTTAAATAACCGCTAAGCCAACTTTATCTAAATGACGATGTTGCAAAGCCATCTATCGCAGTATATCTTAAAGTGGATTCATAAAGGAATAGCCATGATAATATTATTGACGATGATACTGCAATACTAAATATCTAGGCCATCAAAATCTCAATGGAGTGTGCGAAATTCACTAGAAACAAATAAAATGGTAAAATTAGCTTTGATATCTTATTGTCTTACCTGTGGTTCCAACAACAGTGGCAGCACAGAAACAAATGGCATCTCAACAATGGCGCTAAGCTTCACTTGCTCTAGTTCAACGCCAACACTAACCGGGAAAACCGGAAAAGTGGAAATCGGTCGATCGATAACAAGAAATCGACGGAAAGCAAGAAGAGAAAAGATTCAAAGGCATACCATCTCGCTTGCCACAGTGCTCTGCTCGCTCAACACCGATCGCCTCCAAAGTCCAAATCGCTCCAGGAAGAAGATCCACAGCTCTGCGGTTTCTACCAACACTAACAGAAAACAGTGAGCAAAGTAGCAAACCCTAAACTCCTAAAGCATATAAGTACCAAAACATAAAAGGTTGGCCTCCTTCTGCACCGTTGGATTTCAAATCCACGGTTGTTTTAATAACCGGCCGGTTAGGGGAAAACCGGACCGGACTGGAGACCGGTCGGCGGTTCGACCGGTCGGACCGGCCGGTCCGGTTTTTAAAACGTTGGTGAAAACTTGTCAATCTCATACACATAGATACAAAAAGATTCATAGAAAATATAAAACATATGCAGACATTAATACATAAACAGCCCTGCATATGGAGGATTCTTTTTCAATCAGATGTACACACATCCACAGTCCTCATCATCCATACACATACACACTCCTCATTTCATACAAATGCATAAAAAATAGATATCTTTCATACAAAAACACACTCATTTCTATCCTATCCTAACATCCATACACAATAAACACCTGCAAAGATAGCAACGTCCAATCACAATCAAATTTTCTCACCATTCTTTGGTGAAACATTGAAAAGTTTCTCAACATTCTCAAAATCATATTTTTCAATTGCACCGAATGCATCAAATCACAACTCAACATTCAAGAAAGCAGCCACCTCAGTATTTTTCAATTGTAATACGATGTTACACTTACACATAAACTCCATATTTCATACACATACATAAAAAATAGAAATTCATTCATACACATACACTCCTCATTTCAATCCTTCCCTAACATTCAAACACACTAAAAAGGATTCGGGTGGCAACAAGAAGAAGAATAGTAGTGATTAAATAAATGAATTCCTTTAAAATTTGTAATTATGCTAAACACAATGTACCTCAATATGATTGTAAGAAGTTGCAATTATGCTTAACAAGTAAAAAAATTATACCCTATAGAAATGAGGACTCCATATAGAATTCAACCATATTAAACAATGACATTTCACAAAAGAACCCCTCAATGCAAAAAGTCTATTCTGACTTAAAACTCAATCCATACAGATGGACTCTAATTCCTTATGAGCATATGCAATTCATTTGAGGATGCCAGCATAAAGGCTACTTGAAGGCTAAAATCTAAAATCTGAAAATTGAAAACAACTAAAGGCTAATAATACGTTATATATTTTTTAAAAAAAGAAATACAAATTTTTCACTTAATAGCATATCTGAATTTGCAGTAATATTGAGCAATCATTCAACCAATACACACAGATATTCAACGAATACACATGCATTCAATCTCTTTTTATTCTTCATAAGTTCTCAATATAAACTGTAATCTTACCTTCTGTTTCTAACCTTAAACATGGCATAAAACACGAGCTAGAACAATAAAATTCAACTTGTGTTTAACGCTTAAAAATTTTAAGATTCTGCAAGAAAAAAAACATTCAAAAGAAGGATCTATTGGACGGAGCACAGCCCACCGCCCTCAACAAATTAGCAACCTCCAAAACTTTGGCCACCTCCATCCCCCGCTTCACCTCTACCGACACTCGCTTCTCCTCCGCTTTCCAGTGAGTCCTCACGACTTCGTTCTACGTCTTCTCCATCGTCATCCTCTTCTCCTCCAGCTTCCTCTTCAACACCATCAAACACTCATCAATTCAATCTCCAACGATGAGTACAAAATTGGCAATCTTCTTGAACAAAGTAGTCCCCTCTCCACCAGCTCGCTCTTCCAGCCATTGATGATCACATGCTCCCTCGTGAAGCGTTAGGATTCAAAGTTACTTGAGATTTTGCTGCTTGGACAAACATTAGGTACCCCAGAACTGCCATCAGCCCATAGTTAATGGTCGCGATGATGAAACATATCAGTAAAACCTGCAACGAGGATTTTGAAATTTATGTAAAGTACAATATATTCATGAGTACCAAAATCTAATCATTTACATCATAACCTCTCTCCTATATATTCACCATCTTGGCTCGATGAAGTCATTGCTAATCACATGCATGTTTTTAATGAATTATGCATTCTTAATATTTTATAATTCATTTACCTAATTTAATTTTTTTCAAATTAAATTATTTAACTAAATGTGATTTAAATTGGTCATATTTCCAAAGATTGGCGGCATTTGGCACCGTCTTTAATAATTTTCCCATTATTTTTTTAATAAATTGATGTATATTCATGATCAAGTAGAAAATTGATGAGATTGATAATGAAATCCAACGCATCTTTTTGAAAAACAGATTTAGATTCATATGTCATCCCAAGATAATATTTTATATATTCTTTCCCCTATTGGAATCATTTATTCACTTCATCACCGGCCATCCTCTCAAAGCTTAAAACATAAAATAATATTTATAAATTTAACCTATATGTAAAAGAAGCTGGCCATAAATTTAACCTATATGTGAAAGAGGACTGAAATAATAATAATAATTGATCAAGAAGAAATTAATTAGTGGTATGTGTACATTTGGAGCAAGGGAAATGAAAATTTGTATATATATATATATATATTATCAAGTGCATGAATATTTCAAAATAATGAGATAATCAATGAACAAAGTTTTCAGCATGCATGCAGATAGTATAAATGAGGTCAGGAGCCAGCAACCTTTTATGTACTTCAGCCAATATATATTCACCATCGGTCCGAGTACTGTCGCGAAGGCACGAGGGCTGATGGATGCCCGCTGAACTCTATAAATAGGGGGGGTGGCTACATCAATGTAAACAAAATAACAATCTGCAACAAGATTTTAAAATTTATGTAAAGTACAATACCTTCTCCGGATTGGCTACAAATATCCATGAAAGAAGATGATTGCATTCCACTGATATCCAAACATAGTGTAGAACCAAATATTGGACATTAAATAATCTAGACAGTGAACAATATAAAGAACGAAATAAAAATCTCATCAATTTATGGGTTCATCACCACAATTGTTGTTCTGAAGTTTATGGGTTCATCTGGGCCTTCAAATGGGTATGCTCCAACAATCATCAAATATAATGTTACTCCACAAGACCACGCATCAGCAATCTAGACAATGAACAATATAAAGAACAAATTAAAAATAATTGGTGACATAGAAGAACCTTCAAACTCCTAATAACTTCCTTGTTCGCAGTTCACAAAGAGTGTTGCAAGTTCTTTTTTCTTGTTATTATCCTTGACCTTTTGCTTGAGCTGCCCATCGGATCAAGCCCGAAACTGGTTCATCCCCAATACCTGCGCGACTCGCGCCCAGTACAAGAAATGCTTGGTCAGTCTCTTCTAAGACGTTTGATCACCGGTCCCCGATTACACATGGGGGCGCTCTGCTGGACTGGTTAGCAAGTAATTGAGCAGCTCCTTCTCCGCTTGGGAAAACGACTCCCCTGCAGATGGGGCGGGGACGGTGGCCGTCAATATCTGATTCAAACTAGGCAACTGTTGATCGACCATGAATGGTGGACGCAAACCAATCTCGATGATAGCGGACGTGTTGTCCACAGCAAGTTCCTCCACCGTCGTGATGACAGCAGAAGAGGCGGGTTGATTTGAATTCGGGGTGGTCGGAGATGCGGCTGGAACTGATGGTTTGGCTGGCGACAACGACGGAATGTTGAGGGAGCCTGGATCGTCGTGCTGGTGGGCCGCCTCGGAATGCGATTACAAAAGGGAATGACGACTTAGTTGTGTCGATGTGGTTGATGTTGCACGCTTCTTGAGGCGTGCAAGATACTCCCAACGATTCTGGATTTCCTTGTGGGTCATCTTGAGTAGATAATCACGACGGGAAGCAATGCAAGCGTACGCGGGGGCGACCACTTTGGTCCAATGCATGTTGTCGGCATGCCCGACATCAATCTCTTGCTGAAGCAGTCGATCAATGATATCGTCTGATGATCCTTCAATGAGTTGTTTGGGCACAGATTGCATATCTGATGCATGAGATTGACGTGAACTGTGATTGACGTCGGTTGCCAATGTGGCGATTCGAGTTGTAGTAATCGTCACGGTCTCCTCCAACTGCATAATGCTGAAACTGGCAACAAGGGGCGGTCGCAATGGAACAATCATTGACGTTGCTTGATTCAGGGCAGTAATGATGTTGCGTTTAGGCGCTGCTCGTTGAATGAGCAATCTGAATCGGGCCTGGGCAACCATATCCTCCAGGTGCTGTTTCAGGACCTGTTCCGATTTCGGTCGAATGAATCGTTTGAAAGCGAAATTGGTGCTATGCAAAGCCGAGACAAGAACAAACCAAATTCGATGCAATTGTGGAAAATGTAGGATTCAATGAGGAAATCCTTCAGATCTTGGAGTTCATCGGGAAGAAAAAATTTGAGAGATCGTTCGGAGCAAGCGACGCTTCAAGGGGTTGATCATTGGTGAAGTGCTCATGACAGCTTCTCAGAGATTAAACCCTTGTAATGCCAACTGACGTTCATTGCCCGATGCTTTGAGGTTGCGAGGTTTCTTATTGTGACTCGATGAAGAGCAGCACTCATGCGATATTGGTCCTGGTTTGCGGCGCATGCGATTGGACTGAATAGAATGGGGCGCTTTGCTGACTTTGACGCCAGATTCGGCGCCAATCAACAGATCGGCGTTGTCGGCATGGTTTGGATCACCATTGTCCCGCAGTGCAGTATCGTCTTCTTCAACGATGCGATGATCATCGTGAGCCCGCTCGACAACACCAGCGGCAACATCAAGGGAATCATGCACAATCGCATCGAACATGTGACTCGACCAAATTGCATTATCGGCGATTGATTCCGCGACCATTCCAAGCAATTCCAATTGCCCTGCAGGAATTTCAGGCAGTTGAGGAAGGGATTGTCCAAACACTGTCGTCAATGCAAATTCGCCGTCACAATCATCAATCGAGAGAGGCAGTATGTGAAACATCGTCGACAAAGACGTAGACGAGGGAGTGATGTCATCGGTCGGAAACAGTGTGAGATACTGAATGAGAATGATATGCATCCCAGAGATTGACAAATACGCCGAGCGAGGATCGAATTAGAGTTCGCCTCGAAAGTTGATTTGAGCGACAACGATATGAAGCAACAAGTTCCCTCCTTCCATGGATATGTTCTCCGGGCAAATGGCTCATCCATGGCGCCACAAGTTTTCGTTCTTCCCCGATCCACGACGCAGACTAGAACGAAAGAAGCGATCCACGACGGTAGTCAACGCGGATGCGGGCGGCGTTAAGCAATTTCTGATGTGCTTTTTTTGCGTCTCGTAGCAAGCGAGAAATTTGCTCGTCACGATGCGCTTGGATGGGGGACATTATTTTCGATTTCCCACTTTTCAATGCGATCCAACAATGCATCCAATTCAGCCTCAATGATGGAGCATTCCCGCATTGGAGCGTGTTCAGTGCCAACAATGATTTCGGGCACAACATACATGAATTGTTCGTGTCGAGCACGATCTGTGCCGTTTGAATTGTCCGGGTACCTCGTGATCAGGTGGTGATTGTCGAGGAGAACAATGATGTTCTCGAACTCTTCCAGCCATTCCCGATCACCGCAGCACTTGTCTAGGTATATGATGAGCAACGATGTATCAATATTATAAGCGTTGTAACGTTTCAGCAAACTCCGACCAACAGATCGACGTTCTGCATTGCCTGTCGTGGTTGTGAATTGATGGGAGAGATTTGTTGATGCTCGTTCATGACGGAGTCCAATCCATTAACGGGGGTGAATTTCCTGTCGTTGAACTCATCCATCATTTTCATGCATCCCGACACATTGTGATGATGGTCGACCGAGAGATGAGTCCCGGTGATGGCGCCTTCCATTCGGTTGAAAAATGCGAGCAATGCAGTCGTTGACCTGGTCTGTCAGCGTAGATTCCACTGGACCGAGAGTGCCATTGTACCCATTGCAATGTTGAAAGAATGATGGAAAATCGGGAAACACTATTGGATCCTGAGGCGACGACGATTGCCCGAGTGCGGCATCCAGAGCGCGCATTTCCAAATTCACGACATGTGACCACAATATAGCGCGGCTTGACGCATGTATCGAGTCATTCGAGCACAACAAATCACCTTGGCGGCATCAACACTGCCGGAACGGGACGTGTACAAGTCGTATGTCATTTGAACAAGACCGACGTCGTGCACGCTCTGTTCAAACAGCTGCACGGGATAGTTAAGGACGATGGGCGCCGAGATCAACTTCTCGGTTTTGGCCTCGTCCATGACATAGAACGTGGCACCACAGCCGCTCGAGCTCTTCGACTTCTTGCACATGTATCGAGCACAAAGAGAAAATGTGGTGGCGTTGATGCAATCGATGATTCGCGGAGCACTGAATTGCTTGCAGAAAAGAAAGCTCACTTTGTTGCAAGACGGGCATGCACCCGCTGTCACGTTGACGTTGTAATGTCGTTCCGGATCGATCGCGAACAACGGTTTCAACAGATACGCGTTCAGGTCGGGACGCTTGCTCCACAGTGGCACAGGTGGATCGATTCGGATAGGAGGTCGCATGTCATCCTCGATCAGTTTCAGTTGGATCTTGATCCAATCCTCCTGAATCTTGTTCAACGTGTCAGATTGTTTGCCACAAACGCACGGCTCACTAGTGGGGCGGTCAAATGCTGACGAATAGAATGACGGTTTTTGGGTCGGAATCAATTCTGGAGGAATTTTAGGGCAGCGACGGACGAGGGTCTCCTCCGATCGTTGTGTTTTCGCAATGTCCCGCAGCACAAAGTCAATACCGTTCATTGGCGATGATGACTAACAGACGGACAATCTGGAATGGACCGGGCAAAGTCAGTGGCTTCCTTTTACCTCCGGCATGTTTTGAGCAGACAAATCAAAACTTAATTAGTAACATGTACTCAAACCTAATCACAAGCAAATCACAGCTTCATAGCAAAATCTAATTTCAGAACAAAAGTAATGTATAAATCATGATGATAAGTTCTTCAGAGCATACCACCACTGTGTTTACTACTACATTTTAACACCACCACTGTTTTACTGTCACATTTTAACACCACCACTGCTCAAATTTGAGTATAATAACGTAATCTAAATGCTTGAGGCATGCCTTGCATTGTTTATAAAGAGGCAAAATTAATTCATGTAGGCAATATGAGAGTAAACATGGCATTGAAAAATGCCAAACAGTGTACCAAAGAGAAGCCCCTTTTAGTTTCTCAACAAATATTGTATATAAGAAGGGGAAAAAGAGCAGCGGCTCAACAAGTCCAAAATCCCCAAATATTATGTAATAGAAAGCGCCACATCAAGCAAATTTTAAATGAATTCGAAGCAAATTTTGGGAAGAATAAGCTAAATTACGGATCACAATTTTTGCACAAAGAAGAACAAAAAAATAAGTATCAATAACCTAAAACACGATACAACATTGGTTTAATTGTGATAATGAAAGAGCAAATCTGAGCCAAATTGGACTGAATTTCTTTAAAAAATCATAATTCTAATAACGGAATCGACGTTGAATTACGGATCGCAATTTTTGTCATAGTATCAGCAAACCAGAGCCAAATCGTGTTTGTATCAATGACAAGACCATAATAATTCCAATTTTGCGTCAAATTAATCACAATTTGGCTTTTGTTTAAGGATCACAAGACCATCATCAAACCTGATCATAATTTGGCTCTGGTTTATGGATCACAAGACCATAATAATTCCAATTTTTTAAAATCGAACCTGAACTAGCACTTCTTCTTTTTTGCCATAATATCATTCTCACGAGTAGAATCCACAACTAAGTATAAAATTCCCCTCCTGTATTTGGAGAGTCAGAATTTGTTCATATTAATTACATCACAAGTTCAAAACCATACTTCCATTTCAAATGTGAAATTTCCATCTTCACCCTTGGATTAGTAGAAAAATAATTCCATGATATATGCAATTTCCTTTCAGGATAGGAATATGCTTTGCCGCAAGAAACAATATCATGAACTAACACTAAAAAGTACAACAGTAGGCTGATTTCAATTGACCAACGCTTCAGTTATTACAGACAGAAGATACTAAAAGCAATCACAATATTATAAACTGGAGACCATTTGTACTTGTTTCAACAAGATTATGAATAAAATTTATTATTTTCACTTGAGTTCTTGTGAGAATTGAGTGTTTGACAAGTATAACGACTTCCTTGTGATTGGAGTTCAATTTCAAGGTGAAGGGTTGCATTTTATTGACCTGAACGGACAGAAGCCCTATAAGGCATAATCAAAATTGTAGAAAGAACAATTGAGCACAAAATTGTCAACACGGCATAAAGGAATCTATAAAACATCTAGGAAATTCTTTGATTGAATTCATAACAACTGGAATGAAGAATTCTAAAGGGAACGAAGAAATCAAAATCAAACCTGTTCAGAAATCGAAATCCACCTTTTTTGTGTGGCTTCTGCAACTGCAATTCTGCAAAATAAGAAATACTTAGAGCGCTGAGAAGAGATTCTAGGCCAAAATCGAAGAAAGGGAGAAAGGCATGTGAGGTGGAGAACTAGGAAATCCAGTCTCCATCGCAAGGGAAAAAGTCAACGGAGAAAAGGGGCTAGGGCAGAGTCGGTCGGCAGCATACTGTCGGGCATCGCCGACGCCAGTCGCCAGATATCGCAGACGCCGTGGAAGACTCGTCGAGGAAGACTCCGCCAGTTATCACCGTGGAAGACTCGCCGAGGAAGAGTGGAGACGCCGCCAGGTATCGCGAAAGTTCGCTCGCGGGGAAGAAGACCTAGCGCGGAGTGAGGTCAAAAATCCGGGGGATTCGCTGCTCGCCTTCACGAAGCGCTGCCGGCGGTGAGCTTGCCTGTGAGGAGGACTTGTCGTGAGGAGCGTTGGAGAAGGGTGAGGAAGCGCTGCAGGAGACCGGGGAATCGGGATCTGATTTTTAAGTAGGGGATTTGAGGATATTAAAGTTGGGATTTAACAATTTTTAATTTTTTTTTATTTTCAGTCATATTAAGTTAAGGGAAGTGAGGCCCGACCGGGGGGGAACACAAGTGTTGCAAATAAACAACATCATCTATAGAAGGCACATGATATTGTGTGACTATATTCTCCATGTTGCTACAAGCCTGCTATTAAGGTACATGAATTTAGAGATGTGTGATTAAAAGCCTGTTTGGGAGAAAGGTTAAAGTGTCATGGCGGTTGTGAATGCAGTTACACAAGTAGTGTTTTGGTAGGTGCGGTCACAAACATTATTTTTCAAAACTTTTAGGTCAAACGTGCAAGTGTGGTCAATCTTTTTGCAGTTGTGAATGCCTAGATCTCATAAAATGAAATTTGGTTCGAAAATTATTGTCACAAGAATTCCAAAAGAGGGTATACAATCATTATGTTTATTACCACAATTTTACACAACTTCCGCTCCAACACTGCAGCTATTGCAGGCGGAGCCTATATTCATAACAATATGTATGTGCAGTATGCAAGTTTTATGTACATATGAATATATAGTTACATATGTCAACCATTATAAAGAAATTTTGTGTTACAAACATATTATTTATCAGGTTAAACATAATAAAAAGCAGACAATAAAATGAAAAACACACAAACAATCAATTAGAGAAAATAAACTCATAAGGGCTTAAAGAAGTTACTTGCAGAGCAAAGAAGAGTATGGGAGTTTATATGAATGAGGCTCAGATTTGCCCAGTTTTAATCATAATGATGATGATGATGATGATGAAGAAGAGGAAGAAGAAGATATCAAAGTTAATATGCAAAAACATGGTGAGGAAAAGGTGGCAAATAAGTATATTATCAGTAACATTAAAAACATGGTGAGGAAATCGGTTGTCTGCATTGCGACCTTCCAAGATCTCCCAACCATATCTGCTTGGGCGTATCATCATAGCCTCTTTAATTTAAAAAAACATTTGTAGCACAAAAAACACTATAAGATAGCTTATAAGAGATTACAAATTGACTAGTAAACTCACAGGGTTTTGTGCATGTTAAACATAGTCCCTTTGTACTCCAAGATAGGACAACCAGAAGTCATGCACATGGTCCCCAATGCGCAGTGTGCAATGATGGTAGTGCATGATCATCACTAGAGCAACATTGCCGAACACTATTGTCTTCGCACAATGCGCGCGTGTGTGAACCATGCGCATAGCCACTAATATCTATAAACAACATATACATTTTCTTTATTTTTGGCGGTCTTATGTATTAAAAAATGTGCTCAGATATATCAGGGAGATTAAGGCCCCATTTGGTGGGACTTATTTTCAGCGGTCAAGCGGTTACGACCGCCTGTACCGAGCCTTAATTAAGGCCCGGTACATGCGGTCGTAATCGCTTGACCGCTGAAAATAAGTTCCCCCAAACGGGGCCTAAATCCGCCCTACTAAGGGCTGTGAACACCTCAAAATTTTCATTTTAATGCAGTACAGACATCAAAATGATGACAAAAAATGGAGAAGATATTTCTTAGGAAAATAAAATATTGCTGAGAAGCTATTTAAAATTTTCATTATAATGACCGTCTGCTTGAGGCAGATAAGGCTGATGTGAAAAAACGTACAAGTATTGCAATAGAAAAGTATAAGGTCCATCCTTTTTAAGGATGATGAGAACTGAGATGCACCTCAACAAGCAGTGTTGCTGTCAAATAGCCTTCTGAAATAACCTGTAAAAGCATCCAAATAAATCAAAAAAAAAAACTTAAAAATAAATACATGGAGGCAGTAACTGTGATGCAGTGGTGGGGACGACTCGAAGTGGACGCTCTAAATACAGCTCTATATGCAATGCAATTGTTATGCTAATGCAAAGAAAACGGTCCGAGCAAAATGACAACAATAATGAATTATATTTAAATTTGACAGGAGCACAAACATTTACAAAATTTAAAGGTGATTGTTAACCGCACCTCTCATATGGCTATCCGCACCCCATTTTGTTTTAAAAAAACTTTTTTCTAAAACTTTACCTCGCACCCCATCTCCCCCATTTCGTGGAAGCCGCACCATGTCTTCCTCTTCGTCGAGCTGCTCCCATCTCCGGTATCTTCCACGCGTCATCTTACTCTATTAGTTGTCTCACGCACACCACTAGGGGATATTTTCGGGTGCTTCAAAAACAAATATCGGGGTGCGACAGGGAAAAAAATGGGGTGCGGTTATATTTTCGGGTTGCGGTTAACAATGAGGTGCGAATAGCCAAAACCGGGTTGCGGTTAACAATCGTCAATTTAAATAAGGAAAGTAACAAATGTTCGCAGCCGAGCGAGCCACAAATGTTTTTAAGCACAAACATAATAAACCTTGCCAGTTATACGGACGTCGATATTAGTGTCGAAATAAGCAACAAAAGGTATAGTGTCGAAATAAGCAACAGGAGGAAATAAGACTACAAACCACAATTTACAGGTGCAGGCAGCGGCGAGTCGGCGACGATTGGTGGGTTGCTCACTGTGAGGGAGTACTTAGGGGATGCAGTAGAAGAAGAGGCCAGGGAAAGTGACTGTAGGTCACAATAGGGGGAAGAGTACAGATAGGAAGAGTGTTTCCTGGGAGGAGGCGGGGGCTTGAGGTAGAGAAACGGGGAGTATGAGGAGGTGACCAGATGAGGAAATAGCGGCAGGTTCAAGCACGGCGATGGCCGAGACTTGCGTCGATGAATCAGTTGGCTGGGGAAGGGAAAAGTCGCGGGGTCTTCGGACCGTGGGAAAACAGCAGGATGTTGGGTAGGGGAGGAGTAGCGGTGGTTTGCTCACCGGCGGGAGAAGATGATCTTACGGTGGTTCAGCGATGGAGGAGGAGGAAGGGCACCAAGGAGGAGTCACGGGATTCTTCCGGCGATGCACAGGAAGAAACGTGGAGACCGGCGGTTGCCAACCCAAAAGAGTCGCTCAACCTTCGATGCCACCAAAATGAACAGCTGCTTGTTTTACAAAGCCCTAGAATAAAAACTGAAAACACAACTGAAAAGTAAATAAAATCCTCCGAATCATATGACTCATAATGTGTGGACCGATTGTGGGGCAAATACAATTCAAAATATAAAAAGCCATACATGAATCTGACTCGGATCGACCATCCAGACGCAATCACGGATTCTGATCATCCATCTGGGCAACGGATCGCCGCCGCCTGCGGGAATACACGTGTGTCGGTCGTGGCGCGTTGTCAACTCCCACTGGCTTAAAAGTACTCATTTCCGGTGAGTGAAGGTGGCCGTACACGTTGTGTAGACGCGGGGAGAGTCTCTTGAGCTCCTCTGAAGATATTTGAGTAGCATTGTGTAGTCGTGGACCGCTCCAACGGGCAAGATAGCAAGCAATATCTCGCCCGCCCGCGGTGTAGAAATTGTGGCCGATGATCTGAATTACGTCGTCTGTAAAAGTATGTGACTCTGGCTATAAAGTATCTCGGTCTAGCAATAATGTATATCCGTCTGATCATAATGTATCTTCGTCTGGCTGTTGTGTCGGTGGAACCGTCGCTGGTGCAATGCGACCCTTATGGCGCGACTCCGCGGGTGGCAAGAGAGAAGGACTGGTGGAAGCAATAGGAGGGGCTATGGGAGATCAAGGCTTAGGTAAAGGTGTGGAAGAAGGGTCCACATACACACGCTACTCGTAGTAAGGAGTCAGATCCTCTATGTAGAATACTCGGCCGATGTCCATTCTGCGTGCGCTTAATTTCTTTACTGGTCCTTGCGGGACCCTCTCAGATCGAATGTGAATCAATACATGTTCTCCTGCCTCAAAGATTTGTTCTCGTCTGTACTAGTCTGTTTGATCCTTATAATAATCACTACTGAATGCATTTTTTTACGGCCCGACTCATGGATTGGATTTTGCTGACTCACTGGGTCTGTACTCTAGGGAAATATTCACTAAGTTAATAGATTTCTTAGGCTCATACCCTAACATGCTGTGAAACCCCCCTCCCTGAACACAAGACACAACCGAGGAGAGTTTTATGCCCAGAACATTCGTCTTATGGTAGCATCAGCATACGGGCTAATCTGTACTACAAGTCGCCTATTCTGTCGACTAATCTGATATCACAAATGCCAACTCAATCAAAAGAAGAACACAGAAGTCATAATCCACAGTAAGTAAATGTCCAAAAAAGTATATCAGTAATAAGAAGCTACATCAACTCATTTAATATCAGAGTACACAAAACTGCCCGAAGCCTACATCATAACGCTCACAACTCACATCAATCACAGAACGAAGAGAGGGCATTGTCGTATCAGGTCGTGTTCATGTGGCCCAACAGTCCGCTTGTACAAGGCGTTGCTGCTGCTCCAACTGCGGGATATCCTCCTAAAATGGTATACATAGCAACCGTTAGTCATAAATACTAAGTGACTATCACATCCGCTCACTCTAGGGACTCTTAGGCATCAGACGGAGGAAAAGAAGGAGCAGCACAATATAGCAGTAATATATATATTAAATCAAACAACAGGAGAGCATTATGTATCCAACAGTACATGTATAAGTAGCACGACAATAGTAATTAGGTAATAATAGTAGTAATCAATATATGAAAAGGTACATCTAGTCTAACAACATATCAATCATAAGTACATAATTTAACTTAACTTATAAAAATGGCAATATAGATTTATAAGTTAAGGGTCGGGTACATCAAAGTAACTCATCATATAAAAGTGTCCATACAAATTTATATGATGAGGATCTTATGCGGTGCAATGCGATGATATGAAATGAATGCAATATGATGACTCACCTATGCATGCACACACACTTGCTATGTCGACATAGACCTTTAGTTCTCACTTTTTGAGCAAATAGCTAACCTCTCATGCATCAACCGTCGTGGCTAAACGGTGATAGTAGAGCTGGCGTATCCATTACTAGGCAGACATGCACACAACGGGCTTAGGCATCCGTACGCCTCAACGCTAAGAACACAACAACGGAGCTCCTGCTTACTATGACTCAGAAGGGGTCTTGGGTAGATGTGCACCAAGAGCCCAACCCAACTAGTATGTAACTGGCACAGAAAGAGTCTTCATGAGCGAATCACCGAAGAACCAAGCCCAACCGCCCACTGGCATGGAAGGAGCCTTTGGGAGTGAACACCAAAGGACCAAACTCAACCTTCCAAGGTCAAACTGCCAGCTCCCGTCGGTGTGACGATTGGCGAGCCCATAGACCTGCCACCAAATCCTCAACGCAGGATCATATAACGTGTGTCAACACACAAAAAACTCATGCAATTAACATTTACCATACCATCGTGCATTCAAGGGCTTCAACCGAGTCCCTTCATATCATAGCCAACACCGTGCTCCAACGCACACAAAGGACCACATTTAACACAGGATGATGGTCCATTTTAATTACTACACCAATCCCTCACTGCTACCCGTATGGAGTTATTGTACTCTAAGTAGTAGACTATACTAGTCATTCCTTTAATATTTGAGATCAAGGCTAAGCTCATCATATGACCATGGGTGTATACCTCATCCAACCCTTTCTAGCAATTATCACATGCATATGCATCATAATTATTCAATCATCTCTACTGAACTTCGTTTCACAAACCTCCAAGTACTCACAACAAGTACTCTTTCCAAAACTTATTAATCATGCAAGGGGTGATCACATTATCATCAACTATCAACCAACCAATCTCCCGAGTAATCAATTCAGATAATAAGAAAATCATCCAAATATTAATTCATCACTGCTACGTGCCACAGTTTATCAAAACTGGCATTTGGGAAGCTACAGTCCACCAAAAATTACGAGCAATCCCAAATCGAAAAATTATTTTCAAGGGCTACAACTTCCATGTTGAGTCTGGGGTCCAAATACAAATCCATCACACCTGAAATCGGGTTTCAGTCTAGCCGTGTACACTTAGGAAGAACCAACCTGCACTTAAATTATTACAGTACAATAACTTCAGCTGCGCCTTCACAGAGCTATAGATCTTCCACGAAAACGTGTAACCACCCGTTGGAAAGGTATTTTTGTGGGCTGCAACTCTTATGTTGAGCTAGAGACCTGAATCAGACTGAATCATACCTGAAATTGTCCTTGAAGTCTGCTGCGCACAAAAAAATAGATTTCTATACATCACTTTTGCACGCATAGTAAAGATGTATGAACGACATCGATTCATCTCTTTCCTCCGGCCATCACACAAAACACATCCAACTTATTTCTTCCCTTTCTCCCTCATTAGACCATGGTTCTTCATGAGATCGGGTCTGCCATCTTCGTAATGAAGAGAGGAGATGATTGAAGACATTCATGCGGCGATCGACGCCCTATAACGAAAGTTCTAGCATGGTTCCTTCCTAGGAAATCTCCATTAAACTCCCAAATCAAGCTCTCTTGAGTCGATGTCTCCCCTATACTTTGGATCTAAAGATCCAGCACCAAGAGAGAGGGTAGGAAGGTCACATGCTTTCCGACCATGGATCATGCCCTTCTCCTTGGCGGAATGGCGTGTTCGGTCTTCCCGTGTTTGGTCCGTCGTTCTCCAAGAAGAGTGAAAGTCGGCCGATCCAAACTTGTAGGGTTGGGGTTTATAAAGAATGACTAGAGATTTAGGGTTAAAGATCATCTTTCCACGTGGCATCCTCTCATTGGAACGCATTTAATATATCATAAAATAAGTTTTTGAAAAGATAAAATGATGTACTGTACAAATCCGGAAGTACCGTAAATGACTTTGTCGTGCACGGAGTCAACACAGAAAAATACTAAGTCCGTTCGTCCAGTATACTCGACGAATCGTTTACACGAATCATCTCGACGAATACTCAAGTCAACTCGACGAATCTCTAGGCGAATTTCACAAGTCCACCTGAATTCACTCGACGAATTCATTGAGTCCTCTCGACGAATTCTCGAGTCCTCTCGACGAATTCTCGAGTCCTTTCGACGAATCATCTCGATAGATCTCAAAAGTCCACTTGAATTCACTCGACGAATTCTCGAGTCCTTTCGACGAATCATCTCGACAGATTTCACAAGTCCACTCGAATTCACTCGACAAATTTGTCGACAAATTCACGAGTCTTCTCAACTATTTCACGAGTCATCTCGATGAATACACTCCACGCCTGTTCTAAATGTCATCGCGAGTCACCATAGTGACATCACAGCACGAACGAGGGGTCTAGCTTGAAATGAGATGTTACACATGATATGGAATGGACTCAAACCTGTGATCCTATTGACAGAGCTATTATATGCAAATTCGTCTATGGGGAGGACAGACTATCTCCAATAAGACAATGTAATAACGTCCCTAAACTACGATTTATAACCTCGGTTTGTCCATCTGTCTGCGGGTGATAGGCGATGGAAAACATCAAGGTTGTACCAGTTTTCATCCATAGAGTCTTCCAAAATAACTCATGAAACGCACATCGCGATCAGAGACTATAGAAGCAGGAAGTCCATGATACTTAAATACCTCTCTAAAGAATAATACAGCCACATGAGAGGCGTCAGCGGTCTTTCAGCAAGGAATAAAATGTGTCATTTTATAAAAACGGTCCACTACAACGAAGATCGAATCAAGCTTACTCAAAATACGAGGGAGGCCAAGAATAAAATCTATACTAATATCAACTCAGGGTCTCTCGGGGACAGGTAGCGACATGTATAGCCTTGTGGGCTGGCAAGACTCCCTTCACGGTCTGGCAGACTCGACAATGCCTGATAACCCTAGTGACATCTTTCTTTAGGCCTGGCCAGAAAAAGCGATCCTCAACTAAGACAACCGTCTTATCTTGACCGAAGTGCCCCACGGTGCTGCCTGCGTGCAACTCCCAAATAAGGAAATCTTGAAGGGACGATTGTGGAGTGCAGATGTGTGAGCCCATAAATAAGTATCTGTCAGAAATCTAATATCCCTCTCGAAGATTAGGAGGGTCCCTCGATAGAGCATCATAGATGTCCCCGAAATCTAGGCACTTTGGATAATCGTAAACTAGACGCTCAAAGCCCACTATATGAGTCTCATGGTGTGGAGAATGTTGACTCGACGACTCAAGGCATCACCCGGATTTTTCTCAACACTCGCTCTGTGTTTAAGAACATAATAAAACTCCTGCATATACTCCACCCATTTCACATGTCGGTGACCCAACTTCTTCTATGAGTCGAGGTACCTCAGCGCCTGATGACTAGAATACAAAACAACCTCTTTGTGCAAGAGATAATGTCATCAATAACACAATGCCTACACAATGGCATAGAATTCCTGATCATAATTTGAATATTTATGTCGGGTCTCATTCAACTTCTCGCTAAAGTAGCCCACTCAGTGACCTCCTGACTAAGCACTGTACTGATGCTAACTCCTGTAGCCTCGCAAGCTACTTTGAAGGGCTTGGAGAAATCAGGCAATCGTAAAACTGGAGCAGTAATTAGTCTCTCCTTGATCTCCTCGAAGGCTCGAGTGACAGCCTTCATCCAAATGAAATCACCCTTACAAAGGCAGCTCGTAATGGGAGCCATGATCGAACAGAAGGTACATATAAATCTCCTATAAAAAGTTGAAAGTCCATGAAAACTATATGCCTCGTGAATGTTTGTAGGGATATACCACTCTCGAATTGCTATGACCTTGTTGGGATCAACGTAAATACCAGACGTCGATATTACATAACCCGAGAAATGAACGAATGTGGATGTTCGAGCATCTGTTCCACGCTTCTTGATTTGCTAATAACAAATCTCGTTTGTATTTGATCATTGAGTGTTTATGATGTGGAGATATCACAGATCTAACACTAATATCATTTGGGCTTGGATTCGAGTTTGAATAGAGGAGCTAAGGTGATACCACCAGGCGATATCCAGTATCGCCACCAGGTGATAGTGGACTGAACAGTTATAACATTTTCTCCATGCGACGTGCAGTTACACTCGATGTTGCTTGGCTACATCGATATTGCCAGGCGACAACCCATAATTGGCCATGATCGATCTGTTGTGCGAAAATCAGGAATACGCGGCACACGTGGCAGCCGGAGAAGATATCGCCGGCTGGCGATATCTAGTGTCGCCAGGCGATATTGGTAAAATATAAAAGCAACTCTTTTTCTGTGGAGGTCATGAATTTAAGTTGGAGTGTTCCTTCCCGTGCAATTGTTCTAAAGAACTCCAACAACCAGAAAACTTAATTCTCCCAAGAAGGTTCAAGCACAAAAGAGAGACGATTCGTACGCAACATCTGAAGCAACCTTGGCAAGGATTCGTCGGCATCTTCAGCGCTACATATTGAGGGAGTTTTCATTCTGAAATTTACTGTGTAATTCTTACTTTCTTATTTGTAATTGATAGAGGAAATCGTTACCTTGTGCATGACGTCTAAGTCCTTGCGTGACTATGGAGAGAATCGTCGCCTTGTGCGTGACATCTAAGTCCTTGTGCGACTTAGGGAGTTTTCGCCGCCTTGTGTGCAATGACTAGATTGTGTTGTGATCTAGGGGACGCTAGTAGCTAGATCTAGGAATAGATACGTTATAGCCAGCTGGTTTTTGTTAGAAGGACCGGTGAAATAAAAAGAAGTTTGTAATTTTTCATAGCCTTGATCTCTAGCTTCATAGAGATTCATTATATTTTGTTTAACACTTGTGAAATAGATTATCATCATTTCTATTCTTGTGATTTACTAAATGTTTATTCTTGATTATGAAAAATTAGTTTTTGTTTCTGTAATTATTTTTTCAAACAAATATTAAGTGAAAAAAATATAATTATTGTTAACCCTTATTCACCCCCCCCCTCTCTAAGGACATCTCACGATCCAACATTTGGTATCTGAGGTAGGTTACTCCAAATTGGTTTCACCACTGGGAGTAATGGAGCAAAACAATCACACATTTTCTAAGGGGCTAGGGATAAGTAGACCCAACGGTAGTTGGAAAGCTCGAATGCAATGCTTTCTAATTGCTTTAGATATCAAAGTATGGGGCATGATAGAAACATGCTACACTCCACCTACAACGGTAGTTGGAAGTGTTAGCATGGAAAAACCCAAAGACAAATGGGATGAAACTGATAAGCTTTGATGTAAAAATAACGCTAAGACAATGAATGCTTTATTCTGCGTGTTAGATAGAATTGAATTTAATCGTGTATGTGCTTGTGAAATTGCATATGATATTTAGAACTTACTTGAAGTTACTCATGAAGGTACATCCCAGGTAAAAGACTCAAAGCTTTTCCAATTAGAGTCAAAATTTGAAAAGTTCAAGATGGAGGTTGATGAAGATGTTGACTCTATGTACACGAGGTTCAACAAAATATTGAATGACTCGAAGATTCTTGGAAAAAGTTTCTCAAATGGAGATTTAGTGAGGAAGATTCTTAGATCACTTCTTCCGAAGTTCAATCCAAAAGTGACTGTCATCTCGGAGTCATACGATCTAAAGACTCTTCAAATTGAGAATCTTATAGGAAACCTGAAAACTCATGAAGTGGAACTGAGGATTCAACAACAAGAGTATAATGTGGAGCCGAGAAAGAAAGCATTGGCATTGAAGTCCAAGAAGGATGCTGAGAGTGAGTCTGATGAGGATGAGGAAGAAGATGAAGAAAGCCTGTTCGTAAAGAAGATCAAAAGATTCATGAGAGACCCTGAATGAAGAAATTCTTTCAGAAAGTTTTTCAATGAGAAAATGTTTGAGTACAGGAAAGGAAAAGGAAAAGCTGATGGAGAGGATGATGAAGAGCGTCCACCACCTGAGTGTTATCATTGCAGAAGAGTCAGACATATCAGGAGCAAGTGCCCAAAATATCTGAAAGAACTGAAAGAGAAGAAGCACAAGAAGAAGGAGAATAAGAAATTTTTGAAGGCTGAATCCTGTGATGATATCACTTCTGAGGAGTCGAGCAGTTCAAGTTCAGAAACTGAAGAGGAGTCCAACATGTGCCTGATGGGAAAGAGCGTCTCATCATCTGATGATGAGTGCAATGTCCAGAGCGACACTGAGGTAAGTCCTCCAACTTATGATGATTTATATTCTAAATTTATAATAACTTGTAAACATTTTGACAAAATCTTAACTAAAATTAAATTACTTAAATCTAAAATTAAAATATTTTCAAAAGAAAAGAAAATAACCACTGAGTTGAAAGTACTTGGGAAGGAGAAAGTAACTTGTCAAGAGGATTGTTCCTCTTTGATAAAGATACTAGAACTTGAAAAGGATCTTTCTAAGTATCGGTCTCATGTTGATTCTCTTACAAGGGAAAAGAGGACCTTAGAAAGATCTCTAAAAGTCTCTCAATCCCAAGTAGAAGGTAGTAAAAAGGCTTTTGCAAACCGATGCGGTAATATAGTTGCTGAAAACACTGTCTTGAAAGCCCGAGTTCGTGATTTAGAAATGACCATTAAAAAGTTTGGAATTGGCCAAAAATCACTGAATATGATTTTGGCGAACCAATGTTATGGTTCGGCAAAATTCGGGCTCGGATACACTTCTGGAAGCTATTGCCTGACATTAACTACTATTGTCGGCGATAGCGAAAAGTTCAAAAAATCGATGTTTTTAGATAAATACTTAAAATCCACTGTTACTTCTTCTTCCAGCAAGAAGTCTCGAATTTTTTTGAAAAATCCCTCAACATCCTTTATCATGTGTGCAAAATGTAACAAGTTTGGTAACACCATTCACACTTGTAGGAAGACGGGACACTATTCTGTTAAAAAAGTCTGGGTACCTAAGACCTCCACCTACACTATGGGAGGAACCCTTGGGTAACCAAATCTTTACTCTCATCCTTGTTTTAGGTGTGTTGGCAGGCTAAGGACAAGGAAGATGTATGGTACTTGGACTCAGGATGTTCAAAGCACATGATGGACAACAAATCAAAGTTTCTTAGTCTGGAGGTGAAGAAAGGAGTAGTTACTTTTGGCGACAATGGGAAAGGAAGGATCATCGGTATTAGGTAGTAGGTAATGATGAAGAGCCCTTCCCTCCACTAAGGTCGGATGATGATGAAATACTTGGAGACAAAGAAGAAGAAAAAGAAGAAGAAGAAGTGCAAGAATATGTGTCACTTAGTGTACTGAGATTTTCAAAAGATCATCCACAAGATTTGGTTATTGGAGAACCATCAAGAGGGGTAAGTACTCGTTCATCTTTACATGATTTATTTTCAAACATATGCTTTATATCTGATATAGAACCAAAAGATGTGCAAACCGCTTTAAATGATGATTTTTGATTTTTAGCTATGAATGAAGAGCTTAGTCAATTTGAACGCAATAAGGTTTGAAAACTAGTTGAAAGACCTTCAAATAATCCTGTTGTAGGTGTAAAGTAAATCTTTAAAAATAAAATACATAGTGAATCTAGGGTCACTAGAAATAAAACTAGACTTATAGGAAAACGATATTCACAAATTGAAGGAAAAGATTTTGATGGAACTTTTGCACCCGTAGCACATTTAGAAGCAGTTAGAATTTTTATTGTATTTTTTAGCTTTAAAAGATTTAATCTGTTTCAAATGGATGTAAAAACTGTTTTTCTTAACGGGTATATTAAGAAAGAGATTTATGTTGAGCAACCTCCAGGTTTTGTTTATGATAAATTTTTTGATCATGTTTTTAAATTAGAAAAGATCCTTTATGGTTTAAAACAAGCACCCCGAGAATGGTATGATAGATTGACTGTGTATTTATTAAAAAATAATTACAAAATGAGTAGTGCAGATTGTATACTTTTCATTAAACATGTTCAAGAGGATATAATAGTTTTACAAATTTACGTTGATGATATTATTTTTGGATCCACCAATAAAGAATTATGTTATAATGTGATAGAAATTATGAAAAATCAATTTGAAATGAGCATGGTAGGAGAACTTACTTATTTTCTTGGTTTTCAAATTACACAAAAGCATGATGGTATTTTTATTTGTCAATCTAAACATTATATAGAAGGATGATATGATCACTTTTGTATTTAATCGCATTTAGACCTGATATTATATTTATAGTTTGTTTATGTGCTAGATTTCAGGCTAATCCTAAAGAATCACATTTAAAAGCAGTTAAACGTATTTTTAGATATCTTATTGGTAACATCGAAGTTAGGTTTGTGGTATCCACATAATGATAGTTTTATTTTGCACGGTTATTAAGATTTTGATTATACTGGCCGTTCATTAGATCACAAGAGCACAAGTGGCACTTGTCACTTTCTAGGCCCATCACTCATTTCATGGTCGAGTAGGAAACATAATTCTGTTGTCTTATCTACCACTGAGGTCGAATATATTGTACTAGGTAGTTGTTATGCACAAGCTCTATGAATGAAACAAATCTTAGAATACTTTGGAATAATCCACGACACCGTTGAACTAAAATGCGATAATAAAAGTGCAATTAATTTAACCAACAATCCAGTTCATCACTCTAGGTTCAAACATATAGATGTACGCCATCATTTCATTAGAGACCACATTAAACACAATACAATAAAAGTTAATTTTATAAGCACAGAACCACAGCTTGCATATATTTTCACAAAACCACTTTCAGATTCTCATTTTTCAAAGCTAAGACTAGAATTAGGAATCCTAGACTTTTTAAGCTGATGAATTCATATAAGAATTATGAAAAATATTAAAAAGTTAAAACAATAATTTAAAATTAAACTTAAAATAACAAACATATTACAAATACATGTTCATAGTTCACTGACATCACAACATAGTTACATAAAAATTATTACAGATATTAGTTCACCACAGGATATAGAAACGTGAAAGAGCATAGAATTCACTATCGCCCGGTGTTACTAGCTGTCGCCCGGCGATATCTCCAGAAGCCATTTTCTGTCCGAACCACAGAAATTTTTGTTATCCCCAGTACTGGTATCCTCCTGTTCTTCAGTGGAGCTTTAAACGCTACTCCGTGTTCTATGAGGTTGGCACAAAGACTGTCATGGATGTTCCACAACTGGGTTCTCCCGCCTCCGCCAGAGTTGGTTTCAGTTTGAGGCTCTTAGTCTGAAATTTAATAAATTTTTGCATTCCTGTGTGATGTTTCTTCACTTCTCTTTTGTGTTCCTCGAATGACTCTCGCAAGTCATCCAATCCTTTATGCAATGATCCACCTCTTGATAGTGGCGGGTTTCTGATCGTCGATACAGGTTCACTACTACGTGTAGAACTAGCTCGTGATGAACGACCACTAGTGTGTGTACCACACGTAGAGAATATAAAAGGCTCGCAATCATCTAAATAGAATTCCGGTTCAATCCAGCTGTATTTTTTATATAGGAGACGTTGGATTACCACCCCCATCGGTAGAGTGTTAAGCTTCTTCCACATCAGATTCTTAAGTCTAAAAGTGTACCAAATTATAGATAAAATTAAATCCGCCACGTCAAATGGCTCCCTCTCCAAGATTGTATAAGTCACGTAGCTCAATTGAGCCATTATCTTTCTCGTATCCTCGGACTTGAGCAAGATCGTATGCCTAAAAATGTCTTGCACTAATCGTGCAGCTGGGGTGAGCATGGTCGTGGACTGAATTAGGTTTTCTTTATGGAATTTCCATGTAAAACCATATTCAATAAAGTCCAATCCCTGTCCTTTCTATAATTCTCCACAACATCCAAAATGTGTTCGCGCTCAATTAAGCCAAATTCTTCTCTTAATTCATAGTGCGTTATCGCTACTGTTTGTCCTTGAACTCGAGATCGCACTCCACCGTTCAATTCAGTGAAATTAGGGTCCATTAAGTGATTATAAAACTCTCTAATAAACACTAAAGAAAACATGTCTGATATTATGACATACATTATACCTGCCATTGAAAAAAGGTCGTGTATGTGTGCGTGGCGAACTGGGTCAAACTCTATCACTTTTCCAACACCGATGTTTGCATGTTCAATACCCGGATATGTCTTGTATGTTGAGTGACTGTCACTGCCTGTGCTTCTCCTAGCCTTAGAACTGGAAGCCATATCTATACACAGTAAAACATGAATGTTTTCAGAAATTATCAATATCACCAGGCGATACTCACTATCGCCAGCGATAGCAAAAACCGAAAAATTTATGACTTTACTATGCTATTCAATATTCAACATCCCTACATACAAGATCTGGAAAAAAATTAGGTTCTTCCCGATTTATCTAAACAAATTCAAGGAAAAATTCCAAAACCACTATTCATCATTTTCTTTCCTAAAATCATGGATTTTTTTTTGGAGAATCTACTAGACAAACTCTAGATCTGAGTTTAGCTTACTCAAAAATTCTAGATTTATGTTTGCACTTCATCAATCTCTAGTATCTAAGGTCTATTCTCTCAAAAATTCAATGCTTTAGGTTTATCCCAAATCCTAGTAAAATAACCAACAAAACTGAAAATTTTCTCCCTAAAATTACATGAAATCATTTCTCTAACCATTTGAATCATCAAATCCTAAAGAAAAGAAAGAAAAATTCATATTCATACCTTAGATTGGAGAGTTCCCCGACGTCAAGACGAGGTTACGCTCAAGTGCTTCAAGAAAATATCTTCCAAATGATGCTTTGACTCCGGATCTAGCGGTATTTATAATTCCGCACTATCGCTGATCGGCGATATCCGATATCGCATGTCGATATCCCGGAATTGCTAATGTATTTTTTTTGGCCCAAATATTCCTATGGCTGCATAATAGTCTTTCTTTCTCGTGTTTAGGCATTGTACAATGTATATTCATTTACATGGAGTAGTTCAAATATTGTTCAATTGTTCAAACTTTGAATATCATTTTCTATATACAACTCTTCTAGTGTATTATACTTGTGAAATTATTTACGCATACCTCTAAGTATGAGAAATATTTTAGTTATGATAATGCACTCACACAGACAGATGTGAAACTCTACATATGAATTCACCTTTAATACATATGTGAATTATGAAACCATTACATTATCCTTGTTTCCATAACCACTAAAATTTCATGATGAAACCATTACATTATCCTTTTTTCCTTTGCACAACTGATCTTTGATTATCCTATATTGCAACACAAGTGAATTCATAGTTCTTTGTGCCGCCAAAAATAAGCAAAATATGGTTCCTAAAAAAATTAAAAAAAGAACATTATACATTCACTTAACATCTTTGTTATTGTGTTTACAAAAAAAGAGGGCTGACAAGGAACCTCCACCAAATACTACTTACCCTCCTGATAAGTCGTCATAAATATTGTGAGGTTGAGCACCTTGGAAAGAATTGTAAAGTGTCTTGTGAAAACTTTATTTGGCAATTCATATAATATTTGTGCACTGAATTCTTGGGTACATGTACGGCTAGTTGTGTATATTTCTATGTCATGTTGTTTTTTTAACATTTCACTTATTCATGTACTTTTAAAGATCTACATATGTGTTTTTTTTATCTAACTCTCACTGTACACAACATTATCATCTCTAACATTTCTTCTCATGAGAATTGGACTGCAAATGATTCTACATTATCTTTACTAGAGTATATGTCTATGGTATAACTGGATGAATTTGCCAATATTACGTGTTCACTTACTTTCATCATTACTATACATTATTTCACATACTCTACATTTGATTTTTAGTCTGTGGTTTTTCCTATGTTGCTACTGCAATCAATCTGCTATTTCTTTTAATAATACCAAAAGGGGGAGAATTTTCTGAGAAATCATTCCTTCGGATTACTTCATTAGGATTACTTTAATTTTAAAACTTAAACCAAATTCAATCGTACCATTAATTAATTAGGATTACTTTAATTTTAAAACTTAAACCTAATTCAATCATACCATTACTTCATTAGGATTACTTTAATTTTAAAACTTAAACCAAATTCAATTGTACAATTTGCTTCTATTTAGGGGGAGTATAAATGTAGGGGTAGTACACATGTTGGGGGAGTTATATCCAAGAGGAGTGTGTGCATATACAAATGCTTAGTCCTTATAATCATATTTTCTAACACTTTATAGGTCATTCATGATTTCTTTATAAGTGGATTTGTTATTATCAAAAGGGGGAGATTATTGGAGCATGCGTTCCACGCTTCTTGGTTTGCTAATAATAAATCTCGTTTGTATTTGATCATTGAGTGTTTATGATGTGCAGATATCACAGGTCTAACACTAATATCATTTGAGCTTGGATTCGGGTTTGAACATAGGAGCTAAGGTGATATTGTCAGGCGATATCCAGTATCACCACCAGGCGACAGTGGACTTAACAGTTATAGCATTATCTCCACACAACATGTAGTTACACTTGATGTCGCTTGATAACATCGATATCGCAAGGCGACATCCCACGATTGGCCATGACCGATCTGTTGTGCGAAAATCAAGAATAGGTGGGACACGTGGCAGCCGGAAAAGAGGCTGGCGATATCCGGTGTCGCCAGGAGATATCATTAAAATATAAAAGCAAATCTTTTTCTGTGGAGATCATGAATAATAGAAGTTGGAGTGTTCCTTCCCATGCAATTGTTCTGGAGAGCACCAGTAACCAGAAAACTCCATTCTCCCAAGAAGGTTCAAGTGCGAAAGAGCGATGATTCGTATACGGCATCTGAAGCAACCTTGACAAGGATTCGTTGGCATCTTCAGCACTACATATTGAGGGAGTTTTCATTCTGAAATTTACCGTGTAATTCTTACTTTCTTATTTGTAATTGATAGAGGAAATTGTCACCTTGTGTATGACATCTAAGTTCTTGTGTGACTTAGGAGAGAATCGCCGCCTTATGCGTGGTGTCTAGGTTCTTGTGCGACTTAGGGAGTTATCGCCACCTTGCGTGTAATGACTAAATCTTGTTGTGATCTAGTGGAGGCTAGTAGCTATATCTAGGAAGAGATACGATATAGCCAGCCAATTCTTGTTAGAAGGACTGATGAAATCAAAAGAAGTTTGCAATTTTTCATAGCCTTGATCTCTAGCTTTATAGAGATTCATTATATTCTGTTTAACACTTGTGAAATAGATTATCATCATTTCTATTCTTGTGATTTACTAAGTGTTTATTCTTGATTATGAAAAATTAGTTTTTGTTTTTGCAATTATTTCTTCAAGTAAATATTAAGTGAAAAAAATAATTATTGTTAACCCTTATTCACCCCCCTCTAAGGGTGTCTCACGATCCAACAGTGGACAGGAACGAGCACTTCTTCAAGCCGATGTAAAGATGCTCCTTTTGGAGGATCTCGAACACTAGGTGAATATGACATAAGTGCTCGGTATGACTCTGGCTGTATATCAAAATATACTACCAAGATTTTGCCTATGTAGGGCCGCAGAACCTGTCTCATCACTCTAATTAATGTATTGGGCACGTTCAATAATCCGAACGACATCACTAGCCACTTATACAAGCCGTTATTCGTCTTGAGGGTCGTCTTCCACACATCCCCCTCTTTAACTCTAATATGATGGTACACACTATGAAGATCGATCTTCGAGAAGATCTGGGCACCAAACATTGAGTCCAAGAGATCATCGAGGCGGGGAATTGGAAAATGATACTTCACCATAATCTTATTTATGACACGACTATCAATGCACATGCGCCAACTACCGTCCTTCTTTAAAGTAAGAAGGGCCGATACGACATAGGGACTAAGGCTCTCTCGAATAAACTTCTTTCGCAAAAGATCGTCAATTCGTCATTTTAGTTCAGCATGCTCATTCAGGTTCAAACGATAATGCGGGAGATTGGGCAAAAATGCTCTTGGAATCAGATCAATATCATGTTGGATGCCTCTCAATGGAGGGAGCTCATTAGGAAGCTCCTCGGACATAATGTCTATAAAATCATCCATCAGCTTATGACATCCGGATCAGTAATCTCAATCCCGCAAGAGGTCTCGGTCGTCATCGTAGCTACAATAATAAACATAACTCCTGTATCTAGGTTCTCTCTCAGAAAATCACCCTTTCTTAGGACATGTAGGAACTTCGACGACCCCGTACTTACTGATGAATCAACCTTTCCCTTGGGTGAATCCCTGGGTTGGGTCGGGGTAAGGGTAATCTTTTGAACCTTATCGAAGAATACGCATGTGTTGGACCGACCGCATCACATGACGTCACCATCATATAGCCAAGGTCTCTTGAGTAGAATGTGAGCGACATCAATAGGGATAGCATCGCACAAAACCTGGTCCTCAGTAGTCGCTAAGTGGATCGGTACCAGGCACCGCTGCGGGACATGAATGGTGGAATTGTCCACCCGTAAAATACGGTAAGAATGTAGATGTGGTCCAGCTATGAGATGCATCATATCCAACCCTTTCATCGATACTATATTTATGCAAATCCCACTATCGATAACAAGCTTGCAGGGGCCTCCTGCGCTCGGGAAATGCGTGAAGAAAATAGTGGTGCGGCGCCAATACTCCTCAGCACGTGGGGTGTGGAGGATGCGGTGGAGTACTCCTACCTCTAGCAATCTCTCAACATCATTCCTACCTCTACGACGACAGTACTCTCCTCAAAGGCTACATCCTCAGCCTCAGTGTTGGGCTCTCCCGAATCCTCAATCAGTAAATTCCTAGTAGGTCATTCCGTTATGAAATGCCCTCTGCCAGAACACCGAAGACATTGGACGCCCCCGAGCTTGGGGCCTTCAGGAACAATTGCTTTCCCCACCGCATCTGCGGGGGCACGAGGGGTATCAGTAGTCGTGGAAAGAGGGGGTCTCCTATCTAAGGTGGCATTGGGTCGAGTGGTGACCTACCTCAGGACAACAGTACGTAAATACTGCCCTTACTCTAGAGCGAGCTGAAAGACCCGCACAACTGTCTTCATATTATGGGGAATTAGTTCCCTCCGGATATCCTCTCTATGTCCAGCACAAAAGAGGGATGTAGTGGCGTTGAGCTCCTTCATGATATCACTGTTAACTACTAGCTCGTCAAATTGGGACATATAATCTGCAATGAAGAGAGTCCCCCTAACATAGATCGTAGAGCTGATATAAGAGCTTATTTTGGTACGAAGCAGTGAGATATTTATCCTGTAAGCGCTGCTTCATCTCATCCCATCGGGTGATGAGGTAGTTGTCATCCCGTTCAAGAGATCTCTCGAGACTCAACCAATAAATTTTTGTCTGACCGATAAACTTCATTTTGGCAAATCGCACTCGCCTCTCATCGCTCATCTCGAACCAATCAAAATAGTGGTCCATGTCTATGAGCCAATCGTTAAATGCCTTCGGGTGTAGGTGACCATCGAAGGAGGGCGCATTAATGCAAATACGTCGAGTGATGTCATCCTCCTCGGGAGTCATCCTATGGCATGGCTCATGATAATCACCATACTCATCATCATAATCATAATTGTATCGTGCTCGATCTAGACGATGAGGTGGGGGAGGACGAGGCTCATCAGGAGGACGGTGATCCCTCCCTGGATCACGCTGATATTCATAACCATGATGATAATTCCCTCTCGCAAAGGGAGGGGGGTCTCGGAAAGGAATGTCTCTACCATGTCTCTCGGGAGGAGGTGTAACTTCTCGAGGACCCTCGTGAGGCTCCTCATCATGGGGTGGAGTCGCTCGACCTCTAGGTGTCTTTGATTGATCTACCCTCGTGCTAACCCTCGCAATGTTACCCCTAAGGGTTTATAATTGGGCTCCCATCCGATCAAATCGGTCGAGAACCAATTGTTGAAACTAAGCGGAGGTCATGTCTGTCTGTGAATTGGCGGTCTTATCATCGATGTGATTGTGACTCGACATGGACATACGATAATACCTACCATTTCGTAACATGCAAATGGCCCAAACCTAGGGCTCTGATACCAATTTGATGCAGTGGTGGGGATAACTCAAAGTGGACACTCTAAATGCAGTCCTATATGCAATGAAATTATTATGCTAATGCAAAGAAAACAGTCCTAACAAAATGATAGCAATAATGAATTATATTTAAATTTGACAGGAACACAAACGTTCACAGAATTTAAATAAGGAAAACAAGAAATGTTCACAGACGAGCGAGACGCAAATGTTTTTAAGCACAAACAGAATAAACCTTGCCAGTTACGTGGACGTCGATATTACAACAATAACAACACTCAAGCCTTTATCTCACTAAAGTGGGTTTGGCTATATGGATCCTTTGTCGCCATTGTGCCCTATCTTGTGTCATAATCTCACTAATGCCTAAGTACATCAGGTCTTTCCTTATAGTTTCATTCCAAGTCTCTATTGGTCTGCCCCTTCCTCGTTTAATATGCCTAGTGACTAGACTCTCACAATGCCTAACAAGTGCATCTAATGATCTTCTTTGTTCGTGTCCATACCATCTTAGTGGAGCTCCTTGCATCTTCTCTGCAATTGGTGTTACTCTTGTCTCATCCCTGATACATTCATTCCTAATTTTATCTAGTCTCGTGTGTCCACACATCCACCTAAGCATTCTCATCTCCGCAGCTCCCATTTTTTGCTCATATACACAATTCACTGCCCAACACTCAGAACCATAGAGCATCGCAGGTCTAATTATAGTACGGTAAAACTTGCCCTTAAGTTTTAGTTATACTTTACGATCACATAAGATCCATGATATGCCTCTCCACTTCAACCAACCCGCTTGGATTCTGTGTCACATCTTTATCAATACCTCTGTTTTTTGAACTATCGATCCAAGTTATTTAAAACACTCAAAATGGGAAATATCTTAATCACCCAACTTAATAACGAAGTCATCCGTCCTTCTTGTACTACTAAATTTAAGCTCCATATACTCCGTCTTTGCCCAGCTCAGCCTAAAACCCTTCTTTTCTAAAGTATCTCGCTAAGATTCAAGTTTTGCGTTTACACCTTCGCGAGTCTCATCAACCAAAATGAAATAATCCACAAACAATAAACACCAAAGTATTGTTTGTTAGATATGTCTGGTGAGCTCATCTAAGATAATTATAAAGAGATATAGACGCTGATATTAACAATAATAAAATAAATTATCACTGCAGGTACAGTGCTGAAATAAGCAACGCGAGAAAATAAGACTACAAACCATAATTTACCCGTGGAGGCGGCGGTAGTGACAGTTGTTGGCAGGCATCAAAGGTCATAACAAGATGAGAGAATGTTGATAAGGTATTATGGATGGGTGGGGGCTCGGGTACAACAAAAGGGGCTGAGTGGAGATGGATGGTTGCTCACTATGAGGGAGTACTTAGGGGATGCAGTAGAAGAAGAGGTCAGGGAAAGTGATTGCATGTCACGATTGGGGGAAGGAAATAGATAGGAAGAGTGTTTCCTAGGAGGAGGCGGGGGCTTGAGGGAGAAAAATAGTGAGGAATGAAGAGTAAGAGGAGGCGATCAGATGAGGAAATAGCGGCAGGTTCATCGATGGCTGATGTTGGATCTGGTGGCCAACCTTAGAGGAGGGGGGCGAATAAGGTTTTCAATTAAAATTCAGAATTAAAAGAATTTCAGCAGGACAACCTGTTCTGGAAGCTACCGCGGGGCAACAGGCTACTATCACGTGCCGGTAGGTCACAAGAATACTTTTCCCTGTGAAAAAGTTGTTTTCTAATTTTCCACACACCCCTTAAAACCTAGCATATGTAATCACGAATTCGAGATGAAATAAAAGAAATATAATTGTATTCAAAACTAAAAAATAAGGGTTAAAAAAACAACTAGATCTCCTTGATGCTAGAGATCAGAGGCAATGGAACAAACAATTCTCTTATGTTTTTTATACCCTCAACTAGGACCGATTGGCTCTCTCTTCTTCCCAAGAAGATTGACGAGCCGACTCCTCACCTTCCTCTTAGGAAGAGTCTTAGAACCCACTAGATCTCCCAAATCTAGAAATTCTCCTAGGACGAATTCCTACAGAATCCTTCCCGGATTCTGATAACCTTCCCGGTCGATTTTTCCCACACACAAAACAATTAGAAACGAGAACAGTACAAATACAGATAAAAGGAGGTTTGAAACTATTGTTCTCTTAAATGAGAATTCCTTCGTAGAACGGTGCGCAATCGATGATTCTGAATGTCCTTCTTCTCATACTCGATCAACTGATGATGGTCGTTGGATACTTCACTTTTTGGAGTTCTTCGATCACGAACATGAGAGAGAAATTTCACTTTTTCTTGCATGGAGACAGTGGTTCACACCAACAGAGGCGACAACCGCACCCTAGACATGCAATTCTCCTCCTTCTCACTTCAGAAAAAGAAACGTGTTCTTTTGTAGTCTTGTTTTAAATAAGCTACGGTCGACGGTAATGCTAACACCCGACGATAGGTCTTTTCATGCGGTGTTGCCAGCTATCCATAATATTAGGAAAAATATCCTAAAATATTCTTGTCGCTTTTGGATACTGTGATGCAGTAAGGCTAGTAACCGACGGAAGCAGTTTCTTCTCGACGCTATTGATTCGACGGTCGTCAAAATGGCTAGCGGCTGACGACAGGCCTAACACCCAATGGTAGGTCACAGAGAGAAATCATTACACGCTCAACTTTAATCCTGGGTCGCCAGCGCTAGCAGTAGAGCTAATGTCAGACGGTAGATCACAGATATTGAAAACCTTGTTCTTCATACCTATAAACCTACACACTATACCCAATACAAGTATGGTCAAATACAACTTGGGATTTGATATTGTCAAACTAAAGAGATGTGGACCATGGGTTCTAACAAACTCCTCTTTTTGATAATATCAAATCCTGTTCATGAGATACAAATTATCAGTAGTATGGTACAGTGTAATCCACTAGTAAGCATGAAATATAACATGGTTTATGAATCAAGATAGCCTAGTGTGACAGATGTACAACTCCCACTATATGTGTTCTTCTCCTATATTTGTACTCCCCTTACATGTGTGTTCCCCCTACACGTGAACTCCCCCTAGGTGACTAGAATAGGACTTACTCACGAACACACGAATCTCCCACTTTTTATATTATTGAAAGGGCGGAGAATTAATGATAGTGGCTTGAGATTAAGCAAAGAGATGAAGTTTTGGCAAATCAAACACAAAAGTATGGGAGAAAAAAATACGAGCTAGGCACAATGATTACAGACCTAACCAGCACAAACAAAACATTTGATTTAACTATTGTCAGAGCATAAGAAATTTTGGACAAAGTATGTGAATCTAAATACACAAGATTTGGCATACAATGCCAGGTGATTCATAGAGTTAATACATTGTAATATTGTAAGCATCATGAATAGTAATCATGTACTAGTACACTTGTGCGACAGAAAGTCAGTGTAGTTTAAGTCCAATTCTTATACATGAAAGAGTTAAATAGAGTAATGATAGGTGTATGTGTACAACAATAACACTCAAATCTTTATCCCACTATAGTGGGGTCAGCTATATGGATCCTTTGCTGCCATTGCGCCATATCTTTTATCATAATCTCACTAATTCCTAAGTACATCATGTATTTCGTTATAATTTTATTTCAAGTCTTTATTGGTCAACCCCTCCCTTATTTAACATGCCTAGTGACTAAACTCTCACAATGCCTAACATGTGCCTTTCACAACGCCTGGCATGTGTACGTGTAGCATCAAAGAAAAAACATAAGGTAGAAATTATCATTAATACATGTTTTATCTCAATAAATCAATATGCTAACATGAGTGATGAAGTGAAAAACGTTTCTATCTATTTTATACCAAGATTAGAACAAAAGGACCCGAACTCAATTTACTATCTTTGCACAAGATCGAAATGATTCCAAAGACCAAGGTGCTCATCCTCACAATGCTCATGAAGGCTTATCAGGATAAATGAGTAGTGCTTGAGGGGTATCCTTGACATATATTATGATAACATATATGTAACACCCCTGCTCGTTCCAAAAGATATAATAGCGGGTCCGGCCGGGACCCCACATCATATTGAATGAACAAAACAAAAGAGTTACTAGATGATTATCAATCAAACCCTACACACAACACATAATAGATTTATATCCTAACAGTTTAATTAAACTTGAAACCAGAATGTCCATGACTCTAAGAGGAATGAATAAACACAAATACAAGAAAACGACAAAGAAGTACAAAATATAGAAAAATTGGTACCACAACATAACAGTTCAGGGAACTCCCCAAGCATGCTTTGCTCGTGCTCTCATGTAAATTCCTCTCATGATCACCTTATTCCGTAACTGCTTGATCTCCGTGTCTTCGATTCGAATGGGCTTGACTTTCATCTTCAACCCACTATCAATCGACACTTGATCCACATCAATGACTTTTGTAGGCTCCTGTATAGCCTTCTGCAATACCGATATGTGGAACACATCGTTCAAACCACTTAACTCTACTAAAAGAGCCAGTCGATAGCCTGCTTCGCTCACTCATTCATTAACCTCAAATGGTCCAAGATATCTTGGACTTAGCATTTTCAAGTGTTGAATTATGGAAACACCTTTGAACAGCTTGATCTTCAAATATACTCAATCGCCAACCGCAAATTCAACATTTTTGTGCTTGACATTATAGTACTTAGCTTGCCTATCCTGAGCAATCAACAGCCGCTCCCGAACCAAATGTATAGCCGAATTCTCATCTTCAACCTCTTTCCATTTGTACAGCTTAATCTTGTCTATTTCCTCCCAAGCTAAAAGAGTTTGACACTTCCTACCATGAAGGGCCTAAAAGGCGCCATATGAATATTCACTTAGTAGCTGTTATTATAAGTGAATTCAATAATGTAGAGATGGTCCACCCACCTCTTTTCGAAATCCAAGGCACACATACAGAGTATATCCTCCATCGTCATGTTGGTCCTTTCAGTTTGACCATTCATTTGAGGATGAAAGGTCATGCTAAACTTCAATTTTGTACCAAATAGTTGGTGTATTAGCCTCCAATCAATTGAAGTGAAATATCCATATCGGTCACTTACGATGTTACGGGGCACAGTATGCAATCATAGTATGTTATCAACATAGAGCTTTGCTAGTTTTTCCACAGAATCATCTTTCCAGTTCGGGATAAAGTGTGACACCTTTGTCAAACGGTCTACGATCACCCAGACGGTGTCGTTCCCATGTTGCGATCTCGGCAATCCATGCACAAAATCCATCGATATGTCATCAAACTTCCATTCCGGAATCGACAAAGACTTTAGAAATCCTCGCGGTTTCTGACATTCGGCCTTCACTAGTGCGCAAGTATGACACTTTGCCATGTAGTGAGCTATGTCTTTCTTCATACCTAGTCACAAGAATAGTGTCTTCATGTCTTTGTTCATCTTCGTGTTCTCTAGGTGGATTGAGTACTTGGTATTATGAGTCTCATACATCAATTACTCCCGTAAAGTGCTAACCTTTGGGATGCACAAATGATCACCCTTTCGCAAAGGACCGTCTTCATACAAGAATTCAACATTAGATCCATCCACGGTCTCTGCCTCAGAGCGCTTCATGCTCTCATCAAGCTCTAATGCCTATCGAATTCTGTTTGCAAGGTCACATTGCACCTCCGTCCAGTTCAACCATGCGTTTGCCGTTGTGCTTATCTCGATGCAAGAGATTCCCAAGACCTCCAAGTCAATGATAAGACGCTCATTGTGCATCAAAATCTAGTTAGCATGCGCAAAAGCCCGCTGACTCAACGCGTCCGCAGCGACATTTCCCTTATCGGGAATATAATGTATCTTGAGGTGTAGTCCCCAAGGAACTCCATCCACCACTGTTATCACATGTTCAAGTACTTTTGATCGATCAGATACTTTAGGCTATTATGGTCCATAAAGATGTCGATCTGCACGCAATATAAGTAGTGCCGCCAAAGCTTAAGAACGAATATCACGGCCGCTAGCTCCAAGTTGTGGACCGAATAAATCCTCTCATGCACTTTCAGTTGGCAAGAGCCATATGCTATCACATTCCCATGCTGGATTAGAATGCAGCCTAAGCCGCTCAATGATGCATCACTATAGATTTTATAGCCTTCCATACCATATGGCAAGCACAAAATGGGCGTCGTGGTCAAACGACTCTTCAATTTCTCAAAAGCTTGTGCGCACGCCGACAATTAAACAAACTTCTGACCCTTCCTCATCAAGGTAGTAAGAGCAACGCTATCCGCGAGAATTTCTCTACAAAGTTCCTGTAGTAGCCGGCAAGCCCCAGGAATCTCCGGACTTCTACTACCGTAGACAATATAGACCACTCCCGTATCATAACTATCTTCGTTGGATCCACCGTAGTTCCCTTTCCACTAACCACATGACTGAGGAACGCCATTGATCACAGCCAAAACTCACACTTTGAGATCTTAACATATAATTGACTCCTCAGGGTCTCCAACACAATGCGTAAGTGATCCACATGATTTTCCTCCGACTAAGAGTATACCAGGATATCGTTAATGAAGACTATCACAAACTGGTCCAAATACTCCCTGAACGTTCTATTCATCAAGTCCATAAATACTGAAAGCGCATTGGTTAGACCAAACGACATAACTATGAACTCGTAATGTCTGTAATGCGTACTAAACGCCATTTTAGGAATTCCCTGATTCTAAGCTGCTAATAGCTGGACTTCAAATCCAGCTTTGAGTACATAGTAGAACCTACTAGTTGATCAAACAGATCATCGATTCTCAGAATCAGATACTTATTTTTCTCCGTCATCTTGTTCAACTCTTAGTAATCTATACACAACTGCATGCTTCGATACTTTGTCTTCATAAAAAGGACCGGTGCACTCCAATGTGACTAACTTGGATGCATATAACCTTGATATAGTAGCTCTTGAAGCTGCACTTTCAGCTCCATCATCTCCTTTAGCACTAAATGGTATGGAGAGCGTGACACAGGTTTGGCACATGACAACAACTCAATAGTTAAATCAATCTCTCACTGAGGTGGAGCTCCATAAAGATTTTTAAGGAGTACGTCAGCAAAATCCGATACTACATGAGTGCTAATCAAACTGGGTTTGGGCTTTGAAGCCTCTAGTAGTGTGAAGAATAACTCTGCACCTTTCTGAACTGGCTTGATAACCTGGAGAGTAGACATCAGTATCTTGCTTGATACCTTCATACTAGATAAGGTAATTTCATGTTCAGTATTCTGCCCTAATTTGACCTCCCTAAGATTGCATCATTGCATGCACGCTGCTTCGAGAGTCAGACCATTCCAAAGATCACATCATATTCTAAAATTGGTAGTATTGATGCTTCCAAGTTGAGCTATTGATTTTATATTTGTACCTTCACTCCGCAACACTTATCCGCGTGCATCTTGCACCCGTTGGGCAACAACACTTCCAATCCATCTCTTGACATACAAAAAGGCACTCTAATACACAGAACAAAGTCCTCAGATAGAAAAGAGTGAGACGCTCCTGTGTCAAATAGCGCTCTCGCTGGACGATCACGGATTAGGACAAAGTCTAACATACACTCAAAAACATCAAACAAAAGTATGCAAGGTATATATAGAATGTAAAATACACAAGTTGTATAAAGCTCGACCTATCACCACGTCACTTTGTTTAATGGCCTCTTGCTGGCCAAAATTTTAGACTCTGGGTTGTGTTGGTGTATGGTGAGGTGTAGACGAATCCACTGATTTCCCCTTCTCAACATACGAAGCACCCGCCTTTTTATCCGACTTCGCGGGATGGCTCCAACAATCTCAAGCATAGTGTCCTACTTTGCCGCAATTATAACACATATACGGGCCTTGCCCCGTGGTAGCTCCAGAACCAGTAATGGATGAGTTTTCAAGGCTATTCCCGACGCTATATGTCCCTTCAGCGTAATGGATTGCATTGAAAAACCAGTTTTTGACGCTGACTCAAGGTGACTGTTTGGTTGATGAGTACCTATATGAGTTCACTAGACTTGGAAGGTAAGCAGGATCATCCCTGGAGAATGAAAAGAGAAAGACAAATTAGTTCTATGAAGGTCTGCGAGATGATTTGTGATTGCTTCTAGCAAGCCCAATAACACAAGGATTTCTTACCTTGGTCAACACTATGCGATCCCTTGAGCAGGATTTAAAGAGGGTCCAGAGTAAGAAGGACCTCTCAGTGAGAAAGCAAGAGTTCAAGGTGCTGAGTTCTTTGAAGGATGGGTTTCACAGCAAGTGGAACAAGAAGGCTATGCCATCTGGACCAACTCCTTCTACTAGTTCTGGAGCTACCACGGGGCAAGGTCCGCATACGTATTATAATTGCAGGAAAGTGGGACATTATGCTCAAGACTGTTAGATCCATCCTGCGAAGTCTGATATAAAGGCGGGCACGTCGTATGCTGAGAAGGAGAAAGTAGCAGAGTCGTATGTATCTCACCATATTCTAGTGCAACTCAGAGTCTACAATCTTGGCCAGTAGGAGGACATTAAACAAAGTGATGTGGTGACAGGTATGTGCTTTATACAGCTTGTGTATTTTACATACTATATATACCTTGCGTACTTTTGTTTGATGTTTTGGCGTGTATGTTAGGATTTGTCCTAATCCATGAACATTCAACAAGAGTGTTATTTGATACGGGAGCGTCTCACTCCTTTCTATCTGAGGATTTTGTTCTGCGTATCAGAGTGCCTTCCTATATGTCAAGAGATGGATTGGAAGTGTTGTTTCTCAATGGGTGTATGATGCGTGCGGATAGGTGTTGCAGAGTGAAATGTGCAAATAGGAAATCAAGAGCTCGACTTGGAAGCGTCGATATTACCAATTATGGAATATGACGTGATCTTTGGCATGGATTGGCTCTCAAAGCAACATACGTGCATTGATTGCAATCTTAAGGAAGTCAAGCTAGGGCAGAATACTGACCGTGAAATTACCTTCTCTAGTATGAAGGGATCAGGAAAGATACTGATGTCTGCTCTCCAGGTTGTCAAGATAGTTCGGAAAAGTGCATAGTTATTCTTCACACTAGTAGTGGCTTAAATTATCAAACTTTATTTGATTAGCATTTATATAGTATTGGAGTTTGTTGACGTATTCCCTGAAAATCTCCCCGAAGCTACACCTCAGCGAGAGATTGATTTCACTATTGAGCTGTTGTCAGGTGCCAAGTCTGTGTCACACTCTTCGTACCATTTGAAAGACTTTGTTTTCAAGGTCAGCTAACACCTAGATGGGGGGGGGGGAGGGTGAATAGGTTTTAGGTCTCTTTTGAAATTAGCTAGACATATACCTTATTTTATTGTGCTTAGTGATTTGTTAGTTTAGCTTTCAAGAACATCAACCAGAAGACATAATTATTTTATAGTGGTTCCCCAGTTTATGGGTACGTCCACTGTCCCTCTTCGCCTTTCTAATAGTGTGTTAGACAAGGCTCTTCCCCAATACTCGGCTCATTAAGAGCTTACAACTCGATCTCGCAGGACCACTCAGTCTCCTCCAAGACCTACTGCTCAGGCACAAGACCCTACACCTCAGTGATTAAATAACCACATACCTTAGGCTCAAAATCCCTATAACTCAGTGATTAAACAACGACCTACCTCAAGCTCAAAAGCCCTATAACTCAGGCTGGAGGACAACCTTACACTCAGATCCAAAATGGATCCTACACTCAGATCAACAAATGATCCTACCTCAGTCTTTATAACACAAGCTTATAACTCAGATTCTACTTAGAATCCTACACTCAGATTCAAGACTGAATCCTATAGAAAATAAAAATGTTGATAAACAGATTGCTTTTTTTCGACTTAGCCAATCTTTCCCTTTTATTGATCATCGATCAACGGCTCTTTGCGCTGTGGGCCCAGTATTAATTGCCGATTTACCACTTTCCATTTGCACAATACGACAATAGCTAGCCGTCGACGCTATCAAAGGCAAACTATATCTTTCCCGCAAAGAATTTGAACTGCATTGACTTTGTTGACTTTTGCTGACTCATGCTGACGTCTGTCATTCTGTACTTAGCCAAATTCATAGAATTACTCCAGGCATTGAGAGCATTGAGTGAATGGCCATCACTCAATGATTATGGACTTAGTCATTTCTTCAGTTCATCCATGCATTGAGAGCGTTGAGAGAATTGACTTCACTCAACGCTTTTTGCCTTAGTTTAATCTTTTGCCTTTTCTGAATGCTTGGCGTTGAGAGCGTTGAGTGAGTAAGCTTCACTCAACACCTTTTGCCTTAGCTTAATCTTCATCCTTTTCTGAATCCTTGGTATTGAGAGCATTGAGTGAGTAAGTTTCACTCAATGTATTTATACTTAGCCAAATCTCCTTCTCTCTGAAGGCGTTAAGTGAGCTGACCTTACTCAATGCTTTCTGCCTTTTCTTCTGAAATCTAGCGTTGAGTGCGTTGAGTAAACTGGCTTCACTCAACGCTTTTGTACTTAGCTGATTTCTCTGTTTCCTCTTATACTGACAACAATATCTTGGCTCAAAGCTTTTTGATCTTGGCATTGAGTTAACTAGCTTCACTCAACACTTTTGTAATTAGTCAAATTCTGTCCTTCCTTCTGGCGTTGACTGCTGGAGCTTGTCTCAATGCTTTCTGTCATTTAGCGTTGAGTGAACTGGCTTCACTCAATGCTTTTGTTCTTAGGCAGATTTTCATGTCTATCTCCTTTGGCTTTGACAGAATCAGTATAGCGTTAAGTGAACTGGCTTTACTCAACGCTTTTGGACTTAGAATTTTTTTCTTTGGCAGAAACTTTTGTGGCTTTGATAGGATGAGCTTTACTCAACGAATAAGCAGTATGGCATTGAGTGAGTTGGCATCACTCAATGCCTATGTACTTGGTTGATTTATCTACTTGCTGATGCATAGGCTTTGACTATCCACACCTAACTCAGCACTTTTTGGCTCATGGAGTTGAGTGAACTGGCTTCACTCAATGCCTATAGACTTAGTAGAATTTCTTACTTGCGAACATCTTTCCTTGACTTCTGGCATTGAGTGAGTTTGCTCCACTCAATGTCTGTGGACTTAGTGTAATTTTCCTATCCAGCTTTCTTTTTAAGGCAGCTGGCGTTGAGTGAGCTTGCTTCACTCAATGCCTGTGTACTTAGTGTAATTTCTGCCTGATCACCAGCTTGCTTGGTGTCCACCTGTCCAATCAGTGTAATAGGGACTAACCTGCATACATAAACTCAAATGCACATCAAATAAAACTAGTGTGTGTGTTATTGACTTATTTGACTTCTTATAAATCAGGGTCATTTAAATCAATAGACCCAACACCGTTAGCGCCAAAGGAGATGGAGGAGCTGAAAGTACAGCTTCAAGAGCTGTCAGATCAAGGTTATGTGAGCCCAAGTTTGTCATCTTGGAGTGCACCAGTCCTTTTTGTGAAGGAAAGGGATGAAAGTTTGTGGTTGTGTATAGACTATCGAGAGTTGAACAAGCTGACAAAGAAAAATAGGTATCCAATTTTGAGAATCGATGATCTATTCGATAATCTTATAGGTTCTGCCGTGTACTCGAAGCTCGATTTGAAGTCCAACTATTATTCGTTGAAAATCAAAGAAAATGACATTCCCAAAACGACATTCAGGATGCGTTACAGGCATTATGAGTTTACGGTTATGTCATTGGTCCTAATGAATGGGACTTTAATATTTATGGACTTGATGAACAGAATATTCAGAGAGTATTTGGACTAGTTCATGATAGTTTTTATTGAAGATATCCTGGTGCACTCTCAGTTAAAGGAAGATTATGTGGATCACTTACGCATTGTGTTGGAGACCATGAGGAGGAGTCAATTATATGTCAAGTTCTCAAAGTGTGAGTTTTGGCTGACATCAGTGGAGTTCCTCAGTCATGTGGTTTGCAGAGAGGAAATTGTGGTGGATCCGACAAAGATAGTTGCGATACGAGAGCGGCATGTGTTGTCTACGGTGGCGGAAGTCCAGAGTTTCCTGGGGCTTGCCCAGCTACTACAAGCGCTTTATAGAGAACTTATCGTAGATAGAGTTTCCCCTCACTACCTTGATGAGAAAGAATTAGAAGTTTGTTTGGTCATTAGCGTGTGCACAAGCTTTTGAGGAATTGAAGAGTCGTCTGACAATGACGCCCATTTTGTGCTCGTCATGTGGTACGAAGGGCTACAAAATCTATAGTGACTTTTCAAGGAGCGTCTTAGGTTGCGTTCTACTCCAGGATGGGAATGTGATAGCTTATGACTCTCGCCAACTGAAAGTGCATGAGAGGAATTATCTGGTCCATGACTTGGAGTTAGCGGTTGTGATATTTGCTCTTAAGCTTTGGCATCACTACTTATATGGTGTAAAGATCGACATCTTTACGGACCATAAGAGCTTAAAGTATCTGATTAATTAAAAGGACTTGAACATGTGACAATGGAGGTGGATGGAGTTCCTTTGGGACTACACCTTCAAGATATATTACATTCCCGGTAAGGAAAATATCGTTGCGGATGCGTTGAGTCGCGGGCTTCTGCATAGGCCAACTGGATTTTGATGCATGATAAGCTCATAATTAGTGACTTAGAGGTCTTGGGAATCTCTTGCATCGAGAGAAGCACAACAGTGAATGCATGCTTGAACTGGACAACGGTGTAATGTGACCTTGCAGACAGAATTCGACATGCTTTGGAGCTTGATGAGAGCATAAAGCACTATGTGGTGAAGACCGTGGATGAGTCTAATACTGAATTCTTGTATGAAGATGGTCTTTTGCGAAAGGGTGATCATTTATGCATCCTAAAGGTTGGCACAGTATGAGAGGAGTTGATGTATGAAGCTTACAATACCAAATACTCAATCCACTTGGGTAGCACAAAGATGTACAAGGACATGAAGACACTATTCTGGTAGCCAGGTATGAAGAAATACATAGCTCACTACATGACAAAGTGTCATACTTGCGCACTAGTGAAGGCCAAATGTCAGAAATCAAGAGGATTTCTAAAGACTTTGCTGATTACGAAATGCAAGTTTGACGACATATCGATGGATTTCGTGTATGGGTTGCCGAGATCTCAGCATGGGTATACCGTCGTTTGGGTGATCGTAGAACGTTTGACAAAGGCGTCACACTTCATTCCGAACCGGAAAGTTGATTATGTGAAAAATCTAGCAAAGATCTATGTTGATAACATAGTACGATTGCACAACGTACCCTGTAGCATCGTAAGTGACTGAGATTGACATTTCACTTCAAATGATTGGAGGCTAATCCACTAACTGTTGGGTACAAAATTGAAGTTTGGTGTGACCTTTATCCTCAAATGGATGGTCAGGCTGAAAGGACCAATATGATGATGGAGGATATGCTCTATATGTGTGCCTAGGATTTTGGAAAGAGGTGGGAGGACCATCTATACATGATTGAATTCGCCTATAACAAAAACTACCAAGTCAGTATTTAAATGACACCCTTCGAGACCCTTTATGGTAGGAAGTATCGTACACCTTTAGCTTGGGCGGAAACATGTGAGACTAAGCTGTACAAATGGAAAGAGGTCGAAGATGAAAATTCGGCCATAGGTTTGATTCGGGTGCGACTGTTGATTGCTCAGGATAGGAAAGCTAAGTACTACAATGTCAAGCACTGAAACGTTGAGTTTGCGGTTGGTGATTGTGTATATTTGAAGATCAGCCGTTCAAAGGTGTTTCCAGGATTTGCCGCTTGAAAAAGCTAAGTCTGAGATATATTGGACCACTTGAGGTTATTGAACGAGTGGCCAAAGCTGTCTATCGGCTTGCTCTTTCAGCAAAACTAAGTGGTTTGTACAATATATTTCACATACAGGAGCCTACACAAGTCATTGATGTGGATCAAGTGCCTGTTAATAGTAAGTTGAAGACGAAGGTCAAGCCCATTCGAATCGAAGACACATAGATTAAATAGTTATAGAACAAGGTGATCAGGATGGTCAAAGTCCGTTGGGACAACTGTGGCCGTGAGGAGCACACATGAGGGCGCGAGTAAACCATGCTTGAGGAATTCCCCGAACTGTTCCATTGATGTACAAATTTTTATGTGTTTTGTACTTCTTTATTGTTTCCTATACGAATAAATTTCGGGACGAAATTTTATTAAGGAGGAGAGAATTGTAGCGCCCCGAATCTAAGTGAAACAAGTTTGGGGTGCGGATAAGAGTAAAATCTAAGGAGTTGGTGTGCAAATTGTGCATTTTTGGGGTGCATTTAAAGGTTTGTGCTGCGGATAGCAGTTTCGGGCTAGGATTTTATATAAAACCGAAATTAAACCCCCTCCCCTCTCATTCCCTTCCTATCAGCCGCAACCCCCTCCCCCTCACAATCCCGATCTCCCTCTCCCGAGCCTCCCCGCTCTCTCCCTCTCTCAATCGGCCGTCGACTCCAAGGAGGAAGGATCTCCCTCCCCACTCTCTCCCTCTCCCGTCCCTCTCTCCTATCGCTCTTTCTCGTCCCTCTCTCCCATCGTCGCTGGAAGGGTCCGAGCCCCCTCTCTTTCATTTTTGGAGGAGCCGACCTAAAGGAGCAGGGGCCCTCTATCTGATTTCTCAGAGCATAGGAACAAACCGACCTCATTCCCTTCTTCTCTCTTTGTCCTGACCATCACAGACTAGGAGGAGGTCCGACCCTCCCTTCCCTTTGTTGAGGCCGTTAGCACATCCGGAAGAACATCCCTTTTGTAACACCTCCCCTGTAATGACCATATAATATGTGTCCGGCCGAGGCCCCACAACATATAGATGCCACAACTTTAGTATTATAAAGTGATATGAAGAACTATGCATCTCAAAACAAATACAACAAGACAGCAAAAACACACAACCAGACCAAAAGTTATCCACAACCGTAGGAGTCCAACACGGCTTAAGGCCATACAACATTCAAATGGCCAGAATTGAGGCACAACAAACATAACAAAGTGCCTTAGTATCCCTAGGCTACCTCTGCATGCAAACCGGATTATAGTACATGGAACATAACATTCAACAGTCCACAACTAATAAAAGGGGGTACACTTCGCGAGGCTTAGGAATTGTTGGTCGGCGAGCTTGCTCCAGCTTGCGATCCTTGCCCTGTAAAAGATTTATTGTAATGTGGGTCAGCAAACACTGACCTCAACTGTGTAACCAACACATCTTCTCCCGGCCATCCCTAACACACCCCGGGGCACTCCATCACCCTACAAGTCGGCACTTCGTATGCATATATCATCAAACATCAACAAACATGAATAAATAGGTTTAGATGTCTCATACATCAAACATGTTTTTATGTTGAGCATTTAAATAAAATGGGGCCTACAATGTAACATGTATGCAAACCTGGGTTTCACCCAATGCACCATATAGCGTATATGATTCTAACATATCAACACACATTAGCACATCACAACATCATACAGGTACTTCCAATTTCACCCATCGGCATTCCAGCCGATACACAGAACCCCTGCTTAGGCCCCACCTGTTCATGAGTCTCAATACTAGGGCTTGCCTGCAAGCTCTAACTCTCATGTTAGTTCCGTCACACAAATAAATAGATGTTAAGAACCCTTGCTTGACCTTTCCCTCTCGTGAGCTTCATCGCCCAAGCTTGTCCATAAGTTTGACATTCTTGGCAGTTTCACAGAAGGGGACTTGTCTTGTCGGGACACTCTCCATACATAACTTGTAACGTTACGGGCTAGCCAGCCGACCACAGAGACACAGTCAAGCTTTCTCATACCATTAGACAACCACAATATTTTCGCCCTAATTCACTATCCGTTCTCACACAAAAAAGAGGGCATCACAAACGACATCTTCACCGCAATCAGATTTCTAGCAAATCTCTAGTGCTCGTCATGCAACATCACTGTATCAGACATCCGATCGCGATTACGGCTTCACCCACAATGCCTAATACACTAATGGAGTGGATTTCTAGTGCAACAACATACATGGGACCGAATCAATCAACCCAGTGGATCCTATTGAACCATGGCGACCCGAACCCCTCTCATTTAAGAGATATGGTGCCTAAATACTTGAAAGAAAGCAAAAATGAAACGGATGCCAAGCACGCATCCTAAAAACAAGAGGAGAAATGTTGTTATCTTACAACTCCTCTTCCTAGCGATGGGGATCTCAACTTGCATAGATGAAAGTGTGCGCCTTCAAGCCCTCTCCACAAAACTTGTCTCGGATCGATGAACTGAGCTCCGAAGCTTTGTCAATGGCGGAAGATATACTTTCTTCCTTTTCCAACTCCCTCTCTCCCAAACCAATAATTTCTCACTCAAAAGAAAAGATGAGAGGAATAAAGCCCTTCAACCCTATTTAAGCCTTGTGGATGGAGCATCCTTGTCCATATGATTAAATCCCCCCAAAAATCGGATGGCCAGAAATCACGAACTACGGAACTGCTTCCACATACTACCGTCGGGCGGTAGCTACCTACCGCACCGCGGTAGCTCACAGGAACGTCTACCTCTGCAGAATGCCCGACTATCGCCAGCAGTAGTGATACCGCCGTGCAGTAGTGATACCTCCGTGCAGTAGCCTCTCAACACATTCATCTTAACGCTTTTGTCCCGACACATTCGTCTCGACGAAAAGGGGCTAATACCGCGCGATAGCTCCCAGAGCCTCAAGTTTTAGAAAAATGGGTTGTTATAACTCCTCCCTCCTTACAAGAATTTCATACTTGAAATTTAACATGCACTCAAACAACAAGCATACCAGATACAAATAGTTCTAGAAAGTCTTCCCGCATTGCTTTCTCGTGCTCCAAGGAGAATTTGTCTCGCCCGCAGTTATCCCAACGCACTTTCACAAGTTTAACCTCTTTATTCCGCAATTGCTGAACTTCTAAATCCTCTATGATAACCGGGCGGACTCTCGTCCTCAAGTCCTCTTCCACCGGCACCTCCGCCGACTCGAGCACAACACTTGCCTCCACCAAGGCTTTCCTTAAAATGAGACATGGAAAACATCATGTAATTCACTTAGCTCTATGGATAATGCCAACCTGTAGGTTGCTTCTTCGATGCATTCCGTAACTTCGAATGGCCTTAGAAACCTCGGACTCAGCTTCTTGAGTCAGTGAATCCACGAAATGCCTTTGAATGGCTTAATCTTTATATAGACCTGAGTCGCCTACCGTAAACTCCACATTCCTATGGCGTGTATTGAAATACTTCGCCTGCCGATCCTGAGCAACCTTCATGCACTCCTGAATTGTTCGCACCAAATCACAAGCATCGGTCACCACTTCCTTTCCCAAAAGTTTGGGGTCTCCCGCCTCTATCCAAGACATCGGTGTTTGACACCGCCTTCCAACAAAGCCTCATATGGAGCCATCTAGATACTCGCCTGGAAACTACTGTTGTAGGAAAACTCCACCATGAAAAGGTGGTCTTCCCACTTCTTCCAAAAATCAAGGGTACATATTCTAAGCATATCTTCCATTGTACGATTTGTCCTCTCTGTTTGACCATCAGTTTGAGGATGGAATGCCGCACTAAACTTGAGCTTTGTGCCCAGACTCTTCTGTATTAGTCTCCAGTCCTTGGACGTAAACCGTCCATCACGATCACTAACAATGCTCTTTGGAATCCCGTGCAACCGTTCAATATTACGAACATACAATTCCACCAGCTTCTCCACGCTATCCTCCTTCTGATTCAAAATAAAGTGAGCCACTTTGGTCAAGCGATCCACAACCACCCAAATCGCATTGTTACCCACTGCGACCGATGTAAGCCATGCACACAATCCATGAAGATGTCGTCAAATTTCCACTCAGGGATAGAAAGGGGCTTCAGGAACCCGCCCGACCTCTGACACTCAGTCTTCACTAAGGCACAAGTCTTACACTGGGTCACATAGAAAGCTACATCCCGCTTTATCCCAGGCCATCAAAAGGTTTTCCTCATATCCAAGTACATCTTCGAACTGCCCAGGTGAATGGAGTACTTCTTGAAGTGGGCCTCAAACATTAACTCCTCATAGATCTTGTCGTACTGCGGTACACATATCCTTCCATTCCTCTTTAAGATTCCATCAACCATCTTAATAGGACTACCCTCTCCTTTTTGAGCTTCCACCACAAATGGCTGGAACTATGCATCCATACTGGTCGCTTCCCGGATACGATCAGATAAGCTGTACTACAACTCTATCTAGTTAAACCGAGCCATGCTAAACTTGCCTTTCGCTACACAATCAATGCCCAGGGACTCGAAGTCCCGCACCAACCGCTCATCATGAGCTTCAATCCAATTCCCCTGTCTAGAATAATTTCAACTCAAGTAATCGGACACTACGTTGACCTTGTCTAGAGTGTATTGAATCGCTACATCATAGTCCCCAAGGAACTCGACCCACCTGCGCTGTCGCATGTTCAAGTCTTTTTGGTCCAAAAGATACTTCAGGCTTTTGTGGTCCGAGAAGATCTCAATCTTCTCCACTTGGCCGACCTAAATGGGTTGGGTTTGTGCAAGTACTTGCTGGAGGAATTCAACTAGAGGTATTGGTGGAGAGTAACTAGAGTTTCCGCCGCCATCATTCATGACCGAGTCATGCCTCTGAAGCACGCGTCCAGGGTAACGATATTTCTTCTTGGACAAGTGAAGTCCTCTTTATTTTAGCATGTTTGCATTGAAGCCCCTGTTGGGTTTTGTATCCACAATAACCTTGATTTGAAGAAGTGTCCCTTAAACTAAGATGAATTGAGTTTGTATTTTATGTTGTTTCTTTATTCATGTGCTTGCAAGGTTTTATTGCCAAGTACAAACCAATGTTAGGTTATAGTGGGTCATGAAATACAGGACTATACAATATAATCCCTTATTGTGTAAGACAAAGTATTGACTCATATGTAATTTCTCTATTAGATTATACTTCTATTACAAGTGTATTAGAAGGATCGAGGGAGGACAGATTGTTATATTCAGAAGAAATGAAATTTTTCCTAAGTAAAATTCATCGAGTATAGTAGTGGATACTCGTCAAATTCGTCGAGTATACTAATGAATACTCATCAAATTTATCGTGTATACCTATTGATACTCGTCGAATTCATCGTGCTTACTTAGAGAATCTTTTCTATGATCTTGTAAATCGGCTAAGTAAGATTTGCCGAGTATCTTTAAGTATACTCATCGAATTCGTTGAGTGTACCTATTGACACTCATCAAATTCGTCGAATATACCAGCCGATACACGCCGAATTCGTCAAATATACCAGTCGATACACGTCGAATTCGCCAAGTCTCACTAGTAAAGCCTCTGAGTTCTCGAATTTACTTTTCTGGATTTGTCCAAGTGAAATTCCTCAGATATCGAAGCGATTTGTCGAGTATACTCATGGATATAGAATGATACTCGGTGAATGGACTTAGCGTAATTTTTTTTTTCAATTTTCTTTATGACGGGTCTCTATTTTGAGTCGTCGGCCATGTACAATACACGTGGACATTTCGTTTAGAAAGGAATTTCCTAGCCGTTAGAATAAGAAATCCTATAAATACCAAGGGTTAAATCGTTAAACCTTAATCGCTAATTCACACTTTGAAATCGTGAAAAAGGCCTCTCATTCTCTGTCGGACCTACAACTTTTGGAAATCGAAGAACTACGACCTAGCTTCTCTCGATAAGTGATTCCTTCAAGAAGTGATTCAACAGATCTTGTTTCAAGTTCTACTGAAGTTTTCAGATTTAGTCAAATCAAGATTTCAGATCAAGGTTTCCAGATAAATTTCAAGTCTTCTCCTTCTACAAGAGCCTCAAGATTTTCATTCTAAGGAAGAAGAAGATTGATTATTTTTAGATCTGAAGACGTAGATGAGTTTTCAATCTAAATAGTTGTATAAAATTTCTTTTGTACTATAGTAGGAAGTTTTCTATTCTGAGGTATAGATCCTAGTGCAAGGGTTTAGTTGTAGGAGAGTTTGTTCTCCGAGTATAGGAGAGGTTGTTCTCCGAGAAGTAGCAGTGTTGACTCCGATTTATAAGATTTGTTTAAATCTGAGAAAGGTTAAGTAGCCGAATCTAGCACTTTATTGTAGGTAGGCGAGGTGGGACAGTGGGCGTACCCAAATCGGGGAACTACTATAAATTTTTGTGTTGTTTTGTGTTTGTTCTATGTGCTTGTTTGTAATAATTTTTAATCCGCTATAAGATGCAAAACTCACCTATTCACCCCCTATAGATGATTTAGGTAGACAACTAGATACTTTCAATTTGTATAAGAGGAGTGTTGTTTGCTGTAAAGTTAACACCTTAAACAAGATCTCAATCTAGTTGTCAGAGCACAAGATTTCTTCAATGGATAAAAGCAACGATATGTCCTCAATGAAGCTTCCAGTGTGCACAAAGAAGAACTTTCCTATGTGGAGGGAAAGAGTCAGATTGTTTATGAAAGCAGTTGATCCCAAAATCTTTCAGATTGTAGAAGAAGGATCTTGCGTTGCTACTCAGCCATTTGCTATGAATCTAAACGTAATGGTGTACAACCCATATTCGACGAGGGAGGGCCCTACCACCGCCAGGTCATCAAAAGTCCAAGTCAGCAAGACAAGGTGGGGATCCAGACCAGCACCCCGGACCGCGGAAGGTTCGAGCGAGTTGGCGAGTTCCCCAGGACAACTCGCCAGGTGGCGACTATGGCCAGATGCTCGCCTCTGCCTGCCGAGCTCCCCAGGGAAGTCGCCAACTCGCCAGGGTGGGGGTATAAGTAAGACCCCCCCCTCTTTGGTTTTCCCTATAAATAGGACCTCAGGGGTACGAAGGAGAGACAAGCAATTCTCGGCCTGAGCCCTCGCGAGTTCCAGCCACTGCCCTTGACTCGTTATTGCTCAGCTCGTCTCCTTCGTACCTAGCTCGGCCAATCTGGTTGAGAAGGGGTTGCTTCTCCTAAGCAACTGGGTACGTGGTGGGACCTTCCCGCCGTAGCGACCTGGGGTCCTGTTTGCGCAATTCGTTCCTGTTTCCTGACCAGAGATCATCTTCCCGACTGGTCGACCAGTAACTTCAGGTTGCCTTGTCCGATTTTTGAGGTTGAGAATCTCTCGGCTTCAACACTTGGTGCGGTGAGCGTGGATAGCGACCGAAGAAGAAAGTCGTGGTCGGAAGATGGCCGATGGTGGAGACCGGGGCGAGTTGGGAGGTAACCCGGCGGGAGCTGGAGTCCCGGGGCAAGGTAGCGAGTATGTGACGGTGGCGGCATTTGAAGAGTTCGCAAGGAGAGTGGAGAAGGCAATACTCGTCGGGTTGTCCAATCCGCCTGAGGTGACGGCGACTTCCCCCCCGCCGCCGGACACCCCCTGGCGAGGAGATACCAACTCGGCGAGCAGGGAAGGAGCCCACTTGGGCGAGTGGAGAGCCGGTGATCCCCCCGCGACATCACCCGGCGAGTAGTCAGGGAATCCGGTTTCGAGAACCAGAACTCTCGGCGAGGTATGGAGATACTCGCCGATGGAGCGAGTATGACTGCTCGAGCGGAGAGGACACTCGCCGCCGCCAGGAAGGGGGAGGAGCCCCTTTTGCGACGAGATCCTCGCAGCCCTCGTTCCCGACAACTTCAGAGAGCCAGTCCTCTCGTACTACTCCGGCAAGGACGACCCGGTGGGACATCTTCAGTGGTTTGAGGATGTGGTCTCCATTCGCAACATGTCCGATGCTCTCAAGTGCCGGCTCTTCTCCATTACCTTCAAAGGTAGCGCGAGAGATTGGTTCCACCAGCTGCCAGCCGGGTCAGTTTACTGCTTCTCGGATCTACGAAGGGGCCTGTTAGCAAGGTTTGCGACGTCCAAGCGGAGGAAGAAGGAGGCCACCGCCCTTTTCAAGATCGTGCAGGGGCAGCACGAGAGTTTGGGCCGGTACATCGACCGATTCCAGGAGGAGGTGCTGGAGGTGGAAGAGGTAGACGGGTTCACCTTGATGGTGGCCCTCAAGTTCGGGCTGAAGCAGGGTCTGTTCAACATGGAGTTGGGGCACAGGCCGCCCAAATCGTTCGAGGAGATGGTGGAGAGAGCCAATGTGTTCATCCAGGGAGAGGAGAGGAACAAGGAGTTCCTGGCACGGCTCGATGGAGACCGACCACTTGGGCAAGATAAGGGAAGACTGCTGGAGAGGGAGAGGGCGCCGGAGGGGCGCAACGACAGGAAGCAGGAGAGGCCGCAGGAGAAAGAGGAGAAGAAAGAAAGGGGAAGGGAGATCAGAAAGGTGGAGAGGCAGGAGAGGCGGGAGAGGCCTCGAAGGCAGGAGGATAGGAGGCCCGTCGGGGGTCGAGAGGCGAGGAGCGAGGAGAGAAGATTCCAGTACCCGAGGGATCGCCCCCAGTGGAGGCGGCCCATCCGTCAGGAGGAAGGGAGAGCTTACAACCCTCGGGAGCAAGGAGGAGGAAGAAGGGAAACCATGGCCATCACGCAGCGAGCGGCTAAACGCCGGCGGAAGGAGAGGCAGCAGGAGAGGAGGCAGGAAAGGCAGCAGGAAGCGGCGATTCCCCTCTACTGTGATATCCATCGAGTGGAGGGGCACGGAACCTTGGCTTGCCCTGAGTTTTGGGAAGCAAGGAGGAGGATGGAAGCAACGGCAGCCGAGAGGGAGCAGCCGCAGCAGGAGGCCCAGGTTGGGCAGGTGGCCTACCAGGCACCGCAGAGAAGGAGGAACGAAGACAGGATCGACCAAGGAGGAAGGGGGAATGTCATTCCCGGTCCGGGAGGCGGGCACGTCGGAGTAATCAACGGAGGGGCGGGGCTAGGAGCTTCCCGCAAGGGAAGTCTCCACCAAATCTACAAAAGGAGCGTCGCTTCGACGTCTCAGACCCCCCCTCCCTTGAACGAGATCACCTTCTCGGAGGAAGACATGCTCTGGAACGAGAACCCCTTCCATGACGCCCTGGTGATTCAAGCAGCAATCGAGGACTTCACCGTCGACCGAATCCTCGCGGATAACGGGAGCTCGGTGAATGTCATCTTCAAGAGAACCTTCGTCGGCCTTCAGGTGGAAGCGTCCCGGGTTCAGGCAGCGGATGGGCCTCTCTTCGGCTTCTCCGGGGAGAAGAAGAGGTGGAAGGAGGAGTTGAGTTACTGGTCACCCTCGGGGGAACTTCGATCCGATGCCGCTTCGTCATCGTCGACGCACCCAGCGGCTACAACGCCATCTTCGGGCGGCCCCTCATCAACTACTTCAAAGCCGTCCCCTCGTCATATCATCAATGCCTGAAGTACTGCAGGGACGACGTCCAAGTCAGGATCAGGGGAGATCCCAGGGCCTCCAGGAATGCTACCTGAATGCGGTCAGCACCATCAGCTGGATGGGTGACGCAGAAAGGTTGGAAAGGATGATGGAGCAGGAAGAGGGCCTGCAAGCTGCCGAGGAGCTGGAGGAAGTGGAGGTGATCTCCCTGAGAGGAAAGCCGGAGCTGCTGAAGATCGGAGGAGCCTTGCCCCCGGAAGGGAAGGTGGAGATAGCTGCCTGCCTACAGGAAAACGCGGACGTCTTCGCATGGAGCGCCGCCGAGATGCCAGGGATTGATGCTGATGTTGCCTGTCATCGCCTCAACCTGGATCCGGCGACGGCCCCCGTCCGTCAGAAGCAAAGGAAGAGCGCCGCCACTCTAGCGGGACCCATCCGGGAGGAAGTAGGGAAGCTGCTGGAAGCAGGTTTTGTTTCGGAGATCCAGTATCCAGGTTGGGTCTCCAATGTTGTAATGGTGAAGAAGTCCGGAGGGGGCTGGAGATTATGTATCGACTTTTCATTGTTGAATAAAGCTTGCCCGAAGGATTGTTATCCCCAGCCTCAGATCGACGCGCTGGTTGATTCCGCCGTCGGATTTCCTGTGATGAGTTTCCTTAATGCTTTTTCAGGATACCATCAGATCCGGATGCATCCCCCCGATTGTCGCGACGTTTCCTTCATCACCAGCGACGGGTGTTATAGCTACAAGATGATGCCCTTCGGGCTCAAGAACGCTGGCGCGACATATCAAAGAATGATGGATCACGTCTTCAGAGAGCAAAAGGGGCGGAATCTGGAAGTCTACGTGGATGACCTGCTTGTTAAGAGCAAGAGCGCCGCAGAGCACGTAGCGGATCTGACAGAGACCTTCGCCACCCTGAGGAGGTACAAGATGCGGCTCAACCCGGCCAAGTGTGTCTTCGGCGCGGGAAGGGGGAAGTTTCTAGGGCACCTCCTTACTCCCCTAGGGGTGGAGCCTAACCCCGACAAGGTGAAAGCCATCGTGGAGATGGCATCCCCGAGGGATTCCAAGGAAGTTCAAAGGTTGACTGGAAGGCTAGCAGGTCTTAGCCGGTTTCTCTCCAGGGCCGGAGAAAAGTGTTCCCCTTTCTTCAAAACCCTTCGGGGGAACCAGAAATTCGAGTGGACCCCGGAGTGCGAGGAGGCCTTCGTAAAGCTCAAACAACAGCTGACTCGAGCTCCTCTCCTTCAGGGTCCGCAGGGCGGCGAGGACCTTTTGCTCTACCTAGGGGTAGGGGCTGAAGCAGTCAGCTCGGTGTTGGTCCGAGAGGAGGGGAAGAAGCAGCTTCCAATCTACTACGTGAGCCGGTGCTAAGGCAAGCCGAAACGCGGTACCCCATCCTGGAGAAGTTAGTCTTTGCCCTGGTAGTTTCGGCCAGGCGACTCCGTCCATATTTCCAAGCCCACTCTATCAAGGTAGTCTCCGACCACCCCTTGAGGAGTATCTTGGACGGAGTAGAGCACTCCGGCAGGCTCGCCAAGTGGGCTGTGGAGCTGAGCGAGTTCGACATCTCCTACCCCCCAAGGGTCGCGATCAAAGCACAAGCCGTGGCGGATTTCCTGGCCGACTTCTCGACCGAGGTCGAGGCAGACACGGATGTCTCTCGGCCGGTCCCTTGGAAGATGTTCGTAGATGGCGCGTCAGGGAGACACTCCGTGGGAGCCGGGGTGGTGCTGGTTAGTCCTCAGGGGACCAGAATTGTGCAAGCCGTCAAGATCCATTTTCCGGTCACTAACAATCAGGCAGAGTACGAAGCCATGGTGGCTGGCTTGCGACTCGCCAGGGAACTGGCAATCAGAGATATCAGGGCTTTTACCGATTCCATGGTGGCGGCGTCTCAGATTCGGGGAGAGTTCGAAGTCCGAGATCCCATCTTGCAGCAATATTTGGTTAAGGTCAAAGGCCTGATCGGGGGGTTCCGATCCTTTCACGTTGAGCACGTGCCCCGAGAACGCAACTCCGAGGCAGACAATCTTGCGAAATACGGCCCTCGGGCTGGGGGAACCGCCATTGAGTTGTTCCGACCATCCATCGAAGAAGGCGAGTTGATGGAGATCGATCAGCGGGCCTCATGGAGAGATCCGTTCGTCACGTTCCTGGCAACAGGCCGACTACCATCTGACGGGCAAGATCAAAGAAAGTTCCGTATAAGGCCGCGTACTACTTACTGCAGGACGGAGAGCTTTATCGCAAAACCATTTCAGGCCCTCTGGCCCGATGCTTGTCAGAACTCGAGATTCCCCGGGTCCTCGAGGAGATTCACTCAGGAGAGTGCGGCAGTCACTCCGGGACCCGCACCCTGGAGCAAAGGATTCTGAGGCACGGTTACTTCTGGCCGACCATCCGAAAGTACGCAGAGGCCTACTCCAGAAAATGCTCCCAATGTCAACTCTTCGCGCCCCTCGCGCTCCAGCCGGCTCAGCAACTCCGCTCGATTACCGCTCCGTGGCCCTTCGCAATTTGGGGAATGGATTTGATCGGCCCGTTCCCTCAAGCTAGCGGGCAACGGAAGTTTGTCCTGGTAATGGTTGACTACTTCACGAAGTGGATCGAGGCTAAGGCTCTGGCCAGGACCACGTCTCAAATCGTCAAGAACTTCATCTGGGGGGAGATCGCATGCAGGTTCGGGATCCCTCTGGCCATCATCACCGACAATGGGCCGCAATTCGCCAGCCTGGAACTGGGGGACTTTTGTAAACAGTTGGGAACCGACCTTCGTTCGCCTCGGTACATCACCCTCGTAGCAACGGGCAAGTAGAAGCCGCGAACAAACTCATCGTCAACTTGCTGAAAAAGAAGATCACCAATCTCAAGGGAAACTGGGCCGAGCAGCTCCCTTCCGTCCTCTGGGCCCTCAGGACCACCCCGAACTCAGCCACAGGGGAAACACCCTTCAAGCTGTCACACGGATCCGAGGCGCTCATCCCGGTCGAATTTGAGGTGCACAGTCCGAGGGTCATCGCAGCCGAAGACGGAAGCGAGGAATGGCGGTTAGAGAATGAAGAGGCTCAGAGGCTCTCCCCTGGATTATGTGGAAGAGCTTCGGGACTTAGCCTCCATGCGCCAGGAGGAAACCAAGAGGCATGGCAAGACACTTCGACAAAAACGTCCGCTTGAAGAATTTCCTCGCGGGGGACTTGGTCATGAAGAAGGTGGACGCTGCTGGGCGGGGAGCCACCGTAGGCAAGCTCCATCCCAACTGGGAAGGACCTTTCATCGTCCAAGAAGCCTTGACCACAGGAGGCTATTACCTACAAGACCAAGCGAGAGAGCAGCTGCCTGGAACCTGGAGCGGGGATGATTTGAAAAGATTTTACCCATAGTGGTAACTCATGTATCAATTTCTGTAAAAACTCTTAAATGAGCAAAGAATGCGAGATTTCATCCTTTTTGTGTTAAATGTATCTCAAGGTTTCTGAGTGTTTTCATGGTCCGCCTCGTAGTCGACCTCGAGAGGCAACGGTCGGTTTGTTCCTCATATGTAGCCCAGTACGGATGATGGGACGATGCTTCGGGATTTTAAGCGCTCTTGTAAGACCGAGCCTCTGTATTGTCGGCCGAGATCAGCTCCCCCCTTGCATGTCGGCCTATGTCTCCCCGAGTGCATCTCTTTTCCGTCTGGAGGACCTGCGAGGAACAGATCCGCACCGTGATCTCCCGGACTTGAGGAGAGGCCGGCCTCGTAAAACACCCGGGAGAAGAACCTACCAAGGACAGGGTGTGGACGAGCCCGAAGGGAGATGTGTGAATTCCGAGCGCGTTCAAAAAGGCCCCTCGATGAACACCACCCCCATCCTAATCGTACCTATAAGCGACCTTCACTGTCAAATCGGGATGCGAGACCCCAACCCGTTCTCACTGAATAGCCTAGTTCGGACGATGGGACGACGCTTCGGGATTTCAAGCGCTCTTGTAAGACCGAACCTCTGCATTGTTGGCCGAGATCAGCTCCCCCCTCGCATATCGGCCTAGGTCTCCCCTAATGCATCTCTTTTCCAAACTAGAGGAATTCTGAGGAACGGGTCTGGACACTGATCCCCCGATTCGGCAGGATCAAGAGCGTCCCTTCGGGGGGAGTTTCTTTCTCGCCAATATATAAGAACGCAGGATTTGATCCAAGACTTCGAGTTGAGCAGCGTCGTAAGACCGGTATCCCCACGAGCTCCTCTCCTCGGGAATCGGCCGATCTCCTCGATCGTAATTCAAGACTTCGAGTTGAGCAGCGTCGTAAGACCGGTGTCCCCACGAGCTCCTCTCCTCGGGAATCGGCCGATCTCCTCGATTGTAATTCAAGACTTCGAGTTGAGCAGCGTCGTAAGACCGGTATCCCCACGAGCTCCTCTCCTCGGGAATCGGCCGATCTCCTCGATTGTAATTCAAGAATTCGAGTTGAGCAGCGTCGTAAGACCGGTATCCCCACGAGCTCCTCTCCTCGGGAATCGGCCGATCTCCTCGATTGTAATTCAAGACTTCGAGTTGAGCAGCGTCGTAAGACCGGTATCCCCACGAGCTCCTCTCCTCGGGAATCGGCCGATCTCCTCGATTGTAATTCAAGACTTCGAGTTGAGCAGCGTCGTAAGACCGGTATCCCCACGAGCTCCTCTCCTCGGGAATCGGCCGATCTCCTCGATTGTAATTCAAGACTTCGAGTTGAGCAGCGTCGTAAGACCGGTATCCCCACGAGCTCCTCTCCTCGGGAATCGGCCGATCTCCTCGATTGTAATTCAAGACTTCGAGTTGAGCAGCGTCGTAAGACCGGTATCCCCACGAGCTCCTCTCCTCGGGAATCGGCCGATCTCCTCGATTGTAATTCAAGACTTCGAGTTGAGCAGCGTCGTAAGACCGGTATCCCCACGAGCTCCTCTCCTCGGGAATCGGCCGATCTCCTCGATTGTAATTCAAGACTTCGAGTTGAGCAGCGTCGTAAGACCGGTATCCCCACGAGCTCCTCTCCTCGGGAATCGGCCGATCTCCTCGATTGTAATTCAAGACTTCGAGTTGAGCAGCGTCGTAAGACCGGTATCCCCACGAGCTCCTCTCCTCGGAAATCGGCCGATCTCCTCGATTGTAATTCAAGACTTCGAGTTGAGCAGCGTCGTAAGACCGGTATCCCCACGAGCTCCTCTCCTCGGGAATCGGCCGATCTCCTCGATTGTAATTCAAGACTTCGAGTTGAGCAGCGTCGTAAGACCGGTATCCCCACGAGCTCCTCTCCTCGGGAATCGGCCGATCTCCTCGATTGTAATTCAAGACTTCGAGTTGAGCAGCGTCGTAAGACCGGTATCCCCACGAGCTCCTCTCCTCGGGAATCGGCCGATCTCCTCGATTGTAATTCAAGACTTCGAGTTGAGCAGCGTCGTAAGACCGGTATCCCCACGAGCTCCTCTCCTCGGGAATCGGCCGATCTCCTCGATTGTAATTCAAGACTTCGAGTTGAGCAGCGTCGTAAGACCGGTATCCCCACGAGCTCCTCTCCTCGGGAATCGGCCGATCTCCTCGATTGTAATTCAAGACTTCGAGTTGAGCAGCGTCGTAAGACCGGTATCTCCACGAGCTCCTCTCCTCGGGAATCGGCCGATCTCCTCGATGACGAGAATGAGGGGCCCGAGGGCTATGTTCGACGACTAAGCCCGTTCAGTTTTCGTCACACGCGAGCAGGCGAGCAGGTCTCTCCGCGTGAGCAGGTGAGCAGACCTCGCTCGCGAGAAGGCGAGCTGATCTCGTGCGAGTAGGCAAGCTGATCCCATGCGGGGAGCGAGCTGGAACCACGCGAGTAAGCGAGCCCCGGGGGTATGCGAGTATGTCCCACACGCCACCCGCGCGGTTATCTCAGCAGGTTCACAAGTATCCGGGTGCAGGGGCGAGTGGACAGGTCCCGACAAGCGGATGGTCGATGTCGGGATCATCCCCCTATGCGACCTAGCGAGATCGTTCCTCTAAGCCGAGCCTATAGTTAGCCTAGCGAGTAACATCCAGTTAGAAAGGCAAAACCAAAACCTTGTATAAATCATGAAGTCAAAAGTTTGGTTTACAAAAAGAATATCGGCGAGCAACTAGATCGACTCGCCGTATCGTCGCCAGTATCAGGCCGATATCATCATCATCACCATCACCAATATCCGCAAATCTGTCGTCACTCTCTGCGCTCCGCTCGCCGCTGCTGCTGCTCCGCTGCCGCTGCTGCTGCTAGCGCTGCTACTGTCGGAATCACTGGAGTTGGTCGGCGACGACGCGCTATACGGCGGGACAGTCCCCTCGGCGAGCAGCTCGGGAATGAGCTCGTCGACAGTGAGTGGCTTCTCCCCCTCGACGAGCTGACCCCCGAGCCTAAGGCGCGCGAGTATGACGTTCCCCCCGCCGCCCGCGCAATCTCGCGGCGAACAGAGGATCTCTCCTCCCAGAGCACGCGAGATTGCTTTACCACTCGCGCCGGGTCCTCGGGTAGCGGGGTTGAGGAGCTCAGCCGTCCTTCAGCAGCGACCAGCCTCGTCTCCATCACCGCTGCGCGAGTTTGGGCCGCCTCCATCTCGGCCTGGGAGGCGGCGAGCTTCTCCTCGCACTCGGAGAGTTTCTTCGCCGCTTCTATCTCGGCAGCCTGCGAAATGATTTACGTCAGGATCTATCAAACGAAACAAATCGAACAAAACTCGCCCAGGGACAGCTCACCTCGAAGTCCCTCCAGCGGACTGACTGCATGCCGAGGTCGATGGCCTTCTTGGAGACGACATTGAGGGCATCGGTCGTCTCCAACAGCTTCCTCGCCGAATAATGGCCCAGCTCGGCAGACCGCGCGAGCGCGCAGGCCGATTGATGGGCGAGCTCCGTCGGGGTCAGCTCCATGACGGACTCCGCGTCGGCCCGACCGTAGATGGCGTGGAGAACGGCGAACGCCTCCCCATTGTCCTCCCAGTCAGTCGACCAGGACGGAAGGTTGGTGCTCAGCGACACCGAATTCTCCCCCGCCGACCAGGTCACGAGCGGGCGACCGAAGGCGTCCACCACTCCCTGCCCGAGGCCGTAGTTGGGGTGGAAATGGGGCGACTGGGCGCCCGTCGGCGATCGGCAATCGACGGATCGCGGCGACGAGGTCTTCGCCCTCTTCCTCGCGGGACCTTGCGAGCTGACCCGCGATTTACCCCTAACCGCCTTCTTCTCCCCAACGTCGGCAGGGGGCGAGAATCCGACTGCGTGGCGGCGGCTTCCTTCGCCAAAGGAAGCGGCTTCTTCTCCGGAAGCTCGTTGGAGACTGCAAAACGCGACAAAGTTAGCTCAGCGGCAAAAGGGGAGCGAGTAACCAGGGCGCATTTCGAGTTCGGCATACTTTCGTTAGGGTGGACTGGCTCGAGCACGTTGACGTTTAGTCGCCAGAAGATGACGTCAAAACGCCGACCGCGGAAGTATTCGAAGAGCTGTTCGCGAGCTCCTTCGAGGATGGGGGGAAGGAAGGCGACATCGGCCGGTTGATGCGGCCTGCCGAGAACACCGCCGAAGTCGCCATGGACGACAATCAGCTGCTCGCCCCAGCGATGGACCTTGTTCGCGGTCCCGACCAGGGTGCAGACATGGCTGCTGAAGAAGATGACCCCCTCCGAGGTCGCCGCAAAGGCGAAGATGCGGCGGAAGGCGGAGAGGTCGAAAGCGCGATCCTTTCTTCCCGAAGGAAGCAGAGGAATCCCATGATGATCGCCACACCATTAGGATTGATCTGCGCAGGGACAATCCCGAAGTAGCGCAAGATCTCGCAGAACTCCGGCCAGAAGGGCAGCCGCAGGCCCGCGTCGAAGTGACGCAGCGACATTACAAGCGAACCCTCAATATGGGTATTGAGGCGCTCGCTGCGAGTGGGGAGTCTTGCCGAGTATCCTTCGGGCAGGAAGCGTTCCTTGAAGGTCGCCAGTTCCTTCTCGGTGGTTATGGACTTCTTAAAAGCCGCATCCGCGAAGTTAATTGCGTGGGCCTGTCGGCGAGCGCTGGCATCGTCACCGACCATGATGGCGAGATTCGAAAGCAACAAGGGCGGCGAGTTGATTGTTCAGATACTCGGCAGGAGGAAAGAAGGTCGCTACAGCAATACGCTTTATGACCCACCTACCCCTCCTATTTATAGATATGACAAGCCCAAGAGGGGGGGGGGGGTCAGCCGTCTCAGCGAGTATCTAGCGAGCTCGCGCGATGAAGATCAACCTGCGACATTATCAAGTAAACTAAAGCTCGGCACGTCAAAAAATAACAGCGCGCACATAGAGGCAGGAATATTCGCACACATGAATTAATCAAATTAGAAATAGATGTCCAGAAGTACAAGTCGCACAAGGCGAGTTACATTCGAAAAAATAAAAAACTATGGAGCCCTCGGCCGCTCAGAGGGTGCGGATGTCGCCCGGCCCAGCCGATCTCGCGCGCACGCCGATAATGCTCCGTCGCCAGCGCTGTCGCATCATCGCCGAGCCTGAGCTGCTCCTCCATCCTCGCCAGGCGCCCAGCAGACCCCATGCTCGCCCGGATGCCGGCCAGCTCGTCAAGTACCAGCTGCAGGCGGTGGTTGTTCAGTTGCAGCTGGCGGTCGTTCTCTTTGACCACGTGAAAGCGAGCTTCATAGCTTTCCAAGGTCGACTGGAGCCCTTCGATCTTGGCCATCCTCGCCTCCAGAGCCGAGATACGCCGGTGTGAGTCGCAGATAGCGAGCTGGTCAAACTTGCTCTCCAACTCCATGTGAGCGCGAATGGCGGCCTGGCGATATACTCGCTCCCAGACAGCCCGATAGCATCGAGGAAAGTCGCCCCAGAGGTCGCCGGGCGATCTGACAAGGCAGGAAGATAGATCGTCAGGTCGGAAAAAGCAGAAAGCAGAGCGGTATTCAGTGGTAGGAGGCTCACCACGGCGAGGAGATCGGGATCGGCGCGGCGAAGGAGGTCGCCCGGAGGTATCTCGCCTCCCCGAAGAGCTACTCGGAGGATCGGCGGGCCTGCCCTGCCCGCGCCCTCCAGACCCTTGGCCGACGTAGTCAGGGTCTCCAACCCGCGGAGGAAAGTAGGGTGGCCGCGGCCTCTCCGACTTCTTCGCCGGCGCGGAGCTTGAGATGAGCTCGCAGAGTGGAGCGGAGCCCTCGGCGCAGGAGGCGGAGGAGGTCGCGGATGGTCTTTCGGCAGGGTAGACAGGGGCGGCGGAGGGGGCAAGCCGGTGCTCGGCCTCTGGCCAGGAGTGGCGACCGCGGGCGGCGGCGGCGGCAATGGAGTGCTCACCGGGGGTATCTTCCCGCCGCTCGCAACAACACCGGCCGCCATACTCGCCGGAGGAACCTCGCGCACCGGCCCAGATGACTCGGCAGGAGTGGCTTTCGCCGGCAGCTCCTTCACAAGCGGGGGGTCCTTCACCAACGCCGCCCCAGACGCTTTCCCCCCGAGCTGAGGCCTATCCTGACCGTGCGGGCGATCTTGAACGGCCTGTCGGCAGCCAGAGCGAGTAAGGGCGCCGAGCTAAGGGGGACGACATCAAGTGCCGCATCCGCGGCTATCGGAGAATCTGCATAAGGAAGGAAGTCAGCAAAGTGGCGGCGACAACCCAGCAGGGAAGAGTTCGAGGTAGCGACCTGTCAAGGTGACGACCTCGGCCTGAGACGCCGCGGACTCCTTCACGCCCGCGAGCTCCTCGGTCACCCCCGGGTTCTCCAGCGGGCTACCCCGGGTTGACCCAGGGAGGTCGTCGAGCCCTAGGTCGTTCAACACCCTCTGGGTGTCGGACGACACCACGGGATTGTCAGTCGCCGCGGCGACCTGGTGCGCCGGTGGAGGCGAGCCGACCACCGTAGTGGCGGGCAGCTTGACCTTTTTTGTCTTCTTCTTCTTCGGCGGGGGCAAAGCAGTGGGATCATCCTCGCGCGGTCTCTTCGGCCTGGCTATACCGAGGAGGCCCGACAAGGCGGCGAGACTGTCCTTCAACAGCTGTTCGGTGTCCGACATCTTCGGCGAGCTCCAAGGATCGTCTCAAAAATAGAGCCCCCCCTATTTATAGACTACTCTACCAGCAGGCGACGATGCGAGCTGTCCAGATACTCGGCAGAGGTCCTCGCCGAATAAGCGTTGGATGATTCTTTCCGGGCTCCTACGTCGCCCAAAAAGAGCGGGGATTGTGTACAACCCATATTCGACGAGGGAGGGCCCTACCACCGCCAGGTCATCAAAAGTCCAAGTCAGCAAGACAAGGTGGGGATCCAGACCAGCACCCCGGACCGCGGAAGGTTCGGGCGAGTTGGCGAGTTCCCCAGGACAACTCGCCAGGTGGCGACTATGGCCAGATGCTCGCCTCTGCCTGCCGAGCTCCCCAGGGAAGTCGCCAACTCGCCAGGGTGGGGGTATAAGTAAGACCCCCCCCTCTTTGGTTTTCCCTATAAATAGGACCTCAGGGGTACGAAGGAGAGACAAGCAATTCTCGGCCTGAGCCCTCGCGAGTTCCAGCCACTGCCCTTGACTCGTTATTGCTCAGCTCGTCTCCTTCGTACCTAGCTCGGCCAATCTGGTTGAGAAGGGGTTGCTTCTCCTAAGCAACTGGGTACGTGGTGGGAACTTCCCGCCGTAGCGACCTGGGGTCCTGTTTGCGCAATTCGTTCCTGTTTCCTGACCAGAGATCATCTTCCCGACTGGTCGACCAGTAACTTCAGGTTGCCTTGTCCGATTTTTGAGGTTGAGAATCTCTCGGCTTCAACAAATGGTTCCTAAAAAGATGATGGACTTGAATAAAGATGAGATTGCTCTCATCTCCTTGGACAAGAAGGCTAAAAATATAATTGCAAGTGCAGTGGATGACTCAATGTTGCAAAACCTTTTCCACTGCAAGTCTGCCAAGGAGATGTGGAATTCTCTGGATGTTTTGATGGAAGGTACTGAAGAAGTGAGAGATGATCAAAGATCTCTACTCAATCAAGAGGTCGAGGTATTCAAACAAGAACCGAAGGATACTATTACTGATAGTTATGAAAAGCTTTTCAAGATTGTCAATGGTCTGAGAAACTATGGCCGAGCATTCACTAATGATGAACTGAACGATAAATTCTTAAGATCCCTGATGAAAGAACGGGACACTAAGGTCGTGGCCATTAGAGAATTTGGAAAGTTGCCCGACACTGATCCTCAAAATCTATTCGGGAAGCTCTTATCTTATGAACTGCAAATAATACAAGGAAGAAAGAGGAGCAAAATAGTAAGACTTCAAGCAAAGAGAAGTCTATAACACTAATGGCCAAAGGGTCAAAGAAGTATAAAGTTATGTCACCAGTAAAGACACAAGCTTTTGATGCTTAAGAAGATTATGAGTCAAGTACCTCAGGCCCTGAATTTTCTGATGGAGAGTTCTCATTGATCTCCAAGAAATTCAAAAGAATGCTTAGAAAAATGAGGCAAAGGAAAAAACCAATGTTCCTCCTCTGACTATAGAAGGTCACATCGTGATGGTGATCGTTATAAGAAAAGCCACAACAGAGATGACAAGTACAAATTTAAACCTAACAAACATTCTTCTTCTGACATTATTTGTTATTGTTGTAATAAGCCAGGACAAGTGATCGCGGAGTGTCATTATAAAAGAAGGAAGGATCCAAGAAAGAAAAGAAGAGATCCTTCAATGGTAAGAGGAAGAAAGAAAAGAGCTTTGTCGCGAAGAAGTCAAAGACTCTTAGCAACAGTGACTTAAGTGTGTCAAGCTCAGATGATGAAGAAGCTTACTTCAGGCTCATGGATCACTCAGATGAGGAAGTAGGCGACTCCCAATACAACGAGAAGGTAAACTCGCACACCATGCTATCAGAATTAGAAACATCATCTAATGGTCATGAAGACTATTCTTCTGGGGAAGATGATTCTGACTTGATGGCTCAATATCAAGTTCTTTTGAAAGCATTTGACAAATGTCATAAGGTGGTCAAAAAATAATCAAAAGAAATTGCTTCTCTCAAGGCAGCAGAATCAATTCTAAGGGAGGAAATTGTAGAATTGACTACTCTTAGAGATGAAGTTCACTCCTTGAAAGAGAAATTAAAATGTTCAACTGAGCAACTAAGTCAAAAGGAGAAGTTCTTATATGAACTAGAAGAAATGCTTTTGGTTGAGAGGTGTAAGACCCCCCCCCCCCAACCTTTGCTCAGGACGGGCCAGAGGGGATCTTACTTGCCCAAGATGTCCGCATAGTGCTCCCTAAGGAGTAACGACCTACATTACTAAGCACTAGTTGGCCACCTTGATCGGCTTGAATCATAGCATTCACATCACATCGCAGAGTATTGTAGAAGCATTAACTAGAAGCCACAACATATATATGTATATATATATAACAATATATATTTAAGGAGAATGCAAAGGTCGTAGCCATTATTTGTACATGAGGCCCATAGGCTATAAAAGTATGTCTACTCCAAACTCCTCGCACTCTCAATATTGCTTAATAGTACTCACGTCTCGAAACTCTGGAGATGATGGGGGTGCCTCTGCTTAGGTAGTCTTATCAGGTGGTGTATCGTCCTGCGGCAGCTGGTCACTATGATGATCCATATCCTATGGATGGTTATTAAAATAACCGTTAGTCACAGAGCTAAGTGGAAACAAATCTCCTCTCTGAATCCATATCCTGGGGATGGGCTCACGCACCCAACAAAAGTAAATAGTCGAAGCATGAGAGGGTTAGTACAACATTTTATCTATATGTTAGGAGCAATCATAAAAGAATGTGCAACACCGTATAATTGGAAATAGCAACAACAATATATACCAGTTATAACAAAAGCTCTACTAGCACGTCAACACATCAGATATTCATAATATATATTCATACCACATGTATTCAAAGCTGCACACACACTGCAGGCATTCATAGCCGCACACATATCCTATGTCGACATAGTATGGACCGCTTTTTTTCAAGCAGGGTAGCAAGCCCTGCGGGCCTCACCGATATGGTCGTCGGTGACAGTGGCCAGTCCTGCCACTTCTAAGGATGGTTGTACCGCACATCCCAGGCCCTAATGTACAACTTCGTGTACTCTTGGATGTGAGTGACATCTAGCAATTCAACATTTTGGCCGCCCAGCGAAGGAAACCAAACGGGGAAAAAATAAAATAGCAAGTCACCCGTGGTACTCATCTTCCTGTCGCCTTGAGTCGTCTAACTTCCCGCATCGGTACAAACGGTATGTGGAAGTGACTGACCCGCCACAATTCACCTCAAGTAATTTACAAGCAATCAAATTAATCAATTTTGTTTGCACGCACCGGGTTTGCGGTGACCTGCTCTACTATGCTTTAAATAATTCGGACAAGTGACATTCAGCTCAACTTTCGATAAGGAGCATGAGAGCACTTTATTTGGGGCTAATCCAGGAGAAGTACCTCAACTCCCGTTATCCCCAACTAAGGCTCAATGTATCAGATAACTGCTCGTTAGAGCAGAATCTATGCTTAAAATAGTAAATTGCAGAAACAAAAGTGTGGTAATAAATGTCGCTGATAATATAAGCTGGAGAATTGAAATGCTATAATGAAATAGTACTAGTACAAAACTGGAGTAGTACTGAACTGAAAGAACTGAAAGTAAGTATTGAAAGGAACTGGACCGGCCAACACAAGACTCTAGAATAGTACTTAAAAGAAATAAACTGAACTAAAAGTAAATAAGCAGGACAAGCACGAGACTAGAGTACTGAAAGGAAAGTACTGAACTGAAACAAATAAAGGAACTAAATCAGTACGAGACTTGAATAAATCATAAAGAAATGGTTAGTAGTCCAATCACTCTATTCAGGAGGCTTCAGCTCCATCTCCGTTCTCATGAGACAAGTTCAGTTTCATCTCCATTCTCAGGAGGCATGCTCAGTTCCATCTCCATTCTTAGGAGGCATGTTTGGTTTCATTTTAGTTTTTAAGAGGCTTCTTTGAGTTTTGCCCATTATTAAGATCTAATAACAATTCAGTTGTGTGTTTTTAATTACGACTTAATCGGATCAGAGGGGCATATTATGCGTTACATTTTTTATGAAAACTCATATGCCCGTATTCTTATCCTCCGAGACCACCCAAAAATGCTCGAGAGTTATATTGAAAATAAGGCACTTGGTGTTTTGCAAGACCTTGAGACATTTGGAGCTGGGAATCTTGCCTCGACGACTCTCATCGTTTAATTAATTGTACTTAATATCCTATTTAAATGGGTGGTCGCACGCTCTGATTTTCAATTCTGAAGAAATTGAGCGCGTCAATTTTTGAGCGCGATCTTAGGTTCCAAGGAACCAGGAAAACTTCGATTTCTATCCCGAGATTCCCAAATTTTTATAAAACCATTAGGAGGGCCTAAGATGAGGTTGGTAATTTTTCCAAAAAATTTTGAGAAGTTTTGGGTCTTTAATCTGGCCAAATAAATTTTATTTTGGTTTTTATAAATATTAAATTTACTCTAAAAATTCTCAAAATTTTTATGGAGAAAGCCCTCATCAAGAAGAACAACTTTCATGTTTAAAACTTTATCCCTACGAGTCTATATTTTTCTAAACAAATTCACCAAAATATAAGTTAAATTTTAGCAGCAAATAGCCAGATCAAGCCTGATCGTTCAGCTGAGATTGAGCCGGACGGGTTAACAGCTGATTTTCCCCCATAATGGATCAGCCACAGATCCACTATGGGGGGGGGGGGAACTGATGCTGAGGCAGGGGCGACAATTCAGAATATCTGGACCGTCTGATCTCATCGTGGAGATCGGACGGTAGCTGTTGCTTCCCGGTAGTACAGTGGGTGGCGGCCTCCACCACCTCCGGCTGACGACAATCAGTTGCCAATGCCACCCCCGGTCGACTCGCCAAGGGCTAGCGATCTCCTGGATGGTGGTCCGGTGGCCTGTCGGCATCGACCACCACTGAGACTCCTAATTCGAGAGCTATGGTGGCACGGTGCTATGTTTCCAGCGATGTTGTGCCACCCTGCCTCTCTGATGGCTGTCTAGCCATGAAACTACCCCTGATCTATGCACCGGGGGTTGGGCTCTTCTCTGGTGGTGGTCCGACGTCTTGGCGCCACCGGCCGCAGCCGCAAAAAAGCAAAAAAGAGCTTTAGCTCTATTCTCGGGTGCCACCGGAGCGGCAATTTCCGGCAGCATCTTGGCCCACCGCCACCGGGTAAGGCTATCCTCGGTGGTGTAGCACTTCCCTAGTGCCACCATTGGCATTGGGCAAAGCTTACCACCCGCGACGACCACCCTACCTGGGGTTTTGCTCGGGTGGCATAGACAGTGCTCCGGGCGATGGGAGGCCCATGCAGAACGTTGGGGAGGTAGGGAAGGAGAAGGGAGAAGTTTTCCACCTGTGTTAAGGAGACTTGGGAGGGGTCGGGCTGACTCGTCATTTAAGGTGAAGGTGGAGCTCGGGTGGTGGAAATTTTCTGGCGAGCTGGAGCTCCGGCAGAGGGGATCTAGGCTTGTTTGGGTTTGTGAGGAGGAGAGCAGGGGTGGCATGGCCTTATATAGACTGGGGGAGGGTGGACATCCCTCCTCTCCCCAGTGTGGGATTAACCCGAGAGGAGTTCCTCCTCTCCTCCCCTCCATAAGTCTTGGCCAGGTGGCACCATCAGAGGGGGGCAGTACACCTAGGTGGCAGCATCAAAGAGGGAAGGAGAATGGGTTGGGCTTGGAAGTGAGGAAGAGGGGAATGGAAAGGGGGAATTGGGCCTACCTTTGCCCATGGCCCATCTTCCATTTACGTAGTTGTTTTGATGGACCAAGAGTGAAGGGAGGCAAGGCCCTACTTAAGCCATGGAGGGAAGGTGGGCTCCTCCATGAAAAAGTTCCCCAAAAAATGAACTTTTAGGGGTTTTGACCAAATTCAACCCTAGGGTGGGTTCCCCATGCTGGTCAAATTCAAAATAGACCCATGTCATTGGGAGTCAGGTCAAAGTTGGGGTTGTAACATCCCGACTTTTATTGGGCCACCAGAGCCCTAGTGGGCCCAATAAAAGTGACCTGAGCCTCTACCCGTGACCCGGTATGAGGCAACCCGAGGTAGGGTATCGAGCTAGAGAACTCCGAATTGAGTTTTGTCAGTTCCTGTGGCCTCGTATAGTCAATACGAGCGCATCGGAACTCGTTTAGTTGGACCCCGAGGTCATATAGTGGATTTGACCATTCCTCGCAGAACGTCACGAAAATGAGATTTTTGGATATTGACATAGAGAACTCCGATTTGAGTTCTGTCAATTCCTATGGCTTCGTATAGTTGATACGAACGCATCGAAAATCGTTGCGTCGCGATTTGATCATGAGCGTTTTGACCGTTTTAGCACGCTGCGTTGCGCAAATTTCGGACTTTCGCCAAACGGACTCCGATTCAACTCCAGTCAGTGGCGTTGGACTTGTATGGTCAATACGAAGTAAACAGAAGTCATTCCGGTCAATTTCGACGACAATTGGTCAACTCGTGGTCAAATCAAGCATAATCGTACATCGAAAAGCGTGCGCACACCAATTGTTACACGACACCCGAACTTTCCGACCCCGACGACTTGGACCCACATTGAATTTGACCAGCAAGGGGGACCCACCCTAGGGTTGACTTGGTCAAACCCTCCTAAAAATCCACTTTTTGGATTTTTCTCCAAATGAGGAGCCCACCTCCTCTCCAAAGGAGGATGGCTCATGCCCCCTCACTCTCCTTGGGCCCCCAACCAACAACCAAGCTTAGGATGGGTGGAGGCCCACCCCACCCCTCTTCTCCTCAAATTCCCCTCTCTTTCCATAAGGCCCAAGCCCATAAAGGGCCTCATCCATTTTCCCCACATGGGGGAAAATGAGAGACCTCCAGTTATCCTTGGACAGCTGGAGGGACAGTTGGAGGGTGGGATTAATCCCTCCCTAAGGTGGGATTAGTCCCACACCACCCAAAGGGAGGAAGTCCCCCCGCCACCTCCCTATAAAAGCCACCCAACCCCCTCTCTTTCCCTCACAGCTCTCAGAGCACCCCCTCCCTCTTCTTCCCCCCTCTGCCGGAGCTCTGGTGGCCGGAAAAAAAGCCAAGCCGAGGAGCTCCTCCCCCTCCTCCACCACCTTGAGCCATGTCCGACCAAGTCGGCCCCTCCCGAGCCCGCCAAACCCAGGTGGAACCTTTTCTTCCTCCCCCACCCCATTTCTGACGTAACGCATGCGAGCTCTGGCGGCCGGAGCGCCGCCGCCGTCACCCCCCTCCCCTCACGTTTGAAAAAAATGGCTCCGGCGGCGGCAGGCCGCCGGACCACCGCTGGAGGGAGTGCCCACCACCGGCGGGTTGGCCGGTGGCTGGGAAGACCCGTAAGGGCGGCCAGTTCGGTTCCAGCGGGGGGGGGGGGGGGGAGAAGATGGTGAACAGTAACTTTATTTTATAAATTATATTATTATAATATTTATTATAATATTATAATATAATAATAAAGGATTTGATTTTTTAGAGGCTAAGATAGAGCCCTCATAAAAAAGTTTTGAACATGAAATTTTTTTCCCTCAATAAGGTCAGTCTCTACAAAAATTTTGAGAATTTTTGGAGTTGATTTGCTATTTTTAAAAGCCCAAATAAATTTGTTTGGCCAAATTAAAGGCCCAAAACACTTTGGAAAATTACAAAAAATTTACTAGGCACATTTTAGGCTCTCTTAAGGGTTGTATCAAAATTTGGGGTCATGGGGATAAGTTTTGATATTTTTCCTAAAATCTGGAAGCCTAGGGTCGCGTTCGGAAATTATTACGCTTATTTTCTTCGAAAATGAAATTGGAGCGCGCGACCGTCCTTTCTAATTTAATTAATAAATTAAAAGTTATCGTATCGACGAGAGTGGCTGAGGCAAGTGACCAAGCTCCGTGTGTACCGAGGCTTTGTGAAACCGTCGAGCGCCTCGACTCTCGGGTGATCTGGACACGCTCGGAAAGTGAGAGTACGAGCAGCGAGTTGCACATTATTCTTGATTAATATTAAGGGTGTAACTCCTGATAAGCCACTAATCCAATTAAGTCATGATTAATAAGGCGCAACCAAATCATAATCGGATCTTAATAATGGGTGTAATCCAACGAAACCTTATTAAGAACTGAAATAGAACTGAATGTGTCTCCTGAGAACGGAGATGAGACGGAAGCCTCCTGGATGAAGTGATTGGACTACTAACTACTTTCTTTATGATTATTCCAGTCTTGCACTGGTCCTGTTCCTGTATTCTTTTCAATTCAAGTACTTTCAATTCAGCTTTACTCTAGTCCCGTACTGGTCAATTACTTTCAATTCAGTTCTACTCCATTCTCGTACTAGTCAAGTACTTTTAATTAAGTTCTACTCCAGTCTCGTACTGGTCAAGTACTTTTAATTAAGTTCAACTCCAGTCTCGTACTGGTCAAGTACTTTTAATTCAGTTCTACTCCAGTCTCATACTGGTCAAGTACTTTTAATTCAGCTCTACTCCAGTCTCGTACTGGTCAAGTACTTTTAATTAAGTTCTACTCCAGTCTCGTACTGGTCAAGTACTTTTAATTCAGGTCAAATCCAGTCTCGTACTGGTCAAGTACTTTTAATTCAGTTCTACTCCAGTCTCGTACTGGTCAAGTACTTTTAATTCAGTTCAACTCCAGTCTCGTACTAGTCAAGTACACTTAATTCAGTTCTACTCCAGTCTCGTACTGGTCAAGTACTTTTAATTCAGTTTTACTCCAGTCTCGTACTGGTCAAGTACTTTTAATTGAGTGCTACTCCAGTTTCGTACCGGTCACATTTCTTTCCAGCACTTTAAATAAGCAGCATAAACACTGCATTTGTCCTCATTGCAATTTACTATTACAATCTCGGGTTCTGCTCTGACGAGCAGTCGTTATTATGGTTGAGCCTTAGTTGGGGATAACCAGAGTTGAGGTATTCCTCCAGGTCTAGCCCCAAATAATGCGCTCCCACGCTCCTTTACGAAAGTAAAGCTAAGCGCCGCCGCCCGAAGTTTAAGCCTAGTGGGGCAGGCCGACGTAGACCCGGTGTGTATTATGTTTTTCGTTGATTGATTGTTTGTAAATTTCTTGCGGTGGAATAATGGCGGGTCAGTCCCTTCCGCAGACCGTTCGTACCGGTGCGGGAAGGTTGACGACTCAATGCGACAGGGAGATAGGCACCACGGGTGACCGACCAATTTATTCCCCGTCGGGTTTTCCTCCGCTGGTCGGCCAAAATGATTCGCTGGATGTCGCTCACATCCAAGAGTACACCAGGTTGTACGTTAGGGCCTGGGGTTGTGCGGTACGATCACCCCCAGAAGTGGCAGGACTGGCCACTGTCACTGACGGCCACATCGGTGAGGCCCGCGGGGCTCGCTACCCTGCTGGAACAGAAGTGGTCCAAACTATGTCGACATAGGGTTTGTGTGTGCGGCTGTGAAGGCCTGCGGTATGTGCGCGGCTGTGAATGCCTGCGGTATGTGCGCGACTGTGAATGCCTGCGGTATGTGCGCGGCTGTGAATGCCTGCGATAGAATTCAGGATATGAAAACATGTTGTGCTGATGAGCTAGTAGAGCATTGTTATAACCATTTTATACTATTGCTGCTCTTTCCGGTTATACTGCACTCTTTTATATTTTCTCCTAGCTGTTCATATATGGAATATTGTGCTAACCCTCTCGTGCTTCAGCTATTTACTTCTATTTGGTGGGTGCGTGCTCGTCCCCAGGATGTGGATCCGGGGAGGAGATTTCTTTCCACTTTGCTCTGTGACTAACAGTTATTTGATTAACCATTCACAGGAGGTGGAGCACCGTAGTGACCCGCTGCCGCAGGAGATTACGCCAGCAGCTAGGTCTACTCGAGCAGATGCACCCCCGCCGTCCCCAGAGTTTAGAGACGTGAGTTCCGCCGAGCAGCGTAGAGAGAGAGTATATGAGGATTATATGTAGCACATGTATAGCCCACAGGCTTATATAAGTACTTAGGCTTCGGCCCTAGAATCGCTGTAATTTTGATATGTGATATATAAATCTGCAATGGTTTCCTATTAATGCTTCCGCTATATTCTGATGGGTTGTGAATGTTATGATTCGATCCAACCAAGACGGTCATCTAGTGCTTGGACAGGGTGGATCGTTTCTCCTATGAGCACTGGGTGGGCGTCTTGGGCCAGTAGTACCCCCTTCGGCCCGACCCGGGCAAAAGGTTGGGGGGGGGGGTGTAACATCCCGACTTTTATTGGGCCACCACAACCCTAGTGGGCCCAATAAAAGTGTCCCGGACCCTACCCATGACCCGGTGAGGGGTAACCCAAGGTAGGAAATAGAGCTAGAGGACTCCGAATTGAGTTCCGTCAGTTCCTGTGGCCTCGTATAGTCAATACGAGCACATCGGAACTCGTTCAATTGAACCTAGAGGTCATATAGTGGATTTGGCCGTTACTCGCAGAATGTCGCGAAAATGAGATTTTTGGATATTGACATAGAGAACTCCGATTTGAGTTCTGTCAATTCTCATGACTTCGTATAGTTGATACGAACGCATCGGAACTCGTTGCGTCGCAATTCGAAGCCTAACGATGATTATGGGCGTTTTGACCGTTTTAGCACGCTGCGACGCGCAAATATCGGATTTTCGCCAAATGAACTCCGATTCGACCCCGGTCAGTGGCGTTGGACTCGTATAGTCAATACAAAGTCAACGGAAGTCATCCCGATCAATTTCGACGATAATTGGTCAACCCGTGGTCAAATCAAGCCTCGTCGTGCACCGAAAAGCGTGCGCACACCAATTATGTCGCGACACCCGAACCTTGACCCGACCCCGATGACTTGGACCCATATTGACTTGACTAGCAAGGGGGACCCACCCTAGGGTTGACTTGGTCAAACCCTCCTAAAAATCCATTTTTGGATTTTTCTCCAAATGAGGGGCCCACCTCCTCTCCAAAGGTGGATGACTCATGCCCCCACACTCTCCTTGGGCCCCCAACCAGCAAGCCCCCATCCCACTACAAGTGGAGGCCCACCCACTTCTTCCCTCTCTCTCTCTCTCTTTCTCCCCCCTCTTTCTGAAGGCCCAAGCCCATGAAGGGCCTCATCCTTTTCCACATGGGAAAAAGGAGAGACCTCCAGCTGTCCTTGGACAGCTGGAGGACAGCTGGAGGGTGGGATTAATCCCTCCCTAAGGAGGGATTAGTCCCACACCACCCAAAAGGAGGGAGCTCCCCCTCCCCCTCCCTATATAAAGGCCCCCCTCCCCCTATACTCCCCACACAGTCTCAGAGCAGCCTTCCCCCTGCTCCCCTCCCTCTGCCGGAGCTCTGGTGGCCGGAAAAGGCAAAGCCAAGCTCCACCACCTTCCAAAGCCATTCATGGCGGAGCTCGCCGGAGGCCGCCAAACCCCCCAACTTCAGGTAGAAACTTTCTCTCTCCCTCCTCCCTAACTTCTGGACGTGTCGCATGCAAGCTCCGGCGGCCGGAGCGCCGCCGCCGTCACCCCCTCCCCTCCCGTTTAAAAAACAAAAAAAAAAGCTCCGGCGGCGGCCGGCGGCGGCAGGCCGCCGGACCACCGCCGGAGGGAGCCCCCACCACCGGGAATTCGGCCGGTGGTGGAGCCACGGCCGGCCGGTGGCCGGCCGGCGGCTGGAGAAGCCCGTAAGGGGCGGCGGGTTTAATACAGCGGGGAGAGAAGATAATGAATAGTGCTTTTAATTTTATAAATTATATTATTATAATATTATAATATTATAATAAGGGGGTTTGATTTTTTAGAGGCTAAGATAGAGCCCTCATGAAAAAGTTTTGAACATGAAAATTTTTCCCTTCAATGAGGTCAGTCTCCACAAAAATTTTGAGAATTTTTGGAGTTGTTTTGGTATTTTTAAAAGCCCAAATAAAATTTATTTGGCCAAATTAAAGGCCCAAAACACTTTGGAAAATTACCAAAAAATTACTAGGCTCATTTTAGGGTATTTGAAGGGTTGTATCAAAATTTGGGGTCATGAGATTGAGTGTTGATATTTTTCCCAAATTTTGGAAGCCTAGGATTGCGCCCGATAATTATTACGCTCGAAAAGGAAAATTGGAGCGCGCGACTATCCTCACTAAAAGAATAATAAAATTGTCATATCATCGAGAGTGGCCGAGGCAAGTGACCGAACCCCGTGTGCTCCGAGATTCCGTGAAACCGTTGAGCGTCTCGCCTCTCGGGTGATTTGGGTACGCTCGGAAGCGAGAGTACGAGTAGTGCTATGCGAATTATTCTCGATAACTAATGAGGGTGCAACTCCTGATAAGCCCCTGATCTGATTAATCCGTGATTAATAAAGCGCAACCAGATTCTAATCGAATCATAGTAATGGGTGCAACCCAATGAACCCTTATTAAAAACTGAAATAGAACTGAATGTGCCTCCTGAGAACGGGGATGGAACTGAAAATCTCTCCTGAGAACGGAGATGGAACTGAAGCCTCCTGGATGGAGTGATTGGACTACTAACCATTTTCTTTATGATTATTCCAGTCTTGCACTGGTCCTGTTCTTTTATTCTTTTCAGTTCAGTACTTTCAATTCAGTTATACTCCAGTCTCGTACTGGTCAAGTACTTTCAATTCAGTTATACTCCAGTCTCGTACTGGTCAAGTACTTTCAATTCAGTTATACTCCAGTATCGTACTGGTCAAGTGCTTTCAATTCAGTTATACTCCAGTCTCGTACTGGTCAAGTACTTTCAATTCAGTTATACTCCAGTCTCGTACTGGTCAAGTACTTTCAATCCAGTTATACTCCAGTCTCGTACTGGTCAAGTACCTTTAATTAACTCTACTCCAGTCTCGTACTGGTTAAGTACTTTTTTATTCAGTACTACTCCAGTTTCGTACTGGTCACGTTTCTTTCCAGCACTTTAAATAAGCAGCATAATCACCGCACTTGTCTTCATTGCAATTTACTATTATAACCCCGGGTCCTGCTCTGACGAGCAGCCGTTATTAAGGTTGAGCCTTAGTTGGGGATAACCGGAGTTGAGGTATTCCTCCAGGTCTAGCCCCAAATAATGCGCTCCCACGCTCCTTGGCGAAAGTAGAGCTAAGCGTCGCCGCCCGAAGTTTAAGCCTAGTAGGGCAGACCGACGTAGACCCAGTGTGTGTTATGTTTGCCGTTAATTGATTGTTTGTAAATTGCTTGCGGTGGAATAGTGGCGGGTCAGTCCCTTCCGCAGACCGTTCGTACCGGTGCGAGAAGGTTGACGACTCAAGGCGACAGGGAGATGGGTACCACGGGTGACCGACTGTTTTATTCCCCGTCGGGTTTTCCTCCGCTGGTCGGCCAAAATGATTCGTTGGATGTCGCTCACATCCAAGAGTACACAAGGTTGTACGTTAGGGCCTGGGGTTGTGCGGTACGATCACCCCCAGAAGTGGCAGGACTGGCCACTGTCACCGACGGCCACATCGGTGAGGCCCGCGGGGCTTGCTACCCTGCTGGAACAGAAGCGGTCCAAACTATGTCGACATAGGGTCTGTGTGCGCAGGCTGTGAATGCCTGCGGTGTGTGCGCGGCTGTGAATGCCTGCGATAGAAATCAGGGTATGAAAACTTGTTGTGCTGATGAGCTAGTAGAGCATGGTTATAACCATTTTATACTATTGCTGCTTTTTCCGGTTATACTGCACCCTTTTATATTTGCTCCTAGCTGTTCATATATGAAATGTTGTGCTAACCCTCTCTTGCTTCGACTATTTACTTCTGTTGGGTGGGTGCGTGCTCGTCCCCAGGATGTGGATCCGGGGAGGAGATTTGTTTCTACTTAGCTCTGTGACTAACGGTTATTTGATTAACCATTCACAGGAGGTGGAGCACCGTAGTGACCCACTGCCGCAGGAGATTACGCCAGCAGCTAGGTCGACTCGAGCAGATGTACCCCCACCGTCCCCAGAGTTTAGAGACGTGAGTTCCGCCGAGCAGCGTAGAGAGAGAGTATATGAGGATTATATGTAGCACATGTATAGCCTACGGGCTTATATGAGTACTTAGGCTTCGGCCCTAGAACCGCTGTGATTCTGATATGTCATATATATAAATCTGCAATGGTTTCCTGTTAATGCTTCCGCTATATTCTGATGGGTTGTGAATGTTATGATTCGAGCCAACCGAGGCGGCCATCTAGTGCTTGGACAGGGTGGATCGTTTCCCCTATAAGCACTGGGTGGGCGTCTTGGGCCAGTAGCACCCCTCCGGCCCGACCCGGGCAAAGGTTGGGGGGGGGGGTGCTACAAATGGATCAGAGCGATCACGATTCTTCCTTGTGGAGCAGTCTCAGGATCCCTTCGTCCCTCGCTTCATTTTAGGTTCGGGACGAACCTTGCAGCGGAAGCCTGGTGGACCCTAGTGTAGAGGCTTAGGGATTCTAGACTGTACGATAGTATGCCCATACACCGTTGTTTCCGCTTTGTCTGTCGTTTTTGCAAATTGCCACTACTTTTGCAAAATACTGACACTCTTTCCTGTTACTTCTCCAGATACCGGAGGACAGTAACGGGGGATCCTCGTCTAGGGGATATGTTCCAGCTACCCCACCACCAGACCCGGTCACCCCCGCGGCTATACCGTTTGCCGAGACGGATATGGGGCAGACGTTGACGGCTATACTAACGACGTTCCGGGATGCCCTAGCACAGCCACCGCGAGAGATGACCGCACCCACCGATCTGCTGATGACTTTTCGAGGACTCAGGCCTCCCCCGTTCAGGGGTACAGAGACGACCATTCAGGTTGAGGAGTGGGTGGAGCGAGTGGAGGAGCTGTTAGTAGGGATGATGTGCCCAGCTGTGGCAGCAGTTTCTTTGGTGGTGACCCTCTTGGAGGGATATGCGAGGGATTGGTGGAGAGCGGCTAGTCGCTCTACCTTTCGAGGTCGGCCGATGAGCACGATCCTTTGGGGAGAGTTCTCCGTAGCTCTACTAGAGTTCTTTATCACAGATACAGACCGAGCCACGCTACAAGAGAGGTTCCTGCTCATCCGACAGGGCAACCGCACTGTGGCAGAGTATGAGAGAGAGTTCATACACCTGGCACGCTTCGCCGGGAACCTGGCCGCCTCCGATAGGGATAGAGCTTCTCGGTTCTATAGAGGACTTCGAGACGACCTGAGGCAGGCCCTGATTATGCTCTCTCGGGCCACCTTCCACACCATAGCTACCCATGCAGCAGCCTTAGAGTTGGACCAGCAGACAGTGGCTCAGCGGCGCAGAGGTCAGGAAGAGCTCCCTCGAGACCAGAGACGATATGGAGGAGTCGCTCCACATAGACAGGATAGAGAGCGCAGGCAGCGACGCCGCAGGCAGCCTTATAGGCACCCACCAGCACCCCCAACACCCCCAGCTGCACAGCCAGACTTCAGACCAGCTCCAGCGCCGCAGCCCCCACTAGTGGCCCGACGAGATATTCCCTTCGCAGGGAACTGCTTCTTATGTCATCAGCCAGGACATATGAGGGCCTTTTGCCCTCAGGCGACGGGGAGACCCGGATTGGGGGCTGTTCAGGGTGGACAGCCGGCACGAGGGCATGGTCAGAGAGGTCGCAGAGGCAGAGCTGGCAGGAGAGGCCAGCAGGGCCGAGCAGCGCCCCAGGAGGCCTATGCACTAGACCTGCAGCACGGACCAGCCCCTGACGTAGTCATAGGTATATATCTTAGGCGATAGAGAGATATCAAATCTGACTACTGATGTTGTATATTACTTATGTGTACTTTTATCCTCTGTATTAGATAGTTGATATATATATATATATATTTTTCTCATGTCGTCAGGAATCTTGTTGGTAGAAGGACTTCCTGCCAAAACCCTTTTCGACACGGGAGCAACTCATTCTTTCATCTCCCACGAATTCATCACAACAAAAGGAAATGTTGTTCGTTCGACCGGACTGTCTATACGAATCCGTTTACCAGACGGGTCAGATATGACTTCTACCGAAAAGTGCTCGTTCCAGGCTATGCTGGGAGAAGTGGAGTTCGAAATCTACGCAACCATCCTAGCCATAACTGGATTCGACATAATTTTGGGAATGGACTGGTTGACCGAGCACCAAGCTCAGATAGACTGTTCCACGCGAGAAGTCCGACTACGGAACCCGAATGGCCAGACCATCACGTTGACATGTGTGCCCTCTGTCTCGCGTATTATCTTGACTTCTACGCAGATAGTGAAATCCGTACGACAGAAGGACGAAGTATACCTTATTTACTTCGAGATGGAAGACAAATCTCAGGTTCTCGCCAAGGTACCGGTAGTCCGCGACTTCCCGGATATTTTCCCTGAGTCCCTCCCGGGATTGCCACCCCAGCGAGAGGTCGACTTTCAGATCGAGCTTGTGTCCGGAGCACGGCCAGTATCACGAGCCCCCTACCGGATGGCCCCAAGGGAGCTGACTGAACTAAAGATCCAGCTACTGGAACTAATAGATGCTGGATTCGTCCGCCCTAGTTCCTCGCCCTGGGGAGCCCCGGTACTTTTCGTCAAAAAGAAAGATGGGACTTTGCGACTGTGCATCGACTACAGGGAGCTGAATAAGCTGACTGTACGCAATACCTACCCCCTCCCTAGGATCGACGAACTGTTCGATCAGTTGCAAGGTGCGTCCGTATTTTCCAAGATGGACCTGAGATCCGGCTATTACCAGCTCCGAGTCCGAGAGGAAGACATTCCCAAGACTGCCTTCAGCTCTCGTTATGGTCTTTATGAATTCCTAGTAATGCCCTTCGGGCTCACCAACGCGCCTTCCGCCTTCATGGCCCTGATGAATAGAGTCTTCGAACCTTTCTTGGATCACTTTGTCATCGTCTTCATAGACGACATCCTAATCTACTCGAAGACCAAGATGGACCATACTCGACACTTGCAGATGGTGCTAATAAAGCTCCGGGAGCACTCTCTCTTCGCCAAATTTAGTAAATGCGAATTTTGGCTAGAAGAAGTTGGATTCTTAGGCCACACGATAAACAAGGAAGGAGTGGCAGTAGACCAAGCCAAGGTCCAGGCAGTACAAAATTGGCCGCCACTCAGGACGGCTGCGGATATCCGGAGTTTCCTCGGTCTTGCCGGATACTACAGGAAGTTTGTCGAGGGTTTTTCCAAGATTGCCCTACCCCTAACTGCTCTCACCAAAAAGGACGTCATATTCCGATGGACACCAGAATGCGAAGCTGCGTTCGTAGAGCTGAAGAAACGTCTAACTTCTGCGCCGATCCTCACGATCCCCACAGGGACCGAGGGATTCCAGATCTACACTGATGCCTCCCTGAAGGGATTGGGAGCTGTTCTAATGCAGTATGGTAAGGTAGTGGCCTATGCATCTCGGCAACTAAAGCCGCACGAATTGAATTACGCAGCACACGATTTGGAGTTGGGCGCCGTCGTCTTCGCCCTCAAAATTTGGAGGCATTACTTGTACGGGGTAAGATGTGAGATCTTCTCCGACCACAAGAGCCTCAAGTATATCTTCACGCAGAAGGAGCTGAACCTTCGCCAACGCCGATGGCTGGAATTCCTGTGTGATTACGACTTCACCCTCCAGTACCACCCCGGGAAAGCTAACAGGGTCGCCGACGCCTTGAGTCGCCAACCCACGATAGCCGGGAGTTGGATGGAGCAGATACCTAAAGAACTTTTCCAGTCTTTGATAGACATGGAGATTACCCTGGTTTCCCGAAGAGATCCGGAAGAGTACTACTCGCAGCTATATTGGATGGAAATCCAATGCGACATCCGGGACCGGATACGAGAAGCCCAGAAGATCGATCCAGAAGTAATGCCGATCGTCCGATCTCTACAAGGAGGGGCACAAGAGGACTATAAACTGCATGACGGGATTCTGCAATTCAAGCATCGCATATTTGTTCCCGCTACCGGAGGGATTCGTGAAGAAATTTTGCAAGAGGCCCATCAGTCCAGGTACTCGATTCACCCTGGCGTAGTTAAGATGTACGTAGACTTGCGCAGGACCATTTACTGGCCTGGAATGAAAAGAGATGTCACCGACTTCGTAGCCCGGTGTCAGACCTGTCAGAAGGTTAAGGCCGAATGTCGCAGTCCAGGAGGCCTATTACAGCCCCTGCCGATACCAGAGTGGAAGTTCGAAGACATCTCCATGGACTTCGTCCACGGCCTACCTCGATCCCGCGCTGGGAATGACTCAATATGGGTGGTCGTAGATCGACTCACCAAGGTAGCGCGGTTCATTCCAAACCGACAGGGCGACGGAGTAGATATCCTGGCCAGGATGTTCCTAGAGCAAGTGGTACGATTCTACGGAGTACCAAAGTCCATCGTGTCAGATCGTGACGGGCGTTTCACATCTAAGGAGTGGAGGCGGGTGCAGGCGTATTTGGGAACCAAGTTGGCCTTCAGCACCGCCTTCCACCCGCAGACAGACGGACAGACGGAGAGGACGAACCGGACAATGGAGGATCTACTTCGATTGTGCATAGTAGAGCACAATGAGCCATGGGAGCAGCTGTTGCCGTTGGTCGAATTTTCTTACAATAACAGCTACCAGGCTAGTATTAAGATGGCTCCATACGAGGCATTGTATGGGAGACGTTGTCGAACCCCGTTGACTTGGGCTCAGGAAGAGGACCCGGAAGCCTTGGGAGTGGCTTACATCGATGACACTACGACAGCGATACGGCTGATCCAGGAGCGGATGCGGGAAGCGCAGAGCCGGCAGGCTAAGTACTATGATGCGCGGCACCGACCGGTGGAGTTTAGCGTGGGGGAAATGGTGTTCTTGAAAATAAAGCCCATGCATGGTGTCTCCCGGTTGAGGAAGCAGAAAAAGTTAGACCCCCGCTTCTTGGGCCCCTATCCGGTGATAGAGCGTGTTGGCCCCGTCGCCTATCGTTTGGCCTTGCCCCCAGAGTTGGGGAACCTTCATGATGTGTTTCATGTCTCTTCCTTGAGACGAGTCCTCCGACAACCAGAGCAGTACCTTCCTACCCCACCAGAGCAGCTACAGTCAGATAGATCCGTCCGGCTCGAACCCATCAGAGTAGTGGATTATAAGGTCAAGACACTACGTAATAAAACCATTCCGATGGTTAAGGTGTTATGGTCAAACTGCGGACGAGAAGAGTTCACGTGGGAACCTGAAGCACTCCTCCGAGAAAAGCATCCAGAGCTCTTTCCCCAGGTATGTTACTTTTCCCCCTACTTCAAGCAAATTTTCGGGGACGAAAATCCTTTTATTTTTATTGGATTGTAACATCCCGACTTTTATTGGGCCACCAGAACCCTAGTGGGCCCAATAAAAGTGGCCCGGACCCTACCCATGACCCGGTGAGGGGTAACCCAAGGTAGGAAATAGAGCTAGAGGACTCCGAATTGAGTTCCGTCAGTTCCTGTGGCCTCGTATAGTCAATACGAGCACATCGGAACTCGTTCAATTGAACCTAGAGGTCATATAGTGGATTTGGCCGTTACTCGCAGAATGTCGCGAAAATGAGATTTTTGGATATTGGCATAGAGAACTCCGATTTGAGTTCTGTCAATTCTCATGACTTCGTATAGTTGATACGAACGCATCGGAACTCGTTGCGTCGCAATTCGAAGCCTAACGATGATTATGGGCGTTTTGACCGTTTTAGCACGCTGCGACGCGCAAATATCGGATTTTCGCCAAATGAACTCCGATTCGACCCCGGTCAGTGGCGTTGGACTCGTATAGTCAATACAAAGTCAACGGAAGTCATCCCGATCAATTTCGACGATAATTGGTCAACCCGTGGTCAAATCAAGCCTCGTCGTGCACCGAAAAGCGTGCGCACACCAATTATGTCGCGACACCCGAACCTTGACCCGACCCCGATGACTTGGACCCATATTGACTTGACTAGCAAGGGGGACCCACCCTAGGGTTGACTTGGTCAAACCCTCCTAAAAATCCATTTTTGGATTTTTCTCCAAATGAGGGGCCCACCTCCTCTCCAAAGGTGGATGACTCATGCCCCCACACTCTCCTTGGGCCCCCAACCAGCAAGCCCCCATCCCACTACAAGTGGAGGCCCACCCACTTCTTCCCTCTCTCTCTCTCTCTTTCTCCCCCTCTTTCTTAAGGCCCAAGCCCATGAAGGGCCTCATCCTTTTCCACATGGGAAAAAGGAGAGACCTCCAGCTGTCCTTGGACAGCTGGAGGACAGCTGGAGGGTGGGATTAATCCCTCCCTAAGGAGGGATTAGTCCCACACCACCCAAAAGGAGGGAGCTCCCCCTCCCCCTCCCTATATAAAGGCCCCCCTCCCCCTATACTCCCCACACAGTCTCAGAGCAGCCTTCCCCCTGCTCCCCTCCCTCTGCCGGAGCTCTGGTGGCCGGAAAAGGCAAAGCCAAGCTCCACCACCTTCCAAAGCCATTCATGGCGGAACTCGCCGGAGGCCGCCAAACCCCCAACTTCAGGTAGAAACTTTCTCTCTCCCTCCTCCCTAACTTCTGGACGTGTCGCATGCAAGCTCCGGCAGCCGGAGCGCCGCCGCCGTCACCCCCTCCCCTCCCGTTTAAAAACAAAAAAAAAAGCTCCGGCGGCGGCCGGCGGCGGCAGGCCGCCGGACCACCGCCGGAGGGAGCCCCCACCACCGGGAATTCGGCCGGTGGTGGAGCCACGGCCGGCCGGTGGCCGGCCGGCGGCTGGAGAAGCCCGTAAGGGGCGGCGGGTTTAATACAGCGGGGGAGAGAAGATAATGAATAGTGCTTTTAATTTTATAAATTATATTATTATAATATTATAATAAGGGGGTTTGATTTTTTAGAGGCTAAGATAGAGCACTCATGAAAAAGTTTTGAACATGAAAATTGTTCCCTTCAATGAGGTCAGTCTCCACAAAAATTTTGAGAATTTTTGGAGTTGTTTTGGTATTTTTAAAAGCCCAAATAAAATTTATTTGGCCAAATTAAAGGCCCAAAACACTTTGGAAAATTACCAAAAAATTACTAGGCTCATTTTAGGGTATTTGAAGGGTTGTATCAAAATTTGGGGTCATGAGATTGAGTGTTGATATTTTTCCCAAATTTTGGAAGCCTAGGATCGCGCCCGATAATTATTACGCTCGAAAAGGAAAATTGGAGCGCGCGACTATCCTCACTAAAAGAATAATAAAATTGTCATATCATCGAGAGTGGCCGAGGCAAGTGACCGAACCCCGTGTGCTCCGAGATTCCGTGAAACCGTTGAGCGTCTCGCCTCTCGGGTGATTTGGGTACGCTCGGAAGCGAGAGTACGAGTAGTGCTATGCGAATTATTCTCGATAACTAATGAGGGTGCAACTCCTGATAAGCCCCTGATCTGATTAATCCGTGATTAATAAAGCGCAACCAGATTCTAATCGAATCATAGTAATGGGTGCAACCCAATGAACCCTTATTAAAAACTGAAATAGAACTGAATGTGCCTCCTGAGAACGGGGATGGAACTGAAAATCTCTCCTGAGAACGGAGATGGAACTGAAGCCTCCTGGATGGAGTGATTGGACTACTAACCATTTTCTTTATGATTATTCCAGTCTTGCACTGGTCCTGTTCTTTTATTCTTTTCAGTTCAGTACTTTCAATTCAGTTATACTCCAGTCTCGTACTGGTCAAGTACTTTCAATTCAGTTATACTCCAGTCTCGTACTGGTCAAGTACTTTCAATTCAGTTATACTCCAGTCTCGTACTGGTCAAGTACTTTCAATTCAGTTATACTCCAGTCTCGTACTGGTCAAGTACTTTCAATTCAGTTATACTCCAGTCTCGTACTGGTCAAGTACTTTCAATCCAGTTATACTCCAGTCTCGTACTGGTCAAGTACCTTTAATTAACTCTACTCCAGTCTCGTACTGGTCAAGTACTTTTTTATTCAGTACTACTCCAGTTTCGTACTGGTCACGTTTCTTTCCAGCACTTTAAATAAGCAGCATAATCACCGCACTTGTCTTCATTGCAATTTACTATTATAACCCTGGGTCCTGCTCTGACGAGCAGCCGTTATTAAGGTTGAGCCTTAGTTGGGGATAACCGGAGTTGAGGTATTCCTCCAGGTCTAGCCCCAAATAATGCGCTCCCACGCTCCTTGGCGAAAGTAGAGCTAAGCGTCGCCGCCCGAAGTTTAAGCCTAGTAGGGCAGGCCGACGTAGACCCAGTGTGTGTTATGTTTGCCGTTAATTGATTGTTTGTAAATTGCTTGCGGTGGAATAGTGGCGGGTCAGTCCCTTCCGCAGACCGTTCGTACCGGTGCGAGAAGGTTGACGACTCAAGGCGACAGGGAGATGGGTACCACGGGTGACCGGCTGTTTTATTCCCCGTCGGGTTTTCCTCCGCTGGTCGGCCAAAATGATTCGTTGGATGTCGCTCACATCCAAGAGTACACAAGGTTGTACGTTAGGGCCTGGGGTTGTGCGGTACGATCACCCCCAGAAGTGGCAGGACTGGCCACTGTCACCGACGGCCACATCGGTGAGGCCCGCGGGGCTTGCTACCCTGTTGGAACAGAAGCGGTCCAAACTATGTCGACATAGGGTCTGTGTGCGCAGGCTGTGAATGCCTGCGGTGTGTGCGCGGCTGTGAATGCCTGCGATAGAAATCAGGGTATGAAAACTTGTTGTGCTGATGAGCTAGTAGAGCATGGTTATAATCATTTTATACTATTGCTGCTTTTTCCGGTTATACTGCACTCTTTTATATTTGCTCCTAGCTGTTCATATATGAAATGTTGTGCTAACCCTCTCTTGCTTCGGCTATTTACTTCTGTTGGGTGGGTGCGTGCTCGTCCCCAGGATGTGGATCCGGGGAGGAGATTTGTTTCTACTTAGCTCTGTGACTAACGGTTATTTGATTAACCATTCACAGGAGGTGGAGCACCGTAGTGACCCACTGCCGCAGGAGATTACGCCAGCAGCTAGGCCGACTCGAGCAGATGTACCCCCGCCGTCCCCAGAGTTTAGAGACGTGAGTTCCGCCGAGCAGCGTAGAGAGAGAGTATATGAGGATTATATGTAGCACATGTATAGCCTACGGGCTTATATGAGTACTTAGGCTTCGGCCCTAGAACCGCTGTGATTCTGATATGTCATATATATAAATCTGCAATGGTTTCCTGTTAATGCTTCCGCTATATTCTGATGGGTTGTGAATGTTATGATTCGAGCCAACCGAGGCGGCCATCTAGTGCTTGGACAGGGTGGATCGTTTCCCCTATAAGCACTGGGTGGGCGTCTTGGGCCAGTAGCACCCCTCCGGCCCGACCCGGGCAAAGGTTGGGGGGGGGGTGCTACAGGGGGTGCTACAAATGGATCAGAGCGATCACGATTCTTCCTTGTGGAGCAGTCTCAGAATCCCTTCGTCCCTCGCTTCATTTTCGGTTCGGGACGAACCTTGCAGTAGAAGCGTGGTGGACCCTAGTATAGAGACTTAGGGATTCTAGACTGTACGATAGTATGCTCATACACCATTGTTTTCTGCTTTGTTTTTCGTTTTTGCAAATTGCCACTACTTTTGCAAAATACTGACACTCTTTCCTATTACTTCTCTAGATATCGGAGTACAGTAACGGGGGATCCTCGTCAAGAGGATATGTTCCAGCTACCCCACCACCTGACCCAGTCGCTCCCGCGGCCGTACCGTTTGCCGAGACAGATATGGGGCAGACACTGACGGCTATACTAGCAACTTTCCGTGATGCCCTTGCACAGCCACCGCGAGAGATGACTGCACCCACCGATTTGCTGACGACTTTCCGAGGACTGAGGCCTCCCCCTTTCAGGGGTACAGAGACGGCCATTCAGGTAAAGGAGTGGGTGGAGCGAGGTGAGGAGCTGTTAGTAGGGATGATGTGCCCAGCTGTGGCAGTAGTCTCTTTGGTGGTGACCCTCTTGGAGGGATATGTGAGGGATTGGTGGAGAGCGGCTAGTGGCTCTACCTTTCGAGGTCGGCTGATGAGCACGATCCCTTGGGGAGAGTTCTCCATAGCTCTACTAGAGTTCTTTATCACAGATACAGACCGAGCCGCGCTGCAAGAGAGGTTCCTGCTCATCCGACAGGGCAACCACACTGTGGCAGAGTATGAGAGAGTTCATACTCCTGGCACGCTTCGCTGGGAACCTTGCTTCCTCCGACAGGGATAGAGCTTCTCAGTTCTACCGAGGACTACGAGATGACCTGAGGCAGGCCCTGATTATGCTCTCTCAGGAAACCTTCCACACCATAGCCACCCATGCGGCAGCCTTAGAGTTAGACCAGCAGACAGTGGCTCAGCGGCGCAGAGGTCAGGAAGAGCTCCCTCGAGACCAGAGGCAATACAGAGGAGTCGCTCCCCACAGACAAGATAGAGATCGCAGACAGCAACACCGCAGGCAGCCTTATAGGCGCCCACAGGCACCCCCAGCACACCCAGCTGCACAGCCAGACGTCAGACCAGCTCCAGCACCGCAGCCCCCACTAGTGGCCCGACGAGATGTTCCCTTCGCAGGGAACTGCTTCTTATGTCATCAGCCAGGACATATGAGGGCCTTTGCCCTCAGGCGATGGGGAGACCCGGATTGGGAGCTTTTCAGGGTGGACAACCGGCACAAGGGCAGGGTCAGAGAGACCGCAGAGGCAGAGTTTGTAGGAGAGGCCAGCAGGGCCGAGCAGCGCCCCAGGAGGCCTACGCACTCGACCTGCAGCACGGACCGGCCCCTGACGTAGTCATAGGTATATATCTTAGGCGATAGAGAGATATCAGATCTGACTACTGATGTTGTATATTACTTATGTATACTTATATTCTCTGTATTAGATAGTTGATATATATATATATATATATTCCCATGTCGTCGGGAATCTTGTTGGTAGAAGGACTTCCTGCCAAAACCATTTTTGACACGGGAGCAACTCATTCTTTCGTCTCCCACTAATTAATCGCAACAAAAGGAAATGTTGTTCGTTCAACCGGACTGTCTATACGAATCCGTTTATCGGACTGGTCGGATATGACTTCTACCGAAAAGTGCTCATTCCAAGCTATGCTAGGTGAAGTAGAATTTGAAATCTACGCAACCATCCTAGCAATAACTGGATTCGACATAATTCTGGGAATGGACTGGTTTGCCAAGCACCAAGCCCAGATAAACTGTTCCACGCGAGAAGTCCGGCTACAGAACCCGAATGGCCAGACCGTCACGTTGATAGGTGTGCCCTCTGTCTCGCGTATTATCTTGAATTCTACGCAGATGGTGAAATCCGTCCGACAGAAGGACGAAGTATATCTTATCTACTTCAAGATGGAAGACAAATCCCAGGTGCTCTCCAAGGTCCCAGTAGTCCGCGACTTTCCGAATATTTTCCCTGAGTCCCTCCTGGGATTGCCACCCAAGCGAGAGGTCGACTTTCAGATCGAGCTCGTGTCTGGAGCACGACCAGTATCATGAGCCCCCTACCGCAAGGGAGTTGACTGAACTAAAGATCCAGCTACAGGAACTAATAGATGCTGGATTTGTCCACCCTAGTTCCTCGCCCTGGGGAGCCCCGGTACTTTTCGTCAAGAAGAAAGACGGGACTTTGCGACTGTGTATCGACTACATGGAGCTGAATAAGCTGACTGTACGCAATACCTATCCCCTCCCTAGAATCGACGAACTTTTCGATCAGTTGCAAGGTGCATTCGTGTTTTCCAAGATGGACCTGAGATCCGGCTATTACCAGCTTCGAATCCGAGAGGAAGATATCCCCAAGACTGCATTTAGTTCCTGATACGGTCTATATGAATTCCTAGTGATGCCCTTTGGGCTCACCAACGCGCCTTCCGCCTTCAGTACCCTGATGAATAGAGTCTTCGAACCTTTCTTGGATCACTTTGTCATCATCTTCATAGACGACATCCTAATCTACTCGAAGACCAAGATGGACCATACTCGGCACCTGCAGATGGTGCTACTAAAACTCCAGGAGCATTCTCTCTTCGCCAAATTTAGTAAATGCGAATTTTGGCTAGAAGAAGTTGGATTCTTGGGCCACACGATAAATAAGGAGGGAGTAGCAGTGGACCAAGCCAAGATCAAGGCAGTACAAAATTGGCCACCACTCAGGATAGCTGCGGATATCCGGAGTTTCCTCGGTCTTGCCGGATACTACAAGAAGATTGTCGAGGGTTTTTCCAAGATTGCCCTACCCCTAACTGCTCTCACCAAGAAGGACGTCACATTCCGATGGATGGCGGAGTGTGAGGCCATGTTTGTCGAGCTGAAAAAGCGGCTGACTTCTGCGCCAATCCTTACGATCCCCACAGGGACCGAGGGATTCCAAATCTACACCGATGCTTCCCTGAAGGGATTGGGAGCAGTACTAATGCAGCACGACAAGGTAGTGGCCAACGCTTCGCGACAATTAAAGCAGCACGAGTTAAACTATGCGGCGCACGATTTAGAGTTGGGCGCCGTCGTCTTCGCCCTTAAAATCTGGAGGCATTATCTGTACGGAGTAAGATGTGAGATCTTCTCCGATCACAAGAGCCTCAAGTATATCTTCACGCAGAAAGAGATGAACCTCCGACAGCGCCGATGGCTGGAATTCTTATATGATTATGACTTCGCTCTCCAATATCACCCCGGGAAGGCTAACAGAGTTGCTGACGCCTTGAGCCGCCAGCCTGCAATAACCGGGAGTTGGATGGAGCAGATCCCTAAAGAGCTCTCCAATCTTTGATATACATGGAGATTACCCTGGTTGCCCGAAGAGATCCGAAAGAGTACTACTCGCAGCTGTATTGGATGGAAATCAAATGCGACATCCGGGACCGGATACGAGAAGCCCAGAAGATCGACCCAGAGGTGATGTCGATCATCCGATCTCTGCAAGAAGAGGCACAGGAGGATTATAAACTGCATGAAGGGATTTTGCAATTCAAGCATCGTATATTTGTTCCCGCTACCAGAGGGATTCGTGAGGAAATTTTGCAAGAGGCCCATCAGTCAAGGTACTCAATTCACCCTGGCATAGTTAAGATGTAAGTAGACTTGCGCAGGACCATCTACTGGCCTGGAATGAAAAGAGATGTCACCAACTTTGTGGCCCGGTGTCAGACCTGTCAGAAGGTTAAGGCTGAATGCCGCAGTCCAGGAGGCCTATTACAGCCCCTGCTAATACCAGAGTGGAAGTTCGAAGACATCTCCATGGACTTCGTCCACGGCCTACCTCGATACCGCTCTGGGAATGACTCAATTTGGGTGGTCGTAGATCGACTCACCAAGGTAGCGCGGTTTATTCCAAACCGACAGGGTGACGGAGTAGATATCCTGGCTAGGATGTTCCTAGAGCAAGTGGTACGATTCCACGGAGTACCAAAATCCATCGTGTCAGATCGTGACGAGCGTTTCACATCTAAGGAGTGGAGGTGGGTGCAGGCGTATTTGGGAACCAAGTTGGCCTTCAGCACCGCCTTCCACCCGCAGACAGACGAATAGATGGAGAGGACGAACCAGACGATGGAGGACCTTCTTCGACTGTGCATAGTGGAGCACAATGAGCCATGGGAGCAACTATTGCCGTTGGTCGAATTTTCATACAATAACAGCTACCAGGCTAGCATTAAGATGGCTCTATATGAGGCATTGTATGGAAGGCGTTGCCGAACCCCGTTGACTTGGGCTCAGGAAGAGGACCCGGAAGCCTTGGGAGTAGCTTACATCGATGACACTATGGAAGCGATACAGCTAATTCAGGAGCGAATACGGGAAGCGCAGAGCCGGCAGGCTAAGTACTATAATGCGAGACACCGACCGGTGGAGTTTAGCGTGGGGGAAATGGTATTCTTGAAAATAAAGCCCATGCATGGTGTCTCCGGGTTGAGGAAGCAGAAAAAGTTTGATCCCCGCTTCTTGGGCCCCTATCCGGTGATAGAGCGTGTTGGCCCCGTCGCCTATCGTTTGGCCTTGCCCCCAGAGTTGGGGAATCTTCACGATGTGTTTCATGTCTCTTCCTTGAGACGAGTCCTCTGGCAACCAGAGCAATACCTTCCTACTCCACCGGTGCAACTACAGTCAGATAGATCCGTCCATCTCGAACACGTCAGAGTAGTGGATTATAAGGTCAAGACACTACGTAATAAAACCGTTCCAATGGTTAAGGTACTATGGTCAAACTGCGGATGAGAAGAGTTCACGTGGGAACCTGAAGCACTCCTCTGAGAAAAGCACCCAGAGCTTTTTCCCCAGGTATGTTACTTTTCCCCCTACTTCAAGCAAATTTTTGGGGACGAAAATCCTTTTATTTTTATTGGATTGTAACATCCCGACTTTTATTGGACCACTAGAGCCCTAGTGGGCCCAATAAAAGTGACCCGAGCCTCTACCCGTGACCCGGTATGAGGCAACCCTAGGCAGGGTATCGAGCTAGAGAACTTCGAATTGAGTTCTGTCAGTTCCTGTGGCCTCGTATAGTCAATACGAGCGCATCGGAACTCGTTTAGTTGGACCCCGAGGTCATATAGTGGATTTGGCCATTCCTCGCAAAACGTCGCGAAAATGAGATTTTTGGATATTGACATAGAGAACTCCGATTTGAGTTCTGTCAATTCCTATGACTTCGTATAGTTGATACGAACGCATCGGAAATCGTTGCATCGCGATTTGAAGCCTAACGATGATCATGAGCGTTTTGACCGTTTTAGCACGCCGCGTCGCGCAAATTTCGGACTTTTGCCAAACGGACTCAGATTCAACTCCAGTCAGTGGCGTTGGACTTGTATGGTCAATACGAAGTCAACAGAAGTCATTCCGGTCAATTTCGACGACAATTGGTCAACTCGTGGTCAAATCAAGCATAATCGTACATCGAAAAGTGTGCGCACATCAATTGTGACACGACACCCGAACTTTCCGACCCCGACGACTTGGACCCACATTGAATTTGACCAGCAAGGGGGACCCACCATAGGGTTGACTTGGTCAAACCCTCCTAAAAATCCACTTTTTGGATTTTTCTCCAAATGAGGAGCCCACCTTTTCTCCGAAGGAGGATGGCTCATGCCCCCCTCACTCTCCCTGGGCCCCCTAACCAGCAACCAAGCTTAGGATGGGTGGAGGCCAACCCCACCCCTCTTCTCCTCAAATTCCCCTCTCTTTCCATAAGGCCCAAGCCCATAAAGGGCCTCATCCATTTTCCCCACATGGGGGAAAATGAGAGACCTCCAGCTGTCCTTGGACAGCTGGAGGGACAGCTGGAGGGTGGGATTAATCCCTCCCTAAGGAGGGATTAGTCCCACACCACCCAAAGGGAGGAAGTCCCCCCTCCACCTCCCTATAAAAGCCACCCAACCCCCTCTCTTTCCCTCACAGCTCTCAGAGCATCCCCTCCCTCTTCTTCCCCACTCTGCCGGAGCTCTGGTGGCCGGAAAAAGCCAAGCCGAGGAGCTCCTCCCCCTCCTCCACCACCTTGAGCCATGTCCGACCAAGCCGACCCCTCCCGAGCCCGCCAAACCCAGGTGGAACCTTCTCTTCCTCCCCCTCCCCATTTCTAACGTAACGCATGCGAGCTCCGGAGACCGGAGCGCCGCCGCCGTCACCCCCCTCCCCTCCCGTTTTAAAAAAAATGGCTCCGGCGGCGGCAGGCCGCCGGACCACCGCCGGAGGGAGCGCCCACCACCGGCGGGTTGGCCGGTGGCGGAGCCACGGCCGGCCGGCGGCTGGGAAGACCCGTAAGGGCGGCCAGTTCGGTTCCAGCGGGGAGGGGGGAGAAGATTGTGAACAGTAACTTTATTTTATAAATTATATTATTATAATATTTATTATAATATTATAATATATTAATAAGGGATTTGATTTTTCAGAGGCTAAGATAGATCCCTCATAAAAAAGTTTTGAACATGAAAATTGTTTCCCTCAATGAGGTCAGTCTGCACAAAAAGTTTGAGAATTTTTGGAATTGATTTGGTATTTTTAAAAGCCCAAATAAAATTTGTTTGGCCAAATTAAAGGCCCAAAACACTTTGGAAAATTACAAAAAATTTACTAGGCTCATTTTAGGCTCTTTTAAGGGTTGTATCAAAATTTGGGGTCATGGGGATAAGTTTTGATATTTTTGCTAAAATCTGGAAGCCTAGGGTCGCGTTCGGAAATTATTACTCTCATTTTCTTCGAAAATGAAATTGGAGCGCACGACCGTCCTTTCTAATTTAATTAATAAATTCAAAGTTATCGTATCGACGAGAGTGGCTGAGGCAAGTGACCAAGCTCCGTGTGTACCGCGGCTTTGTGAAACCGTCGAGCGCCTCGACTCTCGGGTGATCTGGACACGCTCGGAAAGTGAGAGTACGAGCAGCGAGTTGCACATTATTCTCAATTAATATTAAGGGTGTAACTCCTGATAAGCCACTAATCCGATTAAATCATGATTAATAAGGCGCAACCAAATCATAATCGGATCTTAATAATGGGTATAATCCAACGAAACCTTATTAAGAACTGAAATAGAACTGAATGTGCCTCCTGAGAACGGAGATGAGACTGAAGCCTCCTGGATGGAGTGATTGAACTACTAACCATTTTCTTTATGATTATTCCAGTCTTGCACTGGTCCTGTTCCTGTATTCTTTTCAATTCAAGTACTTTCAATTCAGCTTTACTCCAGTCCCGTACTGGTCAAGTACTTTCAATTCAGTTCTACTCTAGTCTCGTACTGGTCAAGTACTTTTAATTCAGTTCTACTCCAGTCTCATACTGGTCAAGTACTTTTAATTAAGTTCAACTCCAGTCTCGTACTGGTCAAGTACTTTTAATTCAGTTCTACTCCAGTCTCGTACTGGTCAAGTACTTTTAATTCAGTTCTACTCTAGTCTCGTACTGGTCAAGTACTTTTAATTCAGTTCTACTCCAATCTCGTACTGGTCGTACTTTTAATTCAGTTCAACTCTAGTCTCTTACTGGTCAAGTACTTTTAATTCAGTTCTACTCCAGTCTCGTACTGGTCAAGTACTTTTAATTCAGTTCAACTCCAGTCTTGTGCTGGTCAAGTACTTTTAATTCAGTTCTACTCCAGTCTCGTACTGGTCAAGTACTTTTAATTCAGTTCTACTCCAGTCTCGTACTGGTCAATTACTTTTAATTCAGTGCTACTCCAATTTTGTACCGGTCACGTTTCTTTCCAGCACTTTAAATAAGCAGCATAAACACCGTATTTGTCCTCATTGCAATTTACTATTACAATCTCGGGTTCTGCTCTGACGAGCAGTCGTTATTATGGTTGAGCCTTAGTTGGGGATAATCAGAGTTGAGGTATTCCTCCAGGTCTAGCCCCAAATAATGCGCTCCCACGCTCCTTGACGAAAGTAGAGCTAAGCGTCGCCGCCCGAAGTTTAAGCTTAGTGGGGCAGGCCGACGTAGACCCAATGTGTATTATGTTTGCCGTTGATTGATTGTTTGTAAATTGCTTGTGGTGGAATAGTGGCGGGTCAGTCCCTTCCGCAGACCGTTCGTACCGGTGCGGGAAGGTTGACGACTCAAGGCGACAGGGAGATGGGCACCACGGGTGACCGACCATTTTATTCCCCGTCGGGTTTTCCTCCGCTGGTCGGCCAAAATGATTCGCTGGATGTCACTCACTTCCAAGAGTACACCAGGTTGTACGTTAGGGCCTAGGGTTGTGCAGTACGATCACCCCCAGAAGTGGCAGGCTTGACCAATGTCACTGACGGCCACATCGGTGAGCCCCGCGGGGCTCGCTACCCTGCTGGAACAGAAGTGGTCCAAACTATGTCGACATAGGGTTTGTGTGCGCGGCTGTGAAGGCCTGCGGTATGTGCGTGGCTGTGAATGCCTGCGGTATGTGCGCGGCTGTGAATGCCTGCGATAGAATTCAGGATATGAAAACATGTTGTGCTGATGAGCTAGTAGAGCATTGTTATAACCGTTTTATACTATTGCTGCTCTTTCCGGTTATACTGCACTCTTTTATATTTGCTCCTAGCTATTCATATATGGAATATTGTGCTAACCCTCTCGTGCTTCGGCTATTTACTTCTGTTGGGGGGTGCGTGCTCGTCCCCGGGATGTGGATCCGGGGAGGAGATTTGTTTCCACTTTGCTCTGTGACTAACGGTTATTTGATTAACCATTCACATGAGGTGGAGCACCGTAGTGACCCGCTGCCGCAGGAGATTACGCCAGCAGCTAGGTCTACTCGAGCAGATGCACCCCCGCCGTCCCCAGAGTTTAGAGACGTGAGTTCCGCCGAGCAGCGTAGAGAGAGTATATGAGGATTATATGCAGCACATGTATAGCCCACGAGCTTATATAAGTACTTAGGCTTTGGCTCTAGAACCGCTGTAATTTTGATATGTGATATATAAATCTGCAATGGTTTCCTGTTAATGCTTCCGCTATATTCTGATTGGTTTTGAATGTTATGATTTGAGCCAACCAAGGCGGTCATCTAGTGCTTGGACAGGGTGGATCGTTTCCCCTATGAGCACTGGGTGGGCATCTTGGGCCAGTAGTACCCCCTTCGGCCCGACCCGGGCAAAAGGTTGGGGGGTGCTACAAGGGTATCGTGTCTTGTGTGTGCACACTTTTCGGTGCACGAAAATGCTCGGTTTGACCACGGATTGACTACTCGTCCTCAAAATTGTCCGAGGCAAACTTTGTTGACTTCAAATTGACTATACGAACCCAATGTCACTGACTAGGGTCGAATTAGAGTTTGCTTGCTAAATATTCAAAATCTGCGCATCGCGGCGCGCTACAACAGTCAAAATGCTTATATTTGTCGTCATACTTCGAATTGTGACGCAACAAGTTCCAATCCATTTACTGAATATACGAAGCCATAAGAACTGACAGAACTCAAATTGGAGTTTTCTAGCTCTATATCCCAGTCTAGGGTTACCTCCTACCTTGGTATGAGCCACGGGTAGAGGTTCAGGTCACTTTTATTGGGCCCTTTAGGGTTCTGGTGGGCCAATAAAAGTCGGGATGTTATAAGAGGAAACTTGTTAAAATCTACTCCAAGCTAAAGTCAGTTCTTCCACTCATTGATGAATTTTCTGCCCCTAAGTAGGGTAGTGGTCTAGGTCATGTAGCTGAGAAAGGTAAGACTGTTAAGAGAGCCATTACCAAAGGCAAAAGGAAGGCATCTCAAAGTCAACCATCTTTTAAGAAGGTAATATTTCCCACTAATCAATATGAATTTGAGACGTCCTATGATCACTTTGCTAGACCAACTTATGTGGAGCCTAAAAAGAACTTCTAAGGATGGACCCATCCCTGAGATTTGGTACGAGTGCTTTCAAGGCACCAAGTATCAAGAAAGCACTCAAAGCCAAAATTGTTGTTCATGAGGCCTCCACCTCCAAGTCTATAATACCTTTCAAAACTTCCATTCAGAAGGTAAAGCAGGAATATAAAAGAAGGCATGACATGCTTGACTGTTGGTGTTGCAACAAGATTGGTCACTTTATCGTGTATTGTTGGTTTTATCCAGTTAAATATGAAACTCCACGAGTTAACGTTGTGATACCGACCACTCGAAGTGTTAATATTCCTAGTGGTGTTAAGCTAACCAGGAACCAATAACCCAAATCTATTTGGGTTCCTAAGGGTAAGTGATTTATGAATGCAGGTATGTACAAAGGCCAACAAAACTTTTATTTGGTATTTGGGCAGTGGATGCTCTCAGCATATGACCGGGACAAGAAGCCTACTTTTAAAATATACCCCAGTTGAGGATGGCTCAAAAGTCATTTTTGGCGGTTCAGACATGGGAGTAACTAATGGCTCCCGAATGATTTCTGACGACATAGTCTCCTTCACAGATATGACTTATGTTAAAGGACTACAATATAATCTCATAAGCATAAGCCAATTATGTGATAAAGGCTATACCGTTGAGTTCTACAAGGACAAGTGTCTGATAAAATCGTCTGCCAATTTGGAGACAGTCTTAACAGGTACTCGAAGTAGAAATATTTTTTGTTTAAGTTTTCTCTATCTAGACACTTCTACACCAGTAAGTGTTTTAGCAAAAAATAGTGCGTCTCTTTGTGGCCAATGACACAAAAGATTAACAAATATTAATTTTAAAACTATAAGTATACCATTTTCTTAAAACTTAGTATATGATGCTCACAACATTAAGTGCCTTAAAGAGAGTCCATGTTACACAGGTCAAATGGGTAAGTAGACAAGGGCTACCTTTAAGGGTATTGTTGAAAAAGATTCTTCTACATGTTTATATCTAATTAATATGAACTTATTCGGTCCTATGCCAATTCATGGTTTAGGCGGTAAAGTCTATACGATAGTTATTGTTGATGACTACTCTCGTTTTACTTGGGTGTTCTTTCTGAAACACAAGTCAGACACCTTCGAAGCTTTCACAAATTTTATCAGGCAAATTCAGAATAAATTGAACTGCTCACTGGTCAAAATCAGAAGTGACCATGGAATAGAATTTGAGTCTAGGGCCATGATAAATTTTTGTGCAAGTCAAGGTATCTTTCATGAGTTTTTCTCCCCTACGTACTCCACAGCAAAATGGAGTTGCCGAGAGAAGGAACAAAACTCTCATTGAAGGGTGCACAACTATGTTGAATGATTCTTCACTATCAGAGTACTTCTAGGCTAAAGCAGTCAATACAGCTTACCACATGTAAAATAGAGCATTAATCAACAAAAGCCATCGTAAGACACCTTATGAACTATTAAAGGGCAGAAAACTGGCTGTGTCCTATTAGGATCTTTGGTAGCAAGTGCTTCGTACTTAACAATGAGAAGTATTATCGTACAAAGTTTAGTGAAAAATGTTTTGAAGGTATTTTCATAGGCTATAGTAGCCATAGTAAGGCATATAAGATTTTCAATAAGAAAACCCTGGTTGTAGAAGAGTCTATTAATATTATATTTGATGAGACAAGTATGCTTCATATCAGCTCGTCTAGTGTTGTTGGTGAAGTTTCAGGTGCCAGGATTAAAGAACTAAACTCGGAAGAAGCAGTCAAGGAAGATGCTCCAAACTCAATCATAGTTATTAATCCTGGCATGGATGAAAAGGAAATTCAAGATGAAGATCTCCCTCCACTTGTTGAAGGTGCACCATGTGTGGCAGAACCTTCTAGTGAGATAGAAAGGAATCTAGTGATCAGATACTCAATAGATCATCCTGTAAATCTAATCATTGGAGATCCAAGTGACGAGATAAGAACCAGAAGTGGTACAACTATCGAAGTTTTGCATCTTAGCTTTCTTTCTCAGGTTGAGCCGAAGAAATTTGAAGAAACAAATAAGGATGCTTTTTGGATAATGACTATGCAAGAGGAGCTCAACTAGTTTGAAAGGTGCAAAGTTTGGGAGCTGGTGCCAAGGCCCAAAAGACAGAACATGATTGGAACGAACTGGATATTCAGAAATAAGCTGGACGAAAATATAGTGATTATAAAGAATAAAGTCAGACTCATAGCATAAGGATACATATAAGAATAAGGGATCGACTTCGATCAAACTTTAGCCCCAGTGGCTTGACTAGAAGCGATTAGGTTATTTCTAGTATAAGCTACTCACAAAGGTTTCAAGATCTTTCAAATGAACGTGAAATCAGCATTCCTCAACGGTAATCTAAAAGAGGAAGTATACGTAGCTCAACCCCCAGGTTTTGTCAACTCAACTCTCCCTGAACATGTTTATTTTCTAAATAAAGCTTTATATTGTTTAAAACAAGCTCTCTGAGCTTGGTATAAGACGCTATCTAACTTTCATCTTGAGAATAAGTTCACAAGGGGAAAGATAGATAAGACATTATTTCTTAGGGAAGTTAACAACACGATTTTGCTAGTGTAAATCTATATCGATGATATTATCTTTGGATATACGAATGACCACATTTGCAAGAAGTTATCTAAACTTATGCAGGGAAAGTTTGAAATGAGTAGTATGGGTAAGATGAAGTATTTTTTAGGACTTCAGATGAAATAATCTGACGATAGAATTTTCATCTCTCAGACGAAGTTCACCAACGAGTTAATTAGGAAATTCGGAATGGAGAGTACAATCTCTATGAGGACTCCAATGGGTTTATCTATGTCTCTAGATAAGGATGAGAAAGGGAAACCTTTTGATGAAACAAAGTTCAGAAGCATAATTGGATCCTTGCTCTACCTTACTGTTAGTATCCCAGACATAATATTTTCAATATGCGTATATACTAGATTTTAGGTGAACACTAAGGAATCTCATTACGCCATTGCAAAGAGGATTTTGAGATACCTTAAGGATACACCAAATCTTGGCTTATGGTACCCAAGAAGTAATGTGTAACACCCCGGTTTTCCAGACCTTGAAGCTACCGTGCTGTGATAGTAGCTATCGCCCGGCGGTACCCTTGTTTCGTCAGGTGGAGATGGCTCGACAAAAGCTGTTCGTCGAGTGTTGAGAGGGCTATCGCCTGATGGTAGTTAGTTACTGCGCAGCGATAACCCACTCGACGAAAGCCCCGTTCGTCGAGTGTTGAGAGGATTATCGCCCGACGGTAGTAGTTACCGCACGACAGTAACTCCAGGGTTTGCGTCGAGAGCGTTGAGTTCTCGATAAATAAGATACCACGCCGCATTAGCCTTACCGCCGACATTAGCACAACATTATTTTTCTATCTTTCGGCTCGGGTTGGCTATCGCTTGGCATTAGTGTTAGTGCCCTACGGTAGCGGACGGAAGCAGTTCCGTCGTTTGGCTTTCTAGCCATCCGATGTCATTTAGGTTTTGATCCTAAGACCCAAGACTCTCCCTCCAGAGTGCTTATATAGGGTTGAGCGGGATTTGTCCCTCATTACTTCTCTTTCTGGAGTTGAATTAGGGTTTGGAAGAGAAAGTGGGTGGAGGAAGAAGAGAGCTTTCTTCCGCCATTGATGGAGCTTCGGATCTCCAATCGTTGATCCAAGTCCAGATCATGGAGAGGAATTAGAGGCGCTCGTTTTCATCCGTGCAAGGCAAGGATTCCATGGTGAGAAAGAGGGGTCGTAAGGTAATGACACTTCGTCTCCTGGTTTTAGGATGCGTGCATGACATCTATTCTTTTCTTGCTTTCTTTCAAGCATTCTAGGCACCGGATCTCTCAAATGAGAGGGATTCGGGTTGCCATGGTTCAAGAGGAGCCACCGGGTCAATTGTGTCCGTCTCCGACATGATATTGCACTAGAAATCCGATTCGTTAGTGGATTAGGTATTATGGGTGAAGCTGTAGTTGCGACCGTTAGTCTGACTCGGTGATGTTGTATAGCGAGCCTTAAGGATTTTGCTAGAAATCCGTTAGCGACAAGACATCGTTTGTGATGTTGTTTTCCACCTCTTTCGTATGAGTACATGTAACCAGAACCGGACTGGGTGGAAATTAGATTACATGCGGAGGCGCGGGGACGGTACGGTACGAATGGTGGTTTAGGGTGGGAAAGGCTTGGGATTGTGATGTGCTAAGGGTGGTTTGTCTCTGTGGTCGGATGGCTAGCCCGTGACGTGCAAGTCATGTGGGGAGAGTGTCCCGGCGAGAAAATCCTCCTTCTGTGAAACTGACGAGGACGCCAAGCTTTTGACAAGCTCGGACGATACCAGCTGGGTCCCGTTGGGTCTCCTTCGATGGACTTGGTCCCGATATTGGAGCTTGGCCTGGGTCGTCGCGAACGGGTGGGGTCTAATAATGGTTCTTAGTATCGGTTGGTTTGTGTGTGTGGAGGAATCCTGATGTGAGAAGTCAGAGCTTGTAGGCAAGCCCGAGTTTTGAGACCCACGAGCGGGTGGGGCCGAGGCAAGAGTTTCATGTGACGGCTTGTATACCGTTAGGGGAAATTGGAAGTACCCTTGTGTTTGCGGCTTGAATGTCGATGAGGAAATTGGAAGTACCCTTGTGTTTGTAGCTTGAACGCCGATGGAGAAATTATAAGTACCTAATTGATGATGTGTTAGAAGCATACTCTCTAGGGTGCCTTGGGTGAAGCCCAGGTGTGCATACATGCTGCATAGTAGGCCCCCTTTATATTTCATGCTCAATATAGAACTATATTTATTGTATGAGACATCCAAACCTATTTTATTACTTTCAATGTACTTGTATATTTGCATACGAAGTGTTGACCTGCAGGGTGATGGAGTGCCCCGGGGTCCGCTAGGACGACCAGGAGGAGATGTGTTGGTTACACAGTTTAGGTCAGCATTTACTGACCCACGTTACAACTAATTTTTATAGGGCAAGGATCGCAAGCAGGAGCTAGCTAGCCGGCCTAAAAGGCCTAAGCCTCATAAAGTGCTTCATTTTGCGTAGTAGCTATGTTTTGATTGAATGATTATGCTTAATGCACTATGTTTCCAGCTTGCATGCCGAGGTAGCCTAGGAGTGCTTATGCACGTTGATATTTGATGTTATTGTTTCAGTTTTGGACTCTTAATTGTTGTAAGGTCATAAGGACGTGTTGATACTCATATGTAAGTGGATAACTTCTAGTCTTGTTCTTTGGTTCCACTGTGTTTGGTCTGAGTTTTGAGTTGGGTAGTTTATATCATCTTATAATGATTAATCTGTGGCATCTGTATGTTGTAGGGCCCCATCCGGATCATATTATATGGTCATTACATGGGAGGTATTACATAATGACTGTGAGCTAATTGGCTTTTCAGATGCTGATTTTACAGGTAGCAGGGATGACAGGAAAAGCACTTCCAGAACCTATCAGTTCCTAGGAATAATGTTAATTTCTTGGAGCAGCAAGATACAAAATTGTGTGGTAAGCTCAACTGCTGAGTCAGAGTACATCTCTACAGGCAGTTGTTGAGCACAACTTCTCTGGATAAGGAATCAGCTCGAAGATTACAATATGAAGCTAAAGGAGATTCCAATATTTTGTGACTCCTCCAGTGTGATTTTATTGCTAATAATCCCGTCTCCCACAACCGGACAATGCACATCGAGATAAGGTACCATTTCATCTAGGAGCATGTGGAGAATGGAGAGATCAATCTCAGTTATGTCCCGACGGATAATCAAGTTGCATACATTTTCACGAAATTGCTGGATGAGGCCAAGTTCTCTTTCTTCAAAATGGAACTTGGTATGCTCAAAAAGGACTCATGAAGATGGTCAAGGATTCAGAATAAAGTCAGATTGGTTAAGTAATTCTCTCAAAACACTGGAATTCTACATCTAAGAAAGTTCAGAAATCTCAAATGAAAATTTGTCGTGTATTACTCATGGAATCTTGACGACTTCATCGAGATTGGCCGAGTCATTTCGACGATCTTCGACGAATGGCACTTATCACCCGTGTTATTTCGACAAATCTGTTGGGTTTACTCAAGGAATTTCGATGAATTAGTCTGGTTTACTCAAGGAATTTCATCGAATATGACTTCTATTTTTTTTATTTCTCTCTATTGGATCCGAAGAGTCACTTCAAGCAAAGGTATGCACGCTTCTCTCTCTTCAAAATATTAATTTTATATAAACAGACACGTATCAGGCAAATAGATTTCACAATCGTTGAGAACTTTTTGGAATTCCGTGGAGAGCTGTTCGGCGCACTGTTCTTCTTCCACGAACTGTTCGTCTCGTCGATTTGTCTTCTCGTATTCTCAATCATTCTCCATGGCTCCAAGAGGTACAAGAAACCTTCTAGTTGGGGGAGAATTGGTTCACACAGGGTTTGCCATAGCCATAGATGAGTTTCATAATGTAATAGTGATGCTTGAGGCCGCCGATTTATCGTTCGTTCTGGAACATCCATGCAAGGTTTTGGATAGAGATGTCTTGAAATTCTTTCAACATGCTAAACTCTGCCGTGAGGATACAATCATTAAGAGCAAGGTCAGGACTCTATCCATCAAAGTGAAGGCCTCCCTCCTTTTAGTACCCCCCAACCTTAGTCCGGGTCGGGCCAGAGGGGTACTACTGGCCCAAGACGTCCACCCAGTGCTCCTTCGGGGAAACGATCCACCCTATCTAAGCACTGTTTGGTCTTCTTGCTTGGCTCAAATCACAACATTCACAACCCATCAGAGTATAGCGGAAGCATTAACAGGAAACCACTGCAGATATATATAACACATCATATAATAATATAGAGGTTCTAGGGTCGAAGCCTAAGTATTTAGATAAGCTCGTGGGCTTTACAAGTACTACATATAATCCTCACACTCTCTCTCCCTATGCTACTCGGTGGTACTCACATCTCTAAACTCCGGGGATGTCGGGGGTGCATCTGCTCGAGTAGTCCTAGCCGCTGGCGTAATCTCCTCTGGCGACAGGTCACTACGATGCTCAATTTCCTGTGAATGGTTATTTAGATAATCGTTAGTCACAGAACTAAGTGGGAACAAATCTCCTCCGCGGGTCCATATCCTAGGGACGAGCACACACCCACCCAACAGAAGTAAATAGCCGAAGCAAGAGAGGGTTAACATAACATTTCATATATGTATAGCTAGGAGCAACTATAAAAGAGTGTAGGATAGTATAACTGGGAAAAGCAGCAACAATATAAATCAGTTATAACAAGCCTCCACTAACACATCAACACATTAGGTTTTCACATCCTGTATTCTATCGCAGGAATTCACAGCCGCGCACACAAACCCTATGCCGACATAGTTTGGACCGCTTCAATTCCAACAGGATAGCGAGCCCCACGGGCCTCACCAATGTGGCCGTCGGTGATAGTGGCCAGTCCTACCACTTCTGGGGGTGGTCGTACCGCACAACCACAGGCTCTAACGTACAACCTTGTATACTCTTGAATGTGAGCGACATCCGGCGAGTCGTTTTGGCCGACCAGCGGAGGAAACCTGATGGGGAATAATATAACGGTCGGTCACCCGTGGAACCCATCTCCCTATCGCCTTGAGTCGTCGACCTTCCCGCACCGGTACGAACGGTCTGCGGGAGGGACTGACCCGCCACTATTGCACCGTAAGCAATTTACAAACAATCAAACAAAAGGCAATCATAATACACAATGGGTATATGTCGGCCTGCCCTACTAGGCTTTAGACTTCGGGCGTCAGCACTTAGCTCTACTTTCATTAAGGAGCGTGGGAGCGCATTATTTGGGGCTAGACCTGGAGGACCACTTCAACTCCGGTTATCCCCAACCAAGGCTCAATTTTAACAACGACGGCTCGTCGGGGCAGGACCCGGTATTATAATAGTAAATTGCAATGAGGATAAGTGTGGTGATTATGCTGCTTATTTAAAGTGCTGGAATGAAACGTGATCAGCACGAAACTGGAGTAGTACTAAATTGAAAGTACTTGACCAGTACGAGACTAGAGTAGAGCTGAATTAAAAATACTTGACCAGTACGTGACTGGATTATAGCTGAATTGAAAGTACTTGACTAGTACGAGACTGGAGTAGAGCTGAATTAAAAGTACTTGACCAGTACAAGACTGGAGTAGAACTGAATTGAAAGTACTTGACCAGTACGAGACTGGGGTAAAACTGAATTGAAAGTACTTAATTAGTACAAGACTGGAGTAAAACATAAAGAAAAGGTTAGTAGTCCAATCACTCAATTCAGGAGGCTTCAGTCTCATCTCCGTTCTCAGGAGGTTTTCTTGGGTTTCACCCATCATTAAGATCCAATAAAAATTTGGTTGCGCCTTTTAATCTCGACTTAATTGGATTAGGGTTTGTTAGGAGTTACACCTTTATTATTCGTTGAGGATAATTTATAACTCAACACCCGTTCTCATATTTTCTGAGCATTTCCAAATTACCCGAGAGTCGAGCCGCTTGATGGTTTCACGAAATCTCGGAATACCCGGAGCTTGTTCACTTGCCTCGACCACTCACATCAATAAGGCGATTTGAATTCATTATTTAAATGAGAAGGATAGTCGCGTGCTCCAAATTTTTTTACTTTCGGAGAAAAACGAGCGTAATAATTACCGAGCTCGACCTTATGCTTCTATAATTTTGAAAAAATATCAAAACTTATCACCATGATCCAAAATTTAGCTAAATTAATTTATTTAGGCTTTTTAAAAATACTAAATCAATTTCAAAAATTTTGTGAAGGAAGCCCTCATTATGGGGAACATTTTTCATGTTGACCATTTTGCCCCTAATGGCTTATATTTGGCCCAAACAATTCCACAATTCTCTATTATGAAATTTGATCTGCAATTAGCAGATCAAAAGCAATCCTGCGGCTGAGATCGAGCCGCACAGCGCAAACGACCAATGCTTCCTCATAGCGAATGGACCACGGATCTGCTGTGGGGGCACAGAAGAGGAGGCAGGGGCGGGGATTAAGAAAATCCCAGCCACCCGATCTTCATCACTAAATCGGGCGGCTGCTGCTCCTTGTTGGCGGTGCAGAGGATGAGCGGTCTCCACTAACACCGATAGGCTGTCGGGGGCCGGCGACTCTCTGGGAGGTGGTTCGGCGGCCTGCCACCGGAAATATCCATCCCGAGAGCTCGGGGTGGCACTGGATCTGCTCCCGGCGCCACCGCGCCACCCCCGCTCCTCGGGTGGTTGGCCTCCCACTGCACTACCCCGGCCGGCGCGCCGGGGTTCTATCTTCTCGCCGGCGGTGGCCTGGCGGCCTTATGCCGCCGGCCGCCGCCGTCATCTTTAAACAGAGCTTTGCTCTGTTTTGCGGGTGCCGACGGAGCCGTGTTTTCCGGCGGCACTGCCTCTCTTCACCGCTGGGGGTTGCCGCCCTAGTGGTTTAGCACTCCCCTAGTGCCACCACCGACACTAGGGGAGGGGCTTTCCTCCTTGGGCACCACCCGACCTGGAGCATGCCTCAGGTGGCATCGACGGTGCTCCGGCCACCGGGGGCACATGCAGGTCATCCAGAATAGGGAAAGGGGAGGGAGAAGGTCTCCACCTAAGTTTGGTAGGCTCGGTAGGGGCAGGCCTGGTCGGCCATGCCAAAGGTGGCGGTGGTGGAGGGGGAGGCTTGCCTTCTCTGGCCACTCGGGCTCCAGCAGAGGTTGGGCAGGGGGGAGGAAGTTGCTCAGAGAGCTTGAGGGGAAGAGGAGGAGGGGGGGGGTCTTTTATAGGCTTGGGGAGGAGGGGATCTCCTCCCCTAGCCAATGTGGGATTAATCCCTCCTTAGGGAGGGATTAATCACCACCCTCTAGCTGTCCAAGGTTAGCTGGAGGCCCCAACATTTCCCTCATGTTGGGAAAAAGCTAAGCCCTTATGGGATTGGGCTTTTTATAAGAGAGGGAGAAAGAGAGGAGAGGAGGGGTAGTGGTGGGCCTCTACTTTCCCTAAGGTGGAGCTTGCTGGTTGGGGGCCCAAAGGAGAGTGAGGGGGGCAGGGACTATCCACCCATGGAGAGGAGGTGGGCCCATATTTGGAGAAAAATCAAAAAATGGGTTTTTATGGGGGGGGGACCAAGTCAACCCTAGGGTGGGTCCCCCCTTGCTGCTCAAAGTCAAAGTAGGTCCAAGTCATCAGGGTCGGGTCAAAGTTCGGGTGTCGTGTCTCAATTGGTGTGCGCACGCTTTTCGGTACACGACTATGCTTGATTTGACCACGAGTTGACCAATTGTCATCGAAATTGACCGGAATGACTTCTGTTGACTTCGTATTGACCATACGAGTCCAACGTCACTGACTGAGGTTAAATCGGAGTCCGTTTGGCGAAAGTCCGAAATTTGTGCATCGCAACGCATTAAAACGGTCAAAGTGTCTAAATTTGTCGTTAGATCTCGGATTGTGACGCGACAGGTTCCGATGCACCCGTATAGGTTATATGAGGTTACGGGAATCGACAGAACTCAATTCGGAGTTCTCTAGCTCGATATTCAAAATCTTGCTCTCGTTGTGTTTTATGAGGAATGGTCACATCCACAATATGACCTCGGGGTCCAACTGAACGAGTTCCGATGCACTCGTATCGACTATACCAGGTCACATGAACTGACAGAACTCAATTCGGAGTTCTTTAGCTCTATTTCCTGCCTAGGGTTATCTCCCACTGGGTCATGGGTAGGGTTCGAACAACTTTTATTGGGCCCACTAGGGCTCTGGTGGCCCAATAAAAGTCGGAATGTTCCAGCCCAATAAAAATAAAAGGATTTTCGTCCCCGAAAATTTTCTCGAAGTAGGGGGAAAAAGTAATATACCTAGCGAAAGAGCTCTGGGTGCTTCTCTCGGAGGAGTGCTTCGGGTTCCCATGTGAACTCTTCTCGCCTGCAGTTTGACCAGAGTATCTTAACCATCATGATGATTTTGTTACGTAGTGTCTTCACCTTATAATCTACTACTCTGACGGGTTCGAGCTGGACGGATCTATCAGACTGTAGTTACACCGGTGGGGTAGGAATGTGCTGCTCTGGTTGCCGGAGGACTCGTCTCAAGGAAGATACATAAAACACATCGTGAATATTCCCCAACTCTGGAGGCAAGGCTAAACGATAGGCGACGGGGCAAACGCCCTCTATCAATGGATAGGGGCCCAAGTAGCGGGGATCTAACTTTTTCTGCTTCCTCAACCGGGAGACACCATGCATGGGCTTTATTTTCAAAAACACCATCTCCCCCACGCTGAACTCCACTGGTCGGTGTCGCGCATCGTAGTACTTGGAATGTCGGCTCTGCGCTTCCGGCATTCGCTCCTTGATCATCTGTATCGCTGTCGTAGTGTCATCAATGAAAGACACTCCCAAGGTTTCCGGGTCCTCTTCCTGAGCCCAAGTCAATCAGGTTCGGCAACGTCTTCCATACAATGCCTCATACAGAGCCATCTTAATGCTTGTCTGGTAGCTATTATTGTAAGGAAATTTGACTAATGGCAATAGATGCTCCCACAGCTCATTGTGTTCCACTATGCACAATCAAAGTAGATCATCCATCGTCCGGTTTGTCCGTTCCGTCTGTCCGTCTGTCTGTGGGTGGAAGGCAGTGCTAAAGGCCAATTTGGTTCCCAAGTATGTCTGCACCCACCTCCATTCCTTAGATGTGAAAATGCCCGTCACGATCTGATACGATGGACTTTGGTATTCCGTGAAATCGGACCACTTGCTCTTGGAACATTCTGGCCAGGATATCAACTCCGTCATCCTGTCGATTTGGAATGAACTGCGCTACCTTGGTGAGTCGATCTACAACCACCCAAATTGAGTCCCTCCCAGCGCGGGATCGAGGTAGGGCGTGGATGAAGTTCATGGAGATATCTTCGAACTTCCATTCCGGTATCGGCAGGGGCTGTAATTGGCCTCCTGGACTGCGGCATTCAGCTTTAACCTTCTGACAGGTCTAACACTGGGCCACGAAGTTGGTGACGCTCTTTTCATTCCAGGCAAATAAATGGTCTTGCGTAGGTCCACGCACATTTTAACTACACCAAGATGAATCGAGTACCTGGAATGATGAGCCTCTTGCAGAATTTCTTCACGAATTCCTCCGGTAGCGGGAACGAATATGCGATGCTTGAATTGTAGAATCCCATCATACAGATTATAATCCTCCTGTGCCCCTCCTTGCAAAGATCGGATGATCCGCATTACCTCTGGGTCGATCTTTTGAGCTTCAAGTATCCGGTCTCGGATGTCGAATTGGATCTCCATCCAATGCAGCTGAGCATGGTACTCTTCCGGATCTATTCGGTCAACCAGGGTAATCTCGAAGTTTATCAAGGACTGGAATAGTTCCTTAGGGATCTGCTCCATCCAATTCCCGGCTATCGCAGGCTGGCGGCTCAAGGCGTCAGCGACTCTGTTGGCTTTCCCGGGGTGATATTTGAGAGAGAAGTCGTAATCGCATAGGAATTCTAGCCATCGACGCAGCCAGAGGTTCAGCTCTTTCTGCGTGAAGATATATTTGAGGCTCTTGTGGTCGGAGAAGATCTCACATCTTACTCCGTACAGATAATGCCTCCAGATTTTGAGGGTGAAGAAGACGACGCCCAACTCTAAATCGTGTGATGCGTAGTTTAATTCGTGCGGTTTTAATTGCCGAGATGCGTAGGCCACTACCTTATCATGCTGCATTAGAACAGCTCCCAATCCCTTCAGGGAAGAATCAGTGTAGATTTGGAATCCCACGGTCCTTGTGGGGATCGTAAGGATTGGTGCAGAAGTCAGTCGCTTCTTTAGTTCGACGAACGCAGCCTCGCACTCTCGTGTCCATCGGAATGCGACGTCTTTTTTTGTGAGAGCATTTAGGGGTAGGGCAATCTTGGAAAAACCTTCGACGAATTTCCTGTAGTATCCAGCAAGACCGAGAAAACTTCGGATGTACGCAGCCATCCTGAGGGGCGGCCAATTTTATACTGCCTGGATCTTGGCTTGGTCTACTTCTACTCCTTCCTTATTTATCGTGTGGCCCAAGAATCCAACTTCTTCTAGCCAAAACTCGCACTTACTAAATTTGGCGAAGAGAGAGTGCTCCCGGAGTTTTAATAGCACCATCTGCAGATGCCAAGTATGGTCCGTCTTGGTCTTCGAGTAGATTAAGATGTCGTCTATGAAGACGATGACAAAGTGATCCAATAAGGGTTCGAAGACTTTATTCATCAGAGCCATAAAGGTGGAGGGTGCATTGATGAGCCCTAAGGGCATCACTAGGAACTCATAAAGACCATAATGGAAGCTGAAGGCAGTCTTGGGAATATCTTCCTCTCGGATTCGAAGTTGATAATAGCCGGATCTCAAGTCCATCTTGGAGAATACGGATGCACATTGCAACTGATCGAATAGTTCGTCGATCCTAGGGAGGGGGTATGTGTTGTGTATAGTAATCTTATTTAGTTCCCTGTAGTCGATGCACAATCACAGTGTCCCATCTTTTTTCTTGACAAAAGCACCGGGGCTCCCCAGGGCGAGGAACTAGGACGGAGTAATCCAACATCTATGTGCTCCTGTAGTTGGATTTTCAGTTCAATCGGCTCTCTTGGGGCCATCCGGTAGGGGGCTCGTGATACTAGTCGTGCTCCGGACACGAGCTCAATCTGAAAGTCAACCTCTCGCTGGGGTGGCAATCCCGGGAGTGACTCGGGGAAAATATCTGGAAAGTCGCGGACTACTGGAACTTTGGCAAGCACCTGAGTTTTGTCTTCCATCTCGAAATAGATAAGGTATACTTCGTCCTTCTGCCAGACTGATTTCACAATCTGCGTAGAAGTCATAATAATGCGCGAGACAGAGGGCACACCAGTTAACGTGACGTTCTGGCCATTTGGGTTCTGTAGCCGGACTTCTCACGTGGAACAATTTATCTTTGCCTCGTGCTCGGCCAGCCAGTCCATCCCCAGAATGATGTCAAATCTGGTTATTGCTAGGATGATTGCGTAGATTTCAAATTCTACTTTTCCCAGCACAGCCTGGAATGAGCATTTTTCCGTAGATATCATATCTAATCCGTCCTGTAAACGGATTCGTGTAGATAGTCCAGTTGAACGAATAACGTTTTCTTTTGTCACGATGAATTTGTGGGAAGCGAAAGAATGCGTCGCTCCTGTAACGAAAAGGGTTTTGGCAGGGTGTCCTTCTACTAACAAGATTCCTGACGATATGGGAAGTATATACATATATATCATCTAACTAATACAAAAGATGTAAGCACATATATACAAGTAATATACAACATCAGAAGTAAGATCTAGTATCTCCCTATCGGCTAAAGTATATACTTATAACTACGTAAGGGGCCGGTCTGTGCTGCAAGTCCAGTGCGTAGGCCTCCATGGGCGCTTATCGGCCCTACTGGCCTCTCCTGCCAGCTCTACCTCTGCGGACTCTCTGACCCTGTCCCTGCGCTGGCTGTCTACCCTGAACTGCTCCTAATCCCGGTCTCCCTGTCGCCTATGGGCAGAAAGCTCTCATGTGTCCCGGCTGTTGACATAAGAAGCAGTTCCCTGCGAAGGGAACATCTCGTCAGGCTACTAGTGCGGGCTGTAGTGCTAGAGCTGGTATGATGTCTGGCTGCGCGGCTGGGGGTGCTGGGGGTACCGGTGGGCGCCTATAAGGCTGTCTGCGGCATCGCTGTCTGCGCTCTCTATCCTGTCTGTGGGGAGCGACTCCTCCGTCTCGCCTTTGGTCTCGAGGAATCTATATCTAGTCTCTGCGCTGCTGAGCCACTGTCCGCTGGTCCAACTCCAAAGCTGCCATATGGGTGGCTATGTTGTGAAAGGTGGCCTGAGAGAGCATGATCAGGGCATGCCTCAGGTCATCTCGTAGTCCTCAGTAGAACCGAGAAGCTCTATCTCTGTCGGAGGCAGCCAGATTCCCAGCAAAGCGTGCCACGTGTATAAACTCTCTCTCGTACTCTACAACTGTGTGATTGCCCTGTCGAATGAGCAAGAACATCTCCTACAGCATGGCTCGGTCTGCATCCGTGACGAAGAAATCTAGTTGATCCTCGGAGAACTCCCCCAAAAGAATCGCGCTCAATGGCCAACCTCGAAAAGTAGAGCGACTAGCTGCTCTCTACCAATCCCTCGTGTATCTCTCCAAAAGGGTCACCACTAAAGAGACTGCAGCCACAGCTGGGCACATCATTCCCACTAATAGCTCCTCCACCCGCTCAACCCACTCCTCTATCTGGATGGCCATCTTCGTACCTATGAAAGGGGGAGGTATCAATCCTCGGAAAGTTGTCAGCAGATCGGTGGGTGCTGTCATATCTCGCGGTGGCTGTACCAAGGAAGCCCGGAAGGTTGCTAGAATAGCCGTTAGTGTCTGCCCCATATCTGTCTCGGAAAATGGTATGGCCGCGGTAGCGACTGGGTCTGGAGGTGGGGTAGTTGGAACATATCCTCTGGACAAGGATCCCCCGTTACTATACTCTAGTATCTGGAGAAGTAACAGGAAAGAGTGTCAGTATTTTGCAAAAGTAGGGGAAATTTTCAAAAACGACAACCAAAGCGGAAACAAAGATGTATGGGCGTACTATTGTACAGTCTAGAATCCCTAAGTTTCTACACTAGGGTCCACCAGGCTTCCGCTGCGAGGTTCGTCCCGAACCAAGAACGAAGCGAAGGACGGAGGGATCCTGAGACTGCTCCACAAGGACGAATCGTGATGGCTCTGATCCATTTGTAGTACCCCCCAACCTTAGCCCGGGTCAGGTCGGAGGGGTACTACTGGCCCAAGACGTCCACCCAGTGCTCCTTCGGGGAAACGATCCGCCCTATCTAAGCACTAGTTGGCCGCCTTGCTCGGCTCAAATCTCAACATTCACAACCCATCAGAGTATAGCGTAAGCATTAACAGGAAACCACTACAGATATATAGAACACATCATATAATAGTACAGAGGTTCTAACGTCAAATCCTAAGTATTTATATAAGCCCGTGGGATTTACAAATACTACATATAATCCTCACACACTCTCTCCCTATATTGTTCGAAAGTACTCACATCTCTAAACTCCGAGGACGTCGGGGGTACATCTGCTCGAGTAGTCCTAGTCGTTGGCGTAATCTCCTATGGCGGTGGGTCACTATGATGCTCTATTTCCTATGAATGGTTATTTAGATAACTGTTAGTCACAGAACTAAGTGGTAACAAATCTCCTCCCCGGATCCATATCCTGGGGACGAGCACACACTCACCCAACAGAAGTAAATAGCAAAAGCAAGAGAGGATTAGCACAACATTTCATATATGTATAGCTAGGAGAAACTATAAAAGAGTGTAGGATAGTATAAATGAGAAAAGCAGTAGCAATATAAATCAATTATAATAAGGTTCCACTAGCACATCAGCACATCAGGTTTTCACATCCTGTATTCTATCACAGGCATTCACAGTCGCGCACACAAACCCTATGTCGACATAGTTTGGACCACTTCAGTTTCCAGCAGGGTAGCAAGCCCCGCGAACCTCACTGATGTGGCCGTCGGTGATAGTGGCAAGTCCTACAACTTCTAGGGGTGGTCGTACCGCACAACCCCAGACCCTAACGTACAACCTTGTGTACTCTTGGATGTGAGCGACATCCAGCGAATTGTTTTGGCCAACCAGCAGAGGAAACTTGACGGGGAATAATATAATGGCCGGTCACTCGTGGCACCCATCTCCCTATGGCCTTGAGTCATCGACCTTCCCGCACTGGTACGAACGGTCTGCGGGAAGGACTGACCCGCCACTATTGCACCGCAAGCAATTTACAAACAATCAAATAAAAGGCAATCATAATATACCCCGGGTCGACGTCGGTCTATCCTACTAGGCTTTAGACTTCGGGTGTCAGCATTTAGCTCTACTCTCGTCAAGGAGCGTGGGAGCACATTATTTGGGGATAGACCTGGAGGACCACTTCAACTCCGGTTATCCCTAACGAAGGCTCAATTTTAACAACGACGGCTCGTCGGGGCAGGACCCAGGATTATAATAGTAAATTGCAATGAGGATAAGTGCGGTGATTATGCTGCTTATTTAAAGTTCTGGAATAAAACGTGACCAGTAAGAAACTGGAGTAGTACTGAATTGAAAGTACTTGACCAGTATGAGACTTGAGTAGAGCTGAATTAAAAATACTTGACCAGTACGTGATTGGAGTAGAGCTGCATTGAAAGTACTTGACCAGTACGAGACTGGAGTAATGCTGAATTAAAAGTACTTGACCAGTACAAGACTGGAGTAGAACTGAATTGAAAGTACTTGACCAGTACGAGACTGGAGTAAAACTGAATTGAAAGTACTTGACCAGTACGAGACTGGAGTAAAACTGAATTGAAAGTACTTGACCAGTACAAGACTGGAGTAAAATATAAAGAAAAGGTTAGTAGTCCAATCACTCCATTCAGGAGGCTTCAGTCCCATCTCTATTCTCAGGAGGTTTCCTTGGGTTTCACACATCATTACGGTTCGATAGAAATTTGGTTGCTCCTTTTAATCACGGCTTAATTGGATTAGGGTTTGTTAGGAGTTACACCTTTATTATTCGTTGAGGATAATTTATAACTCAACACTCGTTCTCATATTTTCCGAGCGTTTCCAAATTACCCGAGAGTCGAGCCGCTTGATAGTTTCACGAAATCTCAGAATACCCAGAGCTTGGTCACTTGCATCGGCCACTCTCGTCGATAAGGCGATTTGAATTCATTATTTAAATTAGAAGGATAGTCGCGTGCTCCAATTTTTTTTTTACTTTCGGAGAAAAACGAGCATAATAATTACCGAGCGCGACCCTAGGCTTCTATAATTTGGGGAAAATATCAAAACTTATCACCATGATCCCAAATTTTGATACAACCTTTAAAAAGATCTAAAAAGAGCATAGTAATTTTTTCAAAAAATTTCGGGCAATTTTGGACCTTTTATTTAGCTAAATGAATTTATTTAGGTTTTTTAAAAATAATAAATCAATTCCAAAAATTCTCAAAATATTTGTGGAGGAAGCCCTCATTATGGGGAACATTTTTCATATTTACCACTTTGCCCCTAGGGGCTTATATTTGGCCCAGAAAATTTCACAATTTTTTGTTATGAAATTTGATCTACAATTAGCAGATCAAAAGCAATCATGCGGCTGAGATTGAGTCGCACAACGCAAACGACCAATGCTTACCCACAACGAATTGACCACGAATCTTCTCTGGGGGGTACAGAAGAGGAGGCGGGGGCAGGGATTAAGAAAATTCCAGCCGCCCGATCTTCATCACCAGATTGGGCGGCTGCTGCTCCTCGCTGGCGGTGCAGAGGATGAGAGGCCTCCACCACCACCAACCGGCTGCCTCAAGACACCGGCGCCAACCCCGATCAACTCGCCGGGGGGCAGCGACTCTCTGGGAGGTGGTCCGGCGGCCTGCTGCCGCCGAAAATATCCATCCCGAGAGCTCGGGGTGGCGGTGGCTCTGCTCCCGGCGCGACCGCGCCACTCCCGCTCCTCGGGTGGTTGGCCGCCAACCGCACCACCCCCGACCGGCATGCCGGGGGTCAAGCTTCTCGTCGGCGGTGGCCCGACGGCCTTATGCCGCCGGCCGCCGTGCCAGCTTTAAATAGAGCTTTGCTCTGTTTTGCGGGTGCCGCCGGAGCCGCGTTTTCCGGCGGCACCGCCGCTCTCTGCCGCTGGGGGTCGCCGCCCCCAGTGGTCTAGCACTTCCCCCAGCTCCACCACCGGCGTTGGGGGAGTGGCTTTCCTCCTTGGGCACTACCCGACCTAGAGCATGGCTCGGGTGGCGTCGGCGGCGCTCCGGCCACTGGGGGCACATGCAGGTCATCCAGAATAGGAAAGTGGGAGGGAGAAGGTATCCATCTGAGTTTGGTGGGCTCGGGAGGGCCCGGCCTGGTCGGCCATGCCAAAGGTGGCGGTGGTGGAGGGGGAGGCTTGCCTTTTCTGGCCACCCAGGCTCCAGCAGAGGTTGGGCAGGGGGGAGGAAGTTGCTCAGAGAGCTTGAGGGGAAGACGAGGGGGGTCTTTTATAGGCTTGGGGGGAGGGGATCTCCTCCCCTAGACAATGTGGGATTAATCCCTCCTTAGGGAGGGAATAATCACCACCCTCTAGCTGTCCAAGGATAGTTGACTATAATAGGTCACAGGAATTGACAGAACTTAATTCAGAGTTCTCTAGCTCTATTTCCTGCCTAGGGTTATCTCCCACCTGGTCATGGGTAGGGTTCAGGCCACTTTTATTGGGCCCACTAGGTCTCTGGGGCCCAATAAAATTCGGGATGTTACACTCCTTACCCAATATCTTCGGTATCCAGAAGTTGAAGAGGCCGACCTCATTGAAGATAGAGATTTCACAAGAGCTTTGTTGTTCTGTGGCCTGCCTAGAAAAACTTCAGCCATCAAAAGGAAAGTCATGAATGAAGAAGGAAAGCTTCTATCTGATGTCATCGGGAAAGTCCTCTTATGCAAAGTTGGCTCCCATGAATATCTCTCAAATGACATGTTTAAGCTGATCGCCACAATCATCTGTAGGAAAAGAATTAATTGGGGAGCAGTTCTATTTGGTAGTATCAGAGACAGTCTGCGTGCTCCAAATTTTGGAAGGATCCTCAGTCTTTACATGAACCAGTTGGACAAAAACACTTTTGACATGACAGCAGGTGTACCAATCCATCACCTGAAGAGTATTGACTCATTAATTTTCTCTAGATGGGAAAGAAGAATCCCCAAGCAGGGTGGACTGAGGGAATTGGCCGAGGAAGGGGAAGAAGTTGTTCTAGATGTTAGGATTACTACTCCTACCCCCCTCCCCAATGAAGCTCCTGAGGGCTCTAGTGCAGGAGTTGAGGGAGGGTCAGTTTTGGCTCAAGTGGCTCTTGATGTTCAAGTGCCTTCGTTTGTTCCCTCATCTTCCGAGCAAGTTCATGTGGACATTGTTACTACAGAGACAGTTGTTCCAGATACAGTTGTTGGAAAGATAGATGTTCAAGACACAGTTGTTGCCGAGATAGTGGTTGACGATATTGTTCTTTATGTGCTGCCGAGGAGGTTTTGGATGTTGATGATGGTGCTGCTGTAGTAGAGGTTGCTGATCTTAGTGATATTAGTGCTGAGATGACTAATGATGGTGCAGCTGATGTTGATGAAATTATTGATGATCTTCTTGATGATGTTGATTATAGTGATGATGTTGCAGATAAGGATGGTGAGCAAGAGGAAGAAATTGTGTTGGCTTATGATGAAATTGCTACTTCTGCCAACATGATCGTAAGTCTCCCAAAAATTCTTCCAACAGTGGTTGAGGGGGAGTAGATTCAGCCTTCAGTTTCAGTTCAAATAGAACTTGATAGGTTTATTCGAAACCTACATAGAAGGATTGCCCGAATTCTAGGTGGGTCTCCCGTTGAGGGGGAGGACATCGTGGAATTTTTTGATGAGGATGGAGAAGACGAGCTGCTTCCTCCTGTCCTAGAGGCTGAAGATCCCACTTTAATGCTGAAAGCTCATATATCTCCAGTGACAGAGTCTACTAGTGACTCTAAGTACATTACAGATCTTCCCTCTCCTCCAAGACTTCAGACTGAAGATATTCCAAGCTCAAGTACAGATAATCTCTTACTAAAATGTATTAAAGCCATGTTGACCAAGCAACAGGCTCATTTTGATCACTCGCTTAAGAAAATACTCAACAAAGTTAAAGAGGTTGAATGGGATGTGAACAACGGACTTGCCAAAGACAAGATTCGTTTTGATAAGTTAGATTCAAATCTGGACACATGGTTAGTTTAAGGCGGGAAATCTATTGTTCACACAATGACTAAGCATAAAACAATCTTGAAGTGACTAAGAATGTTGATGAGAATGCAAAGATTATTATTGCTGCCCAAAATGCCTGGATGAACAACTTTGATGATCAAATGTTTCACTATAGTAATGAAATCGCTAAGGTTGTAATTGCAAAAGTGAGAAAGGGGGAGGAAGAACTCAAAGGTAAGGTGAATGTGATTGGAGCCACCTTGAAAGAACTATTTCAAAGTGTCAACACTTACAGTTATGATAACTTCAAGTGGCTGCATGAAGAACTATTTGAAATTCAAAGAACTGCTGAAGCCTGAATACCAGAACCTGAGCATGCTGATGTTCATCATGCTCAGGACTCTCAATACTGGACAGACACTCAAGAATTTCCACAGGATTACTATCAATATGGGACATAATTGACTACTATTGTTGCTACTGAACCGGAGACTGAGTTAGTTGAAGATATTACTCAACCATCTATCAAGGAAAGAAGATTTGGAGAAGGCCCATCTGCTCACTGGTCTGATCCTAACAGGGAACTGTGTGAAGTATGGAGCCCAATCTCGAAGGGCATTATTCTGGATACCTTTACTTTAGTTGACATGTGAAATGAAGACAGGTGGTCGCATTATAACAGGGAGGAATGACATAAACATGAGGTGGACATTGATAAAAGAAGGATTCATTTCAGAAAATTGAGACGAGATGATGCAAATGCTCCTCCTCCTTCACCAAAGTAATTCCCGAAGCTTAAAGCTTACTTTGACAAGCAGAATCAGAAGAATAAGGGCAAACATGTCTGAAGTCTATATTTTCTCTGATATTCATTGTGGGAAAACTGTTTGTCCTAGCTGATAGAACTATTTATATAATTACATTAATGTTTTGATTGAGATAGAACTTCTTGTTGATTATTTTTATGTTCATTTCTTGTCATTATATAAGATTATTTTGTGTACAATTCACCTTAGTGCATAGGGTTCTGACTTCTTCAAATAAGGGGAGATTTTTGGGTATTGTATCCATATTAACCTTGATTTGAAGAAGTGTGTCTTGAACTAAGATGAATTGTGTTTGTATTTGATGTTGTTTCTTTATTCATGTGCTCGCAGGGTTTTATTGCTAAGTACAAACCAATGTTAGGTTACATTGGGTCATGAAATACAGGATTATACAATGTAATCCCTCATTGTGTAGGCCAAAGTGTTGACTCATGTGTAATCTCTCTATTGAATTGTACTTCTAGTACAAGTACATTAGAAGGATCAAGGGAGGATAGGTTGCTGCATTCAGAAGAAATGAAAATTTTTTAAGTAAAATTCGTTGAGTATAGTAGTAGATACTCGTCAAATTCGTTGACAATACTTATAAATACTCGTCGAATTCGTTGCGTATAACTATTGATACTCGTCAAATTTATCGTACTTAGAAAAACTTTTCTATGATCTTGGAAATCGATTAAGTAAGATTTGTCGAGTATCTTTAAGTATACTCGTCGAATTCGTTGAGTGTACTTATTGACACTCATCGAATTTGTCGAATATACCAGTAGATACAAGTCGAATTCGTTGAGTCTCACTAGTAAAACCTCTGAGTTCTCAATTTTATTTTTCTGGATTTGTCTAAGTGAAATTCGTCAGATATCGAAGCGATTCATCGAGTATACTCTTGGATATACAACGATACTCGATGAATGGACTTACAATAATTTTATCGATTTTATTTCTATCGGGTCTCTATTTCAAGTCGTCAGCCATGTACAGTACACGCGGTCAGTTTATTTAGGAATGAATTTTCTAGCCGTTAGAAGAAAAAATCCTATAAATACCAATGGTTAAATCGTTCTACCCTAATCGCTAATTCACACTTTGAAATCGTGAAAAAGCCGCTCAATTTCTGTCAGACCTACAACTTTTGAAAATCGAGGAACCACGACCTAGCTTCTCTCGATCAACGATTCCTTCAAGAAGTGATTCGGCATACCTTGTTTCAAGTTATACTGAAGTTTTTAGATCTAGTTGAATCAAGATTTCAGATCAAGCTTTCAAGATAAATTTCAAGTCTTCTCTTTCTACAAGAGCCTCAAAATTTTCATTCCAAGGAAGAAGAAGATTGGTTATTTTTAAATCTGAAGGCGTATATTGGTTTTCAATCTAAATAGTTATATAAAATTTCTTTTGTACTATAGTAGGAAGTTTTCTCTTCTGAGGTGTAGATCCTAGTATAAGGATTGAGTTGTAGGAGAGTTTGTTCTCCGAGTATATGAGAGGTTGTTCTCAGAGAAGTAGGAGTGTTGACTATGAGTTGTAAGATTTGTTTAAATTTGAGAAAGGTGAAGTAGCCGAATCTAACCCTTTGTGTTTGATAGGCGAGATGAAATAGTGGATGTACCCAAATCGGGGAACCACTATAAATTCATATGTTGTGTTGTGTTGTGTTTGTTCTATGTGCTTACTTATAATAATTTCTAATCCACTATAAGACACATAACTCACCTATTCACCCCTCTAGGTGATTTAGGTAGGCAACTAGATACTTTCAGCCCCCTCCCCCTCATCGACGGGTGGAGGAAGGGCGCTCTTCGACGGGTTGATGTGTACATCCCCTCTATTATTTGCATTTAGTATCTGAAAGCGCGAGTACGGATTAGGCATGTTGTGTAAATCCCATCCAGACATGTTGGTTTGGATTCGTGATGTTTTGTGGGTTCCCAGAGAAGACACTGTGGAAGTTGTATGGTTTGGAATATTGGGGCCGGTTTGCACGAAATGACAGTTAGTACTGGAGGCGTGCTCCATGAAACACCCTAATGTTTGTTTTGGATCATTGTATCATTGGCATTAGCTCCCGGGGAGCTTTTGTTGTGTTTGTGCGTGACCGGTCTCTCAGAGACTGTGTGTTAGCGTGTTGAGCTGTGAGCCTTGGGTGCCCAGCTTCAGTGGCCACGAGTGTCAACCTTAAAACATAACATTGGGTATGTCATGTACGGGAAAGGGGATGCTAACCCACATCATTGTCGTTAATCGACACGATGGTTTGAGCAACTAGAAAGAGATGAACTATACCCGCTCTATGACATTCGGCTAAATAGAACTAAAGTACGTGGTAATTATTATTAGAATAGGGGTGAGTTGAGACTATAGGCTTGACTAGTAATGCTCAAGCGGAACCATCCAGTCCAGGACTGAGAATGGTGGTGGACACATGGAGTTCATCGTTGGCGTGCTTTATGCATTATTGTATGTCTGTAATGGCAAAAGGTGGTGAAAGACGGTTAGTTGTCTACCTAAATCACCTAGAGGGGGGTGAATAGGTGAGATGTGCGTCTATTTGCGGAATAAAAATTAACACAGCACAGATCAAGCAATCCACAGAGAACACAGGATTTATAGTGGTTCCCCAACCTTGGGTACATCCACTCTCACCTCACCAATCTAGTAAATCACTAGACTTGGCTACTCCACTATCTCGGATTGAAAACAATCCTACACCTCGGAACCACGTTCCTACAAAGCTCGATCCAAACTGGATCTACAAAAACTCGGAAGACAAAACTTCCTACAAATCTCGGAGAATTAAAACTCCTACAAAAATATTGGTTGTGATTACAAACAAACACACTATCAGATCTGGATCTGTATCCGTCTTCTTCTTTAGGAACTTCGGCTTGATCAGAAAATGTAGAAGACGATTAGAGAAAGATCCACGAATCTGAGATCTAGAACCACCTCGATCGAGAAAGTAGATCTGGAATCTTCAAGGCTCGGCAAGATCGAGTGATTCTCTTTCTTCTGGATCGCTGGAGAAAAGATCGATGAAAACGAAGGTCGCGATCCAAACTTTTCTTCTTCTTCCGTGAACGGCAATGGCGGCGGCGTGAAATTAGGGTTCACGGAATTTCTCTTTCTTAAAAAGAATATTTCTGTAATAACGCTTGAAAGTCATTTCTGAAAAGACCTATTTATAGGTGGGTTCCAACGGTCATAATATTGATTAATGATGACACGTGGACCAATCAGAATTGACAGATTCAAAATACTTATGATGAAAATGGACTTAGAAAAATTCTGGAGAAGTTGACTGCGATACTCGAGTAATGGAGGATATACACGAGTATGGAGAGATGGATTACTCGAGTAGCAAGAAGCAGTATACTCGAGTATAGAAAGAGAGAAATACAGGAGAGAAGAATGAATTACTCGAGTATCAAAAAAAGGTATACTCGAGTATCAGAATTGTATACTCGAGTAATAGAATAGTATACTCGAGTATCAAGACGATATGCTCGAGTATCAAAAAGGCTAAACTCGAGTATCAGAAAATATACCTGAGAAACGTTTACATACACGAGTATCAGAGTCAATTACTCGAGTATGGAAGAATTTACTCGAGTATCAAAAATCAATTACTCGAGTATGAACATACTTACTCGAGTATCAGAAGATATACTCGAGTATAGAGAAAACTTACTCGAGTATCAGAAGACACATACTCGAGTATCAGGGTATTTACTCGAGTATCAGAAATCAATTACTCGAGTATGAACATACTTACTCGAGTATCAGAAGATATACTCGAGTATAGAGAAAACTTACTCGAGTATCAGAAGTTATACTCGAGTATCAGAAAACACTTACTCGAGTATGGAACAGGAGTTACTCGAGTATGAATTACCTTACTCGTGTATTTCAAGGAAATACTCGAGTATAAAGGACTTAGGAAAATTCTCTCTGAGAAAGCTTAGCTCCAAAGCTTCTGTCCATCAATCCAAGTTCATGAAGGAAGTGTATCCCAATAGAGAGGCTATACATGGGCCAACACCTTGGATCACACAATGAGAGATTACATTGCATGGTCCTGTGTTTGGTGACCCATTACAGACTGACATTGGTCTACACTTGCCAATTAAGGACCTGCACACATAACTCAAACACAAGATCAAATACAACTGCAATTCACCTTAGTTTTAGGAGGACTTCTTCAAATTAAGGTCATTGTGGAAACAAGACCCAACAATCTCCCCCTATTTGAAGAAGTCAGAACACCATCTACTAAGTTGAATTGCTAGAGATATTAAAACAAAAAGACATGAAAGAGGATGCATTGTCTTACATTTCTTTACTCTAATTGTCTTGCATTTCTCCCCATTTCTGTACTAGAATTGTTTTGTATTTCATCTCCTTCTGAAATCTTCATTTGGATTTGCAAATTTTCTTCCCTTTCTATCTCTATCTTTCATTTCCTTTTGCTCTCCCTTTTTCTCTCCCCTTTGCTCTCCCCCTTTCTGACATCTTTGAATAGGGGACATGGCAGGGGATATCAATCATGTCTCCATCCTTACTGAAGGCTCAAACACCTTTGAGGTTCTTTTGAACAAGGTGAGCAGCTAGAAGCTCCCCCTAAACCAATGCATGAGGAAGTTCTTCTTCAGCTGCTAAACCATCAAGCTTTCCAACGGAGGTACTTTAATCTTCTAGTTCCAAGAATTTTTCTGGAACTTCTTCTTGTCCATTTGCCAGATAAGAATTTTGTTAGCCCATGGACATACCTGCATTCACAAGATTAGAATCCCTTAGGAACCCAAACAAGATTGGGTCCTAGGTCTCTTGTTAGTATCCTCCCCCTATGAGAGTTAATATTGTGAGTGGTCTTTCTCACATTATCAACTTGAGGAGTTAAAACATATCTGGGATTAAACCAGCAATCTATGGCGAAGTGACCAACCTTGCCACAACACCAACAGTTAAACCAGTTGTACCTTCTCTTGTTCTCTTGCCTTACCTTATGGATAGGAGGTCTAGCAAGAGCACCTGACTTGGAGGAGGAAGCCTCATGATTACAACAAGTACATGGCTTCCTTGTCTCCTTGGCCTTTGTTACACCAGTTTTAGCTTTTGGTGAATTCTTCTCATTTGGCCCATGAGTGTAAGGACCACACTTCAGTGAGGCAACAGTTTGGCTTGGGATAGCCTTGCCTTTACCTTTGACTGATTTATGTCCTATACTGCTATTTTTCTCAAAGGAGGTTTCTCCATTAGTGATTGGAAGCACAGTTGTAGGCATGGTGAGAGTTTCAACCAGCTTTCGTTCAATGACTAGCTTTGCTTCCAATTCATCCAGGAGAAAGTCTTTATGATTTACTAATTCAGTAAAGTCTTTGATTTCCTCCTTCAAAGATTGAACTTCATCTCTGAGAGGGGTCATTTGGTCAATCTCCTCCCTCAGATTTGATGCCACCTCTTTGAGGGATGCAATCTCTTTTGATTGCAATTTGACTACCTTCCGGCATTTGTCAAATGCAGTCAATAGGACTTGATACTGATTTACCAATTCAAAATCATCCTCCCCAGAAGAATAGCCATCATGACCATTTGAGTCAGAATCTGAGGCAGAAAGAGGTGTGTGAGAATTTACCTTCCCGGTATATGAGGAGTTACCGTTGTCTTTGTCCTCTTGGTCAGACAAGGCCATAAGCCCGAAGTAGGCTTCTTCATCCGCACTTGACTCAGATGAGTCAGAGTCACTGAGGGTCTTTGGCTTTTTGGCAATGAAGCTTCTTTCTTTCTTCCTCAGAGGGCACTCAGTGCTTATATGCCCTGGCTTACTGCAGGAATAACAAACAACGTTAGATGAAACATGTTTGTTCGGTTTAGATTTATACCTGTCATGTCTGCTGTGACGATCACCATCAGGACGTGATCTTCTGGACGAGGAATCATTTTCTCTCATTTGTTTCTTGTTGCTAAGAAACTTCTTGAATTATCGAGAGAGAAGATGAAACTCTTCATCTGATAGATCTGAGCCTGAGGTGCTTGGCTCGGACTCTTCTTCTTCATAGTCTCCTTGAGTGGAAGCAGCTTTGGCCTTCCTTGAGCTGTCTGCCCTTAGAGCAACTGACATATCTTGGGATGAGGGCCTGTTGAACTCTTCTTCAGCTTTTCTATTATTGATTTGAAGCTCATATGACATAAGCTTTCCGAAGAGGTTATGAGGGTCAGTCTCTGCTAATCTTCCAAACTCTCTGATGGCACATATCTTGTTGTCCCAATCCTTTGTCAAGGATCTTAGGAACTTGTCGTTTAGTTCACCATCTGTGAACACTCTACCGTAGTTCCTTAAACCGTTGACAATCTTGAAGAAATTTTCATATGTGTCAGCAATATTTTCCTTTGGTCCTTGCTTGAAGGTTTCGTATTTCTGATTCAGAAGGGATCTTCTGTCATCCCTTACTTCTTCTGTGCCTTCCATCAAAATGATTAGAGACCGCCACATCTCCTTGGCAGATTGGCAGTGAATGAGGTTCTGCAACATAGAATCATTGACTGCACTTGCGATGATGTTCTTGGCTTTCTTGTCTAAGGAGACAAGTGCAATCTCATTCTTATCAAGATCCATCAACTTCTTTGGCACCTCCTTTGTAGGATCACTAGTGGAGGCAATCATAGGGATATAAGGGCCTTCCTCCACTATCATGAATAAGCGGGGGTCAACAGCTTCCATGTAAAGTTTTATTCTCTCTTTCCACATGGGAAAGTTTGCCTTACTGCACACTGGGAGCTTAGAAAAATCCTTGGCTCTGTCCATGCTTGATTACTTCTCTAAAGACAACTCGGGTAGGATCAGATCAAGGTGTTAACCTTTTAACGATCAACCTCCCTCTGATACCAATTGAAAGACGGTTAGTTGTCTACCTAAATCACCTAGAGGGGGGTGAATAGGTGAGATGTGCGTCTATTTGCGGAATAAAAATTAACACAGCACAGATCAAGCAATCCACAGAGAACACAGGATTTATAGTGGTTCCCCAACCTTGGGTACATCCACTCTCACCTCACCAATCTAGTAAATCACTAGACTTGGCTACTCCACTATCTCGGATTGAAAACAATCCTACACCTCGGAACCACGTTCCTACAAAGCTCGATCCAAACTGGATCTACAAAAACTCGGAAGACAAAACTTCCTACAAATCTCGGAGAATTAAAACTCCTACAAAAATATTGGTTGTGATTACAAACAAACACACTATCAGATCTGGATCTATATCCGTCTTCTTCTTTAGGAACTTCGGCTTGATCAGAAAATGTAGAAGACGATTAGAGAAAGATCCACGAATCTGAGATCTAGAACCACCTCGATCGAGAAAGTAGATCTGGAATCTTCAAGGCTCGGCAAGATCGAGTGATTCTCTTTCTTCTGGATCGCTGGAGAAAAGATCGATGAAAACGAAGGTCGCGATCCAAACTTTTCTTCTTCTTCCGTGAACGGCAATGGCGGCGGCGTGAAATTAGGGTTCACGGAATTTCTCTTTCTTAAAAAGAATATTTCTGTAATAACGCTTGAAAGTCATTTCTGAAAAGACCTATTTATAGGTGGGTTCCAACGGTCATAATATTGATTAATGATGACACGTGGACCAATCAGAATTGACAGATTCAAAATACTTATGATGAAAATGGACTTAGAAAAATTCTGGAGAAGTTGACTGCGATACTCGAGTAATGGAGGATATACACGAGTATGGAGAGATGGATTACTCGAGTAGCAAGAAGCAGTATACTCGAGTATAGAAAGAGAGAAATACAGGAGAGAAGAATGAATTACTCGAGTATCAAAAAAAGGTATACTCGAGTATCAGAATTGTATACTCGAGTAATAGAATAGTATACTCGAGTATCAAGACGATATACTCGAGTATCAAAAAGGCTAAACTCGAGTATCAGAAAATATACCTGAGAAACGTTTACATACACGAGTATCAGAGTCAATTACTCGAGTATGGAAGAATTTACTCGAGTATCAAAAATCAATTACTCGAGTATGAACATACTTACTCGAGTATCAGAAGATATACTCGAGTATAGAGAAAACTTACTCGAGTATCAGAAGACACATACTCGAGTATCAGGGTATTTACTCGAGTATCAGAAATCAATTACTCGAGTATGAACATACTTACTCGAGTATCAGAAGATATACTCGAGTATAGAGAAAACTTACTCGAGTATCAGAAGTTATACTCGAGTATCAGAAAACACTTACTCGAGTATGGAACAGGAGTTACTCGAGTATGAATTACCTTACTCGTGTATTTCAAGGAAATACTCGAGTATAAAGGACTTAGGAAAATTCTCTCTGAGAAAGCTTAGCTCCAAAGCTTCTGTCCATCAATCCAAGTTCATGAAGGAAGTGTATCCCAATAGAGAGGCTATACATGGGCCAACACCTTGGATCACACAATGAGAGATTACATTGCATGGTCCTGTGTTTGGTGACCCATTACAGACTGACATTGGTCTACACTTGCCAATTAAGGACCTGCACACATAACTCAAACACAAGATCAAATACAACTGCAATTCACCTTAGTTTTAGGAGGACTTCTTCAAATTAAGGTCATTGTGGAAACAAGACCCAACAGGTGGGACTCTGAGAAAACCGGTACACCGTTAAGGTGCCCTGTGTGTACGAGATGTATGGCTGGTTGCGCCAACATCTATGATGTATGGTGTTTAAGTTGCACATTCCTCTTAATATGTAAACATGCTATTTACTTGCAGGGAAGAAGCACCGCCGCCTCGAGAAAGGGATAAAGTCGTTATAATTTGGTCAGTTCTTGCTGACCGTTACTTTGTTTGCCACCGCTTGGTGGAATGTTTGCGTACAGGTGCCGCAGAGCCGTGCGGGAAGTAGCAGATGGAGCCCAAAGATGTGTAAGCCCTCGAAGGCCCAAGTTTTTTGCTTTAGTTTTTCATATTTTGTCTGTCTGCGTGCCGATGTAAGGAAACTATGTTGTGGTTAATCATTTGTTGTGTGTAAGGCCTTAAGGCCGTAATAAGACAATGTATTTGTTGTTATTCATTCCTATTAGAGTAGTGGACATTCTAGTTTCAAGTTTATTAAATGCATCCGTTAGCGTATAAATCTGTTATGCGTTGTGTATAGGGTTTGATTGATAATCATCTAGTAACTCTTTCGTTTTGTTAATTTAATATGGCGCGGGGTCCTGGCAAAACCCGATGTTATATCGTTTGGAATGTGCAGGGGTGTTACACTCGGTAGGAAGAGGTACCCTCGCGTGAAAGTCCGCTTCGATTTGCGGGAAGAAGCGTTGTTTGAAGTACTCAAGATAAGTGTTGTCGGTGATCAGCTTCTTGAACGTTGTGTTGGTAAACGCTGCCGCATAGTTGACCTTGCGAGCACAAGCATCCTCAGCTGCAACCATCTTGGGAGACGAGTAGCGAATAGTGTGCGATGAAAGCTGAGTAGGCGGGCAAGAAGGGTTTCTGAAAAACAACGTCGTTTTGCCCTCCTCCCCTCCTATTTATAAACAAAAGCAATTTGGGGTGGGAGGGGGACCGTGCCTTTGCAATGATAGATGGCGTCGTTAGTCACCCGTCGTGTGGAGAGTCAGACCTTGCGTTATTATCACAACCTGCTTACTCGTCGAAGGCAAAGAGATTAACGAAATTGAAAAGTGTGGCAAGAGACCCAAGTATACTCGCAAACACTTTATAGCATGAGCACGAAATCACGAAACACATCATCGCGAGTTACAAAATTTAAGAAACAAAAGCACCAAATTATATACTCGCAGAGGCGAGCTTTTAATAAATAATAGTCAGTGTCTAAATGTTAAATATTACAGATGAGAGCGAAAATATATAAAAAAGAGCCTAAGGCATCTGAAGGTTCTTGGGCTGGTCTTCGGGCTGAGCATATTGCCCAGACTATCCTCGCTCACACGCACGCCGAAGGAAATCATTTTCCCTTGCCAAGTGCTCCTCACTCTTATGGATGTCATCGTCCATCCTCACCAGCCTCCCAACAGATCTGATACTCTCCCAGATCCTGCAGAGTTTGTTATGTAACAGCTCCTACTAATGCCCCACCATGCCCAAGCGCTGATCATGTGGTTGATCGCATAGAAGAGTGATATTGCTAGGTCCAGGCGCTCCTTGAATTCCTACAGTTTGTCAGCCCATGTTTCCAACGAACCCTGGCGCCGACGTGGCTCGCATATTGGCAGTTGGTCAAATTTTATTTCCATATCAAGATACGACGAGGTGACTTTTTCTTGATACTCGCGATGGGGGAGCCCGATTGCATCAATCAGCGCCTCCCTAGGCGTAGTAGGATGACCTGCAAAAGCACTCGCCAACAATAAAGAGAGATGCAAGAAGAAAGAGAGACAAGAAAAGCTCTGACATGGAGGGAAATCATTACCAACATGTGAGATTTGTTGCCTAGCCTCAAACCGGTAAGTAGAATGCTCCCGGGCAGGGGACTCGCGCTGGGGAGAGGGACGGTCCAACAAGGACGGGTGTGCCTGGGGGGAAGGATGTGGTCGATGAGGAAAGGGACTCTGGTAGTGCAGATCTCGACACCCAGAGAAGCGACCTTCCATGTTTTCCCGTGTGGTATTGCGAGATTTGATGTTGCGAGGCCTCGGGGCACAAGGAGGAGACAATATAGGGTTTAACTGGCACCTTCCCCCAAAGGTTTGGGGGTTGTTGGTCGCTAAGTGCCAGAGGGCCAGATGGTTGCGGCCACTCATTCCTATCGGTGCACGAGGAGGGTGGAGGCAGTGCATTTCGGACGGCCCCTTGAGAACGTAAGTCGCCCGCAGGCAAAGGCGAAGGAGGAGGAAGACTTTTCATCAGAGTGCTCATCGGTGAATTCCTCACTAGGGGAGGGGTCGTGTCATGGGCCAACCTCCCAGTACCCAGATGGAATCGCATTGTGTTGCGATCCATGGGGCTCAGAACGATAGATAGAGTAGTCGGCGAGGCACCCTTGCTCGGTGGGACGATGCTCAGGTCACCAAGGTTCACCGGTGGCGTAGTTTCTACAACAAGTGGAACTCGTCAAATGAAGCGATCAGGATTAGAGCCATGAAGGCGACATTCGACTATGTTCTTTATACTTTTTGAGTTGTCGGTACCTCGGACGAGTGGATGGTATCAGTTGGAGTAAACGTGGTGGCGGGCACCTCGGTGGATCGGACAACACTAGTTAGGTCAAGTGGGGTGGCCAACACCTCGCCGGGATGACCTGTCTCAGGTTGCGCAGAAGGAATGGACCCAGGGTCACTCAACAATGAGCTAGGGTGAGCAAACTTGCCTATTGGGGCATTGGTATCCTCGCCCATGCCCATCTTATTCAACACGTCTTGGGTGGCGGTCGGGATTATGGAGTGCTCGGCGTGGGTATTGAGACTCTCGCTAGGGGCGGAGGACCCCTCCCCTGCGAAGGTGTTCTTCTTCTTTGACTTCTTCTTGTTCGTCTTCCGGCGATCACCCTACACATCGTCGTCGTCTCATTGGAGTATTTTGGAGGTTAGGGGCAGTGGGTCAAGCACCTCCCCTAATATTAGGATCTTCTTAGAGATTTCTTCAGCTGTGAACGATATCTCATGATAATCCGGTAAGAGAGCCTGAGGAACGTCTCTCCCCTCTATTTATAGAGGTTTGATAGGGGGGGTTAGCCGAGCGTCGTGTATTGATCCATCTCGTCCACTAGCTTGCCGAATAGGGGATCAGATGTTTCTTTCCAAGCTTCAAGATCGCTTGAAAAGAGCGAGGATTTTGTACAACCCTCTCAGTGGCGCTACGATAGCAGGAGTCAATGTCAACATTGAAGAGTAGGTCAAAAGTCAACAACAGGTCATGAAGTTACTCTTCTGTTAAAAGGAGTAATGTACTCGCCTAGGTGTGCGACCACCCTACAACACAGGCGAGCATCAAGCGTCCGACCGTCAAGAAGACCACTTAGCAGGAGGTTCGGGCAAGCATTGTCGATACTTACCTAGATGACAACTTCTAGCAATACCTCGCAAGGTGCGACCAAGGAGCGCAGATAGTCACCAAAAGATGATTGTCTATCAGTAAGCCATGTAGTCAGCTGGATCAAGAAGGCTAGCTCACAGGGCTGGGTCTTCTCGCATGGAGACTCCCCTTCTAGGTTTTATCTATAAATATAACTCCAGGAGTCTAGGGTTATCAGGAATGACATCTTAAAATCTGGCTATTTCTCCCCCTTCTACTCTCCCCTGAGACTAGCTACTAACTAGGTGATGCCTTCCTTGTACTTAGCTCAGCCATTTTTAGTTATGGAGGAGAAGCTTTTTTAAACTTCTGGGTACGCGGTGGGACCCTAGTGCAACGTCTGGGGTCCTTTTCGACTTCTCCTTTCTATTTTTTGTTTTATATTCAGAGTCGGGCGAGCCAAAGTGCTGGGTTAGTATTCTCAGGCTACACTTAAATCCAAATATTTGAAGTAAGGAATTTCCCAACTTCAACACATAATAAATTTGTCTAAAATAAATAATTAAATCCATATATATATATATATTGCGGCCAACTCAAGCCTCCTGGTTGACCAAACTAAAATAGATTTGTTGAAGCCAAAATTGACCCCAACGAATGTTCACGAACCAAAGTGTAGCCAACGCCTACTTCTCCCAAATCTCGACCCCTGACTGGCTGCTAAGGTTCTAAGACTGACCCAAAGCCTCAGCTGGGAGGTCCCACCTCACACCCGGAAGATCTCTGAGAGCTTCCCCTCCAAAGCCAAATGCCGGGCTGGGAGCTCTTCAGAAAGCACTAGAGTTAGAGAATAATGAAAAAGCCTGCTTTCCAAAGAGCCCCCATGGGTCTTTTTATAGTCTTTCCCTGACCTGAAAATACTGAAATACCCCTGGAGGGTCTGCCAATAGCCAGATCCCGCTGTCATCCTGGGGGCATACAGGTAATTTTATCCGGGGATAATAATATCAAAATAATCTTTTCCTGGGGGCTGGGCCCCACCACCTGGACCTGCTTGGCGAGAACCCTGGGTGAGAAGGCTCTCGCTGAGCCCCGGCTTGGCTTATCCTGGCGAGATCTACCGCCGAGAGGGTTCTCGCTCCCGGAATTCTTGATGCCACTGTCGCTGGACGCGGCGCTGGGCGAGTGGAGCTCTCTCAACGCCCTCTCGCTCGCCCCCAGGGAGAGTTCATTCCAGGCGGGAGCTCTACTGCCCCGAAGGCTACGGCCGACCTGAAGACCCGAGTCCTGGCGCGAACAATCTCGCCTACTGGTTGGCGGGAGCTCCCTAAGGGCGAGAACTCTGCTAGTCTGCCCTTGGGCTAACCCGGGACTAGCCCAACACCGACCCCTGAAGTCTGTCTTCTGGGTCCTACCCAGCGAATATGGGGTTGTACACAATCCCCGCTCTTTTCGAGCTAGCTCTGCGCTCGACAAGACAAGTCCAACCCCCAAAATATTCGCTGGACACGTGCCTGATTGCCAAGAGAAACTTTTGGCGGGCCCCACTGCGGCTATAAATACACGCCGTCGGGTGGCCATAAGTCTTGCCTCCGATCCACTGCTTCTTTACTGAGCTCTCGCCTGGGGCTTTCTGTACGAAACCAAGATGCATGCTAAGCGCGCCGGCAAGCCACTTCCGCAGGACCTTCAGGATCGGCTGGCCGCGGCTCAAGCGCGAGCCTTGGCTAACTGCGCTGGGGTGGCGCCCTGGCTATCGAGGAAATCTCCAAACGCCGGTCCTTCAGAGCCGAAAAAGAAAAAGGGAAAACGAAAAGCGAAGGTGGTCCGGCGAGACCTTGCTTGCGAGAACAGGGACCCACCTTCTCCTACTCCCAATCCCGCGGAGGCCCCCTCCCCGCAGAAGGTATGCCTTCCGGCCAAGCTTACCGAGATGCTTACGCTACAGGCCCGACAGCTAACGTGGCCTCTCGCAGGAATCCCTTCCTAATGACGACGCTGGGTCCTCCCCGATTCCCCCCGATTTGTCAGCTCCCCCTCCGGAGGATCTAACGAGGGTCTCGGAGGAAATTCCTCCGGCCGGGACCCAGGTGATAGGTACGCTTTCCGCTACTTCTCGCTAATTCAATCATGTCTTTCCCTTTCTGAACTGCCTTCTCGCAGAGCCAGCTTCCGCTCTCCCGGGTTTCGCCACCCGGGAAGATGGAGCGAGAATCGGTGCGGCGCTTTCTTCTGTGGCAAATCCCGCCCTGCTGGCGGGAGGGGTGGCCCTCGAGCCCTTCACTACCCCTAAGGATGTCGATCATCCCTCGGGAGAGGACAACCCTCTCCACGCTTCCGGCCTGGCCGGGACCCCTGTGCGTAAACCCTTTCGCCCAGGGCGGGGTAAGACTCTCCACCTTCTTTATGGTACCGACGGAGGGGTCGGGCCTTCTCATCTGTTGCCAGTCAATGGCTCTCGCCAGGCTACAGGTATGCGAGATACTTTTGTCGACTAATCATTAAGCCTTAATCATGACCTTGAGCGCACTTTTCGCAGGGGACCCCAGCTCTCGGCCGGGAGCTAACGAGGAGGGAGAAGGAGAAGAAGAAGAAGAAGAAGAAGACGAAGAAGAGGAGGAAGACGATTCCCTTCCTCCTTCGTCTGGCGAGATAGAGGAAACCTTGAACGGCGCCGGGAATGCGAAGGAGCGGAGGAAGAAGATCTCGGCCATTTTGGCCAAGCTCATCCGGCGAGACCGCGCCCATGCTGCCGCGGCAAGAGCGTTCCGCGAGTCCGTAGAACAAAGGCTGGAGGCCCTGGAATGGGATTTCTTCTTGGGTGAGGCTGATCGGCCGGGAGGACCTTCCGCCCAGTCTTCGCCAGGGAGATGCATCGCGCAGATCTGGGATCACACTAGGCGGATCAACCTGGGGTACACCACGCTGTCCTCTTACTTCAACCCGCTGGCCCCTCCGCGAACCAGGCGGCGAGAACGAGGGCGATGGCGCTGGGAGCTGTATTAGTTCTTCTAGGTCTCGCCCCTTCTTCCTCTTTAGCCTTCCCTTCCTCCGTGTACCCTTAACGAATGTAATAACTGCTATTGTTAACTTTGTCCAGCTCTTGGCCGCGAGAGCACGCTATTACTTATTTCTCCCCTCTTTACGCTGTGAATTTTAAGAACCTGCTAGAATTAGGTCGCTTGCGCCAAAGCTAAGAAGCTTGCGCCAAAACCAAGAGGCTCGCGCCTATGAGAGACGATCGTCGACTGCTGTCATTCCGAGGGGGAAAACCGAGGTGTCGCCGGTTCAGATCGTGACAGCTGCGCTCCGCCGTCATTTTCTCTCTCTATCGGACGGAGCCGCCATGATCATGGTTCCCTATAAATAGGGATGCCTACCAACCACATTTATTTCTCCGATCCGGAATCTCAACCCCCTTTTCTTGCTCTCGCGTTCTTGCTTCCGCTTTCAACTTTCTTCAGCTCTCGCTCTCACTTGCAAACCCACTATGCCTGGCGAGAACGAGGGTCACGCCCACTGCGCAGAAGCCTTCCGAAAACACCTCTTCCCTTCCTGCACGCTCACCTTAGATGAATATAACCTGATCGTCAGCCGCTACATTCCCGCCGGCTTCTCGGCGCGGAACCCAGGTAATCACGATAAGGTGAATACTCCGGAGGCGGGAGAGCTCGCCATCCCCCTCGAGCATTTCGAGGTGGGCTTCCGCCTTCCTCTTTGGCCGGAGGTTCGGCTTGCTCTCCGCTACTATGGGGTGGTTCCCGCCCAACTGAACCCGAACTCAGTCGCGATCCTTGTAGCATTCATATGCTACATGCGATCCGAGAGAATCGAGTTCAGTTTGGCAAATCTTCCGGAAGCTGTTCAACTTCCGCGCCAAGGGAGGGGTGGTCTTCTTCTCCGGGCAACTGCTCAAGACCACCGGTCTCGCCAACAAGCATCATCACTGGGGCGAGAAGTTCGTCTATGTCAGCGGGGACTTCGGCAACGTCCCGCTTCAGCCTGTTCAATATGAGAACGCCGCCTACAAACCGCCTACCCTGGGATCGCGCGAGAGCGCAATCCTAGAATTCTTTGGGACCAAGGAGTTTGACGTTCTCTTCCTCAGGCGAGACGTCGACTCCCTTCCACCTGTCCACCCGGGCGAAGGTACGGTCTCGCCCCAGATTCAATCCCTTGTCAAGGATCTTCTTGTGCTGAAGTATTTTAACTTTGCAGGAGAGCGGGAGGTCCCCCTGCGCCAACCCTTTGCTGAAGCCCGAGGTGCCGAGGGTCTGGCCGCGAGAGGCTCTCTCGCTCTCGCGGAGGCTAGCGCTACCGCCTGCCGAGATGAGCCTGCTCCAACCTTGTCGACCGGAGCACAGAAGCGGAAAGGCCCCGCTCCCGCCCCGCGACCGCTGAAGAGGCCGAAGCCATCCGCTGCGGATAAGGGTAAGGGCATGGCCGTCTCGCCTGCCCGGCCTCCCGCCCCGGGAGAGTCCTTCGAAGGACTGCTCCAGAGGGCCAGCGAGATGGGCGCTGCCGCCAGGAGGCGCACCGAGGCCGGCGAGAACCCACCGGCCGCTGACGCGGCAGAAGGAGAGGGAGCGGTCGTCGAGACCTCCGCCCGGACCCCGCCTAAGGAAGTGCCGAAAGGGCACAGAAATTACGGCTTTGGCGTGAAGCACCTCGACGCCGAGGGGAAGCCCCTGCTCCAATGGGATCCCGAAGCCAACCTGGTCAAGGTTTCAACGCTCCTTCCCAGTTGGGTGGAGCGGGAGGAGGTTACTGGCGAAGCCTTCGCGCTTGGCTATGGCCTCTACAGCCGAGAGGACGCCAGCATCTTCGACCAGATGCCCACCCGGCTCCTGGCTTTTGATTCTATCCGGGCCCTACTGCGCGGGTTCGAGCTTGCGCATATGTGCGCGCGTCGAAGCATCAGCATCGACAAGAACTTCGCCGACATGTACAAGGCGAGGGAAGAGGCGGTGGCCCGAGCATGCGTATCGGAGGCAGAGCTTGCGAATGCTTACCAGGAGTTGGCGAAAGCCCTAGAGGCGTTGTCTCTGCGTCCCGCCGTCGAGGTAAGCGAGATCTTCTCGGCCCCCCGCTCTCGCCTCTCGAAGTCTTGTTTGCACGATATTCACTGAGCTGATCTCTTCTTCACAGGATTCCGCCCAAGCCGCGACGCTTCACGCGGAGTTGGCTGATGCTCGATACGCGAACGTCCTGCTGAGGGACCAACTCCAGCGTGCAGAAGCGGCGAAAGGCCCACCTTCGACGCTTGACGAAAGACTGAAGAGCCGCCAGTTCTCGGTGTACGACATCGACAAGCTACTGCAGGCGAATGCTCAGGCCACCGTCAAGTTGACCATCGAGACGTTGCGAGACGCGAAGCTGCTTCGGGAGGATGGCGCAACCATCAACGCTCGCCAACTCCTCCCCTGGCTGTTCGACCCAGTGCCGAAGCCCCCGGGCGCGCCGGAATCTCCTCCCTCAGATGTTCCGAAGTCTTCCACCGAGGCCGGCGAGACGTCTGAAGCGAGCTTTGGCGAGGACTCTGGCGAGAGCACCAGCGGGGATTACAGCGCATCCCCGTGAAGCGCCTTTTTGCTTTTGATATTCTTTTATAACGAGCGAGAAGCTCTAAACCCCTGTAATCGTTGAGTATAATGCAATGTTTTATTTTTATTGCCGGTGTGTGTTCGAACGAGTAGATTAGTCAGCCGAGTGGCTTCCGCGCGGGCTTCCGCCGAGACCCTTAGTCTCTTTAAGTTAACTTTCCTTGGGGATCGACCGGGCGGGAGCCTTGCGCTATTGATTGAGCTATCTTGCCTAGGTCTGCCAGGGAGTCTTCTTTTGCGAGAACCCCCTAGCCGAGACCTTCGAGTCGAGGCTTCTTTCAGCCGAGACCCTTTTGGACCGAGATCTTTGGGGCCTTGCCTCCGGTCCGGGCCAGAGTCTTGCCCGTATATCTTTCAACCAACTAGATGAAGCTAGCCAGACTTCTCCCCCATAGGCGAGCCTTCGGACCTGCCAGCTAGATGGGAGCCTGCGCAGCGGGTCTACTCGGGGCCGAGCCGAGCTCAGGGTGTTGATGAATCTTTCCCAACCTCTCCCCCACAGGCGAGCCTTCGGACCTGCCAGCTAGATGGGAGCCTGCGCAGTGGGTCTACCTGGGGCCGAGCCGAGCTCGGGGTATTGATGAATCTTTCCAAACCTCTCCCCCACAGGCGAGCCTTCGGACCTGCCAGCTAGATGAGAGCCTGCACAGCGGGTCTACCTGGGGCCGAGCCGAGCTCGGGGTATTGATGAATCTTTCCAAACCTCTCCCCCACAGGCGAGCCTTCGGACCTGCTAGCTAGATGAGAGCCTGCGCAGCGGGTCTACCTGGGGCCGAGCCGAGCTCGGGGTGCTGATGAAGATTTTCAAACCTCTCCCCCACAGGCGAGCCTTCGGACCTGCCAGCTAGATGAGAGCCTGCGCAGCGGGTCTACCTGGGGCCGAGCCGAGCTCGGGGTATTGATGAATCTTTCCAAACCTCTCCCCCACAGGAGAGCCTTCGGACCTGCCAGCTAGATGAGAGCCTGCGCAGCGGGTCTACCTGGGGCCGAGCCGAGCTCGGGGTGCTGATGAAGATTTTCAAACCTCTCCCCCACAGGCGAGCCTTCGGACCTGCCAGCTAGATGAGAGCCTGCGCAGCGGGTCTACCTGGGGCCGAGCCGAGCTCGGGGTATTGATGAATCTTTCCAAACCTCTCCCCCACAGGCGAGCCTTCGGACCTGCCAGCTAGATGAGAGCCTGCGCAGCGGGTCTACCTGGGGCCGAGCCGAGCTCGGGGTGCTGATGAAGATTTTCAAACCTCTCCCCCACAGGCGAGCCTTCGGACCTGCCAGCTAGATGAGAGCCTGCGCAGCGGGTCTACCTGGGGCCGAGCCGAGCTCGGGGTATTGATGAATCTTTCCAAACCTCTCCCCCACAGGCGAGCCTTCGGACCTGCCAGCTAGATGAGAGCCTGCGCAGCGGGTCTACCTGGGGCCGAGCCGAGCTCGGGGTATTGATGAATCTTTCCAAACCTCTCCCCCACAGGCGAGCCTTCGGACCTACTAGCTAGATGAGAGCCTGCGCAGCGGGTCTACCTGGGGCCAAGCCGAGCTCGGGGTGCTGATGAAGATTTTCAAACCTCTCCCCCACAGGCGAGCCTTCGGACCTGCCAGCTAGATGAGAGCCTGCGCAGCGGGTCTACCTGGGGCCGAGCTGAGCTCGGGGTATTGATGAATCTTTCCAAACCTCTCCCCCACAGGCGAGCCTTCGGACCTGCCAGCTAGATGAGAGCCTGCGCAGCGGGTCTACCTGGGGCCGAGCCGAGCTCGGGGTGCTGATGAAGATTTTCAAACCTCTCCCCCACAGGCGAGCCTTCGGACCTGCCAGCTAGATGAGAGCCTGCGCAGCGGGTCTACCTGGGGCCAGCCGAGCTCGGGGTATTGATGAATCTTTCCAAACCTCTCCCCCACAGGCGAGCCTTCGGACCTGCCAGCTAGATGAGAGCCTGCGCAGCGGGTCTACCTGGGGCCGAGCCGAGCTCGGGGTGCTGATGAAGATTCCGTCAACCGGACCTATTCTATCATGAAGATGAGAAGAAAGGGTCGGTTAAAACAAAAGGCATTGCGATTGCATACTTAGAGAATCCATATTCTGAAATGAACTTATTGAAATGGCAACAGTTATTTACAACGTTACAATCCTTCCTTCCCCTCATGGGTAGAAGCGCTTTAGGTCATCGTCGCTCCAAGTATGGCTCAAGGTCTTTCCTTCCACATCCTGGAGGTAGTAACCTCCATTAACCAGAGCCTTCTCTATTATGTATGGCCCTTCCTAGCTAGGGTTGAGCTTGCCAACAGGGGCCGATCTCCCTGCTGCGTCGACCTTCTTCAGCACAAGGTCCCCTTCGGCGAATTGCTTGACCCGAATATGCTTATCGAAGTACTTGGCCATCCGCCGCTTTATCTCTTCTTGCCTGATGGCAGCGACGTCCCGTAGTTCTTCCGCCGTGTCCAGCGAGAGGCGCAACCCTTCCTCGTTCTCCTGCCTCCAAGCTTCGCTTCCTTCACCTGCGGTCGCGACCCGCGGAGACCGAACCTCGAACTCCACCGGGAGGACTGCCTCGCACCCATGAGAGAGCTTGAAGGGGGTCTCCCCTGTGGCCGTGTTCGGAGTTGTTCGCAGGGCCCACAGGACGGAAGGGAGTTGCTCCACCCAGTTGCCCTTCAGGTTCTCCACCTTCTGTTTGAGCAAGTTGACAATAATCTTGTTTGCCGCTTCTACCTGGCCATTGCTCCGAGGATGATGGACAGAGGCGAACCTGAGGTCAATCACCGATTGGGTGCAGAAGCTGATGAATTCTTCGCTGGCGAACTGGGGACCGTTGTCCGTCACTATTGCTTGGGGTAGCCCATGCCTACATATGATTTCCCCCCAAACGAAGTTCCTGACGACCTGAGAGGTAACCTTGGCTAGAGCTTTGACTTCCAGCCACTTCGAGAAGTAATCAATCATGACGAGGAGGAACCTCCTTTGCCCGCTAGCTGGAGGAAAGGGCCCGACTAGATCCATCCCCCAAATGGCGAAAAGCCATGGCGCCGTGATACTTCGAAGCCTTTGGGCGGGCGAGAGCTGGAGGGGAGCATGTACCTGACACTTCAGACATCTCTTTGCAAACTGAGCTGTATCCTTCCTCAAGGTCTGCCAAAAATATCCTTGCCTTATCACCCTTGCCTCCAATGTCCTTCCCCCTGAGTGACTGTCACACTCTCCAGAATGCACCTCTTCCAGGATCTTAGGGACTTCCTCCTCAGCTACACATCTCGCGAGGAGCCCTGACAACATCTTCCGATGCAATCTCCCCTCCAGCATCAGATAGTGAGCCGCCTTGTGCCTGAAGCTTTTTGCATTTTTGACTTCCTCCGACAGCTCTCCTGTGGTTAAGAAGGTCACCAACGGATCTATCCATGAGGGCCGCTGACATACCTCCATCAACTCCCCCTCTTCAATGGCTGGCCGAAATAGTTCGGTTAGGGTACCCCCACCCCGAGGCCCGAACTTTGCTAACCGGTCAGCTGTCATGCTTTCCTCCCTGGGAACATGTTGAATAGAAAAGGAACGGAAACCTCCGATGATGGTCCTTACCTTGGATAAGTATCTCGCGAGGGTGGGCTCCCGAGCCTCAAACTCCCCACGGATTTGTGACGCAACTACCATCGAGTCAGTGAAGGCCTCTACATCCCGAATTTCCAGCTCCTTGGCCAACCGAAGGCCGGCTATCACGGCCTCATACTCCGCTTGATTGTTGGTCACAGGGAAATGGAAAGCCACTGCCTGTTCTATGGTAACCCCTTGAGGGCTTATCAATACCACACCTCCTCCCAGGGAGTGCCTTCCTGAAGCCCCGTCGACGATCATTCTCCACGCTTCCTGCGACCTCGACTCTTCTTCCTCGGCCTCGGTGACATAATCCGCCAAAAAGTCTGCCACGACCTGGGCTTTGATGGAGAGCCTTGGGACAAAGGAAATGTCGAACTCGCTAAGCTCGATGGACCACTTTGCCAACCTTCCCGAATGCTCCACCCCCTCGAAGACCTTGCGAAGAGGATGATCGGTCACAACCTTAATCGAATGCGCTTGGAAATACGGACGGAGCTTCCTTGCCGAAACGACCAAGGCATAAGCCAGCTTCTCCAGGATGGGGTAGCGGAGCTCCGCCTTTTTCAAGATTCGGCTCACGTAGTAGACGGGTAGCTGCTTCTTCCCTTCTTCTCTAACCAAGACTGAGCTTACAGCTTCTTCCCCCACCCCGAGATATAAGGTCAGGTCTTCTCCCTCCTTGGGGCTTTGGAGCAGCGGAGCCCGGGAGAGTTGCCTCTTCAGTCCTTGGAAAGCCTCTTCGCATTCAATCGTCCATTCAAACACTTGATTACCACGAAGCACCTTGAAAAAGGAGGAGCACTTGTCCCCGGACCGAGAGAGGAACCTGCTCAGTCTGGCCAACTTTCCGGTTAAGCGCTGGACCTCCTTGGCATTGCGAGGTGATTCCAAGTCCAAGATGGCCTTTACCTTGTCTGGGTTAGGTTCTACCCCTGCCGGGGTCAGGAGGTGTCCAAGGAATTTCCCGCGACTGGCCCCGAAGACACACTTCAAGGGATTCAACCTCATCTTGAATCTCCGCAGGGTGGCAAACGTCTCTTCCAAGTCCCGTAGGTGGGACTCCAGGCATTTGCTTTTTACCATCAGATCGTCGACGTAGACCTCTAGATTCTTCCCTCTTTGATCCCGGAAGACCCGATCCATCATGCGTTGGTACGTTGCCCCTGCGTTCTTCAACCCGAAGGGCATCATCTTGTAGCTGAAGCATCCCTCTCTTGTGATGAAGGAAACATCCTTGACATCGGGGGGGGGGGGGGGGGGTGCATCCGAATCTGATGGTAACCTGAAAAAGCATCTAAAAAACTCATGAGAGAAAAACCGACAGCTGAGTCAACCAGCGCGTCGATCCGAGGCAGGGGGTAGCAATTCTTAGGACATGATTTATTTAACAAGGAAAAGTCAATACACATGCGCCATTTTCCTCCCCCCTTTTTCACCATTACCACATTGGAGATCCAGCCTGGATACTGGATCTCCGAGATGAAGCCCGCCTCCAAGAGCTTCTTGACCTCTTCCCGGATCGGCTCCTCCAGCTTGGTGGCGATGGCCCTCATCTTCTGGCGTATGGGGCGAGTCCTGGGGTCCAGGTTCAGGCGATGGCAAGCCACGTCTGTGTCGATGCCCGGCATGTCTGCCGCGCTCCAAGCGAAGATGTCGACGTTGCATTGGATGCAGGCTCGCATCCGCTCCTGATCCTCGAGGCTTAAGCCTCCGCTGACCCGCACCTTTTGTACCTGCCCCGCCCTGGTGTGCACCTCCATCTCTATCACCTCTTCGGTCGGCTCCAATCCCGTCCGTTCCCAACCTGCCCTTGCCTCCTCTAGCTCAAGCTCTTCTCCTCCAAGCTCATCAACCTTCATCGCCTCCTCCAAACTCTCACCTTGCCTCTGCTCTCCTCCTTCTACCGCCCCTCTTGTTTCTTCCAGGCCAATTTCCTCTACCTCCATATCCTCTGCCTCCAACTCCTCTGCTTCCTGCGGGCTCGCCTCCTGCACCTCTTCCGCTTGCTTTTCGACAACCTCCTTCGCCTCCTCCAGGCTTGTCTCCCCCTCCCCAACACCTCCTTCCTGCTCAGCCGTCTCCTTCTCCAGCTCTTCTGCTTCCACCATCCACGACACGGTGTTGACCGCCGTCACGTAGCACTGCCTTGCCACCTTTGGATCCCCCCTGATCATAACCTGCACCCCTCCATTGTTGAACTTGAGGCATTGATGGAATGAGGAGGGTACGCAGCGAAAGGCGCTGATGAGGGGACGTCCAAAGATGGCATTGTAACTACTTGGGGCGTCCACGATCACGAACCTGCAGTTCCGTGAGACGCCCCCAAGCCTTACATGCAGGCCTACTCCCCCTTCTACTTCCTTTCTCTCCCCAGAGAAGCCGAAAAGCGGTCCATCGGAAGCTAGGACCCTTTTCCCTTCCACCCCCATCTCGTCAAAGGCCTTCTTGAAAATCACGTTCACCGAGCTCCCGTTGTCCACCAGTATCCGGGAGACGGTGAAGTTCTCCACCGCTGTCTGGATCACTAACGCGTCGCAGAACGGATCCTCATAGTCTGGCATATCTGCGGATGAGAAGATGATCTTTTCTTCTGGGGGGGGAGCTAAGGAGGTCGAGGCGACCCCTCTGCGGAACATGGTTTGTAGGCTCCCCTTACGGGTTGCCTCGATCCCTACTCCCCCATGGATCACTCTGATCCCCCCTCGGGTCCCCACGTCGACCCTGTCCTCACATCTGTCCTCAACCTCTTCTCGTTGCACCTCCACGATCCTTGCGGGCAGATCTTGCCTCCCCGCACCTCTGGCCTCCCTCATCTCCAGAAACTCCGGACAGGTGGCCGTTGCGTGGCCCTCCTCCTGATGGAAGTCGCAATAGGGCAACGCCACCCTGCCCCCTCTTCCTACTCCTCCTCCCCTTCTCCTGGCTCCCCGAATTCCTCTTCCTCTTCCTCTTCCCACCTCCATGGCTTCTTGTGGTGGTGGGAAGTGACCCCTCGGTCCCTGCCTCCATCCTCCTTGCTCCAACCTTCTCGGTTCCCGGTAAATGTCTCTTCCTTGAGGACCTCCTTGGCCCTGGGGGCGACCTTCCTGAGGCCTCCAACCCAATCGGTTGTTTGGCTCCCTGGCCCCCCCATGCTGCTGCCCCTGCCCTCGGGGTTCTTCTCTTCTCCTATCCTCTCTTTGCTCCCTCCGCCTTCCTGTCGCCGACTCCTTCGCATCGTCCTCGGCCAACCTGGCCAACTTTCTTGCAAATGCCGGGTTTGCCCTCTCAAAGTCTATCTCCTTAGCCGCCCTCTCCATGAGCTCCTCAAAAGAGAGAGGGGGCACTCTCTTCAACTCCATGCTGAAAAACCCTGGCCTCAGCCCCAGGGTGAAGGCAAGCATCAGCGCATACCCCGGGACCTCCTGGACCAGGAGAACCTCCTCTTGGAACCGGTCGACATAGTGACCCAACGTCTCCTCCGGCCCTTGCCTCACTGCAAACAGGCATTCAGCCTCCTTCTTCCGCTTCTTTGAAGTTGAGAACCTCAACAAGAAACCTCTGCGCAGATCTTCAAAACTGTAGATGGAGCTTGCCGGCAATTGGTGGAACCAATCCCTGGCCTTTTCCTTCAAGGTGATGGCAAAAAGCCTACACTTAAAAGCATCAGACATTTGCCTGATCGACACAACGTCTTCGAACCACTGCACATGCTGAACCGGGTCATCCTTCCCGGTGTAGTAGGTCATGTCTGGCTCCCGGAACCCCTCCGGCACTGAAGCCGAGACGATGAGCTCGCTAAATGGGGTCTCGCCTCCCGCCTGGCGAGAAGGCATGTCTCGCGACCTCGGCTGGCTGGACCGATCCGCGAGACCATGCCCGGGGAAGAGTTCCCGCACTGTCGCCTCCTTCTCGCCCAGATCTGCCGGAAGCTCCTTCTTGGGACGCTGGCCTGGGAAAAGCTCCCGCGCGTCTACGTCCCTCTCGCCTTCCTCCACCGGGACTTCCTTCCCGGGGCGTTGCCCTGGGGCGTTCTCGCCTAACAGCGGAACCGCCTCCACTGGAACCTGCGGCGTCTCCCACTTGTTCCTTGCCGAGAAGGCCAAGCTGATCGTCTGCATGACCTCTCGCCTGAAGTCTTCAAACATCTTCCTCGTCGCCTCGTCCACCCGGGTGGGGATCCTCCTGCGCCAGATCCTTCACCTTCACCTCCTGCCATGGGACTTAACTCAAAGATTTTCTTGCGCCGACTACTTCCACGCTCACCGCACCAGAACTGTTGAAGCCAAAATTGACCCCAACGAATGTTCACGAACCAAAGTGTAGCCAACGCCTACTTCTCCCAAATCTCGACCCCTGACTGGCTGCTAAGGTTCTAAGACTGACCCAAAGCCTCAGCTGGGAGGTCCCACCTCACACCCAGAAGATCTCTGAGAGCTTCCCCTCCAAAGCCAAATGCCGGGCTGGGAGCTCTTCAGAAAGCACTAGAGTTGGAGAATAATGAAAAAGCCTGCTTTCCAAAGAGCCCCCATGGGTCTTTTTATAGTCTTTCTCTGACCTGAAAATACTGAAATACCCCTGGAGGGTCTGCCAATAGCCAGATCCCGCTGTCATCCTGGGGGCATACAGGTAATTTTATCCGGGGATAATAATATCAAAATAATCTTTTCCTGGGGGCTGGGCCCCACCACCTGGACCTGCTTGGCGAGAACCCTGGGCGAGAAGGCTCTCGCTGAGCCCCGGATTGGCTTATCCTGGCGAGATCTACCGCCGAGAGGGTTCTCGCTCCCGGAATTCTTGATGCCACTGTCGCTGGACGCGGCGCTGGGCGAGTGGAGCTCTCTCAACGCCCTCTCGCTCGCCCCCAGGGAGAGTTCCTTCCAGGCGGGAGCTCTACTGCCCCGAAGGCTACAGCCGACCTGAAGACCCGAGTCCTGGCGCGAACGATCTCGCATACTGGTTGGCGGGAGCTCCCTAAGGGCGAGAACTCTGCTAGTCTGCCCTTGGGCTAACCCGGGACTAGCCCAACACCGACCCCTGAAGTCTGTCTTCTGGGTCCTACCCAGCAAATATGGGGTTGTACAAGATTGCCTTAGACCGTGGAGAGGTCGAGTGCGCGCATAGTCACAGAATAAGCAGAAGCACGCAAGACAATTTTAACGCGGAAAACTCATCAAGTGGGTAAAAAACCCCGTGGCCAATACAATGCCGACCAAACTTCACTATTGATGGATGTATACAAATTGTATAGAGAACCGAGGGCGACAAGACACTCCTCGTTACAACAGTGAGATGAGAGATTGTGAAACGCTTGGTGAATGGCATATCTCCTCACACTAAAATGTTTTCTTTTATGCTTTGATGGAGACGGGCGTTCTTGAACGCTGCTTGGTGGGCCAAATCCGTGGCATAGTGCATTGAGAGGTGTTGGCGAGGACTTGAGAAGCACTACGCACATAGGAGGCTTGGCGGGATGGCTCGTAGAACGTCTTCTTCTCTGGAATGTCGTGGACTTAGACAGATTTTTGGGTGGCCCGACTGGTGGAGAAGGCTCAAAAGAGAATTCTTGCAGATCTCTTACCTGAGGAAGAAGAAAGCTGGGAGGAAAGAATTTATAAATAAAGGGGGTCCTGAGGCCTTTTTATAGGCTCCAGGAGGTGTTTACGGTGGTTATGCGTCTATCAGCACACCGTAACCTCCCAAGATTACTAATTGTAGACCACACTTAATATAGTTTCAGGCGGATATTTTGCGTATAATATTTACTAAATACAAGCCAATTTTTAATTAATGATAACCGCCCACTAATGGTGGTGGTTAGTGGGTGGTTATCCACGAAATGGACGGCGATAATCACACTGCTACGAAAGAGCAGTCGTCTCACTGACAGCAGGTCGCCGACAAAGGGAGAAGAGGAGCCGCGACCGGTGGGACGACCGACTGCGGCAGGAGAGATCGCAAGGAGGGGCGGCTGGGCACGACCGCCCCTTCCCCCCCCCCCCCTCGACCACGGGAGGTGACCACAAGGAGGGGCGGCCGGACAAGACTGTCCCTTGCGGGTGGCGCCCCGCGACCACGGGAGGCGGGCACGAGGAGGGGTGGTTGCAGCATGGCTAAGGTGTGGCCGACCGTATATAACCCCGTATTCGATTAGTGGGTCCCCCCTCCAGGATCCATGCTTTGCGGGATCTTGAGGAGTGAGAGGGCTCAAGAAGGCGAGCGAGACCCTTCTAGTGTTTGCCGAGCAGGCCCGCTTCTGCCAGGCATGACAAGTGAGCCACGCGAGCCAGTTCCTCTAGCGTTGAGTGAAGCTTGTTGTGTTGACGCTTTCTGAGCTTGGTGTTGAGTAAAGCTTGTTATGTGGATGCTTTCAGAGCTTGGCGTTGAAAGAAGCTTGTTCTGTCGATGCTTTCAGAGCTTGGCATTGAGTGAAGCTTGTTCTGTCGATGCTTTCGGAGCTTGGCATTAAGTGAAGCTTCTCTATTTATAGGCGTTGAGCGAGACCCTTCCAGAATAGCATTCGCCCGGGGGGGGGGGGGGGCGAAGGTGCTCCTGCCCACAGCAGACATGGTATCTCTTGCCCGAAGAAGGCGCGAAAAGTCTCGCCCGTATTAGGCGAGAGGCCTTTAGATCCCGCATTCACCCATAATGGGGGTACCGCGGAGGTGAGTACCTAGCTTACCTAGCACTCACCCCTTTAGGCGAGTGGAGCCTTCATGTGCCACTCGCCCAATGGGGTCCAGAGGTAAAATTATCTGGATGCCCTTGTAGGGGTTCAAATAACCTTCCAGACTAGAGGAGTTTGGTTGTTGGCAGACCACTTTTGGCTACATATAACTATTTAGAACATCGGAGCTATGCAATTTGCAGGCTAGACTTTGAAATCTATAAATAGACCCAAGGGGGTACCTTAGAAAGCAAGCTTTCTAGTTCTCTAATTCTCAGGTCTTCTTACGCTTTCTGAGGTGTCATTAGCTCAACACTGGATAAGGAGGGGAAGCAATCTAAGATCTTCCGGGTGTGTGGTGGGACCTCCGTGCTGGAGCCTTAGGTCAGTTTTGAATCCTAAGTTTTCGTTCAATTCAGCTTGTGAGGAAAAGTAAGTGTGCGACCACCCCTTCCGCAAGGGTTCGAACTCCACAGAAGCCGGTTCTCGGTGTCAACTTTTTTGGTGCGGTAAGCGTAGAGAGTGACCAGCACCGAAAACCTTAGCGAGCTCAATGACTGGAGGTGAAGGACAAGGATCTGACCGGGGCGACTCTCCACCTCCCCCACCTCTCACCACCTCGGGCATGTTTGAGGACTTACGACAAGAGATGTGGAACCTCATAATATTCACACTGGGGCTCGCGGCGAGTGCTCAACTCCCGCCATCCCAGTGGTTGCCGCCCCAGCTTTGGGCGAGAATGCCCCAGCTACGCGGCCAGGGAAAGAAGCGGCGGCAGAAGGTAGTGGGCGAGACCTCCCAGGGCGAGCCTTGTTCCCCGGCTTGGCGAGTGTGTGAAGGTCCGATGAGGTGGACACACGAGATCGCTCGGCTCGCCCTGCGAGTGGCGGGAGCCCTTTCAGCGAGTTGGTCAATTCCGCCCCCATACCAGAGGGGTTCCGCGAGCCCGATATGTCCTATTATACCGAAAGGGGCGATCCTGTCCAGTACACCCAGTGGTTCGAGGACGTGGTCTCCATTAGGCAGATGTAGGATGCCTTAAAGTGTCGACTCTTCGCCATCACCCTCAAAGAAAAGGCGAGGGATTGGTTCCATCAGCTACCCGCTAGCTCCATCTACTGCTTTGAGGACCTGCGTCGAGGGTTCTTATTGAGGTTCTCCACTTCCATGAAGATGAAAAAGGAGTCTGAGTTCATGTTCCTCATTAAGCAGGGAGTGAAAAAGACTCTGAGGAGATACATGGATATGTTCCAGGAGGAGGTCCTCTAGGTGCAGGAGATGTCAGAGCACAGCCTCATGGCGGCCTTCACCATAGGGCTATAGTAGGGGTTCTTCCGGATGGAGCTGAAGCTAGTGCCTCTTATATCTTTTGAGGAGCTGATGGAGAGGGCAGCCCGGGAAGTTGAAGGAGAGACGTCAAACTCGGAGTTTGCCAGGAAGTTAGCCAGGTGGGCTACGAAGGAGGAGGAGTCAGGAGATGGTAAGGGACATAAGGCTAGGAGGGATGAACCCAGGCAGAGGGAGTAGCTTTAGCAACAGTAGCAGCCGAGACAAGTGCGCTAGGAGCCGAATAATTGGCTGGGCTGGAGGCTGCAAGATTGGCATGATCAGGGCCAGCGATGAGGTTTCTACGGAGGGGACAACCACCAAGGGGGGTAAGGCCAGTTCAAATCCCCTACGCTGGAGGCAGGGCCAGAGACTTCCTCTCCCCGATCAACACTAGGCTATGGTGATATCCCCAGGGAGGAGGAGGAGAGGAGTGCAGAGGAGGAGTCCAGGAGGCAGAGCGGAGCTGTCCTATTGTGACTTCCACCAGGAGGAAGGGCATGCGACGACTACTTACTCAGAGTTCCTGGAGATGAGGGAAGCCAGGGGGAAGGCCCTATAGCAGCCGCACCACCAAGAGGTGCGGATCGAGGAAGTCCTGTCGGGGGCAGAGGAGGATAGGTACGAAGATCGGGCCAATGTAGGAGGCCGAAGTGGGATCAGAGTGATCCGTGGGGGTGGGAGTCGAGTTCGCCCGTAGGGCGAGCCTCCACACCATGTATCGCCAGAGCGTTGCCTCCACATCCTTAATCCCACCCCAGATGAGAAGATTACCTTCTCCCCGAAGGATATGCCGGATCACGAGGATCTGTTCTGCGATGCGCTGGTCATTCAAACCACCGTCTAGAACGCTACCACCTCCAGGATCCTCGTCGATAATGGGAGCTTCGTCAACGTCGTCTTCAAAAAGGCATTCAACGTAATGAAGGTGGAGTACAGGAGGGTGTTGGCCTCAGATGGGCCTCTGTTTGGGTTCTCCAGAGAGAGGAAGAAGGTAGAAGGAGGAGTGGGGCTCCATGTCACCTTGGGGGGCCAGTCCAGAAACTGCAGGTTCGTCATCGTGGATGCTCCCAACAACTACAACGCCATATTCGGATGGCCCCTCATCAGTGCCTTCCATTGCCTGCCATCCTCCTTCCACCAATGCCTCAATTTCAATGCTAAGGGCATCTAAGTCCGGGTCCAGGTCCGGAGAGACCCCAAGGTAGCTAGGGAGTAGTACGTGACTGTGGTCAACTCCATCTCTTGGTAAGGAGGAGCTGAGGATATGGAGTAGAGGATGAATGAGCTGTTTGGCCAGGAGGCCGTGGGAGAAGCTGAGTGGATGGAGGTAGAGGAGGAAGAGGTCCACACCCATGGGGGGAGGGGCTGAGGAAGTTCTGGAGGAGCCGACCAAGTAGATGGCCATAGAAGAGGCTGGGGAGGAAGCTCTTGCCCCAAGAGAGAGGGCTATGGGAGAGTGGGGAGACCAGCCCTGGCTAGAGGCAGTGGAGGAGGTGGTGGTGGAGATGGAAGTTCTCACCCAGGGAGGAAGGGTGGAGAGAGTGCGGGTCTGCGGAGGGCTGAGCCCGGAGGACTAGAGGAGGATGCTGAAATGCATCCAAAAGAACATCGACATCTTCGCATAGAGCACGATAGACATGTCAGGGATTGATGCGGATATGGTTTGCCACTGCCTCAACCTCGACGCTGATGCCCGTCCCATCCGAAAAAAGAAGAGAACCACCACTAACAAGCTGGTCGAGCCCATCCGAGAGGAGGTGGAGATGCTCTTGAAGGCGGGGTTTATATCAGAGATCTAATATCCAGCCTGGGTCTCCAATGTGGTGATGGTTAAGAAGGGAGATGGTTGCTGGAGAATGTGTATCGACTTCTCTCTTTTAAATAAAGCATGTCCTAAAGATTGTTACCCCTTGCCTCGAATCGACACGCTGGTTGATTTAGTCGTCAGTTTTTCACTAATGAGTTTTTTAGATGCATTTTCAGGTTATCATCATATCAGTATGCACCCACCCATTATGAAAGATGTCTCATTCATCATAGAGGAGGGGTGTTACTGTTATAAAATGATGCCCTTTGGGCTGAAAAACGCAGGGGCAACATACCAAAGGATGATGGACCGTGTCTTTTGAAAAAAAAGGAAGGAACCTAGAGGTTTACGTAGATAATCTCATGATCAAGAGTTGGGATGTTGAATCTCACCTCCAGGATCTAGAAGAGACCTTCGGCACCCTGCAGAAATATAAAATGAGGCTGAACCCTTGAAGTGTGTCTTCGGGGCGAGCAGGGGAAAGTTCCTAGGCCATCTCCTTACTCCTGCGGGAGTGGAGCCCAACCCTGACAAGGTGAGGGCAATCATGTAGTTAGGTTCGCCTCGGAATGCCAAGGAAGTCCAGTGCCTAAAAGGGAAGCTGGTAGGGCTGAGTAGGTTTCTCTCTCGAGCAGAAGAGAAGTGCTTGCCCTTATTCAAGGCATTAAGAGGGGGCCAGAAGTTTGAGTGGTTTGAGGAGTGTGAGAAGGCCTTCTAGGACTTGAAGAAACAGCTGACCTAGGCCCCACTTCTCCAGGGGCCGAAGGAGGGGGTTGATTTATCCCTATACCTTAGGATTAGGTTTGAGGCCCTAAGCTCCATCTAGGTACGGGAAGAGGTCAAGAAGCAGCTGTTGATCTATAATGTGAGTAGGGTCTTGAGGAAGGCAGAACTTCGGTATCCTATCTTGGAGAAGCTGGCCTTCGCTCTGGTCATCTCAGCCGGGAGGCTCCAACCGTACTTCCAGATACACTCTATTCATGTGGTGACTGAACATCCCCTTCATAACATCTTTGAGGGGGTAGAGCACTCGGGAAGGCTCGCCAAGTGGTCGGTAGAGTTAAGAGATTTCGACATCTCCTTTGTCCCTCGCCTCTCTATCAAGGCCCAGGCGATGACCGACTTCCTAGCCTACTATGTGGTCGAGGTGGCGGAGGCCGAGCTCACTCATACAGTTCCTTGGAGGGTAAAGGTGGATGGCGCGTCTGGGAGGCACTCCTTAGGGGTAGGAGTGATCTTGGAGAGTCTTTAGGGGACAAGGATAGAGCAGACCGTTGTCATCCATTTTCCCATCAACAACAACCAGACAGAGTATGCGGCGGTGATCGCAAGGCTGCAGCTAGCTAACGAGCAAGGATTGCAAGACATAGAGGTACTAACGGACTCCATGGTGGTGTTCTCCCAGATCAACGATGAGTTTGAAGCCAGGGAGCCCACTCTTTAGCTATACCTAATAAAGGAGAAAGGGGTTATCGACATGTTCCAAACATTCTCCATCAGACATGTGCCGTGGGAGGAAAATGAGCAAGTGGACCAATTGGCCAAGTTCGGACCTCGTGCGGGGGGAACCCTGATCGACCTCTTCCGACCTTCCATTAAAGAGGGGGAGTTAATGGAAGTGGATCAATGTCCCTCCTAGATGGATCCCTTTATGACCTTATCCACAGGGGAGTTCCCAGATGGCATGGATAAAAAACCCTTCCAGCATAAGTTGACATACTACCTAATGCACGATGGGAAGCTGTATCGGAAGACTCTCTGAGTCTTCTAGCACGTTGCGTGGCTGAGGAGGAGGTCCCAAGGATCTTGTAGGAGGTTCACTCTGGGGAGTGTAGGAGTCACTCAGGGAGTATGACCCTGGAGGGAAAGATTGTCAAGCAAGGGTACTTCTGGCCGACCTTAGGCCATGATGCCACTGAGTTTGCAAAGAAGTGTCAGAAGTGCCAGCTATTTACCCCACTCCAACTGCTACCAGCCCAAAGGCTCAGAAGCATCATTGCCCCCAGGCCCTTCGCTATATGGGGAATGGATCTTGTAGGACCCTTCCCCTAGGCCAAGGTGACCTCCCAGGTGATCCAAAACTTTATGTGGTGGGGGGGGGGGGGGGGAATTATCTGCTAGCATGGGTTACCTCAGGCCATTTTCACGGACAACGAGCCACAGTTTACCAACACGAAGTTCATTAGCTTTTGTGGTTAGCTTGAGATCGATCTCCGGTTTGCGCCGGCCCACCACCCTAGGAGCAACGGGTGGGTGGAGACGGCAAACAAGATAATTGTCAATTTGTTGAAAAAGAAGGTTGAAAATCTGAAGGGGAGCTGGGTGGAGCAACTCACTTCAGTTCTTTGGGCCTTGAGGAACACGCCCAACAAAGCCACGAGTGAGATCCCCTTCAAATTCTCCTACGGCTGCGAAGCCATGCTCCCGATAGAGTTCGAGGTCCGAACACTGCGGATAGTCGAAACAGAGGAAGGTAGAGAAGAGTGGAGGGCTGAGAATGAGGATGAGTTGTGGATCTCCCTAGATATGGTGGAGGAGGTGTGCGACTTATCAAATATTCGGCAAGAGAAGGTCAAGCGGCGGATGGCCAAGTACTTTGACCAAAAGAAAAGTCTAGTTGATGCTCGGTGGTTGGCCAAAAGGAAAGTCTAGTTGATGCTCAACACCTACCGTCAGGCTCTCATATAGCTAATTGGGCCGGTGGTAGCGCCAGTGGTTGGCCAAAATGAAAGTCCGGTTGATGCTCAACACCCGCCATCAGGCTCTCATCTGGCTGATTGGGTCAGTGATAGCGCCCAATGGTTCGCCAAAAGGAAAGTCTAGTTGATGCTCAACACCCGCTATCAGGCTGTCATCTAGTTGATTGGGCCGGTGGTAGTGCCCGGTGGTTTGCCAAAATGAAATTCCAGTTTATGCTCAACACCCGTCGTTAGGCTCTCATCTAGCTGATTGGGTCAGTGGTAGCGCCCAGTGGTTGGCCAAAAGGAAAGTTAGGTTGATGCTCAACACTCGCCATCAGGCTCTCATTTAGGTGATTGGGCCGGTGGTAGCGCCTAGTGGTTGGACAAAAGGAAAGTCCGATTGATGATCAACACCCGCTGCCAGGCTCTCATCTAGCTGATTGGGCCAGTGGTAGCTCCCGGTTGTTGGACAAAATGAAAGTCCGGTTGATGCTCAACACCCGTCGTCAGGCTCTCGTCTAGCTGATTGGGCTGGTGGTAGTGCCTGATGGTTGGATAAAAGGAAAATACAGTTGATGCTCAATACCCGTCGTTAGGCTCCTACTAGCTGATTGGGCTGGTGGTAGTGCCCGGTGGTAGGCCAAAAAGGGATAGGGCTGATGCACATATCATGTTGTCAGGCTCTCATCTAGTTGACTGGTCAGTTGGGTCCTCGATGGGCATTGAGGGTTTCAAGGAGTTGCTCTAAGAAATGACATTTTGGAAAACACAACTCTCGGTATAGTCCTCTCGGCATCTCTCTCGGCCTATCCCTCTCGTCATAGCCCTCTCGTCATCTCTCTCGGCATAGCCCTCTCGGCATCTCTCTCGGCATATTTTTCTCGGCATAGACCTCTCGACATGGCAGAAATACTTAATGGATCTACCCTACAGAATAAGGGGTAAGGTCGTCGCCCCCCCCCCCCCCAAATGCGGTTCAAGAGCGCGAGTTGCGATTGGCGCTAAGGTCACCACCTAAGAGCCTAAGGCACGCGCGAGTGCACGAAAGAATGTGTGGAGTGCTATAAGTGAAAGACAAAAAGAAATCAAGAACATACAAGAAATTAACATGCCCAAAAAAGATCTTTTATATATATATAAAGAGTACAATTACGCAGGGGTCTCACCCATTACAGGTGTCGAAAAGGAAAAAAGTGCAAGGTAAAGCGGGAGCCGGAAGGCCTTCAGGATGAGCTGTCGGACTTCTCGTTGGAGGAATCCAGGTTCAGAAACACGTCCCAGTCATCTTCAGACTATTGGTCGTCCTCGACTTCGGGCACGTCGATGGGGGTGTACAGCCACGGCAGGACGCTGCGTGCCATAAGCTTTTTGCCCTTCTCGTTCAACAGCCCAGCACTCCACAGCACCTCGATCGTGTGCTTGGCCGCCTCCTAGGCATTCTATTGCATCATCACTTCGATCTAATAATTGCTATATTGATGACGCTTGACCTTTTTGCCTGGGGGTGGCGGAAGGATGGTCTCCAGCAGGCGCTTGTTCTCAGCCTTCAGCCCAGAAATCTCGCGTTCGAGGCCTGCCATCTGCTCGCGAAGCTTCACGACACTCGCGAGATCCTGAGAAGATAGTAAGAGAAAATTAGCCAGGAAGGAAGCAAGGCTGCGAGAAGATAACAAGTGATTCACTTACCTCTTGCACCGGCCTGCTGGCGAGAAGTGCCTCCGAGGTCGCTAGTTGCTCCATCAAGGAAACCCCCTTCACCTTGGCAAGATCCCAGGAATTTTGAACCTCGTTTGGGTTCTGTTTGGTGTTGAGGCTCCGACGGAAGGCCATGTGCGTGAGCTCCAGGGCACGCGGCTGAGCCCACGCGGTCTCGTGTGTAAGGGTCCGGGTGGACTCCTTGTCGTAGAGGATGTCTTCCTCCATACTGTACAACCCGAAGGAAAGTGCGTAGAACTCGCCGCTTGTAGTGTCCTGCTCCATCCAGATTGGCAGGAGCATTGAGATGGACCTGCGGTTGGCCTCGGGGTCCCATTAGAGAAGGGGCTGGCCCGTCTCGTCTAGGTGCCTCTCGCCGAGCCCGAAGTTCTGATGCACTTTTGGTACCGGCCCCTCGAACCCTTTCTCGACAAGGGCGGCAATCCTCGCGGTAGTGCTCGCCGTGCCAGCCGCTGGCGGGGCCTTGGCTGGGGTTTCAGCGACGGACTTGCCCTTGTACGGTGCAGATGATTTGGACTTCTTGGAGGGAGATGGGGGCGGAGCGTCTGGCTTCCGCTTCTGTGCATTCGGCTGAGACGAGGTCCCCGGCTCGTCCCGGCATGTTAAGGCCACCGATTGCGCGAGTGTCAGGCCATGGGTGAGATCCCCTGTTTTCTCATATGGCTGGTTGATGGAAATCTCTCGCTCACATGCGCAAACGCTAAGGGTTAGTTTCGCTGAAAGCTAAGGTATCAGTAAGAAAGAAAGCAGACGAGACGGTATCTTCCCCGACAAGGACTGGTAGGAGGGAGTCGATGTCCCGCTGCAAGAACTTGACGTCAAAGTTCATGGTGCCAAAGAAGTTGAGGAGGGAGGTCTCGTGCCCCCCAAGTACAGGAGGCTTGTAGGTCATCTCGTCATACTGCACAGGTGAGAGAGGTATGTTGCCGAAGTTCCCGACGACGAAGATGAACTTCGTAGACCAATGATGGATCTGGTTGGTGATGCCACTAGTCTTGATTGTCTGGCCCGAAAAGAACATGATCTCGCTCTTGGTCCTGAAGTTAAATAGCTTTCGGAAGACCACGAGGTTGAACTTGATCCTTTCCGCACGCATATAGCAGGAGAAAGCCATTAGGAGCGCAATGGAGTTGGGGTTGAGCGTTTCCGGGACCACTCCGAAGTAGTGGAGGGTCTGCCGCACCTCCGGCAAGAGTGAGAGGAGGAAATCCATCTCGAAATGCTCCAAGGGGATGACGAGCTCCCCTTCCAGCAGGAAGTTCAGTTTCTCGCCCTTTCGGGACAACGCACGACGTACACTGGTGGGGCGTAGTTGGCCACCTCCAATACGTACGCCTCCTCTATCAAGCTACAGGGAAGAAGTCGTGGCCTATGAAGCCTTACGCACACTTGGTCCGGTCGTCAATCTCTCCTAGCATCTTGGCGAATGCTAGAAGGGGTTAGGGTTTGCGCAGGCAGCGATATCTCAGGAAGCCGAGTGCGTGGAAGGAAGACGAAGGCTCGGTAATGCGGTTGGTGGCCTGGCCTATTTATAGAAAATTTTGACAATCATGACGGCTGCCTAGGCGGTGGGGTGCGGATAGCATTTTTAATATATGTTTTGACGCCTCATAATCCGCCCGGCCCTGCTTCTGCTCCTTACCTGCGAATGGCGAAAGCCTCCAAGCAGTCCCTGGGTAAGCGAAAGGCATAGCGCAGAATAGAAAAAGAAGAAAAACGAGCATTGGATAGAGTAGACATTACAACATGCGAGAAGTGTTTAATTATACAAGCGGCCACTCGTCGAGCGAGGGCTAATTTGAAATGTTTATTATATCGTGCGGAAAGCTAAAGTAAAAGGAGGCGGGAGCCGACATGCTTAGTACTGGATCCATTGCCAACAACCTCGACCTTACCTACCCGACCGCGGAGGCACTCGCGGGTACTGGTAGGTGATCACAGCCACCATCTCCTAATTGACCAAGCGCATCTGGTCCTGAGCTCACACGATATGCCTCCCCAGGGAGGTCTCCCCGCACCCGTTGTCTTGCCTCTCCATCTCGCTAACAAGGTGCGAGTAGTCTCGCTCGAGTAGCCCTAGTTGGCGCTCCGTCGCAGCCTGGTGCGCTTCTGTCTGACAGGAGTCATCCCACTGCGTCAAGATCATCTTGGCCAACACCTCCACCATCCGCTCCTTGAGTGTCTTGGCATCCCCGGGATCTCCAAGGAAGCTTGAGAGCTCGCTGGGAGATGGTGGGGGCAAGAACTCCTCTTCGTCGGCTTCATGAGCCTCCGTCAAGGTGTCCCAGTAACCTGGGGAGAAGCTACGGTCAGTATCAGATTGCTCAAGCGAGAAGGAAAGGATTAGTAGTTTACCTGGAATTGGTATGGAGATCCCACCTGGAGCCTGGCAGGAAGGGCATGGTCTTCCCTCAAAGGATCCATCAAATAGAATGTGGCATGTTTTTCCCTGTCCCAGAAGAGTTTGCGTTTGCATCGACGGATGGTTCTCGGCAGGAGGGGGAACTTTCTTATCCTTACTGGTCGATTGGTGAGAGCTTGACGCCGGCTCCTTGGGGATCTCGGCAACCGGGGTCTGGGGAATTAGGCTGACCATGCCGGTAGTCCCAAAGGGAAGAGCTGCAGAAAAGGTATAAGCGAGAGGGTATTCAACGAGAAAAATGCGAGAAGGTAACTATCAATCATACCTGGAATGATTGTGGTCTCGACCCGGGTATCTCGAGGGGTCGTCTCCAGAGCCCGCTGTTCGCTCCCTTCAGGGAGCTAGAGGGTCTCGACATTCGACGGAGGAGCGTCGATGTCACGTCCTGGCAAGGTCTCCTACGAATGTGCTTAGAGCTCAAGGCAAAGAATCAGGGATTTCTATCAGAGCAGAGGCAGGAGAAATACCTCTGCAAGGACGACGAGGTTCTCACAACTCGGGGTAGGGGTCAGAGAAGTAGTCTCTTCCAGCTCATGGTTTCGCCGAATTGTTTATACCTCCTTAGACGATAGGGCAAGTCGGCTAGCCTCTTGGACGAGATCCAGGGGCGTACTTGGAGGCCTTGGAGCTTGCCTTCTTATGTGCGGGGGTGAGGCGGTCCAGAAACTCTTGCGAGAGCGGCTTCGCGGCCAGTTTAGCATAGATGAGGGCGAGGGCGAAAGCTCAGAGGACGATTTGAGGATGAATAGGGATATCAACTCTAAGGCCATCCTGTGGTATTTATAGAACCGTGGAGGGACCCACAAAAGATTCCCTTTCAGGTCAGCAAGCACTCGTCAAATACCTGGGGTTGGATGATTCTTTACAAACTTCGCAGAAGCTCGCAAAGAGCGGGGATTGTGTACAACCCCGTATTCGATGAGCGGGTCCCCCCTCCAGGATCTGTTCTTTGCGGGATCTTCAGGAGCGAGAGGGCTCAAGAAGGTGAGCGAGACCCTTCTAGTGTTTGCCGAGCAGGCCCGCTTCTGCCAGACATGGCGAGCGAGCCGGGTGATCTAGCTCCTCTGACGTTGAGTGAAGCTTGTTCTGTCGACGCTTTCTAAGCTTGGCGTTGAGTAAAGCTTGTTTTGTCGACGCTTTCGGAGCTAGACGTTGAGTGAAGCTTGTTCTGTCGACGCATTCTGAGCCTGACATTGAGTGAATCTTCGCTATTTGCAGGCGTTGAACGAGACCCTTCCAGAACAACATTTGCCCGGGGGGGAGGGGGGGGAGGGGCTCCCGCCCACATCAGACAGGATGGCTCTCGCCCGAAGAAGGCACAAAAAGTCTCACCCGTATTAGGCGAGAGGCCTTTAGATCTCACATTCACCCATAATGGGGGTGCCGCGGAGGCGAGTACCTGGCTTACCTAGCACTCACCCCTTTAGGCAAGTGGCACCTTCATGGGTCACTCGCCCAGTAGGGTCTAGAGGTAAAATTACTTGGATGCCCTTGCAGGGCTGCAAATAGCCTTCCAGAACAGCAAAGTTTGGCTGTTGGCAGACCACTTTTGACTGCATATTACTATATAGAACAGCGGAGCTCTACACTATTTGCAGGTCAGACTTTGAAATCTATAAATAGACCTAATCGGGTACCTTAGAAAGCAAACTTTCCAGTTCTCTAATTCCCAGGTCTTCTTGCGTTTTTTGAGGTGCCCTTAGCTCAACACTGGCTAAGGAGGGGAAGTGCTCTGAGATCTTCTGGGTGTGTGGTGGGACCTCCGTGCTGGAGACTTGAGTCAGTTTTGAATCCTAAGTCTTCGATCAATCCAGCTTGCTAGGAGAAGTAAGTGTGCGATCACCCCTTCCCCAAAGGTTCGAACTCCACAGAAGCTGGTTCTCGGTTTCAATGGGTCGATCACGGGCCATCCGACGCCGATGATGGTGGCATCAGTGGGTGGTCGTGGTGGTGGATCGGACGGTGTACGTAGATCGCGTGTGGCAGTCAAACTCATTATCCCAAAAAGTTTGTGGGGATCATGGAGAGGAGATTATATGCCCTTCTATAAATTTCATGAGGGTAGTATCGCGCGGGCCACGAGGGGGCCCCCTCGTGCACTACCACTCGTGCGTGTGTGTGCATATATATATATGATCAAGATCATATGTGAATGATACTGCAGTGTGAATGTGCGAAGAGATTTCGTAGGCCGTTGGATCTGTATCGTGATGATAGCGGGGCACCACCATCTTTACGCTTGACAGCGAGGCGGCGGACGACTGCGGTCTCGCTGGCCACTAGCCTCCACGCCGACACGCCCGCAGCCGCCCTGCTACAATGCTGTATTGGAAATTTTTTAACGTCGACGAGCTCTGGGCGGCCGGCGAGCCTGAAGCCACTGACCGCCGTGTTGGGAAAAAAATTTGCAATTCAGCGACGACCGGCGGCTGTGGCTCGTCGGCAACCGGCCTCCCGACGTTCGTCGGCGTTAACACCGACAAAATTAGGGCAGCCGGGTCAGCGAGCCTGCAGCCGCCGGCCGCCTCTGCTGAGTTCCTTCTTCGCACTACATCACGACCGTAGAAAATCACGCGAACGGCCCGAATCGTCTATATATATATATATGTTGAAACCAAAAACTTGGTCTCTGTGGAGTTCGACCCTTGGGGAAGGGGTGACCTCACACCTACTACACTCGGGGGAACGTCACGGACCAAGGACTTGGGAAACTAGGAACAGACCCTCGGCTCTAGCGCGGAGGTCCCACCACACACCCGGAAGGTCACAAGAACACTTCCCCTCCCTTACCAATGAGAGCTGGGTACCTTGGAGAGTTCTCTCAACTCTACCAAGAAGAAAGCTAGGGAGGAGGAAGCCAAAAGCTCATGCCCCTCCAAAGGTACCCAAGGGGGTCTATTTATAGTTTTTCCAAGTCCTGAGGGGAAAATGTCCAAAACACCCTTAGGACAAAAAGGCCTCGAGCCAATAACATAGCAACAAGAGGTCCAAGGGGGAGGTGGAGACTGAACCATGCTCCTCCCCCTCACCCCCACCTCGGACACCCGAGGCGAGCTTGCCCCAAGGGGCAGGGCGCCCGGGCGAGCTCCAGGCCGCCGGCCGAGCTCGCCCAAGGGGCAGGGCGCCTGGGAGAGCTCCAGGCCGCCAGCCGAGCTCGCCCAAGGGGCAGGGCGCCCGGGCGAGCTACAGGCTGCCGACCGAGCTCGCCCAAGGGGCAGGGCGCCTGGGCGAGCTCCAGGCCGCCGGCCGAGCTCGCCCAAGGGGCAGGGGTGCAGGGGGGGGGGGTGAGGCCTTGGCCTCTGTCCGGAGTACCGCTCCTTCATCGCTCATACCAAGCCCGGGGGGAGATGCGGGTTTTTCCTTCCCCTACTAGTATATTTCCAAGGCCAAGCCAAAATTGGCCACGAAGAGTCCAAAATCTTTAAAAAGCTTAAAAACTTAAAACTGGCTCTGTGCCTGCCGAAAGGACCCTACTCTGCGAATACGGGGTTGTACACAATCTCCGCTCTTTTTGAGGTTGGCACAAGCTCGGAAAGAAACATCCAACCCAACATATTCGCTGAGTCAGCCTGTCATGCCAGCTAATAGGAGCCTGGGTGACGAGGCAGCCTCGGGGTGAAAACACTTAGCCTCCCGAGGGGTCAACCTGTCATGCCAGCTAATGGGAGCCTGGGTGACGAGACGGCCTCGGGGTGAAAACACTTAGCCTCCCGAGGGGTCAACCTGTCATGCCAGCTAATGGGAGCCTGGGTGACGAGACAGCCTCGGGGTGAAAACACTTAGACTCCCGAGGGGTCAACCTGTCATGCCATCTAATGGGAGCCTGGGTGACGAGACAGCCTCGGTGTGAAAACACTTAGCCTCCCGAGGGGTCAACCTGTCATGCCATCTAATGGGAGCCTGGGTGACGAGACGGCCTCGGTGTGAAAACACTTAGCCTCCCGAGGGGTCAACCTGTCATGCCATCTAATGGGAGCCTGGGTGACGAGACGGTCTCGGGGTGAAAGCACTTAGCCTCCCGAGGGGTCAACCTGTCATGCCAGCTAATGGGAGCCTGGGTGACGAGACGGCCTCGAGGTGAAAACACTTAGCCTCCCAAGGGGTCAACCTGTCATGCCATCTAATGGGAGCCTGGGTGACGAGACGGCCTCGGGGTGAAAGCACTTAGCCTCCCGAGGGGTCAACCTGTCATGCCAGCTAATGGGAGCCTGGGTGATGAGACGGCCTCGGGGTGAAAGCACTTAGTCTTCCGAGGGATCAACCTGTCATGCCAGCTAATGGGAGCCTGGGTGACGAGAAGGCCTCGGGGTGAAAACACTTAGCCTCCAGAGGGGTCAACCTGTCATGCCATCTAATGGGAGCCTGGGTGACGAGACAACCTCAGGGTGAAAACACTTAGCCTCCCGAGGGGTCAACCTGTCATGCCATCTAATGAGAGCCTGGGTGACGAGTCGGCCTCAGGGTGAAAGCACTTAGCCTCCCGAGGGGTCAACCTGTCATGCCAGCTAATGGGAGCCTGGGTGACGAGACGGTCTCGGGGTGAAAACACTTAGCCTCCCGAGGGGTCAACCTATCATGCCAGCTAATTGGAGACTGGGTGACGAGACGACCTCGGGGTGAAAACACTTAGCCTCCCGAGGGGTCAACCTGTCATGCCAGCTAATGGGAGCCTGGGTGACGAGACGGCCTCGGGGTGAAAACACTTAGCCTCCCGAGGGGTCAACCTATCATGCCAGCTAGTGAGAGCCTGACAGCGGAATCATCATCAGAGCTAAGGACCGGGCTTCCACGAGAGATCAACCGGCCTTGTCAGCTAGTGAGAGCATGACAGCGGAATCATCATCGGAGCTAAGGACTGGGCTTCCACGAGAGATCAACCGGCCTTGTCAGCTAGTGAGAGCCTGACAGCGGAACCATCATCGGAGTTAAGGACTGGGCTTCCACGAGAGATCAACTGGCCTTGTCAGCTAGTGAGAGCCTGACAGCGGAATCATCATCGGAGCTAAGGACTGGGCTTCCACGAGAGATCAACCGACCTTGTCAGCTAGTGAGAGTCTGACAGCGGAATCATCATCGGAGCTAAGGACCGGGCTTCCATGAGAGATCAACCGGCCTTGTCAGCTAGTGAGAGCCTGACAGCGGAATCATCATCGGAGCTAAGGACTGGGCTTCCACGAGAGATCAACCAGCCTTGTCAGCTAGTGAGAGCCTGACAGCGGAATCATCATCGGAGCTAAGGAAAAATGAGCCACCCCCCGAAGCACTCTCGACCCTGCCAGCTGGTGTGAGCCTGGTATGAGGAGATCCACCCGGGGGTTGGGAGCTGGACATGTCACCTAAGCTTTTTCAATTCCAACATCCTCTAACGGGAAAAAAAAGATGGGTTACATGACCCCCTCGACTCTACTGGTCGAGAGCTGGACTCATTACAACATAAGAAAATGATACAAGACTCTGCCGAGACGAGGCTTCTTCAGGGGGCCTGGGCCTGATGGCCGTCATCTGATTCCTTCCCCTCAGACACTTCCATCCTGCTTAGGCTCTCCATGATCTTCTCCATCTCCTCCGCCTTAGCCAACCAAGAGATGGTGTTGACGACCGTGACGTAGCACTGCCTCGCCATCCTGGAGTCTCCCTTGATCCTGACCTGAGTCCCCTCTGAGTTGAACTTAAGACACTGGTGGAAGGATGAAGGCACACATCGGAAAGCACTGATGAGGGGCCTTCCGAAAATGACATTGTAGCTGCTTGGAGCGTCAACAATGACGAACCTGCAGTTTTTTGAGATTCCCCTTAACTTCACCTGGAGTCTGACTCCACCTTCCACTTCCTTCCTCTCCCCTGAAAATCCAAACAAGGGTCCGTCCGAGGCCAGCACCCTCCTTGGCTCTACCTTCATCCCGTCAAACGCTTTCTTGAAGACGACGTTGACGGAGCTTCCATTGTCAACCAAGATCCGGGAGACGGTAAAGCCTTCGATGGCTGCCTGGATGACCAGGGCATCGCAGAATGGATCCTCGTGCTCGGGCATGTCTTTCGACGAGAAGGTGATCTTTTCTTCTAGGGGCGGGGTCTGGGACGTCGAGGCGACGCTCCGGCGGTACATGATGTGGAGGCTCGCCTTCCGAGTGGCCTCGATCCCCACCCCACCGTGGATCACTGCTATTCCTCCTCGGTGTCCTACATCAACCCGATCCTCGCATATCTTATCACCCCCTCCTTGGGGTAGAACTCCTTCAACCTGTGCCGACGGCTGATGTAACGCCCCCGAATTTTCGTCGATTTATTTAAATCCTTTTTCGGCGTTACGTTGACGTTTTCCGTCTCGAGCCGTTGTTAGAGTACCTTGTTAGGTGTTCTTAGAGGTTTAGCCTGTTTGCGGGTTTCCCCAGCTAGCCGGTGTCTGTTTTGGAGACCCGGTTGAGCCTTTCAGGGAATTCTCGTGTTTGGCTTCGGGCGAGGTTAGCTCGAGTTTTGTTCGTCGGAAGTCGTTTTTGACTTCGCCGTCGTTCTCGTAGCCCGGGTATTTAGCTACGGTGCGATTTTGGTCGAAATCCGAAGACGTCGCGTTTTCGCGTCGTTTTGGCGGTAGTTAATTTGTGCGAGTAGTCATTTTTCTATGTGACGGCATGCCTCTTGGCGCATGTGTAGTTTATCGCGCGATTTATGCGTGCCGGTATTTTGTACGTGCTCGTGCTCGTGCGCGTGTGCGCGCGCGCGTGTGCGTGCGTGCGGGGTTGAGTATGTTTGCGTGTGCGTGTCGGCGTTCGTGTTAGTATGTGTGCGCGGAGGGGTACGATTTCGTGTGTGCTCTTGCGTGCTAGGTTTTATATTTATGTACGTACGCGGGCGTGTGCGTGCGTGCGAGGGTGTATACTATTATGTGTATTAATAGTTATTTGGGTTGTATGTTATTAGGGATTAATTAGTGTATTAGTTGAGGTTATTAATTATATTAATTATAATTTATATATTAGTATAAGTTATGTTATATATTAATTAGTATTAGGTTAATTATATTTAGGTTTTATAATAAACCCTTCCCCCCTAATAAAAAGCTACAGCCGGCCTTCTCCCGTGAACCAGCAGCCCGCCCCCCCCCCCCTTTTACCTTTTTAATTTCTGTTCTCCTGTGCGAGCCCGAGCCCGGCGACGACCTAGCCGCTCCTTCCACCGCCCGCCGCCGGCAGCCCCGGCCTCCCCTTTCCGATCCGAGGCCGGATCCGGACTCCCCTAGGCGCGATCTCCCTCCCGAGGTAATTTATTTTGAGTTTCACCGTAGATTTTTTCGTGATTTGGAATGGATGTGGTTTGTTTTTCGCTCCTTGTGTTGATAGAATGCAATCTTAGGTTGGTTGGAGTGATTGGAAGCTTTCCGGAATTTTTGGGCGTCCGCCATAGCGCCGTTGTGCTGGCGAAATTTTTGGTGATTTAGCGAGGCAAGTGCTTCCCCTCTTTTCGCCGTTTGGCCTCCCTTTTTGTTAAATTCCTTGATAATTTCTTTTGTTCGTGCAATTAGAAATCTTTAATTGAAATTCTCCTAACCCTAACCCCTTTTGAAAACGCGTTAGAAAATTAGGATTTTTATCCTCCCGCTAGTAGCTTCCGATTTAGGACGGCGTCGCGGTAGGTGTGTAGTGTGGATATGGGTTAGCGTCGGGTTGAGTTCATGTTAGGCCTAGGTACAGGTCTAGGTTTTGGGATTTTTCCTAGTTTGCCTAATCGAGGCGTTTAGGTGTAATTGTGCACGCACGGCCTATGGTCGTGCGTCTTTTAATCGTGCGACCCGATGTCGGTGCTCGTACGCTAGGCTTAGGATCGAGTGAGTGTACTCACTCGCAGCGGCGTTGCGTAATCGCAACGACTAATCCCTTAGCGTTGATTTCTCCCCGAGTGTTCTGCTCGTGTATCGAGAGTCCCTTGTCGGCTGTTACCTTTCGAAGGCCGAATCGTGGGTTGTGGTCAGTAGTGGTGGTGGATGGCTCTTTTAGGGGTTGTGTGGCGTGATGTAGCCTTGACCACACTCTTTACCTTGACCCGAGTAGTTTCTGGGCAAGTGAGTGATGGGTCTTTTGTGCCTTCACGTGTCAACCCTTGAGCAATTTGTTGACTCGGAATTAGTGGTTGGGCGATTTGGAACGCTTTCAACCTGATTCCAAGTTTCTTGTTTTTGCTACTGCCGCCTCTCACAGTTTAGGATGTTAGGCGTTTCTTCCGTAGGTGTTGCAGCATTTTTTGGCATCATGGCCATGTTGACTCTGCAGGTTTTTAGGCAGAGTAGTTGCTGTTTATCCGCACTTGGTGCAGGTTTGCTTTTCGCCCTTCCTTGGGCATCGTTGTTTTTACTCTTGTTTGTACTCTCTTTACCTTACTTTACCTGTTTTTACCTTACTCCTTTTTAGCACTTGCATTCCTTGCTCTGAGGTGTTCTATTTTCTTCTGAACGCCTCAGGTTCTGGGCAGTAGCCAATAGGTGGCTGTTGCTGTGGTGCTGTTGGAGGTCCTCCTGTTGACTGTTGAGACTCTCTTGAGTCATAGTGAGGTAGTTTTACTGTTTTCTTACAGACATACATACTTGCCAGTGGGTTCGTGTCAGCTGTTGGCGCCCCTGGTAGTTTTACCTTTTGTACTAGATATGCTTTTCTTCTTACTGCTACCCTTTCTGGGAGATAGTCTATTTGCTCTGGGAAGTTTTATGCTAGGTTGCTAGTTACTTTAAAAGCTAAAAGTAAAACTATATTATGTATAAGCATATGATCAGCATGATTTCTAAAAAGAACTCACTCAACGTACTTTCTTAATTACGTATAACAAATGATTTTCCTATATATGTATAAATTAAAACTAGAAGTTTTGGTTCAGCGTAAGGGTCCTTCGGGATCACTTATGCGCTCATTTAGGATGTGGTCATAAATGAAGTATTTTCCGCTACGCATAAAAAAATCAGTTTTGAAACCGTGGACTCTTTGGTCCACTGAGCCGAGGGATACGGCCCACGAATAAATCAAGTTTTTATAATCAATAAAGTCATGATTTGAAAGGATTTGGAGCGTCGCCTGAACGTCGGCAGTTATCCCCTGCTCGACGTGGCATCACAGCGCGTAGATTTTCTCTTACTCTGATTTAATAAATAGTGAGAAAAATGCGGGTTGTGACAGTTGGTATCAGAGGGAGGTTGCTTGACAATTGGTCGGGCAACCTTCCTTTGTTTGTGTTAGATGTTTAGAGTCATATCATACACACACCGACATGTCATCGGCACGTTTTGGCTGAAGCACGAACACTGCACTACACGCATAAGCATAACATGAAGTATACGGGGCATATTATGTAGTATGGGATGCATAATATGTGTTCGTATATGGATCCACCATAGGGGCTACATGTGAGGGTTATGTAGTATGGGATGCATAACCTCACCACATGACTGCGACTAGCACGTTTTCTTTTTAGTCGCATGGGAATGTTATGTAGTATGGGATGCATAACATTTTCATGTGTACTCCGCCATGGCATGCACTAGGGCCTTTTTAGAATGCATAGCATAATCATGCATAGCATAACATTGCATAAGCACAACGCGCCAAGCTAAAGACGTGCAGGATGACATGTGTACACACATAATTTTTGAGTCAAAAATAATATAATTCATGCATTCCCGATCTAGGCACAAGAGTTAGTGTGATGGTGGTGAACCATCTTAGGCGAAGCATATCATTCCTTTTGTATTAAATAAAATAAAATCTCAGAGCAAATATAGCAGTAGAAGATCATATTTATGTATGTATTGTCTGTACCTTTTGTCTAATCCTAGGAGTTTAGCTAAGTTCTAATCGTTTGTTATGTTTAATTTTCCTTATAGTATGGCGCCGAAGCGTAGAGTGACGAGGTCGACTCCCCAGTCTGAGGGTGAGTCCTCCGGTGCTCAAAGTGATGCGTTGGTGGAAAGCCTGAGGCAGAGTAACGAGGCCTTATCAAGGCAGGTGGTGGAGTTGCAGGCCCAGATGCAGTCCTTTTTATCCGGAGCGGCGGGTCAGACTCCGGGAGTTCAGGACCCCGCCGTGGGTACAGCTGTCCTAGCCCCTCCTGCCCCTCCTGCTCCTCTCGTGCCTCCAGTGGTGGTGCCCCCCGGGATGGCGTTCATCTCCCAGTTTCAGCGGCTGCGACCTCCTACCTACGATGGTAAGGCGGACTTCATGGTATTGGATGACTGGATGATCACCATGGAGGAGATGTTTCATTACTCCGGGGTGACTGAAGACCAGAAGGTGATGTTAGCCGCCTATCAGCTGAAGGGGCTAGCGAAGAGCTGGTGGTTGCGAGAGAAGGAAGGCATGGTGGGAGGATGTACTTGGGCCTCCTTCAAAGAGATCCTGATGAGGAAGTTTCTACCGTCAGTAGAGCGAGACAGGCTGATGAATGACTTTATTCATTTGAAGCAGAGGCAGCTATCCGTCGGCGACTACGAGATTGAGTTTAGCAAACTCAGTCGCTTTGGTCCTAGCTTGGTGAGCTCCGAGGAGGACAGGGTGAAGCGGTTTCTTGGTGGCCTCAGGAGCGATGTCCAGCAGCTTGCGGTTGCTCACGGCGCAGTTACTTATGCGGGAGCAGTTGAGGCCGCTTTGAAGGTAGAGGCTATCGAGAACGCGAAGCAGCGTGGACAGCAGGCGAGAAACGAGAAGAGGAGGTCAGTTGAGGAAAAGGGTCCCCAGGTTCTTGGTGCTGTTTCTGAGAAGAAGAGCAAGGTAGTGTGCAGTTTCTGTGGCCATCCGGGCCACCCAGCTGAGAGGTGCTTCAAGAGGGCAAGGGTCCAGAAGAAGGAGCATGTGCATGCTATCCAGGGTGCTCCTAGGAGGGATGTTCCTTGTCCTGTCTGCAAGCGACCCGGTCACGATGCTGCTCAATGCTGGTCCAAGGATCGTGTTTGCTACCAGTGTGGCCAGAAGGGCCACATTAAGTCGAGGTGCCCTCAGGTTCAGTCCGCTCTTCATGCCGTTCCGCTCCAGGCTTTACCTCCGCCTCAGCCGGTGGACAAGGGTAAAGGGAAGCTGAATGTGGTATCTTCAGCGGAGGCTGAGACTTCGACGCAGGTCATTTCAGGTAAACCCCCCCCCCTCGCTTGACTTTCTCTTTTGTAGCAGTTTTAGTGTTGCTATGGTTTTGTTTATTGCTTGTGCGTTTATGGTTTTGTTTGTGTATAGGGAAATTTAAGGTAAGGAACCGCTGGGCCCGCGTTCTATTTGACTCAGGTGCTACCCACTCTTTTGTGGCTAGGGCCTTTGTCGAGCGGTGCCAGTGGGTTGTTGATCGTGTTGGTGGTGCCTTTAGCGTCAAGTTCCCCTCGGGTGAATCCGTGATATCAGATCAGGGCATTCTGGACTGCCCTATTTTGTTGGGGGATTATCTGGCCAAGGCTGATCTGAAGGTGTTGGACTTAGAGGATTTCGATGTCATCCTGGGTATGGACTGGTTGTCCCGATATGATGCAGTGATTCAGTGCAGGGGAAAACGCTTGGATTTCAGAAAGGACAGCGGTCAGCCCGGGAGTGTTTTCGGTGATTCGCGTCGGGACTCTCCGGCGATTTCTGCGGTATGTGCTCAGAGGGTTTTTCCTGCTGGTTGTTTTGCTTGTCTAGTCTCAGTGTTGGGGACTGTTAGCAGTGTGCCGCTTTTGGATGAGATTCCGGTTGCGCGAGAGTTTCCTGACGTGTTTCCTAGCGATCTTCCCGGTCTTCCTCCAGACAGGGATGTGGAGTTCGTGATTGATTTGGAGCCTGGTACGCGTCCGATTGCCAAGGCGCCCTATCGGATGGCCCCGCGAGAGCTGGAAGAGCTTCGTACTCAGCTTGATGAGTTATTGGAGAAGGGCTTCATAAGGCAAAGCTCGTCGCCCTGGGGTGCTCCGGTTCTCTTTGTAAAGAAGAAGGATGGTTCGATGCGCCTTTGTATCGACTATAGAGAGTTGAACAAAGTCACCATCAAGAACAGGTATCCACTGCCCAGAATCGACGATTTATTTGATCAGTTGCGTGGCAGTTCAGTATTTTCGAAGATAGACCTCCGTTCTGGTTACCATCAGCTTAGGATCCGAGAGTCGGATGTTCCACGGACGGCTTTCCGATCGAGGCATGGTCATTTCGAGTTCCTGGTCATGTCTTTTGGGCTGACCAATGCGCCTTCAGCATTTATGGACATGATGAACCGGGTGTTCAAGGACTTTCTGGACAAGTTTGTCGTCGTGTTCATTGACGACGTTCTGATTTATTCTCGAAATGCGGTGGAGCATGATCAGCATTTGCGGTTGGTGTTATCCGCCTTGAGGGATCATCAGTTGTATGCCAAGCTGAGCAAATGCGAGTTCTGGTTGCCTCAGGTTTCCTTCCTGGGTCATGTGGTGAACAAAGATGGTATTTCAGTGGACCCGGAGAAGATCTCAGCAGTGATGGATTGGAGTAGGCCGAGCACACCCAAGGAGATCAGGAGCTTCTTGGGGTTGGCCGGCTATTATAGGAGGTTCGTCGAGGGCTTTTCTACCTTGGCAGCGCCCTTGACAAAGCTGACGCAGAAGCATGCGGCGTTCGTTTGGAGTGATAAGTGCGAGGAGGCCTTTCTGGAGCTGAAGAGCCGGTTATGTTCTGCCCCTGTGTTGACCTTACCGGCGGAGGGACAGGACTATGACGTTTATGTGGATGCCTCGCACGTCGGACTCGGTGGCGTGTTGATGCAGGAAGGGAAGGTGATCGCTTATGGGTCTCGTCAGTTGAAGGTTCATGAGCGGAACTATCCTACGCACGACCTCGAGTTCGCAGCGGTGATTTTTGCCTTGAAGCTGTGGAGACACTTACTTTATGGGGCCCAGTGCAGGATCTTTACCGATCATAAGAGCCTGAAGTACGTGTTCACTCAGAAGGAGCTGAATTTGCGTCAGCGGCGGTGGCTTGAGTATGTTGCTGATTATGATGTTGAGATTCAGTACCATCCGGGCAAGGCCAATGTGGTGGCCGACGCCTTGAGCCGGAAGACGGGGAAGGTCTTCAATCTCACCGCGGATCGTTTAGTGGAGGAGTTTCTATTGATGGATATCACCGCAGGACGCTGTGAGTTGCAGAGCAGTTTGGTAGTGGCAGAGCCGTCATGGATTTCTCTCACCAGATTGCATCAGAAAGAGGATCCGGATTTGTTGCACTTGTACCTCAGAGCTGAGAGGGGAGAGTTGCCAGATTTCTCCATCGACGAGGCGGGTACTTTGAAGTACCGCGGCAGGTTTTGCATCCCCGCAGTTGGAGACATCAGGGTATTGATTTGCAAAGAGGCTCACGGATCCAGTGTTTCCTACCACCCGGGATCTACGAAGATGTACCATGATCTGAAGCAGATCGCCTGGTGGTATGGGATGAAGGGTGATATAGCTCGTTTTGTCTCGGAGTGTTACACTTGCAGGCGGGTGAAGGCCGACCATGGGAGGCCTGGTGGCAAGTTGGCACCTTTGGAGATCCCGACTTGGAAGTGGGAAAGCATCTCGATGGATTTCATTACAGGCTTACCGAGATCTCCGAGAGGGTTTGATTCTGTTTGGGTGATCGTGGACCGATTGACGAAGTGTGCGCACTTCGTACCTTATAAGATCGATTACTCGATGAAGAAGATTGCTGAGTTGTATTTGGATGAGGTCGTCAGATTGCACGGCGTTCCGGTTAGCATCGTTTCAGATCGAGACTCTCGGTTCACATCGCGTTTCTGGAGGAGTTTGCAGGAGGGTTTGGGCACTGATTTGAGGTATTCCACAGCTTACCATCCGCAGACCAACGGGCAGACCGAGCGTGTGAATCAGATTGTGGAGGATATGATCCGGTGCTATATTCTTGATCATGGAGGTGCTTGGGATGAGCGTTTGCGGCTCATGGAATTTGCCTACAACAACAGCTACCAAGAGAGTCTACAGATGGCTCCCTTCGAGGCGTTGTATGGGAGGCGCTGCAGAACCCCTTTGTTTTGGGCCGAGGCCGGTGAGAGGCCTGTTTTGGGTCCTGATGCACTCGAAGAGATGGAGGTTTCCGTGAAACTCATTCGGGAGAAGCTTCGAGTTGCTCAGGAGAGGTATGAGAAGAACGCCAATCGGCGTAGGTCCGATTTGGAGTTTTCAGTGGATGATTTGGTCTTCTTGAAGGTGTCTCCGATGGTAGGAGTGAAGAGGTTTGGCAAGAATCGGAAGTTGGATCCGAGATTTGTGGGCCCGTTCAGGATTTTGGAGCGTATTGGTGTGGCTGCTTATAGGCTGGATCTGCCAGCTAGCTTCCCGGGGGTTCATAATGTCTTTCATGTGAGCCAGTTGCGGAAGTGCGTGCGGAGCAGTGGGCAAGTCTTGGACGCTGTGCCCCAGTTGGAGCCCAATCTTTCGTATGTCGAGGTGCCGGTCCGCATCTTGGAAGCTCAAGCTCGAGTGTTGCGGACGAAGTCTATTCCTATGGTGAAGGTTCTTTGGAAGAATCAGGGTTTGGAGAGCGCGACTTGGGAGCTAGAGTCGGCTATGAGGGAGGCTCACCCTCATTTGTTCCCCTGAGTTGTCGGGTACGTTCCCTCTCTAGTAGTTGGTTTCTTTCCTTCTGTTGTAGGAGTAGTTTTCGCAAAGTTTCGGGTCGAAACTTTTTGTTAGGGGGAGTGACTGTAACGCCCCCGAATTTTCGTCGATTTATTTAAATCCTTTTTCGGCGTTACGTTGACGTTTTCCGTCTCGAGCCGTTGTTAGAGTACCTTGTTAGGTGTTCTTAGAGGTTTAGCCTGTTTGCGGGTTTCCCCAGCTAGCCGGTGTCTGTTTTGGAGACCCGGTTGAGCCTTTCAGGGAATTCTCGTGTTTGGCTTCGGGCGAGGTTAGCTCGAGTTTTGTTCGTCGGAAGTCGTTTTTGACTTCGCCGTCGTTCTCGTAGCCCGGGTATTTAGCTACGGTGCGATTTTGGTCGAAATCCGAAGACGTCGCGTTTTCGCGTCGTTTTGGCGGTAGTTAATTTGTGCGAGTAGTCATTTTTCTATGTGACGGCATGCCTCTTGGCGCATGTGTAGTTTATCGCGCGATTTATGCGTGCCGGTATTTTGTACGTGCTCGTGCGCGTGTGCGCGCGCGCGTGTGCGTGCGCGCGGGGTTGAGTATGTTTGCGTGTGCGTGTCGGCGTTCGTGTTAGTATGTGTGCGCGGAGGGGTACGATTTCGTGCGTGCTCTTGCGTGCTAGGTTTTATATTTATGTACGTACGCGGGCGTGTGCGTGCGTGCGAGGGTGTATACTATTATGTGTATTAATAGTTATTTGGGTTGTATGTTATTAGGGATTAATTAGTGTATTAGTTGAGGTTATTAATTATATTAATTATAATTTATATATTAGTATAAGTTATGTTATATATTAATTAGTATTAGGTTAATTATATTTAGGTTTTATAATAAACCCTTCCCCCCTAATAAAAAGCTACAGCCGGCCTTCTCCCGTGAACCAGCAGCCCGCCCCCCCCCCTTTTACCTTTTTAATTTCTGTTCTCCTGTGCGAGCCCGAGCCCGGCGACGACCTAGCCGCTCCTTCCACCGCCCGCCGCCGGCAGCCCCGGCCTCCCCTTTCCGATCCGAGGCCGGATCCGGACTCCCCTAGGCGCGATCTCCCTCCCGAGGTAATTTATTTTGAGTTTCACCGTAGATTTTTTCGTGATTTGGAATGGATGTGGTTTGTTTTTCGCTCCTTGTGTTGATAGAATGCAATCTTAGGTTGGTTGGAGTGATTGGAAGCTTTCCGGAATTTTTGGGCGTCCGCCATAGCGCCGTTGTGCTGGCGAAATTTTTGGTGATTTAGCGAGGCAAGTGCTTCCCCTCTTTTCGCCGTTTGGCCTCCCTTTTTGTTAAATTCCTTGATAATTTCTTTTGTTCGTGCAATTAGAAATCTTTAATTGAAATTCTCCTAACCCTAACCCCTTTTGAAAACGCGTTAGAAAATTAGGATTTTTATCCTCCCGCTAGTAGCTTCCGATTTAGGACGGCGTCGCGGTAGGTGTGTAGTGTGGATATGGGTTAGCGTCGGGTTGAGTTCATGTTAGGCCTAGGTACAGGTCTAGGTTTTGGGATTTTTCCTAGTTTGCCTAATCGAGGCGTTTAGGTGTAATTGTGCACGCACGGCCTATGGTCGTGCGTCTTTTAATCGTGCGACCCGATGTCGGTGCTCGTACGCTAGGCTTAGGATCGAGTGAGTGTACTCACTCGCAGCGGCGTTGCGTAATCGCAACGACTAATCCCTTAGCGTTGATTTCTCCCCGAGTGTTCTGCTCGTGTATCGAGAGTCCCTTGTCGGCTGTTACCTTTCGAAGGCCGAATCGTGGGTTGTGGTCAGTAGTGGTGGTGGATGGCTCTTTTAGGGGTTGTGTGGCGTGATGTAGCCTTGACCACACTCTTTACCTTGACCCGAGTAGTTTCTGGGCAAGTGAGTGATGGGTCTTTTGTGCCTTCACGTGTCAACCCTTGAGCAATTTGTTGACTCGGAATTAGTGGTTGGGCGATTTGGAACGCTTTCAACCTGATTCCAAGTTTCTTGTTTTTGCTACTGCCGCCTCTCACAGTTTAGGATGTTAGGCGTTTCTTCCGTAGGTGTTGCAGCATTTTTTGGCATCATGGCCATGTTGACTCTGCAGGTTTTTAGGCAGAGTAGTTGCTGTTTATCCGCACTTGGTGCAGGTTTGCTTTTCGCCCTTCCTTGGGCATCGTTGTTTTTACTCTTGTTTGTACTCTCTTTACCTTACTTTACCTGTTTTTACCTTACTCCTTTTTAGCACTTGCATTCCTTGCTCTGAGGTGTTCTATTTTCTTCTGAACGCCTCAGGTTCTGGGCAGTAGCCAATAGGTGGCTGTTGCTGTGGTGCTGTTGGAGGTCCTCCTGTTGACTGTTGAGACTCTCTTGAGTCATAGTGAGGTAGTTTTACTGTTTTCTTACAGACATACATACTTGCCAGTGGGTTCGTGTCAGCTGTTGGCGCCCCTGGTAGTTTTACCTTTTGTACTAGATATGCTTTTCTTCTTACTGCTACCCTTTCTGGGAGATAGTCTATTTGCTCTGGGAAGTTTTATGCTAGGTTGCTAGTTACTTTAAAAGCTAAAAGTAAAACTATATTATGTATAAGCATATGATCAGCATGATTTCTAAAAAGAACTCACTCAACGTACTTTCTTAATTACGTATAACAAATGATTTTCCTATATATGTATAAATTAAAACTAGAAGTTTTGGTTCAGCGTAAGGGTCCTTCGGGATCACTTATGCGCTCATTTAGGATGTGGTCATAAATGAAGTATTTTCCGCTACGCATAAAAAAATCAGTTTTGAAACCGTGGACTCTTTGGTCCACTGAGCCGAGGGATACGGCCCACGAATAAATCAAGTTTTTATAATCAATAAAGTCATGATTTGAAAGGATTTGGAGCGTCGCCTGAACGTCGGCAGTTATCCCCTGCTCGACGTGGCATCACAGCGCGTAGATTTTCTCTTACTCTGATTTAATAAATAGTGAGAAAAATGCGGGTTGTGACAGCTGAGGCTGTGCAGGGCCTCTCGCCCCCTTCCCTCTAGGAACTCGGGGCAGGCAGCCGTGGCATGACCCTCCAACTGGTGGAAGTCACAGTACAGTAGTGCCCTTTCTCCCCTCTTTCGGCTGGCTGGGCGATCTCTCCTGTTACCTCTTCCTCTTTCGCCTATTGCCAAGGCTTGCTGGGGTGGGGGCAGGAGCTGCCTAGGTGCTTGCCTCTGGAAGTTGAACCTCCCTTAGCCCCCGTGGAAGTTCTCTCCGCCTGGCACGAGAGCTCTTCCTGGACCTTGGGCAGGTCTTCCCTGCTGCCTCCAGCCTGGTTCCGGACCCTCCTGTCCTTGGAACCCCTGGGCTCTCTGCTCCTCTCTCCTTCTTCCTTCCTGCTGTCTTGAGCCACCTTGCTCCTTTGACTCTGCCTCCGTCAAATTTGCCAACCTCTTGACAAATGCCGGGTTGGCCGCCTCCATGGCTATCTCCTCTGCCGCCCTCTCTATCAGCTCCTCGATGGAAAGGGGGGCCTTCCGAGTCAAGCTCATCTTGAAGAAGCTCTCCTTCAGCCCAACGGTGAAGGCCATCTGGAGAGAATACCCCGGCATCTCCTGGATATCCAGTATCTCTTCCTGGAACCTGTCAACGTAGTGGGCCAGCGACTCCTCGTCCCTCTGCCTTATCAGAAAGATGGATTCGGGACTCTTCTTCCTCTTCTTGGAGGTGGAGAAGCAGAGCTGGAATCTTCGACTCAAGTCCTCGAACCCATAGATCGACCTTAGAGGGAGTTGATGAAACTAGTCCCTTGCTTTCTCCTTCAACGTGATCGCAAAGAGGCGACACTTGAAGGCATCCGTCATCGGCCTGATGAAGATGGCATCCTCAAACCACTGCAGGTGCTGGACGGGGTCATCCTTCCCGGTATAGTAAGCCATGTCAGGCTCTCTGAACCCCTCGGGAACGGGAGCTGAGATGATCAACTCACTGAATGGTGACCCCCTAAGGGGTGCTCTCGCCACCTCTACTCGCGCGACCTGCTCGCTTGGAGGGCTAGCACTCGTCGGGCTGGGGAATAAATCCCGGCCGAGGAGGTCTCGCTCGAACCCCTCTCCCATCCTCTCCTTCCCAGGTCGCCTTCCTGGTGCACTTCCTTCTCCCCCTGCTGGGGTGATCTCGCTTAGATCCCTGGGGGGCAGCTCACTGAGATCCCCAGGAGCCGGTCCCTGGGGGGTGGGGGCTGAGTTGCTAGCCCGAGGAGCAATGCTTCTAAGCATCCTCATGATGCCTTGGATGGAAGCCATGAAATCCTCCCTTCCCACAAAGAGTCCGGGGTTGGGGAGCTCGCCGAGATCATCACTACCTCCCTGATCTCAAGTCATGACGCTCTCCCGAGATCTTCTGTGCTGATCACTCTCCATGCTCACCGCACCAAAATGTTGAAACCAAAAAACTTGATCTCTGTGGAGTTCGACCCTTGGGGAAGGGGTGACCTCACACCTACTATACTCGGGGGAACGTCACGGACCAAAGACTTGGGAAACTAGGAACAGACCCTCGGCTCTAGCGCCGAGGTCCCACCACACACCTGGAAGGTCACAAGAACACTTTCCCTCCCTTACCAATGAGAGCTGGGTACCTTGGAGAGTTCTCTCAACTCTACCAAGAAGAAAGCTAGGGAGGAGGAAGCAAAAAGCCCATGCCCCTACAAAGGTACCCAAGGGGGTCTATTTATAGTTTTTCCAAGTCCTGAGGGGAAAATGTCCAAAACACCCTTAGGACAAAAAGGTCTCGAGCCAATAACATGGCAACAAGAGGTCCAGGGGGGAGGTGGAGACTGAACCATGCTCCTCCCCCTCACCCCCACCTCGGACACCCGAGGCGAGCTCGCCCCAAGGGGCAGGGCTCCCGGGCAAGCTCCAGGCCGCCGGCCGAGCTCGCCCAAGGGGCAGGGCGCCCGGGCGAGCTCCAGGCCACCGGCCGAGCTCGCCCAAGGGGCAGGGCGCCCGGGCGAGCTCCAGGCCGCCGGTCGAGCTCGCCCAAGGGGCAGGGCGCCCGTGCGAGCTCCAGGCCGCCGGCCGAGCTCGCCGAAGGGGCAGGGGTGCAGGGGGGGTGAGGCCTTGGCCTCCGTCCGGAGTACCGCTCCTTCATCGCTCATAGCAAGCCCGGGGGGAGATGCAGGTTTTTCCTTCCCCTACTAATATATTTTCAAGGCCAAGCCAAAATTGGTCATGAAGAGTCCAAAATCTTTAATAAGCTTAAAAACTTAAAACTGGCTCTGCGCCTGCCGAAAGGACCCTAATCTGCGAATACGGGGTTGTACAATATATATATATATATATATGTATATATACATATATATATATATATGTATATATATATATGTATATATATATATGTATATATACATATGTATATATATATATATGTATATATATATATATATATGTATATATACATATGTATATATATGTATATATATATATGTATATATACATATATATATATATATATATATATATACATATATATATATATATGTATATATACATATATATATATATATATATATATGTATATATACATATATATATATATATATACAAATATATACGAGCATCTTCGCACGGGCTTCGCCCGTGCTCGATGCTCTTCGCATCGACAGTACCCCAGCTGCAACTGTACCTCCACCCAAACTCGCCCCCTGTACGACACTTGATGCTCTCGGGCAGCCTTCCACCGCATTCAAGCGGGCTTCGCCCACCACCGCACATACTTGAGCTGTGCTGGATGTTCCAGGATGTCCTAGGCCGCACAGAAGCGTGCTTCACACGCTTCCACGTAAATCACCACCTCGGCCCCGTACCCGTCACTCGCATCCCCCAGAACACACACATAAAATCGGCCCCTTTACGACAATCGATCAATTGACATGGCACAGAGAGCCCCCGTGCCCTACGCGATAGTAGCCCCGCATTGACCGTGTCCCGGCGCAGCGACGCTTATGCAGCTCGCAAACCCTGTTCATAAGATAAAGTAGGTACGGAAATAGCAGCAGGGACCGGGGCCGTATGCACAGGGTTTGCCGAGCTGCAAAAGCGTCGCTGCGCCGGGACACGGTCAATGCGGGGCTACTATCGCGTAGGGCACGGGGGCTCTCTGTGCCATGTCAATTGATCGATTGTCGTAGAGGGGCCGATTTTATGTGTGTGTTCTGGGGGACGCGAGTGACGGGTACGGGGCCGAGGTGGTGATTTATGTGGAAGCGTGTGAAGCACGCTTCTGTGCGGCCTAGGACAGCCTGGAACATCCAGCACAGCTCAAGTATGTGCGGTGGTGGGCGAAGCCCGCTTGAATGCGGCGGAAGGCTGCCCGAGAGCATCGAGTGTCGTACAGGGGGTGAGTTTGGGTGGAGGTACAGTCGCAGCTGGGGTACTGTCGATGCGAAGAGCATCGAGCACGGGCGAAGCCCGTGCGAAGATGCTCGTATATAATTAAGAATGGAACCGTTAAATTTGACCATAAAACCTATTGTCAGCAACAATTCACAATTGGCAAGTAAATTCCTCACTTTGTGCAAAATCAGAAATAAAAGTCTATACATCAGCATGTTAGTTCCAATGATATTATACATTTCACTGATGCAATTTGAGTGAAGGACAGATTATGAGATTTGCTGAATGCACAGTTCTCATCTTAAATGGCCAGGGAAGCTAGCAACCTTTAAGATTTCATTAGAAAATATTCTTCATACGTATTAATGTTATAATTATTTTGCTAAGGAAGATTTCTATGGTGCTCAATTCATTCAGAGTAAGGTTTATTGTTCTGAGTCATAGTTGAAGGCAGTGCTCGCTGGGAGAAAAACTCTAATGCATCGAGCCAAAGAAATGGTTTTTCAACTATATATACAGTATTTTTTAATTGAGTATAAATATTCATTCGGTTATGATCTGTCTGACCTTGTTTTTGGAGAAAATATATTAAGATGTTATGTCGTCTAATAAAATTTTTATCATGAAAGCAATATCACTAACAGCTAACGTGCTACGTACACTGTACATGTATGGCACTCGTAGATATAAATAGCTTATGTTCACCTGTTTATGTTCGACAGTGTAACGACCGATATGTAGATGTGAACAAAAAAAAAAGCTAGCATTGTATATCGATACGAAACTATACATCATCTACAGTACTGTTGCAAAGTACATGCAGCAAAGGAGATTTAGCGCACATGTGTAGGAGCGGTTGGAATATTACAGAAGTTATTCCACTGAATGATCATGGCTGGCCTAGTGGCCATGCGAGACACTGCATTGATGAAAGGTATAAAGTTATCAGAGTTGTTAATAATTGTAGAATGAGTTACAGTAGCAACGTTCATCATATTTTGTATAATATGCTGTAGATCTTACATTTTAATCATTGCGAAAACAAAGTTCCACTCCTCCTGTGCACTGAGGCCTCGTGGCAATGCTGGGATACGTAATCTAAAACCTGAAATCGCAGTTCGTGGACCATCAGACCACCTGCTTGTACTTGTTCTACAAATGTCATCATAGTAAGTGTAATCGCAGTCAGGCGCAGGGATGCTGTTCGTAGGGGCATCTGAGAGAACAAATGTGAAATTTAGTGTCGGAGTTATTCTGCGAACAGAACTGTAGGCATGACAGTTGAGGAAGAATAAGAAATGTAGGTATGGTAACGATAGCGAATGATCAGATGATAATTTAGTTATCATATGCACAGGTATGTTATTCATGAAGGAGTAATTAAATGTCGACATATAATGGCGTAACTAATAAAATCATTTTGGGCAGACGTAGGTAATGCTGATTACGCGTGAAGTGAGATCTGTACATAGTATATGTATAATTCATGAGTGCAGGTGGTAATAATATTTCAATGCATGAGATAATGAGAAGTCAGAACGACATATAAAGTGCAACTGAATGTTGAAATATGACAGCTGATATTTCAAGACAATATTGTGTATGTGTGCGGCATGATGTGCAGGTGTAGCATTATATATGAATAAAAATTTTGTGCTTAGGGCAGTAAGGCAGGTGGATAGAGCAACGTAGAGCCGAACATTAGTGAATGCAGGAGAGGGTAGATGACCAAGAACATGTTTGATTATTTGTTATCGAGACTTGTGTATCCTCAGTGCGAAGCTAGAACGAAATGGAAATTATTATCGAGTGACATTAATATGCAACTACTGATATCACGCATATTGCAGAGGTATATGTGGTAGGAGAACTGGGCTGCAATTGATAAGAATTTGTACAGTGCAATTAGTCTCTTATTGAAGTATGTTATGCATTTCACGGAATAGCCTGGTGACAGTGTGTGCATATCTGGCATATGACAATGTCATGTGCTCTTCTGTCACTGCTGCATAGTGAGCATTTTGCAAAAGTGTAACATTTGTAGGATTGATAAATAAGCATAGGGTAGTAAAGAAGATGCGTAGTGTTGCGGGCATATGAAACGGTGGAGCAGCGTCTATATATTTATGCACATTGTTGGTTCCTTGTAATATACAACGTTGTTCAGACGTCGTATTAAACGTTTGGCTCCCTAGTTTACAGGTCATGTCAGCACGAAGGAGCACACATCTATTGCCGAGTAATGTTTACATAATATTTAAACTGTTTAGGGGATTTAGAAATATGTCAAACGGCGAACTTACACTGTGCTAGATGAAGAGTATCACAGCCTATACTGCGGTATGGTGGGCAAACAACATCGTTCTCATGAAGTGTATGTGGGGTATTATCTAATACTATTCTCAGATATTGTAGGTTTTAGTCGAAGCAAGTTATGTACAAATTGTAGTGGAGTTCAACTGCAATGAGAAGCAAAGAGAAGTGCAGTATACCGTAGAAGCATGATCAGGTAGTTGCAGCATGTAATTGCAGCGGGGTAAATATATTTCAGTATAGCATGACCGTAGCAGAATGCAACAAACCTGTAAATATAAAGTAATTGTGATGTGCAGTGTTACGTGCAGAGGAAGTTATGTTTTCAGAGAAGTGAAGAAAGTATGAGTATGGTTGACAGATTGTGCGTGCAGTAATGTTGTGAGTGAAAGTTCAAAAGTTTTGTGGTACCGCAGTAAAAACAAAATATGATTACAGACGAAAAATAGCGAAATGGAAAGCTAACATTTGTTGCAGTCGTATATAACGCACGGTCAGTAACGATGCAGAATTTCTTATGGACAAAGGCGAGGTTTTCCTAACAGTTGTACAACGCATGTCAATGACACTCGTGAAAGTCGACATGATTACAAATCTCAGTTAATGGTGGGTCGTACCGTCACGAAGAAACTCCGGCCTAACATCAAAGAGTGTCATTGCACGAACTGAGATTTTATGGCCGTCAAGGAGTTTGTTGTCCATGTTTGCAGCGGTTGCGTTCATCGTCGACGCATCAGCGAAAATTACCTCTCCTGTGCCAACTGGGTCCCCATTTGCATCCACGTCAGCCTGTAAGAGTTCATGTACATTAACATTGATGCATCAAGTGGAGTCAGTTAAACTATATATTTTGGGATCAAGAGTTTGAGTACGTACACTGGTGTGGATGAAGCCCGGCTGAGAGGCGAACACAGACGTTAACACCTGAGAAGTGGTGCGCAGGTTAAGATTGCCAAGTTCTAAGCAGAAGTAGTAGTTATCCCGCATCTCTGGCGGCACGTTAGCAACGTGTTCGATTTCAGTGGTCATGAGTAGGTCATCTTTGCACGTGATGGCTGATGAAGAGTTCAATCCCGACATTGCAAATAATGTCCTGTTCAGCAAGTGAAAATAAGGTGAGGTGAAGATAGCAATTATATGTTTGAGAGAAAGAAACATTATTTTAGGATGCAGAAATTATATATTATTCTCACAGGAATAAAAAATAAACATTATTTTAGGATACATAAATTATATATTATTCTCAGAGGAAAAAAAAGAGAAAGGCGCGCAGAAAGAAGTCAATTTTTTCGCCGCAATTGTAGGTACCTTTCTCCTAACAGTACAGTACAGCTGAGTATATGCGCAAGGTGATAAAATATTATTATAAAATATTAATATATATAGACTGTATGAAAAAAAAAGCTTTTGTAATATATTTTATCATGTACATATTTTATCATGTAAATGAGTTATTGTAAAATATTAATGTTGTTATCAGTTACTGAAAACAAAGTGTATTTACATATTCTCTCATTTGTAATATGATTATAGATAGTAAATGAGAGCATAAATGGGCATAATAGTACAAATATTACCGATCAATGGCGTACCTATGGCAGATCAAATTTGTTTGTGTCAAAAGATATTGCCTTCAAATAATTCAAGGTGACTAAAGCTGATGAGACTGTGTAGCAAACAATATATGTTAATCGATGACAAAGTGTGTATCGTAAACACAGAAGGCATAAACCAGATTTGACAAAAACAACTGTACTGTACAATGACTTTGGACAGTAGTTCTTTGAATACAACATTTTCTGTATAAGTACCAGGATGTCCCGGTATCAAACCATCTTTTACTAAAACTTTGGTAGTTGCTGAAGTAACTCCTCGTGATAAAGCCACATAAAGTTGACCATGAGTGAAAACAGGAGAGGGCAGGTAAAGGCCAACATGACTAATCGTTTGTCCCTGAGATTTGTTAATCGTAATCGCAAAGCTTAAACAAACTGGAAATTGCTTTCGAGTTAACTCAAAAGGCATATTGAAATCTCCAGAATGTTTGAGTGGAATGCGGGGAAGAAACACGGTGTTTCCTTTATGATGTCCTGTTAGTATCTCGGCATCAATAATATTTTTGAGAATTGACGGCAAATCAGTCGCGAACCATTGCACAGGCCAATTCGAGGATTTAAATTGCGCAGAAGCATGATGGGTGTGCCTTTTTTCAAAGATAGTTTATGCGGCGGGAGAGTGCCTGTTGATATGCTATTTAAAAATTCTTGTGGGTATAAATTAGATCTGTCATCATCAACAGAGTCAAAGGAGTAGTACGTCATTTCATCTCCACTGAGCAACCTGAGACACTTTTCATTTAGTAAAGAGACATCATCGTTTAATGGAGTCAGCAATGCTCTGTCAGCCCAATAATCAAAGGTGGTAGCACTGGATATAAAATCGGAAAATACACTGTTAATAAGCACATCAACGGAATGTTCTCCTTCCCAGGGAATAATCATTGACATGGGAAGTTCAATCATATCATGATCATATGTAGGTTCGTCACCATTTCCTATGCGAAGCAGATATTCAGAGAAGCGTTGATCATGCAAAGCACGCATATTCTCTGATAATGAAATTAAATGTACAGCTGACCACAAAGGCGAGTCAACTATGCTGGCATTGATAATTTGAAACTTTGTGCCATTAACTACAACTGGTGGAACCTGTCGAAAATCTCCACCCAGTATTACAACCTTACCACCAAAAGGTTGTGCGACGTTGAGAACATCTCGAAACGATCGATCAACGGCTTCAAATACGTGTTTGTGCGACATCGGAGCCTCGTCCCACAAAACAGCAGAGCAATGATGTATCAGTCTATGCATCTGCGACAGCTTACTAAATTTGCAAAATGAACCTGCTTCCACAGGAATTGGAATTTTAAAGCGCAAATGAGCTGTAGTTCCACCAGGAAGAAGAGTTGCAGCAATTCCAGATGACGCTGTTGCAAGCACAATAAGGCCATCATGACGTAGATGGGCAAGTAACACTTTATATAAAAAAGTTTTACCAGAGCCTCCAGGGCCATCTATGAAGAAAATACGTCCACGACGTTGCCTAACAGCTTCCATAATAGTATGAAAAGCATAAAACTGACCAGGATTTAACAATGAAACAGCGTGAAGATCAGACTCTGAGATTGGTAGCGACAACTCATCTTCAATTAAACTCGATATGTTGGTAATATTTCTATAGAGTGCCGACATCTGCGGAATATCAAACTATGTAATGCTTTTGCTGTGCTGTTGTAGAGTACAGTCAATTTCATTAAGAATTCTGTTCACGATATATACATCACTGATAGAAGTAGAGGAGATGTAATCTTCCATCATTGCAGTGTAGTTATCATTCCATAATTGTCTAACATCAGTTGGGTTGCAGTACAGCAAAATTGTTGTAAATAAATTTCGTAGTGAATGCGGTAGATGATATTCTCTCGCCTCACGCATAGAGTTATGCAGATTGTTGTCTCTTTCGAGCAGACCATAATGTTCAGCAGATTCTTTAAATGTCAAGTACGTAATGTCATTGACTGTCAGCAGATCTTCAAAGGATCTTGGACCTCGAATATGATTCAACAGAATGCGTAAATAAAACCGTTCACCTTCAGAAGGGTATACATAGTACATTCGACCAATAACTTTATGGCGACGTCTTCGTACAATCCATGTTTTTGATGTCACATTCCATGTGTAATGTTTTGGAAACTCAGTGTACAGATACCTGTGATGTTGCTGTTCAGTAGCGTAAACGTGGAAAAATGCAGTCAACATCGTGCGAGAATTTCGTTCATTAGCAAGAATATTGCCAACTGAATCAGTAGTGCGAAAATGTACGTGATGCTTATTAGGTAAATGAATTTGTAAACGGATAACTGATGGATACGTTTGGTACATAGAGAACTTAAATATTTTCCAACATGCATCCTGTGGACATATCCAGCGTCCATTTACATATTGAGCAAGCTCATTATGATCTGAGATAGGCTGAACATGAAAAACAACTGAATCAGGGCCCTTATGAATGTATTTGTATAGATATTTTAGGCTTTTAATACTACTGCATATCTCAACATTAATATGACAATCATATTTCAACAGAAGCCATGGGTTATATGGAACAACCCATCGATTGTCAATAACAAAGTCCTCTCTCCGATGAAGCATAAATGAGCGACCGTTATTATGGCGCCTATAGATTGGGTATGAGTCTGATCCTTGTAAAGTTGTCTCAGCAAAGGGTTTTGGGTAACCCTTCTTACAGACACCATGTTTCATGCACGGTGCATGAGAGTTTATGCGTGCACATGGGCCATGAATCATATGACGCACAACAACATTGTATAATTCCGGTTCATGCTCAATTTGAGGGAGCTCTGCTCTAACAATCTTATCATAGTCATCTGGAGTATTCACTTTGTCACACGCAGAAAAAATGACCAACATGTGAACGTGCGGCAAACCTCTCTTCTGGAACTCGATTACATGGACATGGCTAACTGTTTTGCCCAAAACATTTTTATGGAAAATATCCTTTTTCAACTTCGCATATTTTGCATGGAATATTCGAGACACTACATCTGGTCGGTCTTGCGGTGTTTGTCCAGCATAAAGCGCATCCGTGATTTCCGGCCACGAAGCATTGCATGTCATTGTTAGGAATATATCTGGTCTACCATAATGCTGCACAACTGCCATTGCGTCCTGGTACCGCTGGTACATGTCGCGAGGACTTCCAATAAATGATGACGGCAAGATGAAGCGCTGACCAATATTCGTTGTAATAGTAGTACATATTGTATATATTTAGCATGTAAGATATCGTCACGATGAGAAATGCATTTACATAGTATGAAAACAAAGTAAAATATATATCAACCTGTACTATGTTCTCCAGCATTAAGACAGTCTTGTAGGCCACAATACAGTTCAGAGCGGATTGTTTTTTGGTTATTTTTTATCCAACGAAGTTTTTGAGTTTCAATTTTTATGTAATTATCAACTACATATTGCTGCAACAAACGACATCCATGTAACGACAATGATAAAGCAGGCTGACGATCCTGCACGATAAAACCTATGATGTAATATATCATATCAGTAGCAGCAGAATGTGTGGACATAGTGAAATGTATTTACTTATAACCTGAAGTATGTAAGATTAGTAGTCGCAGCAGCTAACATGCTGATTATTCAATCCTTTGTACTCAGCTAACCAACCGTATGTACCATATGGGAGAAGCAACGGATATTGAAGGGGGTCGTAGAATCAAGCATATTCCTGAATACTAACCAAATGACCTTCAAATGTTTCAACAATTATATGTCGCTCATCTGATTCAAGGTATTCTTCTGAACCAACAATTATAGCAGCAACCTGGGATGCAGACGGTAGTGTATATTGGTGGCCAAAAGCAGGCCTCTCCTTTATAATAAGTCTGCATCTGTTTATGTCCTCATGGTGAGATATTTGTCGGAACGTCAGTACGAATGCGTTATATGCATCCAAAATGGATTTTATTTTCTGTAGTAATGCGCGATCTAACTCCGCATTTTCCTGCAAACGATAATCTATCTCATGTTCAGTATCGTATATATATAGTTGTAGGTATCTAGGACGTGTGTTTGCAGCAGGCAAAAGAGACCCAATTCTGTGATATATCGATCCATGAGCTCTAAATGTGTATACCGCATGTTGATCACCTACCAAAGACTGATCTAAAGTCACGCCCATCGAAGTAAAAGCGAATACATGGTTATATGAACGAATATATCTTCTGAAGTGTCGGCTCTCAGCAGAGTCAGTAGTGAATAAATGATATAGCTCTGGTGGAACAGCTATAGATGGAATCTGAACCCTGCCGTGGTTACAGCACATCGTTGGTGTTTCACCGTCAAAAAGTTTAGCATTGCAATTATTACAGAAATGAGGCCGCTGTAGTTGTAAATATACGATTTGCTGCACTGTATCACATATGCGCGCAAGGTTATGGTTTCGATGACGTCGGGGCACAACACGAATAGTAACATCAGAGGCAGTCTCATCTGTGTCCTCATGCTCTGAATGCAGTGACGGTGAATTTTCTATAGGGCAAATATTATTATAGTAATATAAGATATATAGACTAACATAACAATGTGCACACACGTCTGTAATATAATAAGGTAAAACATTACCATGTGAATGCAGGGGATGCACAATATTTTCACGAAGTAGAGCTGCTGCATATTGCTCTAGGCTTACATCTGATGCGGAATCAACAGATTGATCAAATAATGTTGGAGCAGTAGCAGGTCCACTAATATGACCAGGTGATTGCGAAGAGACGAATGAGAGGCTGCAGTCACGCAGGGGTGTACTACACCGGTGCAGTGTCGACGATTCACCAAACTGAGGTTGTCGGGTAGCACGCAGCGACGATGTAGATGGCATAGATGTCAATGAGTATCTATGAACAACACCAGTATCTGCATGTGTAACTTTCAAACATAGAAGCATATTAGTGTTACAGTACGCGGAACGTATCATATTGTCGAGAAGTAATAGAAGGTCATTACCAAAACTCGTGTTTACATGTACAACATTGTTGTGCGAACCCAAGGCAGGTGTAGTTATTTGAGGTAGGGATGCAGCACTGCAGTGGAGCATGGCAGCCTGCTGTGGCAATAAGCCAGACTGATCGGGTAACTGATGGCGCCGCCTTTGAGCAGCTGCACGTCTCATCTCTCTTTCATGTGATTGTTGTGCCTCTGTCATGCGCGCACGCCTCGCCCTTTGGTAAGAGCGATTATAAGCTCGTTGAGCCTCGCACTGCTCAGTAGACATTAGGGATCTTCTTCGCTGTGAACGGACTCGATTCAAAGCTCGTTGAGAAGCATGTTCAACCTCAGACATATGCGCATTTCTTATTGATGCGTATGAGTCGTCGTACATGTGATGTAATGCACGCTGTTCATCGGGCGCAGAGAGAGGTGGAGCACGAACATCATGTTGAAGCTGGTCTTCGGGCACAGAAACACTCAGAGCACGAACAGGACTCTGAACATTATTATGGGCTTCTACAGTGCTCTCATGTCGCTCCATATCTACAGTGCGCAAATGAGTGGTATGAAGAAGACAATGAAATATTTGAAGTCTGCAAAGTATGCTAACATTAATGTTCTTAAGAGGGTTAAGAGGGTTGTAACCCTATTAATATGAAATAATAGGGAAGGAACTCTATTCATATTAACACAACATGGCACGCACAACAGAGAAAGAGTATCACTATAATTGGCCTGTGAGTGTGATTTTCCCTCACCTCGTGAGAACACACATGTGTAAATCCCCTCGACTCACGCGTACAGTGATGAGACCGCTTGTCATTTAGAAGGCAAGGTGTCTTTGTCAGACGTTTCGTCACGACATAACAAATGTTGTTATAAAAAAAATTGATGATTTTAGTAAGAACAAATACAGTAAGAGCAAACTTCGAAATAATTCAGTAAGTATTAGTATAATGGAGAAACAAATAAACAGTATACTGGGAATATTATAATAGTGAATGTATTACATCTTTATTTCATAAGTAGCCATACCTAACAGGCACGCATGGATGACGTATACACACGACAGAACTAACAATAAAATAACAATCAGGGATGGATGAGTTAAACATAGGCCATAGGAAATTAGCTCGCTGTTTTAAAAAATTAGAGCAATGAATGACAGTTCAATGGAGTTCTTCTCTATGGTGAAAACGATTTGTATTTTTTGTGTGAGTCTCTTTGTAAGGTAGGACTATGAAATTAGCTCAAAGATAGAGGAATAATTTTAGGCAAGACTATCGAATCAGCTGAAAAGTGAGGGTTCAATGGAAATTCGATCGACTTTTCAGCAGGGGAAATGCGGCCATAGGAAATATGCTTATTAAGGTGAATGCAAAGAATGTGCTAGAAAAAAGGATCTCTATCGCAAAATGCAGGTGTACTTCGATATCTATTGGTGATCAGGTATGAGAAGATTAGCAGCCTATTAAAGGCAAAACAATGTGCAAAAATTGGCGAGTGCATAAATCTGGAGAACACAATATGGCAACATATCTGCTATTCTGAACAGAAGAAATGGCTGCAACGACATTTTCATGTAGAAGATCACGTTTGTGGGCAAGGAGATTATAAGAAAAAAAAAAAGATTTTATTAGGAGATTTACAGCTTCACATGGGCAGATAGGGAGTTGCGATGCAGGCCGAGTGTGGTAAGGTTGCACTTTTTTTGCGAGGCGGTACATAAAGAATGGTGTTTCAGCAGATTTTTCATAAAGAAAGCAAGAGTAAAAATTACGCGCGGGTTATGACTCAGGCTCACTTCTAGCAAGTAGTGGTTGCTGGCTATTTTAAACAGTTAGCCCAGTGAATGAAAGTTAAATGGAGTTCTTCGCTATGGTGAGAACGATTTGTATTTATTGTGTGAGTCAGTTGGTAAGGTAGGACTATGAAATTAGCTGAAAGATAGAGCAGTAAATTTTGGAAAGATTATGGAATCAGCTAAACAGTGAGGAATCAATGAAAATTTGATCAAATTTTCAGGGGGAAAATGTTTAAATCAAAGTGAACAGGCCGGGTAATGAGCCAAGTCGGGAAGGATAAAACTTGTATTGCGCTGAAATTAGAGAACATTGAGCACGCGTGAGATACAAAGCTGAAACAAAATCAGAATGAATTTTAACTCGAAGGGAAGAGAGAAAGACGTGTGCATCGACGGCGGATTTTGCGAACAAACATTGCGAATTCTGACATTTCAAACCACTGCAGCCTTGTTGATCTATATTCTATGCATTTTGTTGTTCTTATTTTGTTCTCTCTAATGATTGTACGCATTTTCAATTAATAACACCTGTTATTGATTGCTCTAATTTGGTCAGAATCAACTTTCTAGCAAAAAACGCACAAAGTGCTGTTAATGTGGACTCACATTTCAAACCACTTTAGACGGCGTGTTCTATATTGTAGGTAGTTTTACGTTTTTATTTTCTTCTCTGTAATGATCATATGCATTTTCAAGTAGTAACACCTCTTATTGATCGATGTAATGTGTCCTGAATCTGCCTTTCAAGTACTCTTTGTATCGCCATCTTCGTCTTCTTTCCAACTCTCAGGGTGTTGTTCCACTCCAAGGTGAGTTCTCAGCAGGGCACATGATAGTTGGAGGTATGTTTATCTTATAAATTTTCCCAAGGTCCCTCTGCATATGGAGCACACACACGCACGCACGGACATCTTCATAATGTTCATTGCTCTCCCTGTATTTACATATGCGTTTCTCTTGAACCCATGAATAAAGGAGAATCATTTATGCTCTCTGACGTTCGTTTTAACACATGCAAGTTTATGTGTGTGCGAGTGTGCGAGTGGACGTGCACATTCAACAATTGGAGGAAGTGGAGTTCTCCTATCAACTCAATTAAGCATTCCAAAAGTTGAAGAACAACTACATATGGAGATGTACGACAACTACATATGGCGAGAAATGAATAGTATGAGAATGTGAATAAAACAAAACCACAATGAGTTTTACAAACTCAGCTTTATACAGGGATTAGTAATATATTCAACAATCACATGAGAGTTTTATACATACAGCAGCAATAATCACGCAGCAATTAAGAGCAAATTCGAGGAAGTGGAGTTGTCCTATCAACTCAAGTAAGCATTCCAAAAGTTGCATAACAACTACATATGGAGATGTGCAACAACTACATATGGCGAGGAATGAACAGTATGAAGATTTAAAAAAAACCACAATGAGTTTTAACAACCCACACAGGGAATTCTTGAAATTAATAAGGATTTTGAAAAAGATTTTAACCATTGAATGGCGGAATCTAAAATTCCACAAAATAATTTTTCTGAAGTAAAATTACCAATCTTCATACAGCCAGATGTATCATCATTAAGTTGTCTTTTGTTTAGTTTGGGAGGGAACATAGAACACGCTTCTTATTAAAAGGCAAAAAATTTACATGCAATTTTATGTGTGTGCGAGTGTGCGAGTGGACGTGCGCATTCAACAGTTGGAGGAAGTGGAGTTCTCCTATCAACTCAATTAAGCATTCCAAAAGTTGAAGAACAACTACATATGGAGATGTACGACAACTACATATGGCGAGAAATGAACAGGATGAAAATGTGATTAAAACAAAAGCACAATGAGTTCTACAAACTCAGCTTTATACAGGGATTAGTAATATATTCAACAATCACATGAGAGTTTTATACATACAGCAGCAATAATCACGCAGCAATTAAGAGCAAATTCGAGGAAGTGGAGTTGTCCTATCAACTTTAGTAAGCATTCCAAAAGTTGCAGAACAACTACATATGGAGATGTACAACAACTACATATGGCGAGCAATGAACATTATGAAGATTTTTTTAAAAACAACCACAATGAGTTTTAACAACCCACACAGGGAATTCTTGAAATTAATAAGGATTTTGAAGAAGATTTTAACCATTGAATGGCGGATTCTAAAATTCCACAAAATAATTTTTCTGAAATAAAATTACCAATCTTCATACAGCCAGATGTATCATCATTAAGTTGGCTTTTGTTTAGTTTGGGAGGGAACATAGAACACGCTTCTTATTAAAAGGAAAAAAATTTGGTATTTGCCTAGGATAATCGATGATGAGGAAATCGTCTTTTGTTTAGTTTGGGAGGGAACATAGAACACGGTTCTTATAAAAAGGCAAAAAAATTGGTATTTGCCTAGGCTAATAGATGATGAGGAGATCAAATGAACTGAGATCAAATTAGATAAAAAAATTTGCCTCAATCTTATTCACAACAGTCAGGTTTATGTACTGAGCAGATCACAACAATAAGAGAAAATGGGTTAGAAAGAAAACAAAGTGTTACCTGGGGTTCAGTAGAATCAGGTGATGGAAGCCGTACAGGAGGCGCTCCGGGGATTTCAGTTGAAGCAGGGGGCCGTCGTCGCGCTGCGAACTGAAGCGGTGAAGAACAGGGAGCTGGTGAAGGGTTTTCACCTCACAACAATCTTACTCACGCTCTATTATGTAACTTTATATGCAAAGCTGATTACCTAATCTGAATTTATCTGCAACAATGAGCGGGTCACAACAATCAGCGAAAACGGGTTATGTAATTTTATATGCAAAGCTAATTATATGCAACAATGAGCAGATCAGAATAATGAGAGAAAACCGGTTTGTAAGAAAAAAACACGTTACCTGTGGTTGAGTAGCATCAGGCGATTGAAGCAGTACAGGAGGCGTTCGGGGGTTTTCAGTTGAACCAGGGGGACCTACAGGCAACAGGAAAAATTATTTTTGCTATGCAAACACAGTGCGTACAGCAAGCGAGAAAAGGAATTCGATCAATATTTACCTCTTTCAGATTGCACGTCGAGTTCAACTCAAATATGAGATATATTCCCAGTACGTGAAAATTTTCAGAGCGGAAGACTGTAATATGGTTGGGTGGAGAAGAAGAAATAAGAAGAAATAGTTTATGTTAGCACAGTAGTTTAGTTACGCTAGATAAAGACATGCAATGTAGTGGCAGTGACTAATAAAACCATGAGAACATAAATTCATAGAAACATATGGAGTTTTTTTCGAAATATAATTATAACTAACTATGCCGAGCAGGTTCAATTGTAGGACAAAATATCTGTTTAGTAAATGCCTTAAACAAAGCGAACTGGGGAAGTGAACATGTTGGAGGTGTACATATACGATTACAGTAAATATACTGTTGCTGAGGAACAGACAACGTCGTCCCTCTCACAATATGGAGTACATGTTTTAATAGGGTGACTATAAATGTAGTACTGACTAAAATTTAGAACGCAAAACTTTTGTCATTGTGAAGGGCATGTGTCTTTTTCAGTCGCTTCGTCAGCACGGACTCGATGTTGTAATAGTCTAGGGAGCAATTAAAAAAATGAACATCGAAAATGCGCTATTGGGAGTTTGCAGTGCACGGTGACTAATAAAACTGTGAAAGATTTGAATAACAATCAGGCATGGATGACCTAAACGTAGGACATAACTAACAGTAAATTAACGGACGCAAATTGCCGTTGGCAAAGAGACGGCAGTGCACCTCGCACTGCAATGCAGTGTGTACTGAACTGCACTGCAGTGCAGTTTGCACTGTAGTGCAGTGCAGGTTGCTGCAGTGCAGTTTGCTGCAGTGCAAAGTGCAGTGCAATTTGCCCGACAGTGCTGTTTACCGCACTGCAGTTTGCTGCAATGCTATTGGGAGTTTGCAGTGCACAGTGACTAATAAAACTGTGAAAGATTTGAATAACAAATATCAGTTGTGGATGAATAATAATTACATCAAATAGCAAGATAAGAAGTTGTAATAGTCTAGGGAGCAATTAAAAAATGAACATCGAAAATGCGCTATTGGGAGTTTGCAGTGCACAGTGACTAATAAAACTGTGAAAGATTTGAATAACATATATGAGTTGTGGATGAATAATACTTACAGCAAATAGCAAGAGAAGAAGTTGTAATAGTCTAGGGAGCAATTAAAAAAATGAACTTCGTAAATCTACAGTAAAAAACTGTGAATAACTTAGGAAACATTACCTAGATCAGGCGGCGGAATGAAGCACGATCAGCTGAGGTGTAGAAGGGAAGGAAACGAATTTTCAGATGTCACAGAGAAAATCTGAAGCATAGATGCCAGAGAAAAAATCTGAAGCTGTGTAGAGGCACAAGAAGATATTAAAATCGTCGCCTCTGCTGTACGCCTCTGTGTAGAGACAATGAGGAAGAAAATACGTACCTCTGCTGTAGGCGTTGATGGAGTGAGGGCGTGTCTCTGAAAGACTGTGCGGCTCCTGTTGGCGCGAGGAGGAGAAACGCGGAGCAAGAGAGAGGCGAGTGAGGAGAAGATGGGAACAGTGGGGGAAAGTTATCCCGTCGGAATTGCAAATGTGAGTTCTCACATTTACATAATTTCTTAATTGCTTAAGGGTTCAATTATATATTATGTTTATGATATGTATTGTAAGGATATGCAAAGAAATCGCATAACAAAGAAAATGAATAACATAAAAGACCACGTTTAAGGAAAGAAAATCACTCAGTTAAAGTAAAAAGATAAAGCAGTAACATGGGCTAAGTTAAGGGTTAACCCAACAGTGGAGGTGGGGTGAATGTCCTCCCAATCATTATGTAATGAAAGTTAACGTGCGAATATGAAAAGGCACGTTAATAAATATGTGCGAATATGAAAAGGCACATAAGCGCGCTATACAAATGTTATAGATTGTTAATATTCCCTTAACATTGCCCGATAATAAAAGGAAAAGTAAAAGAGATAGTGATGAACAAATACAAATCCACATAAAAGAGATTTGCAACGTACCTGGATGAGAAAAAGGATGGACGAAAGAAGAAAAGCTCAATAATAAGAAAATAATGTAAACATATCTATATGACGTAATTATGAGAATAAGCTATAAAATCCTTACAATTAAAACATTTTATTAAAGGGAATTCATTTAGTCTTTGACTAATATAAATGTAACTAAAACAGGTAAAAACGGAGGCTACTCCCGTTAATCCTCCTGGCGCCCCTTCTCGTAAGGAAAAGATGTACAAGATCTGGATGGAGGTCATCACAGCTGTCTTTGGTTACATGGATGCCCACAAGGAAGCTTGTCGCGACTCTGACTGCCCCCACGATGAATTCCAGTTTTATTTTAAGTAGTCTACTCATGTGTGATAGTATAGTTTTGATCTGAGTTACAAGTATAGTGTATTATGATCAGGTTGTAAATCTTTAAATGTAACTCAGATTTTGTGATGACTCCGCTTTTGTGTTCATATACCGAGTCATCTATTAGATATGTATGATACTGTATCAGATGTTTCATAAATAAAGGAAGGTCGTGAGTTGCTTTTAGATTATATTGAGATTTTCTATCTTTCATATACCTGTTTTCGTTGATGTTTAAAAAAAAAGAATGAAAAAGAAAGAAATTCAAATGAATGAAAAAGGGCAACGGTAACCTAATAAATTGGGATCGTTACAAAATAATGGTATCAGAGGGAGGTTTTGGGGTATATGATTTGTATAGGGATAACTTAAGTTTAACAAACCTAAAATATCTAAATCGATATCTTTCTAGTTTCAGGAACCTTTTCGCACCTACTTGAGTAGACGACAAAGGGAAGAACTGGAAGGGGACAATAGTCGTATGGCTGAAGGGCGATATAGAGAGAGATCAAATCCTCCTCTATCGGAGATCATGCAAGCATTGGCAGAAGCCATTCAACTGGGTAATAGAACTGTAGCTATACCGCAACCACCGACATCAAGTGAGTCATATGTGAAACAATTTCTCGAAATGAGACCACCCTTATTTCGAGGTGGGTTATCTCCAATGGAAACTGAAAGTTGGATAAAAAGAATTGAACTCACCTTCAATGCCTTGAAGTGCCCCGACAATCAAAAAATCGATTTAGTCGATTTCCTGCTGGAAGGAGAGGCTGATCGATGGTGGGACAGTATGAGGCAAGGTAAATTTGCTGGGCGTAGAAATTCGGAGATTCCCTGGGCCGAATTCCTAAAAGAATTTGTTAATTGGTTTATCCCCCCGTCTGAGAAACAAATGCTGCAGGAGAAATTCCTCCGTTTAATGCAAGGAAATCGTACAGTTCTGCAATATGAGGCTGAGTTTGCACAATTAGCCTATTATGCTGGAGACATGGTCACGAAGGAAAGCGATCGATATTTTCGATTTCAATTGGGTCTACGAGAAGACGTACGGGTACATCTAATCTCGCAAAGAATTAAAAATTACAATGAATTGGTGGAGACAGCTAAGTTAATTGAGATGGATGTGGAGAGTTCGCAAAAGCGAATGGAGTTTCAGAAAAAGAGGCTACCAGAGGGACATGGTATGGAGTTATCGCGAAAGAGTGGAAGTTATAACTGGAAAAGGAAGAAAGGAGGTCCTCCATCTCAAACCCAAAGTGAAAGCGCAGCTAGCAGTAACACAATGAAGCCTTTATGTCTGAAATGCGGAAAGAATCACTTTGGCGAATGTTTGAAAGGTACCAGCGTTTGTTTCAAATGTCAGAAACCGGGACATCGCCGCCAAGATTGCCCGTTATGGAAGACAGTGTCTGAAGAGGTGGTCCTAGTCAGGCACCAACGTTCCACTATCTTGATACCGGTTCAATGAGTAGAGTCGAAAAAGGAAAAGGAATTGAAACAGCAGGACCTGTGGTAGAAACTAGAGAGGACAGACAGGTACAACCTAGAGTCTTTAATATGAACCAACAAGGGGCTAAAGCCGATGACACTGTTATCACAGGTATGATTTATGTGCACAACCACCTTTTAAAGGTATTGTTTGATACAGGAGCTAGTCAATCTTTCATATCTACAAGAGCAATTAAACAATTAAAGTTGGAACCCCATACGTCTCTTGAAGAAATGAGAGTTAAAATGCCCAATAATACCGAGATGATTACAAAGTTTCAATGTACAGTGTGGCTGACAATGGATACAAGTTCAGTAGAAGCAGATGTTGCAGTTCTACCCTTATCTGAATTTGATATCATTTTAGGAATGGACTGGTTAACGAAAAATGAAGCCATCATTAACTGTAAAGAGAAAAAAATTACATTTAAAATAAATGATACGCAGTGCACGTTTAAAGGATTGAGTGAAGTATCAAAAGTTATTATATCTTCCTTAAAGGCCATAAAGAAGCTAAGGAAAGGTTATGAAGCAACCTTAGTCATGATCAAGGGAATCAATGTAGTGGCGGGTGAGCCGACAACAGTACCTATAGTGTGTGATTTCCTCGAAGTATTTCCCGAAGAATTACCAGGACTACCCCCATCAAGGGATGTTGAATTCACAATCGATTTGGTGGAAGGAGCTAAACCAGTAGCAAGGACACCATATCGTATGGCTCCTAAAGAATTAGCAGAACTGAAAAGTCAATTGCAGGAATTACTTGATAAAGGTTTTATACGACCAAGCACTTCGCCATGGGGGCTCCAGTGCTATTCGTGAAAAAGAAAGATGGCTCGTTTCGATTATGTGTTGACTATCGAGAATTAAACAAGTTAACAATTCGAAACCAATATCCATTACCTCGTATTGACGATTTATTTGATCAACTAAGTAATGCAAAAGTATTTTCCAAGATTGACCTAAGGTCAGGATATCATCAAATGCGCATAAAGGAAGATGATATTTATAAAACTGCTTTTAGCACGCGATATGGACACTTTGAGTTCGTCGTCATGCCGTTTGGATTAACAAACGCACCAGCTGTTTTTATGGATTTAATGAATCGAGTATTCAAGGAATTCCTGGATAGATTTGTTATCGTATTTATAGATGATATTCTAGTTTATTCGACGAACAAAGATGAACATATAGAACACTTAAGATTGTATTGACGACATTGAAATGTCATGCCCTATATGCGAAGTTTTCCAAATGTGAGTTTTGGTTACGTGAAGTTGCATTCTTAGGCCATGTCATTACAGGGCATGGATTGTCAGTAGATCCAGCAAAAGTGGAGGCAATTATAAATTGGCCAAGACCGACTACAGTCACAGAAATTCGAAGCTTTCTTGGTTTGGCAAGTTATTACAGGAAATTTGTAAACGGCTTTTCAGCGATTGCACTACCGCTTACAAAACTGACCCGAAAGAATGTTCTATTTCTCTGGACTAAAGAGTGTCAGGAGGCATTTGATGAATTAAAGACAAGGTTAACTACTGCACCAGTATTGGTTATGCCATGCGGGATTGAAGGATTCCAAATTTACAGTGATGCCTCTTTGAAAGGCTTTGGTTGTGTTTTGATGCAGAATGGTAAAGTCGTAGCTTATGCATCGAGACAATTAAAAGATTCGGAGCGTAATTACCCAACTCATGATTTAGAATTGGCAGCTGTCATATTTGCCCTAAAAATTTGGAGACATTACTTGTACGACGCGCAATGTGAGATCTTCACTGATCATAAAAGTTTAAAGTATATTTTCTCCCAAAAAGAAATAAACATGCGTCAAAGACGATGGTTAGAACTTATCAAAGACTATGATGTCGATATCAAATACCATCCTGGTAAAGCGAATATCGTAGCTGATGCACTTAGTAGAAAACATTTGGCACCGATGATTGTTCCACTTACCGAGCAAAAAGAAATGTTACGAGTGATACAAAACTTGGAGTTGCTCACATGTACTACTACTTCTCAAACTCAAGGTGTATTTTTCCATCTAGTAGCAGAAAATTATATTAAAGACAGGGTAAGAAAGGCGATGAACCAAGATCCTATGTTTCTAAAAATCTTAGAAAAGGTAAAAAATGGACAATCAATTGCTTTTACAGAGCATGATGGATTATTATTCCTGAATGGAAGATTGTGTATTCCTCATGTTGATGCACTTCGATCAGAAATCCTTTATGAAGTACATAATACAACGTATTCAATTCACCCCGGAAGAACAAAAATGTATCAAGATCTCAAGAAGGACTTCTGGTGGTCAGGAATGAAGACTGATGTAATTCAATATATTGCCAAATGTCACACGTGTCAACTTGTGAAGGCAGAACATCAAAAACCTGGCGGATACTTACAATCACTACCGATTCCGGAATGGAAATGGGATGACATAACCATGGATTTTGTCATGGGATTACCAAGGAGTAAAGCTGGAAACAACGGTATATGGGTAATTGTTGATCGGCTGACGAAAGTTGCACATTTCATCCCTATGAAAAATGATAGTCCAGTACAGAAGTTAGTCGATCAGTATATCGACAGTGTTATAAAATATCATGGGATTCCCAGATCCATTATATCTGATAGAGATGGACGCTTTACATCCATTACTTGGAAACTTGTACAAAAAGGTTGGGAACAAAACTGCTATACAGTACTGCGTTCCACCCACAAACGGATGGCCAGTCTGAGCGAACTATTCAAGTGTTGGAAGATTTGTTGAGAATGGTTGTACTTGATTTGAAGGGCTCATGGGAAAAATATTTATCACTGGTGGAATTTTCGTACAATAATAGTTATCAATCAAGTATTCAGATGACACCGTTCGAAGCATTATATGGAAGAAGATGTCGCAACCCACTAAGCTGGGCAGAAGATGGCGAACATAAGTTATTTCCGTGGGATCAAATAAATAAAATGAATAATAAGCTTACACTTGTCCGAGAACGACTGAAAATAGCCCAAGATAGACAACAGAAATATTACAATGCCAGACATCGACAAGTGGAATTTAATATAGGCGATATGGTATGTCTGAAAATAAAACCCTTCAAAGGAATTTCACGAATTCGTCGACTTGGGAAACTTAGTCCCAGATTCGTAGGACCGTTCGTCATCTCCGAAAAGATTGGACCGGTGGCGTATCGTCTAGTATTATCTGATGCACTTCAAAATCTTCATGATGTATTCCATGTATCTTCATTAAGAAAATACATAGCGGATCCAGATAAAATAGTTCCTTCTGAACAGATTCAGATAGAGTCAGATCTATCTAGCCCAACTGAGCCATACAAAATTATTGATTGGCAAAACAAACAACTTCGAAACCGAGAGGTTCGATTTGTCAAGATCTGGTGGAAAGAGCACGGTATTCACGAAGCAACATGGGAAAAAGAAGAAGACATGAGAGATCTCTTCCCTCAGATATTTAATGCAGAGCCAGACTAAAGATTTTCGTGGACGAAAATTTTTAAGAAGGGGAGAATTGTGATAACACCAAATAAATGAGGTGCCCATAGCAAAAGGGTGAAAAGAACAATAACCGGTTCAAAGAAGCTTGAACCGGCAGATGCCGGTTAATATGCATCGTGGCAATCCTACGTTAAGCGGCGCCCGATAATATCTTAGTCGGAGAAGCCGTGGTTCATTCCAAGCTTTCCCCGATCCCGCACTTACTGCAGAAGGCGAGCGGAAGCCGCACGACGCCGAAACCGCCGAGCCTCACCGGAAGCTCGTTTCTCCTCCGTTCTCCCTCATTCTTCTTCCATTTGAAAGGTAATCTCTTCCTCTCGAGTCCTCTTGTTTCCTTTTCCAAGATTTTTCACGGATGAAAGTTATTATGATTCCTAGGGTTTAGGGTTTTCTGAAACTTTTAGTTTGTTTTGAATGAAAAAGTTTCTGAAAGAGATTTGTAACCTAAATCCATGAATTTCATGGGTATTGATTAAACCCTAGTTAGGTTAAATAATTATTGGAGGTTAAGGCGCCTTTCACTACCCTTATTTCCATAATAAAATCGTTAACCATGGAACCCTAAACGACCCTTGACCAAATTAGGCCAAGTGGGGTCGTCAAGAATGTTTTGAGGTTTTAATTACAATTAAAACATCAACTTATACCTATTCTTAATTATTTTTTTACTAGGAAATGGCGCCGAGAGGTGGTGGGAAACAAGGTGATGACGGTGGTCGAAGGGACAAGGGAAAAGGAATTGCTAATGTGAGTTCTCACCACCTCTCGACGCCATTTCCTAGTAAAAAAATAATTAAGAATAGGTATAAGTTGATGTTTTAATTGTAATTAAAACCACAAAACATTCTTGACGACCCCACTTGGCCTAATTTGGTCAAGGGTCATTTAGGGTTCCATGATTAACGATTTTATTATGGAAATAAGGGTAGTGAAAGGCGCCTTAACCTCCAATAATTATTTAACCTAACTAGGGTTTAATCAATACCCATGAAATTCATGGATTTAGGTTACAAATCCCTTTCAGAAACTTTTTCATTCAAAACAAACTAAAAATTTCAGAAAACCCTAAACCCTAGGAATCATAATAACTTCCATCCGTGAAAAATCTTGGAAAAGGAAACAAGAGGACTCGAGAGGAAGAGATTACCTTTCAAATGGAAGAAGAATGAGGGAGAACGGAGGAGAAACGAGCTTCCGGTGAGGCTCGGCGGTTTCGGCGTCGTGCGGCTTCCGCTCGCCTTCTGCGGTAAGTGCGGGATCGGGGAAAGCTTCCGGTGAGGCACGGGCCTCCGGCCCGATGGCCACGCGCCACAGTACCCGGTCGGCGACGGCGGGCTTCGCCCGCCCCCGGGCTGTTTTTTTAAAATATATTATTATATTACCTGATTTCAGTGCCTTTACTGTAGCAGTCCCGCCGCCCAGACTTTTTGGGTCCCAAATCCTAAGAACGGACGGTGTGGGACTAAAACAGGCGGGTGAACTGTTCACCCGCCTGTTTAGGCACGGAAATCAGATTTTTCAGGGCCCAATATGAGGGTCAAGATGGCTCCAAAATGAAAAGTGGTCAACATGAAAATTGTAGATCTCGGCGATCCGAACAACTTTCATGTTGATCACTTTTTGATTTGGAGCCTCCTTGACCTTCGATTTGGGACCCGAAAAGTCTGGGCGGCGAGACTGCTACAGTAAAGGCACGGAAATTAGGTTTTTCGGGGCCCAATATGAGTGTCAAGATGGCTCCAAAACGAAAAGTGGTCAACATGAAAGTTGTAGATCTTGGCGATCCGAACAACTTTCATGTTGATCGCTTTTTTGATTTGGAGCCTCCTTGACCTTCGATTTGGGACCCGAAAAGTCTGGGCGGCGGGACTGCTACAGTAAAGGCACTGAAATCAGGTAATATAATAATATATTTTAAAAAAACAGTCCGGGGGCGGGCGAAGCCCGCCGTCGCCGACCGGGTACTGTGGCGCGTGGCCATCGGGCCGGAGGCCCATGCCTGTCACTTGTATATATATATATATATACATATATATATATATATACATATATATATATATATATACATATATATATATATATACATATATATATATATATATACATATATATATATATACATATATATATATATATATACATATATATATATATACATATATATATATATATATATACATATATATATATATACATATATATATATATATATATATAACAAAAAAGGAATTACATAAGCAAAAGATCTTTCTTCCTACAACATAAGCAGAAGATCTTTCTTCCTGGTAAAGAATAAAAGAAAAGGCCTGGGTTAGCTGGTTAGGGGGCACCAATAAACTTCCTTCCTACAACATAAGCAGGCACCGGTCCGCCGCATTCGGGTCTACGTTCGATCGCCTGCCACGTCACTGTGTCATCCCCGCAGGATCATTCATTCCAACAGCGGATTTCGCCGGTTCCTCGTCGAGGGCCCTCTCTCCTTAAAAAAACGAATATATATATAAACAGTTCTCCGGCCCCACTCACGGCGACCTCGCGCCTTTAACTTTCTCCCGTTAGTCTAAAATGTGCGCCGTGGCCCAGCCCATCCACACCATCTCCGGCTTGTGGCTCTCCTCTTCTTTATATAAAACCCCCATCTCGCACCTCTGCTTCTCATTATCCCACACCAACGAAGCACCCAGGAGGAGGAGCCGGCGACTAGCCATCGTCGGCGGAGAAAGATCGGCCACTATTTCTTCACCAGAGAGGCCGAGGAAGGTGCTTGAGGCGCCGATGGCGGGTACGGGACCGTTTCGCGACATCATCGACGGCGACGTGTACAAGTACTACTCCGACGGGGAGTGGCGGATTTCGAGCTCCGGCAAATCCGTTCCGATCATCAACCCCACCACGCGGAAGCCGCAGTACAAGGTCCAGGGTGAGAATCGTCTCGAAATCGGAGCTCCGTTTGAAAATTCCAGGCAGCAGGGTTTTGATTTTGATTTTGATTTTGATTTTGTTTCGGGGGATTCGGGGAAGCATGCACGCAGGAGGAGGTGAATAAGGTGATGGAGGCTGCCATCGCCGCGCAGAAGACGTGGGCGAGGACGCCTTTGTGGAAGAGGGCGGAGCTGCTGCACCGCGCGGCGGCGATTCTGAAAGAACACAAGGGGCCGATCTCGGAGTGCCTCGTCAAGGAGATAGCGAAGCCCGCCAAGGATGCCGTTATTGAGGTATGCCATCTGCCATTCTCGCCCCCTTCTTCCCCTTCCACCCACATCTTTGGGATTTTCTCCATCTAATTTTTTTTAGACTTGCACCTCCGAAATACTGATTTTTCTCTCATTTTTTTTAAATTGGCACTTTAAATCCTCTAATTACCGATTTATTGCTCTTTGCATCATCAAGCTGAAATTTTAATGATATTTAGGTTCAGGCAGTATTAAAAATGCTCATTCAAAAATATTTAGATTCGAACAGTATCAAAAATGATCATTCAAGAGTATTTAGGTTTGAACAACACCAAAAATGCTCATTAAAAGGTATTAAGGTCCAGACAGCCCCAATAATCCAGAATGCAAAATGTCAAAATAAATATTTTTGGTACTGCCCAAATCTTAATATTCTTAAAATTTCTGCCCTATCGATAATTACAAGGTACAAAATGCCGATTTTAAAGATTCAAGATGCACAGTGCTAAAGACACGTGTTTCAAAAATGCATAGTGCCAATGAGCCATTTTTATACCAGGAAAATAATAATTAATAATAATAATTTCCGAATTAAAGGTGGTGCGCTCGGGGGATCTGGTATCGTACACCGCGGAGGAGGGGGTGAGGATTCTCGGGGAGGGGAAGTTTCTCGTCTCCGACAGTTTCCCCGGGAACGAGCGGAACAAATACTGCCTCGCGTCCAAGGTTTGCTGTTTTTTTAACCTAATTATTATTATTTTTTGTCAGATAACATAATTCCTTATATTTTCTTCCTTTAAATAATAATAATATTGTTAAGCATTGAAACTCAATAACAAACACGTGGTCTGGGGGTAAGCAGACATAACTCCTCTTGCAGCAGGCTGTTATTACTGAGATCTACGGGGGGCCAAAATCGGTGGCTCGTTAGAAGTTTTTGTCGTTATTTTAAATTATGTTTTAAAAAATTTTGAAGTAGCATCTTCTTTAAATATTTTTGAACTTGATTTAATTTGTTAATCAATCCTAAAATCTGAAGTATTGTGCTAAATAACTGCCACGAGATTGGTAATTGCGGCACATCTTTTTTTTTTCCTTTTACATTGAAGGTATAAGGCTGTACTTAAATTTACATTTGGTGGCAGATGCAGTGCTTTATTTAGTTTTAACTTAAAAATGAAGCACTTAAACCAAAATGATACATTTCACCTAAGAATGGATTGTTATGTTGAATTAGATACCTTATTTATGGTGAAAATGCCTTTTTTTCTGGGTGCAATACTTTATTTTCTTAAATAAAGTTGAAGATGGGGAGTAGAAGGTGGGGCATGGGGAATCAAGTGCATGTTAATTCGATTGATGCATTATGTGACACGTTGGTAATGGATATGACATCAGTTCTTCATGGATCTATTTGTGTAGTACATCAACACTCTTAGGCTCTGTTTGGCATGGCGGCGGCGATCGTAAACGCATGAGTTAAACCGTCACTCGTTAAGGATCACCTAACAAACATCATCCCTTTGAACATAAAAGTGGATGAAGTTCCTTAGGTGGCCGTTGACGAACGACAATTTAACCCCCACGTTCATGACCACCACCACTGTGCCAAACGAAGCCTTAGTTTTAGTTTGATTCTAAAGAACATACATGCCACATGCATTTATTCATATTTTAACTAGCATGTTCTCAATTACGTCATTCTACAAAACAAAAATTTTGCATCTAGTATAGGTTTTTTTTGGTTTGAGAGTGCACAGATCCGACATGAGCACCTGCAAATTAATTCGATGAGAGTACTTATGCGGCCGTTTAGGGGTATGCAAACACACAAATAAACCAAACAAATAAAAATAAAGACATGACAAAACAATTTTTAACATGAAAACACAATTTGGTGAAAATGATGATCAGAGTCTAATCTGGAAAGTCGGCATTAAAGATGTCTAAAAACATACAGAATAATACAGTCTTTCTCTCATCGATCCACACAAGATCTCCACCACTCCGCTATGCTGTGAGTTACACAAATAAATTAAATAAATACAAGTTGCTGAAGTGACCAACGAGACTTCAAAACGATCTCTCTTCGATGTACACTTACACGTAATTTACATTTCTCCAAAATTTGTGTCTATAGTGAAGATGCTCCTTGGCCGTAACAGAACCAACATTCACGACGCTCCTTCGCGTCTGACAAGTCCAATGGCTGGCAACCCTAACTTCAGTGCCGACAACACTCCTCTATGGGAGCCGGAATCTCGACCCTTCTCCTTCACGCACAGCGGCTAGAGTTCCTCTTTCTTTGTAAGCAATAAGAACTCCTTCACACACTCGTCAACCCTGCTTATCCTTCACGCATGAAGTCTAAAGTTCCTCCTTACTTGTAAGCAACAAGAACTCTTTTACGCACGCCGCAACCCTGTTGCTTCTCCTCCATGCACGCCGCAACCCCGACGCTTCTCCATGCACGCCGCAACCTCATCGCTACTCCATGCACGCCGCAATCCTGGCTGCAAATGTGCTTCAACTTTGGAGAGGAGATGGGCAGATGCACTTCGCTATGCTTCTTGCTGAGAGTTACATGAATCATCCTTCACAAGGCCTTTTTATTAAGGTGAGAGTCAGCCCCCTTTCATTTCCTCCTTTTTAAAATTTTTCATCATGTTGGCTATTCATGGAGGTAGGCCAAGGTTGGTTTTTTTTCTTTGCTTCTTCACGTGGTAGGGTGAGTAGCTGTTAGGTGTAGGATTGTTATATTTATATTTATATATATGTGTATATATATCAGCAAAATAGATCCAAGTCACCTATCACATAACTAATATGATCACCCCTTCTTTGACTTAGCTTGAGAAGAATTAAAATCACGAGATCACAATGAGCTAGCCTGGTGGTTTTCTCCATATCAGACGGGAACCGTGCTGAACAAATATCTCCATAACCGCCATCCAGATGTTCCTCAAACAGTTTTTGAATGCCTCTTTCGACATTGACTTTGTCAGCATGTCTGCTCTGTTATCATCAATGTGCACTCTCTGTAGGTACAACTCCTTATGCTGCAGAACGTCGCACACTCAATGGTATCACATGTCAATGTGTTTGGACCTTAAATGGAAGGTGGAGTTATTTCCCAATTGAATTGCGCTCTAATTATCACATAATAATGTATCTTGCTCATGAGTGAAATTGAGCTCCTTGATGAAACGCTTATCCAAAACAATTCCTTGCCAGCCTTACTGGCGGAAATGAACTCTGCCTCTATAGTCTATAGTTCAACAAAATTTTACAGCTTCGACTGCCATGAAACGGCTACACCGACATACAAGATTAGGTACCCAGAGGTTGATCTCCTAGAATCCAAATCTCCAGTCATATTAACATCAGTATAACCCAACAACTCTAGCTCACTGTCTTCAAAATTTAATGTTAAATCTGACGTCCCATGTAAATACCTCAGAACTTCACAACATTCCAATGGTTTCTCATAGGATTGGAGAGAAATCTACTCATTATGTCAACCACGTGTGATATATTAGGGCGGGTGCAAATCATGCCATACATAAGATTGTCAATTGTAGAAGCAGAAGGGACATTTTGCATCTCATCATTCCCCTTAGGCGTGCTCAGGTAATGGCCCGCGATAAGTCTGAAGTGAGTCGCAAATGACATGCTCACCTTCTTCGCTCGATCCATACAGAATCTTTATGCAACCTTCCTAATATACCTTTCTTGTGATATCCAAAAAACTTAAAGCATCTTTCTCTCTGAATATACATCTATATGATGGTTTTTGCAGCTCTCAAATCCTTTATTGCAAATGTGGAGCTCAAATGCCACTTTAGCTCAGCAATGCATGCAATGCTCCTCTCAGCTATCAATATATCGTCTGCATATTAGAGTAAATGATAAAATCCTATGGAGAATAATACTTCACAAACACACAGTGATCGAGGAAAATTCTCATAAAGTCGATATCCAACCATAAAAACATCAAATTTTTGGTACATTGTCATATAAGCTATTCTTTCGGCGACATACCAGATTCTCCTTTTCTTTGACCATTGAATCATTCAAGTTGCTCCATATGAAACCCCTCAAGATTGTCGTGCAAAAAAGTGATCTTAATATTCATTTGTTCAACTTACAGGTTTATGCTTCATAACAAGACTAAAAACAACTCATTGATGACAGTTAGATAGGTGAAAATTTTTATCATAGTCAACATCTTGCTTCTGACTAAAGCTTTGCACCACTAATTTTGCTTTATATCTGGATGGTGTTAGAGGGTCTCTGTTACAGAACTATTAGCAACATCGGACCCGCACTGGGGGCACGTCTACCAAAGGCGCAACACCGGCACGAGAATGTGATCACTATTAACGTATTGGATTTTTAATTCCACGTATTTTTTTATCCCACGTGTTGAAGCCCAGGTGGGGGGCATGCAACCTTTTTTTTTCCATGCTTTATTTTTGATGGTATGACTTTCTCTATTTATACCCATGTGGGGTACCGGACAAGGCAAGCAAGAATAAATTTCTAATTTTTCCCATCTCCCTTCTCTCTATTCTCTCTCCCCGGTTTCTCCCTTTCTCTTGCCCTAACTTCCCGACCCCCCGTCCCCCCCACATCCTGCGTCGCCCCACTCCCGCTGCTGCCGTTCCAGTCCACCCGACGACAAAACTGTAAGATCCCCCTCCTGCTTGTCGGCATACCCGCTCAAGGGGGCCCGTAACATATTGGTATCAGAGGCACGTCCGACCACCAACACTAACTCCGCCGGAACCGTCCAGCGCCCGTCCGCCTCTACTCCACGCGTCGCGGCTCCGGACAACGTCACGCTCCTTCCGTCGCCAACGACACCTCTGCGCCTTCCCATGGCCGATCATGACCTCTTTCAACAAATCTTTGATCGCCTCGACCGGATGGACTCCCGGCTTGGAGAGGTCGACTCCCGCACGACACATCTCGTTGCATGGGTGCCCCCTCTTGATCACCCAACCGGCCAGCACTCGGTCCACGACCAACCGCCCTACGAGGGCCACATTGGCCAATGCCACGAGGGCGGCACTTTTCCCCGGCACGTCAAGATTAACTTTCCGGTCTTCGACCGACACGACGATCCTATATCATGGCTCACTAAATGCGAGCTTTTCTTCTCCAACCAACAAACCACCGGAGGATAGGCTCGGCCTCGCTTCTTTCCATCTCAACGGGGCTGCCCAGATTTGGTTCTCTCAATTACAGCGCGAGCGCCCATATCTTAATGGGACGAGTTCAAGACCGCGTGCATGCTCCGCTTCGGGCCCTCACTACGCGACAACCCCCTCAGGGACCTGATCTCCCTTCGCCAAAAGGTACTCTCGAGGAATATCTTGACCCCTTCCAGTTATTGCTCGCCAGGGCTCCCTCAGTTCGGCTGGATCAACAGTTTCCCGTATTTACAACCGGTCTGCACAAGCTGCTGCGCCTTGACGTCAAATCCCAAGATCCGTCTGACCTGACTACAATGATGAACATCGCTCGGACGTACGAACGTCGCATCCTCTTGGACAGACAATACCTACCCCGCCGAGACCATATGTCGGCCTTCCAAGGGCCGCCCCACACCTCGCAACACAACGTGCCGCCCAAGCCAGGTGAACCATCCAAACAGTCCTTCCGCCAACACCTATCCAATGCGGAGATGGCCGACTGTCGCGCCAAGGGGCTCTGCTTCAACTACAACAAATTATTCGGGCCCACCCACCGTTGAAAATGCCTCTTCTGGATTGAGGTGGACGACCTGTTCGATGATGACGGCGAAGACTCGGATTCCGAGCCACTGGAGATCTCCGTCCATGCAATTACTGGCCCCCAGGGAGGCAGCATGCTGCAACTTCCTATTCAAGTGGCGGGTACCTCCTTGGTAGCCCTATTGAACTCGGGCTGTTCGTACAACTTCATCCGCCGCACGGCCGCAACCGCTCTACAACTGTCCTTCACTCCCTGCCACCAGCTTCAAGTCTCTGTGGCCAACGACCAAAGCATGGAGTGCCCAGGCCTCTGCCGTCGTGTGCCTTTGACGATTCATAACCAGCCCTTCGAGATAGATTTGTTGGTGGTTGATGATGTAGAATCGAGTTAGGGTTTCAGAAATTAAAATATTTTTTTAAACAAATAAATTATTCGAACTAGATTTGAATTAGGGTTTTGAAAGATAAGAGTTAAAAAACAAATTGACTTAATTTATGTAGGCCAAGCGGGCCAATTCGAGCTTTCGCGCGCAAATCCTCTTCGTTGCGTGGATTTACCAAGACCGTTAATTTTTATCTTAAATTGCACTTTTAAGTGTTTAACGGGTTGAGTCAAAACGAGATCTGCACGACCACAAGCAAAATTCACAATAATAACTTATGAAATAACGACATTTAGGGCGATACAGACGTTCGAAGGCAAGTTCTATTTATTTAATGTAGTAGCATAAATTTAGGCTAATCAAAAGAGGAGCAAAGATTACTGCCGGTTCAAAGCACCAGGGGATGGTACTTGTACAACCTCGGGCTCGCAGGAGGTAACTTATGGAAAAGTGTTAGGGCGAGAAGATTGCATAGGCGAGTAGGACCACAGATATCACTCGCCGGTATTCCTAAAAAGTGATACACGAGAAGCGAGAGGGGATCAGCGGGCCAGGCGAGAGGGATCTCACGGCGGGTGCGGATCCCTTAGAAGCAAGGTGAAGTATTTGCGTGGCAGGGCACTTACGAGGCAAGAGGGGAGCAGTGGAGCGGGCGAGAGGGATCTCGCGGCATAGGCTGGCCTCTTATGGTGAGACGAGATACCTGCGAGACGAGCTGTGGGCACCTCTCGCCCATTGGATTCCATTTTCGTCGAGCGCCGGCTCGGCGTTCGTCGGGCGCCGGCTACGTCGGGCGCCGGCTCGGCTACGTCGGGCGCCGGCTCGGCGTTCGTCGGGCGCCGGCTCGGCGTTCGTCGGGCGCCGGCTCGGCGTTCGTCGGGCGCCGGCTCGGCGTTCGTCGGGCGCCGGCTCGGCGTTCGTCGGGCGCCGGCTCGGCGTTCGTCGGGCGCCGGCTCGGCGTTCGTCGGGCGCCGGCTCGGCGTTCGTCGGGCGCCGGCTCGGCGTTCGTCGGGCGCCGGCTCGGCGTTCGTCGGGCGCCGGCTCGGCGTTCGTCGGGCGCCGGCTCGGCGTTCGTCGGGCGCCGGCTCGGCGTTCGTCGGGCGCCGGCTCGGCGTTCGTCGGGCGCCGGCTCGGCGTTCGTCGGGCGCCGGCTCGGCGTTCGTCGGGCGCCGGCTCGGCGTTCGTCGGGCGCCGGCTCGGCGTTCGTCGGGCGCCGGCTCGGCGTTCGTCGGGCGCCGGCTCGGCGTTCGTCGGGCGCCGGCTCGGCGTTCGTCGGGCGCCGGCTCGGCGTTCGTCGGGCGCCGGCTCGGCGTTCGTCGGGCGCCGGCTCGGCGTTCGTCGGGCGCCGGCTCGGCGTTCGTCGGGCGCCGGATCGGCGTTCGTCGGGCGCCGGATCGGCGTTCGTCGGGCGCCGGCTCGGCGTTCGTCGGGCGCCGGATCGGCGTTCGTCGGGCGCCGGATCGGCGTTCGTCGGGCGCCGGATCGGCGTTCGTCGGGCGCCGGCTCAACGAAAGGGCTGTTTTTTACTTTCCTACCCCCAAGTAGGAGTTTTATTCTTTGGTCTCAGGTAATTTTACTCTTTTACCCTTTATGGTATGTATATAACCCTTCAGAACAGCGGAGTTTGGCTGTTGACAGACCCAACCCAGAGTATTTTGGTAATTTCAGGTCGGTTCAGTTTTGTTATTGGCAGGTCAAACTCAGAGGCCTATAAATAGACCAATAAGGTGCCTTGAAGAGGTTGTTGACCCCTTTCATCTTCTTCCTCCAAGGCACCTAGCTCAGCACTGACTAGGGAAGGGAATGATTTCTAGTTCTTCCGGGTAAGAGGTGAGACCTCCAAGCTGAAGCCCACGGTCTGTTTCTAGTTCCCGAGACTCACGTCAAGTAAGGAATTCGGGAAGAGTAGGTGTGAGCTTCAACTCTAGATCCTAACTCTAGGTGAAGTCGGGTTTCTGACTTCAACATTTTTGGTGCTGTGAGCATGGATCACAGCCTACACAGAAGAATCTTGAGCTACTTCATGGCGGGAGATCTCGGCGAAGGAGACGGGTCCCAGAACTCGGGAGGATACGTGGGAAGAGAAGAGTTCATGGAGTCCATCAGGGGCATCATGGACATGTTGCAGGGGATCTCGCAGCGAGGCGACTGCTCGACTCCTCTACCCCAGACGCCCTCTCTCGCGCATCAGGACGAGCTCGTCTCGACAAGGGTTGGAGAGGACGCCCCGGGGGGGCGACCTGGAAAAGAGAAAGTGGTGGAAGGGAGCGGGCGAGACCTGTCGGGTAGGGAGTTGTTCCCCAGCCCTGCGAGTGTCGTCTCGCTGGGAGACGTCGTCGCGCGAGTGGAGGCGGCGAGACCCATGGCGAGAGGGTCCCCATTCTGCGAGTTGATCCTTTCAGCTCCAGTCCCGGAGGGGTTCAGGGAGCCCATAATGACTTACTATGTGGGAAAAGACGACCCTCTCCAGCACTTGCAATGGTTCGAAGATGCGGTCTCCATCAGGCCGATGACGGACGCATTCAAGTGCCGTCTTTTCGCCATTACCTTGAAAGATAAAGCTAGGGACTGGTTTCATCAACTCCCAACGTGATTGATCTATGACTTCGAGGACCTGAGTAGAAGTTTCCAGTTGCGTTTCTCAACCTCGAAGAAAAGGAAGAAGAACCCTGAGTCGATCTTTCTGATACGGCAGAAGGCAGATGAATCCTTGGCCCAGTACGTGGACAGATTCCAGGAAGAAATCTTGGATATTCAGGAGGTGCCAGGATTTGCTCTCCAAATGGCTTTCATCGTTGGACTGCGGGAGGGTTTCTTCAAGATGAGCCTAACCCGAAAGGCACCGTTGTCATTTGAAGGGTTGATGTAGAAAGCAACAAAAGAGATAGCGATGGAGGCGGCAAACCCGACGTTTGCCAGGAAATTGGCGAGGTTGGCAGAGGCTTAGTTGAGAGAGCACGGACGGGCAAGATAGCAAGAAGGAAGGAGGAGGGAGGAGCCGAGGGCTCCGGCATATCAAGAGTTGGGTTGGAGGCAGCCAGGAGGCCCTGTTCAAGGGCAAGGAAGAAGTTTTCCCCAAGGGAAAAGGAATTATCAGGGAGGACCAGGACGACTCAACCAGCAGGGGTGGGGATATGGTCCTAGACCACCCCTACCCCCGCCTCAGCAAGCTATGACCATCGATCGAGGGAGAGGAAGGGGAAGAGAAAGAGGGAGAGCAGGAGCTGGAGCTGGAAGGAGGAGGAACCACCGGGAGGGGAGACGGGAGGAGGAGGTAACATTGTCATATTGTGACTTCCATGAGGAGAAGGGTCATGCAACGGCTACCTGCCCGGAGTTTCTGGAGATGAAGAGAGCTAGAGGAGCAGGGGAGCAGCAGCTACCCGTACGGATAGTGGAGATGGCTGGGACCGGGGAGGAGGACCGGTGTGTGGATCGAGCTGATGTGGGAGACCGGGGTGGGATAAGAGTGATCCATGGGGGAGTGGGGATTGAGGCCACCCGTAAGGCGATCCTTCATACCATGTACCGTCGGAGCGTAGCCTCGACGTCACAAGCCCCTCCCCCGGATGAGAAAATTACCTTCTCTCGGAAGGACATGCCGGACCACGAAGAGCCATTTTGCGATGCGCTGGTGATCCGGACCGCCATCGAAAACTTTACGGTATCGAGGATCCTAATCGATAATGGGAGTTCAGTGAATGTCATCTTCAAGAAGACATTCAATGAAATGAGGGTGGAGGCTCGAAGGGTGTAGGCAGCAGATGGGCCGTTGTTCGGATTCTCGGGAGAAAGGAAGTCGAGGGGGGAGTGGGACTCCAGGTAACTCTAGGGGGGGCTGTCTAGGAATTGCCGCTTCGTGATAGTGGACGCCCCCAACAGTTACAACGCCATTTTCGGGCGCCCTTTAATCAGTGTCTTTAGATGCGTCCCATCGTCTTTTCACCAATGCCTGAAGCTCAATGCCGTAGGGACCCAAATCAGAGTACGAGGAGATCCGAAAGAAGGCAGGGAGTATGATGTGACGGCGGTAAATACCATTTCTTGGCAAGGAGAAGCCGAGGAAATGGAGAATGGGATGGAACGATGGGAGTAGGAGGTCGGGGAAGCGGCAGGAGAGGAGGGAGAGATGGGGGTAGAGGAGGAGAAAGAAGAAGTGGGGATGAGGAGAGACATTACGGTGGAGCCGGAAACGACAGGAGAGAAGGAGGGAGAGATGGGGGTAGAGGAGGAGAAAAAAGAAGTGGGGTTGGAGAGAGGCATTGCGGTGGAGCCGGAAACCGCAGGAGAGAAGGAGGGAGAGATGGAGGTAGAGGAGGAGAAAGAAGAAGTGGGGTTGGAGAGAGGCATTGCAGTGGAGCCGGAAACGACAGGAGAGATGTAGGGAGAGATGGAGGTAGAGGAGGAGAAAGAAGAAGTGGAGATGGAGAGAGGCATTGCGGTGGAGCCGGAAACAGCAGGAGAGAAGGAGGGAGAGATGGAAGTGGAAGGGGCAGGAGTAAATGAAGGGGAAAGGAAAGGAAAAAGAAAGATAAAGGAAGTAGGGAGGTCATCCAGGATGGAAGCTCGGCCGGAGAAGAAAGGAGGATCATTGTTAGGAGGGGTCCCAACTGATGAAGAGGTGGAGAAGTTTCTGAGAGAGGTGGCTGTGGTCGTTGCGGAGGGCGAGGCCATAGACCGTGAAGCCAGAGAAGAAAGCAGGAGAAAGAGGAAGAGCCATCAAGACTGAAGGCGGTCGTAGAGGTGCTGGAGATGGAGATTCTCACCAAGGAAGGGAGAAAAGAGAAGATAAAAGTCAGTGGGGAGCTCAGTCCCACGGATCAGGAGGAGATCAGGACGTGCGTGCAGAGGAACGTCGATATATTCTCCTGGAGCGCAGCTGACATGCCAGGAGTTGATGCGGACGTGGCGTGCCACCGTCTCAACCTCGACCCCAATGCTCGTCCGATACAACAAAAGAAGAGAACCATCGCCACCAAGATGACCGGGCCCATCAGAGAAGAGGTGGAGAAGCTGCTCAAGGCTGGATTCATATCTGCAAGCAAGGTTGTAGATGTCGGATATCGGAGACATGTCGGTTTAGGTTTTTCATGTCGGATTTAATATGTCGGGGGATATATCGGGGATATTTCATATATCGGGTTTTAATTTTTAATTATTTACATGAGTAATCATTTATAAATTTAATCCTTTTTTTAATTTATTTATATTAATATATTGATTATTTGATATTTATTGAACTCCTAAATTTATGAAACTAATATAAATATTTTGTGTTGCACTAGTAATAACGGTATAACACGTGAAATAAAACAAGAGCATACAAAATATTGGGCAGTTGTCGATGATAATGAAGGATAAGGAACATTTAGTTCATAATTCAAAGATCATGCATAATTAAAGTCGATGACGGACTTGAGCAAGGAAGAAAGCCAGAGAAAGGTAAAAAACAACCTAAACAATGAAATAATTTTGGTATATTGTCAATTAGACCATAGACACTAATTAAAATAAATTGAAAAAAATCAGGCGATAAAATGTCGGGATATATCGGCCGATATACCGGCGAATATATCGGTTAATAACAGACATATCAGAGGATATATTCCAAAAGGATATTTTGCAAAAAAAAATCGGAAACGTGTCGTTTTGTCCATGAAATCTTTATGTCGGCCGATATATCGGCCATGTCGGAAGATATCCACAACAATGTCTGCAAGCAAGTATCCATGGTTGGTGAGTAATGTTGTAATGATAAAAAAGGGAGAGGGAGAGTGGAGGATGTGTGTGGACCTTTCTCTTTTAAATAAAACATGCCCTAAGGATTGTTATCCTCTGCCTCGAATCGACGCGCTGGTTGACTCAGCCGTCGGTTTTTCACTAATGAGTTTTCTAGATGCATTTTCAGGGTACCATCAAATACGCATGCATCCCCCGGACATCAAAGATGTTACCTTTGTCACGGATGATGGGTGCTTTAGCTACAACATGATGCCCTTCGGATTGAAAAATGCAGGGACAACTTACCAAAGAATGATGGACCGGATCTTCCGGGAGCAGGAGGGACGGAATCTCGTGGTTTATGTGGATGACCTGATGATAAAGAGCCGAGACCTCGGGTCCCACGTCGTGGATCTGGAGGAAACTTTTGGGACCATAAGGAAATACAAGATGAGGCTCAACCCTCTGAAGTGTGTGTTCGGTCAACAGGGGAAAATTCTTAGGACATCTCCTTACCCTATCAGGAGTGAAGCCCAATCCAGACAAAGTGAATGCAATCTTAGAATTGGAATCTCCGAAGAACTCTAAAGAAGTCCAACGCCTCGCTGACAAGTTGGCCGGATTAAGCAGGTTCCTCTCCCGGGCTGGAGAGAAGTGCTCGCCCTTCTTCCGAGCACTAAGAGGAGGCAAGAAATTTGAATGGACCACCGAATGCGAAGAAGCTTTCCGAGCTCTGAAACAACAACTCACCCAAACACCGCTACTCCAAGGGTCAAGAGAAGGAGAGGGTTTGTTCTTGTACCTAGGAGTGGGGACCGGAGCGGTGAGTTCAGTTCTTGTACGAGAAGAAGGAAAGAAGCAGTTCCCGATCTACTATGTAAGCAGAGTCCTACAGAAGGCAGAGCTCAGATACCCCATCCTTGAAAAGCTGGCTTTCGCTCTCATCATCTCGGCTAGGAAGCTCAGATCATATTTTCAGGCTCACTCAATCCAGGTGGTGACAGATCATCCTCTCCGCCGCATCCTGGAAGGGGTGGAGCATTCTGGGAGGTTGGCCAAATGGTCGATAGAGCTCGGTGAGTTCGACCTCACTTTTACTCCTTGGGTGGCCATCAAGGCGTAAGTGGTTGCGGATTTCCTGGCAGACTATGTGGTTGAGGTCGGAGAAGCTGAAGCACCTCTCCTAGCTGCCTGGGAGATGCTAGTAGATGGAGCCTCTGGAAAAAGTTCTTTTGGAGGAGGGATGATCTTAGTGAGTCCCGAAGGGACCAGAATTGAGCAAGCCCTGAAGATTCACTTCACCATCACTAACAACCAAGCAGAATACAAAGCGATTATCGCGGGGCTCAAGATAGCTCGGGAGCTGGGCATACAAGACATCAAAGCTTTCACAGACTCTATGGTGGTAGCAGGACAAATCAATGGAGAGTTTGAAGCAATGGAACCCACCGTCTAGATGTATCTGATGAAGGTAAAAGACATCATCGGGCAGTTCCGTAGCTTTTCAATTCAGCACGTCCCAAGAGTGGAAAGTGCTCAGGCTGACCTGCTTGCCAAGTACGGCCCTCGAGCCGGAGGAACAGTGACGGAACTCTTCCGACCATCTGTAGAAGAAGGAGAACTGATGGAAGTAGACCAGCAGGGGTCTTGGATGGACCTCTTCATCATCTTTTTGACCTCGGGACGTCTTCCCGAGAGGGACCTCGATAAGTAGTGGATCAGGTATAAATCGGCATACTACCTGCTGAAGGATGGGACGTTGTACCGAAAGACACTATCGGGTTTGTTGGCTCGGTGTGTGTCTGAGAGAGATTCCAAGGGTTCTAGAAGAGATTCATTCGGGAGAGTGTGAGAGTCACTCAGGAAGTCGGACCTTGGAGGGGAGAGTGTTGAGGCACGGCTACTTCTGGCCTACCCTCAGGAGAGATGCGAAAGAATTCACAAAGAGATGAAAAAAGTGTCAGGAGTTTGCCCCCCTCCAACTCCTTCCCGCCCAAAGATTACGTACAATCACGACTCCCCGACCCTTTGCAATATGAGGGCTAGATTTGGTGGGCCCTTTCCCCCAAGAAAGTGGCCAAAGGAAGTTCCTGCTAGTCATGGTGGATTACTTTTCAAAGTGGCTAGAGGTAAAGGCGTTGGCTAAGGTGACGTCACAAGTGATTATAAATTTCGTATGGGGAGAGATCATCTGCCGGCATGGGCTTCCGTTGCCCATCGTTACTGATAATGGACCACAATTCGCTAGCAGGGAATTCGTAGACTTCTGTGTACAGCTGGGCATAGACCTCCGCTTCGCCTCGGTTCATCATCCTCGAAGCAACAGATAGGTGGAAACGGCGAACAAGATTATCGTGAATATTTTAAAAAAGAAGGTGGAGAACTTAAGAGGAAGTTTGGTAGAATAACTCCCTTCCGTTCTCTGGGCTTTGAGGACCACGCCAAACACCTCCACGGGAGAGACCCCGTTTAAACTCTCCCATGACTCGGAGGCCGTTATACCCATAAAGTTCAAGGTCGAATCTCCGAGAGTAGCCGCTGCGAAGAAAGGAGGCGAAGGATGGCGGGTAGAGAATGAGGAGGAGCAAAAGCTCTCTCTCGATCTGGTGGAAGAGCTCAGGGAATTTGCATCGATTCGGCAGGAAAAAGTCAAGTGTCGGATGGCTAGATATTTTGATAAGCACATAAGGGTCAGACCGTTCCAGAAGGGCGACTTGGTCCTCAAAAAAGTAGATGCGGCAGGCAGAGGAGCCTCGGTCGGAAAACTCAATCCCAACTGGGAAGGCCCCTTTGTGGTAAGGGAGGTCCTGAAGTCAGGAGGGTACCACCTCCAGGATGTGGACGGAGTACCCCTCAATCGTGCCCGAAGCGGCGACGACCTAAAAAGATTCTACCCTTGACATTTTCTCATCTTTTCAAATACTTGTAAATATATTATGATTTCCTGATATAATGAAGTTCCAGGTGTTTTCTTTCACGAAATGAGATTGCAACGGATGATTGGCAAGGCCCCGAGAAAACCCGTTGACCATGCTCTCATCAAGCTGACATGACTGTAGGCTCACTCGATGGCAGGATGATTGGCAAGGCCCTGAGAAGACCCGCTGACCAGGCTCTCATCAAGCTGGCAGGAATGTAGGCTCACTCGGTGGCAGGATGATTGGCAAGGCCCCGAGAAGACCCGCTGACCAGGCTCTCATCAAGCTGGCAAGACTGTAGGCTCACTCGGTGGCAGGATGATTGGCAAGACCCCGAGAAGACCCGCTGACCAGGCTCTCATCATGCTGGCAGGACTGTAGGCTCACTCGGTGGCAGGATGATTGGCAAGGCCCCGAGAAGACCCGCTGACCAGGCTCTCATCAAGCTGGCAGGACTGTAGGTAGAGCTGTCACTTAAAACCGAAAACCGCAAACCGAACCGGAACCGAACCGGAACCGCAAAGAACCGGACCGAACCGTTCGCAAATTATTCGGGTTTTGGTTTGAATTTTGGAACCGTAAATAACATTGGTCCGGGTGCGGTTCTTACATTTTATTATCCGGACCGGAACCGGAACCGGAACCGCAACATACAAGTCTCAAGCGGTTTCAAGATTTTTAGACCCGATCCGAACCGGACCGAGGTAGAACTAAACCGCAACCCGTTTATTATTTTTATTATTATATTATTATTATTTTATAATTTATCTATAATATTTATACTTACTATCACGAGTGAATCTGGTGCAGTTTGAACTCAAACTGCAATCGCACTAAAGAGGACGATTTTGGACCGAACAAAACTTCTCCGCATAAAAATCGTGTGGTATGATTTGACATTGGTGCGGTTTGGAGTCAATTTTTACCGTGCATTTTTTATTTTTATACAGTTATATAATATATTTTTAATTTTACTAACATATTTTTTTGAAATATTTTATTTAAAAAATAAAGAAAATATAAAACTACTATTTATTAGTAATCATGAAAGACAACTAATTTTAGGCGATTGTTACGGTTGAGCATGTCGATGAGACGTTCGCAAGCCAACTAGAATTCGTGGCAAGTCTACACGCGTAAGAAGGAAATTGATACTATCCCGCCAATCGCGGAAAAGGCCGTCGAGAAGTGCGCAACATAATTATTTTTATTTCGATATTGTTTTGAGTTTTACTATTTGCAGTCCGCTTTTATTTCATTCCGTCAAACTTGATTTTGATTTTAGTTGGAACCGAGTGGAACCGGACCGAACCGCATGGAACCGGACCGAACCGATAGTGACCGGTTTGGTTTTGGTTCTTGTTGAACCGTAATCGGAACCGTTGACACAACGGTTCCAAAAATAAAGCTGGAACCGGAACCAGAACCGGAACCGGTCAAACGAAATAAGGTTTTGGTTCTAATTTGAAGAATCGTTACCTTAATGGTTCGGTTCATGGTTTTAGTAGAACCGGAACCGAACCGGAACCGTGACAGCTCTAACTGTAGGCTCACTCGGTGGCAAGATGATTGGCAAGGACCCGAGAAGACCCGCTGACCAGGCTCTCATCAAGCTGGCAGGACTGTAGGCTCACTCGGTGGCAGGATGAATGGAGAGGCCCCGAGAAGACCCGCTGACCAGGCTCTCATCAAGCTGGCAGGACTGTAGGCTCATTCAGTGGCAGGATGAATGACAAGACCCCTCGAGAAGACCCGCTGACCAGGCTCTCATCAAGCTGGCAGACCTGTAGGATCACTCGGTGACAAGATAAACGGTGAGATCCCTCAAAGAAAAATATCTTTATTGAGCAGCAAACGAAGAAATTTTATAAAAAATGAAAAACTTCTATGAGGAAGAAGAGGTTGGTACAGTACAAATAAAGATAGGCATTCCCAGCCGGCGCTTGGGAACGAGGGTCTCGCCCATAGCAAGCGGGCACTCGCGGGAAAAGAAAGGTCTCGCCTAAAAAGTGGAAGGCGAGTGGCTCTCATTAAAAGAGTGGGTTAAATTCCGGGGTCTACTTGCGCCGAATTCGTCTCGAGGCGAGACGCGGGAAGGAACTCAAATAGGTCTCGCACGCGGAAGGGGCGAAGAGAAGTCTAAGGACTCGTACTCTAAACCGATTCTCAAACGAGACGGAGAGTAGCTTTACCTCGCAAGTAGAAACAGAGTAAAAGGTCGTCTCGCTGTAAATAAAACAAAATAAAGTAAAGTTAAGAGAATGAAAAGCGAGAGGACATGACAAAAATTTCCTTGCGCATTTGGTCATTTTGTTCATTACAAAAGAAGGGGAGTACTCTCCCATGAAGGAATACTTCGAAATCTCAAGAAAATAAAGAGTACAAGTGTAGGAAAGAAGCAAAAAAGGGGGGGAGAGGGAATCCCAGGTCTCGTCGGCGGTTCTTCAGTCCTCTTCGCTGGAAGATGAATCCTCGTCCACCTCGTCATAAAGGTGCGGCACGAGGTCGCGGGCGGTGACGGACTCAGATTCTTCCTTGACAACCCCTAGTTCCTTCATCATCTTCAAAACAAGCTCGACCGTCTTGATGTTGGCATCTCGACAAATTTCTTCGACCTCGTCGAGGGAGTAATGAGAGGGCGGGGGAGCTTGGAATGGTTCCTGGCGAGAGGAAGGTAGAACACTATCTCGAAGATGGGCATTCTGGACCGTTAGGTTTTTGTTCTCCTCTTCCAAAGCCGCTATGCGCGAGCGCATCCGATTTGTCGTCTCGGCATCCTGCGAGAAGCCCGTTAGTAAGCAAGAAGCATACGCGAGAGAGAAACTAGCCAAAGATAGAATTAAAAGGCTTACCACGCCGCCCTGGCTCTTTGCAAGGAGATTGTCAGCGACTGTCAACCTCTTCTCGAGGCCATCCGACTTCTCTCGCTCCGCCGCCAGGCCCACCTCGGCCTCCTTCCACTTCTTGTTGTTAAAAACGAGGCGGCGCGAGACTCGGTGCGAGAGCTCCAGGGCGCGAAGCTGAGCGTGAGCGGTCTTCAAGACAAGGTCTCGCGAGGATTCCTTGTCAAAAAGATCTGTCCTGGGACCACCGTAAAGGCCGTAGCCAAGCGAGAAGGCGTGGGCGGTAAGAGAATCCTGCTCCTTCCAGGAGGGAAGGAGGGTGGATACCGATACCCGGTTCGAGTCCTTTTCCCACAAGAGGACTGGTTCACCGGCAGCATCATGTACCACAGGCCCCATGTTATAATTTTGATGCGAGGAGGGGGCTGGGTGGCTGGAGGAACCGGCTTCGCGAGATGGAAGCTCAGCAGATTGGGCCGAAGTGTTGGCGGGCCGGTCTAATAGTGCCGACTCGCAAGACGGCGAGACAGCTTGTGGGCGAGGCGATTGCGAGTCTCCTACAGAGATGGGGCTCAGGGATCCCGACATCTCTTTCCTCTCTTTCCGGGCTTTCTCTTTTTTCCCTTTCGGGAACGTCACAACCTTCTTAACTTTCTTCTCGAGGCTGTGCCGAGGGGGAACGACATCATCTCCTGGTCTCTTCTTGAAGGCGGGGGCCAACGACTCTTTCGCCGCCTCGGCCGCCATGCTGGCGAGGGCGAGATCTTTTGACGGCCCCGCGTTGCTCAAGTAAGGAGGATGGTCGGGGATATTCCGCTCCCCTAAGCAAACAACTCGATGATTAAAGATAGCGAGACAATGAGATAACAAACAGGGACTAAAGAAGTGCGAGTGTACCTTCGCCGGGAAGCACAGGAAGGAGCGAGTCGAGGCCCCGCCTCAAGAAATTGACCTCAAAGTTCTTTCCTATGAAGAAGTCGCAGAGGACCTTATCCGCGCCGTCGACCTGGGGAGACACGTAGAACATTTCGGAGGGCGACACGGGCGCAAGAGGAACACCTCCCAGGTTCCCGCGGATGAAGACGAAACGGGTAAGCCAGTTGTGATTCTTGTTGGGAGTCTCGCACACCTTCGGGCCCTGTCCCGTGAAGTACGAGACGTCGTCATGGTTGGCGTGATAGCCGAATAACTTGTGGAAGATGTTTAGACTGAACTCGATGCGCTCGCGGCACATATAACTGGCGAAGGCAACCAAAACCGAGATGGCGTTCGGGTTTAGTTGCGCAGGGACGGCTCCAAAGTATTTCAAACCTGTTTAACCTCTGGCCAGAGGGGAAGTCTCAGCCCCGACTCAAAGTGCGAGACAGGGAAGGCGAGTTCGGTGGGGTAGAATGTGTTGATCGACTCGCCAACCTTCGGAGTCCGCGACTCGAACCCCTCCACCAGAAACTCGCGGGTAAAGAGGTCGTAGTCCTCCTCAGAGATCTTGCCGGGGGGAAAATCATGGTCTGCGAATCTTCTGCCGCACCGGCTACGCCCCTCACCCTCCTCGGGCTTCTTCTTCCCCATGATAGGCGAGACGATTAAAGCGAAAGGGGGCGAAGAAGGAGTGGCAAGAGTAAGCCGTGAGAAGGAGTGGCGAGAGTAAGCCGCGAGATAAAGGAGGCGAGAGTTCTGGATCTGAGACGCAACAGGAGGTGGCAACACAGGTGTAAATCATTTCGGTCTAGGGGGGAGTATTTATAGCGGATAGTGAAAGTGGAAAAGTGGGCGGGGAAAAAATATGGAGGAAGTTGAAGAGTTGGCCGACGTTTCACTCTCTCTCTCTTGACCCCAGAGCGCGGTGCCCGGCGAGGGCTTTTCCAACAAGACAGAACAAAAGGAAAAATAGATGAAAAATCAATTAACATAGCTATAAATGATTAAGCCCAACATGAAAAGAAATCAACAGGATTGCGTTATTAATAAGGGTAAATGTTTCATTCCGCACAAGGCGGACATCATGTCCACAAGGCATAAATAACAAGTTGTATTTAAACAGGCGAGATGGCAGATTCATAGAAACAACAGAATTACAAGGTATAATTAAATAAGCGAGACGAGACGAGATGGAGGGTCTTCAGTTCTTGTGTCATTTCCAATGCCCTCCATCGCGAGACCTCACGCATGGGGGCCGACCAGGAACATGAAAGGCGCGAACGGCTTCAAGACTGCGGAGCGCGAGACGGAGCTGCTGGTCGACCTCGTTTATGATGGCCTGAGGGTCGGTCTCATCTATCTCGACGCCAGCATCGACCTCGGAGGAGAGACGGGCGCATTCAATCTCTAGCCAATCAATGCGCCTGTCAGCAGCCTGCTTGTCTAGTTTCATCTCGCGGATGATGTGTATGTGCTTTCGAAACATCTCGGCCGTCCTACGCTTCATCCCCACCGGATCCATGGGATCGCCCAGATAGTCCTCTATCTCATCTGGATGAGGAGACGAGAATGCGGGTTGCTCAGAGAAGTCCTCCGCTGCCGAGTCGACCTGGGTACCTGTGCAGGAGCAAGCCAGGGATCATGATGAAAGATTTAGTCCAGCGGCCTCGAACACACCAGGAAGGAGAATGGAAGTCTATATGAAGTGAGAGGACAAGTTTAGTTCATCTACCCGGGTTGCGAGAGGTCCCCGCGAGTTGCAAGGGATCGTCATTCTTCACAGCTGTAGGGGTGGATTGCTGAGACGAGTCAGAGTCTTGATGATGGATGTCGGTAGTATCAAGCGGATTTGCAGGCTGGGGATGATGGACGAGATCCCCCTGAAGAAGCATGAAGTAAGTAGGCGGGAAGATGGAAAAGGGGAAAAGAGGGGCCGGAGACAAAATTTACCTCTCTCCTCAAGAGACGTGGAATGGGGAACAAGGATTTGCAAGGATGCCGGAGTGGCCCCCTCGACCGAGAGGGGGGCCAGTGGTCTTCATCTTCTTCGGGCGAGACAACGACGGTAAGGAAACGGGGGTACGAGTCAAGACGGGGGCCAGAGCAGCCACATTAGCCTTGTTTTGTTTACGCACCATCGCGAGACGTTTGCGAAAACTCTGGCTATGAGACATGGCGGCGATGGGAGAAATGAAGGAAGAGATGAGAGAGGGGGGCACTCCATGCTGGGACGAGTGTCATATATTTATAGGCCCCAGAGGAGGGCCCCGCAAAAGATTCTCTCATAAATGAACTTTAGCACCGCGAGCCTCGGTTGGAATTTCTTTCCGAGCTTGGGGCAACCTCGAAAAGAGCGGGGATTGTGTACAACCTCGGGCTCGCAGGAGGTAACTCAAGGAAAAGTGTTAGGGCGAGAAGATTGCATAGGCGAGTAGGACCACAGATATCACTCGTCGGTATTCCTGAAAAGCGAGACACGAGAAGCGAGAGGGGAGCAGCGGGTCAGGCGAGAGGGATCTCGCGGCGGGTGCGGATCCCTTAGAAGCAAGGTGAAGTATTTGTGTGGCAGGGCACTCGCGAGGCAAGAGGGGAGCAGTGGAGCGGGCGAGAGGGATCTCGCGGCGTAGGCTGGCCTCTTATGGCGAGACGCGATACCCGCGAGACGAGCTGTGGGCACCTCTCGCCCACTGGATGCCATTTTCGTCGAGCATCGGCTCGACGTTCGTCGAGCGCCGGCTCGACGAAAGGGCCGTTTTTTACTTTCCTACCCCCAAGTAGGGGTTTTATTCTTTGGTCTCAGATAATTTTACTCTTTTGCCCTTTGTGGTCTGCATATAACCCTTCAGAACAGCGGAGTTTGGCTGTTGGCAGACCCAGCCCAGGGTATTTTGGTAATTTCAGGTCGATTCAGTTTGGTTATTGGCAGGTCAAACTCAGAGGCCTATAAATAGACCGATAAGGTGCCTTGAAGAGGTTGTTGACCACTTTCATCTTCTTCCTCCAAGGCACCTAGCTCAGCACTGGCTAGGGTGGGGAAGGATTTCTAGTTCTTCCGGGTAAGAGGTGAGACCTCCAAGCTTAAGCCCACGGTCTGTTTCTAGTTCCCGAGACTCACGTCAATGAAGGAATTCGGGAAGAGTGGGTGTGAGCTGCAACTCTAGATCCGAACTCTAGGTGAAGTCGGGTTTCTGGCTTCAACAGTACCGTCTGAGGCTTGTCACACACAGGGAGCCCCTTTCCTTTCTGGGGAAAGGACTGGAAGTCGATTGTAGTGTTTTGAATGGGTCGTCGGAGGGAAGAGGCCGGGGTCGACGACACCCAATCGTTGTAGGAGCGCGATGTGTCTGCGGGGAGGGCATACGACCACACTGAAGAATCCTGGAAACGCTGAGACGGGGGCTTGAAGGGTTGGGGGTTGAGGAGTTCGGGTTTAGGGCACCGTCGGGCTGACCCCCGCTGGACGACATGAGGGCGGCGACAACAAAGCTGGTGAACACGGCGTGAGTGGCGACGCACTGGTGGACAAAAGATGGGATTCACTGGTTCCGACGGTGGTTGGAATAGTCGTCCGACAATACAGGGGATGAGTCGAGGTCGTCCCTGTATTTTTTCCGGTCTCTCTTGTTCTCTCCATCGGGCAGCATTTGTAGAGGCAGATTTCCAGTTCTTTTCCAAATCGGTAATTCCTCCCCAAATTTTACTTTCCAAAATTTCATTACAGCAGTTATGTCAATTATTCTCAATTTATTTTGTTCCACATAGTTCCGAATAGGCTCTTTCCCAAATCTGTGGTTTTCCCAAAAGGTCATTACAACAGCTACTACAAATATTTTTAACCTATTTTGTTCCAAATAATTTTGATTCAAACATTCAAATAATTCCTAGTTAGCGTTGATACGTTTTAGGTATCCTTACAGGTTAAATTTATGAGACATTAAATGATTTGAGCTTGCCTTCTACGTCCTAGTCACCTAAATTACAAGATCCTTTTTATTTAAGGTCTCATCGGACGGTCAACCCAAAAAGCCACAAAAATATAAATGGTTGCATGACAATAGAATACGTAAAATGCAAAATAAACATGAAATAAAAGTGGTAAGCAAAGTAAATAAAGCTAGGATGTGTCGTATGTCGCATCAATTCCCCCCGAGTTTGAGAGAATTCGTCTCCGACGAGAATTCACAGAGACTGACAACAGAAAGATCTGTCGCCATCACTGACGCAAAATCAGGTGGAATGTCTGGGGCCTCGACAGGTGGCCCAATGTGCTTCTGATCTCGAAACATACCAAACCTGCTACAATAAACAAACACCAAATCTCCCTTTGAAAAGCACAACTCATGGCGATAACGACCAACCGTGAATTTATACTGTTCAAAGGTTGCTCACACATTTTTAGCAATAAATTTATGCAAACATTTTAAGTAATTTATTTGAGCTTGCGTATCGAATGAAATACGTTCATGGAAAGGGAGGGGATGTCGGTCATGTAGGTGGATTAGTAAAAGCACATATATAATCTCGAAAGGAGATTTACTAGGCGGGCGAATTTTAAAATCATTATATGTGAATTGTGCTTGTGGAAGTACACGATCCCCTTGTTTTAAGTTCACCCTAGTTACACGCTTAAGTAGGCCCTTCCGACTTTTATTAACGAACTCGATATGTGCTTCAGTCAGAGAGTAATAAACGCTACTAAACTCGAATTTGCTTCCTTTCCAACCCAATAGTAGATTCCAAAAATACGATAAATAATATTTAACAATTTGTTGCAACTTTTCAAATTTTTTTATACCCAAAGGTTGGCGTGTTGAAGTAAATGTGTGGTCATTAAATATAAAGTCTACATAGTGAGGTGTGTGGACTCGAGTAGGTGACACTTCAACTATCGATATAGATGGAACCGTGGCTCGGTCATGTGGGGTGAGTGTGGTAAGTAGTAATGTGGTGGAAGTAGCGACAAGTGAATTAGGAGTCGTAGGAGTCCTCTCGTGCGCCCTTGGAATAAGACAATTCTTCTGGGGAAGAACAATCTTGTGTCTACTATGCTCAAAGAAATGAGAGTTTCTCGTGCCGTCGTGCATGACATGTCGGTTGTATTGTCAGGATCTCCCTAATAGGATGTGACAGACATCCACGACAGCGACATGACATAACACTATGTCGGAATATGTGCCCTATATAGAAAACTCTACTAGACAATAATGAGTGACGGACATAGTCAAATGATTATTTACTCCGGATAAGTTGTAGGGTTGTTCTAACGGGTGCGTCTCAAGCCCTAATTGTCGACCATGCGTTGAGATACAAAATTCTCCATACTACCACTATCGATGATAATTAAATAAAATTGCCCTTGGATGCGTGCAGTAGTGCAGAAAATATCGTGTCTCCTATGATCATCCTTAGTAAACTCACTAGGGGTGATCAGACTATATCGTAAGACGCAGACTAAGTGTTCAACGTGTTTGCCTTCCACTTCTAGAACTCCTCAAACTCGTGCTCGTGCTCAAGCTCATGACGAGGCTCATTTATGTAAACTCCATACTCAGGCTCACGTCCATCAGGAGCGCCGATAATAGCAATGAAGTGGCATCGCGGGTAATCAGATGATTTGTTCCCCGACTCCATACACTTGAAACATCAGAATACTTTAGTGTTGGGCTTAGCCCCAATAATCTCCTTCCCCTTGGTGGAACAGTGGGTGGTGTCGGAGTCCCGACAGTGATAGGAGGGTAATGGGAACCTGATATCCTAGCAGTGGTGGTAGTGGCGATGCTCGATGTAGATCTATCAATAGATCTGACTCCAGATGTCCGCTTCTGCAAGGACTTCACTCTACGAGCTCTACTAGAGACTTCTCCTAAATCGCGATAGTCGTGCAACTCTAGTTGATCTCGTATAAAATAACGTAACCCATTTAGATAACAGGATACAATCATGTCATCATACTCACGGAGGTCTAACCTCGACTGTAGGACAAAAAACTCATCAGTATACTCGTCTACCGATGATTTCTCCTGTCGTAGATTATGAAATCTACGATATAGAGTTTGGAGATAATCATGGAGAACGTACCTCTTTCTAAGTTGGGTCTTAAATTCATTCCAGGTTGTGATGGGAGGTAACCCTAAATTAAATCGAGAACGCTCTAATTGTTCCCACCAGACAAAAGCACATCCTTTTAGCCTAAGGACGACGTACTCTACTTGACTAGCTGGAGGCAATTGCTTCCAAACTAAGTAGCGATCCATCCTATCACACCAATCTAAGCAACCCTCAGGCTCCATCCGTCCCTTAAAATCTCCAACGTCTAATTTAATTACTACGTCCCAACGAGGGTGATCACGTGGCTCAAGTTGTGCATGCTCTAGTGACCTAGGGCTAGGGTCTACTTCGACCACTGTGATAGATGCTCGGTTTTAGTGTATGGTGGCTTCTATAGTGTTGACCAATGTGCGTAATCCGTTCACTACGTACCCAAGACCTTTTATGGTGGTGGTGAGATTGGCGACTGTTTTCATTAGGTCACTCATACGTTGGGCCAAATCTCTTACATTCGTCTCCAAGTGATCTACTCATTTTTCCATTGAAACAAGTTGATTTTTTCTTATATTATGCTCAAATAGTTTTTTTTATTTTTTTGATTTAAATTAAAATGTAAATTTAATAGACTAATTTTTTGGGGGGGATTAGATTATGAGAAATTTTAGAATATAATTGAATATATATTGTTTATTTTGAAACTCAGATCGCTTGATTCGCGATAGAAGCGAATCAAAACCCGCTCTGATACCAAACTGATGTAGAATCGGGTTAGGGTTTTAGAAATTAAAAAATATTTTTAAACAAAATAATTTATTTGAACTAGATTCGAATTAGGGTTTCAAAAGATAACGTTTAAAAAAACAAATTGACTTAATTTATATAGGCCGAGCGGGCCAATTCGAGCTTTCACGCGCAGATCCTCTTCGTTGTGTGGATTTACCAAGATCGTTAATTTTTATCTTAAATTGCACTTCTAAGTGTTTAACGGGTTGAGTCAAAATGAGATCTGCACGAGCACAAGTAAATTTCACAATAATAACTTGTGAAATAACGGCAATTAGGGCGATACGAATGTTCGAAGGCAAGCTCTATTTATTTAATTTAGTTGCATAAATTTAGTCTAATCAAAAGAAGAGCAAAGATTATCGTCGGTTCAAAACAACACGGGATGGTTCCGTCTGAGGATCGTCACGCATAGGGTGCCCCTGTCCTATCTGGGGAAAGGACTGGAAGTCGATTGTAGTGCTCTGACTGGGTTGCCGGTGGGAAGTGGCCGGGGTCGACAACACCCAATAGTTGTAGGAGCGCGGTGCGTTTGCGGGGAGGGCGTACGATCACGCCGACGAATACTGGAAACGCAACGACGAAGGCTTGAAGGGTTGGCGGTGGAGGAGTTCGGCTTTAGGGCACCGTCGGGCTACCCCCGCTAGACGGCGTGAGGGTAGTGATATCAGAGCTGGTGAACATTGTTGGATCTTGAGGTGCCCTTAGAGGGGGGGGGAGGGGGTGAATACGGACAAAAAATACCTTTTTAGAAACTTTTAACTTAGCAAAATATGAAAGAAATTTAAGCAAATTTTTGCACAACCAAACAATATGAAATAATTACTTAGAAAATTTTATGGAAGATTGAAATGAACATTTATTTCACAAATGAAAAATACATGGACAAAGATTTCAATAGAGCTTGAAATTGAGGCTACAAGTGAAAAACTTCTTTTCTTAATTTACCGTTTCTTCTCCCAAGGACCGACCGACTATAGTCTATCTCTCCCTAAATACAGCTCTTAGCCTCCTCCTATATCACTCCACGATCTAATCGCTGCACATAAGCGACGATTCCCCCCTAAACCACACAAGGGCCTAGTCGCCACTCACAAGGCGGCGATTTCTCTACCGTTTACAAAATGTAATGAAAAAAATACAAGTAAGAAATCTGAAATGAAAAACTCCCTCTGGTCTTGAGCGCTAAAGAAGATAGTGAATCCTTGCAAAAGTCGTCAGAGTTGAAAAACACGAACATTCTTTTCTTCGCTCTTGATCTTACTTGGGCACTTATGAGTTTTTCTGGTTCCACGGAGTTAATTGGCTGGGGATGCACGAGATGAAGGCTCCTGGAGGTGTGTAACATTTTTTTGTTGAAGTCCAGCAATTTATATAAAAAGTCGCTACCGTCTGCGGTATCTCGATACCGTAGTCAGTATCTGTTACGTGTCTCGTTCGGTGGTTGCCGGAGGGGCAGCGGGTGAAGGATACAAAGGGGTTAACCCTTAGAAGTGGTGGAGGGGATGAGAGAGTGGGCCGAAACCTTAGAAGGGAGATGAGGAAGGAGAAGAGCTTGGGATGAGAAAGCAACTTGATATTTCTTCTTGCATACCCGATACATGACCCCAAGGGCCCTATAAATATAGGAGCCGATGGCATAACTGTAAATAACCTGAACTTTAAACAAATATTAAAATACTTAGACGCTACGACTAATATGACTCAAGCCAACACGACTCGATACAACATGACTCGACTCAACATAATAATAATAATAATAATAATAATAATAATAATAATACAAGATACGTGGATGGAGGATCCGTAACACCCCATCCGTCCTTGACATCGAGCTTGTCCCCAAGCTCGAACTCCAGCTGGATGGCGGAGCATCTGGCAGCTTGATCTCGCGCCAGAATAGCGCCTGCTGGGCTCTAGCGGTAGCGGCGGTGTAGGGAAGCAGCGGCGGCGCCGTCGGAAAGACGTGTGGCGGAGGTAATGACTTTCGCCCTGTCGGTGGAGCGGTGGTGAGCAGCAGTAGTATGGCGGATGGAGGAGCGGCGACCGTCAGCAGAAACGGATCCGTCGGGGCCAACGGAGCACGGGTCTGCAGGAGAGGCGGTGGAGTGGCCGGTGGGAGTGGCAAGGCAGGGGCCGGCGGTAAAGTGGCCGGTGGTAGTGGCTTGGCGGGGGTCGGCGGTGGAGTGGCCAGTGGGAGTGGCAAGGCGGTGGCCGGCGGTAGAGTGGCCGGTGGTAGTGGCTTGGCGGGGGCCGGCGGGGCAGGGGCCGGAAGAGGAGGCAGTGAGATGGCCGGAGAAGGCGGCAATGCAGGAGCCGGAGGAAGGAGAGGGGGTGGAGGAGGCGAAAGCGGTGGAAGGAGGACCACCATGGAGACAGATGGTATATCGGCGACGAGTGGTGGCGGCGACGGTGGCAGCGACGACGGCGATGGCGGTGATGACGGCAGTGGCGGCGACTGCATGAGGCGAGCTGGTGGCGGCGGCGATGGCGGCGATGACAGCGGTGGCGGCGGTGCGTCATGAAGGACGGGGGATGGTGGTGGCACCATCCTTGGAGGGAAAGGCGGCGAGTCCAGCTCCGGTGGTGGTGGTGATAGAAAAACCACCAACGAATCGCGAGACATGCAGAGGGCGTCAAGCCTGAGGTCGAGCCGAGCATCGGCGTGGCCGAGTCGAGCCTCCCGAGAAGCAATACGGCGGTTTATCTTGACGAGGGCGGCGAGAAGCTCAATGCGGTCGGCATCGGTAAGTAACATGATGAAATTGTTGTAATAATTAAATGAGTACTTAGCAGGAAGGAAGTAAGGAATTAGAGGAAATGAAATGAGTGAGGGGGGGTGGCTGAACGAGAGGAAGAAAATTAAATTAAAAAGAAGTGGGGTGAGTTGTGGTGGGGCCCGCGAAAGAAAAAAATAACACAAGAATTGAAAAGGGGGTGACTTGATGAGCAGCCGGCTCTAGGAAAATAAAATAATAAAGAGGGAAAGATTTGTGGTGGGGGCCACAAAAAGTTAAGATAATAAGGCAATGTGCTGGTGATGGGATTGGGAGGACGGAATGTGTGGTGGAGAGGGTTTTAGGGAATTAAATAAAAGAAGAGTGGGGGGGAATTGAGTTAAAGCTGGAGGTGATTTGAGGGGTACGGTTACGGTGGGCTCAAGGAGAGATAAGGAAAAAATAATAAAGAGAATAAAGAGGGATGGGAAAGGTGATAGCTGGCTTGCTGAGAGGGATTGGAATATTGAAAAAAAAAAGGAAAAAATAACTATATAGATATATATGGGATGGGAGAGGTGATAATGGCCGGGGCGGCTTGAGGCGGACGGAGCAGAGCAGCGGCAGGGCTGGTCGATGATTCGAGCGGGGAAACTGCCGATGATGACTCACGGAAGCCGGGCCGATGCGCGACGATGAAGAGGCGCAGCCTGACGAGGCAGGAGCACAGTGCGACGATGCCCGATGATGCCGGAGATGATGGCGTCCGGGGTGTTTGTTTGTGCTGCGGCTTCGAAGGGCGAGGTCGGAAGGAGATGTTGTTGCTGGATGCGCGCCCGGAGGCAGGCGATGACGACGGCTTAACGCCAACAGCGCGCGGCTAGGGCGAGCGAGAATGCTGCGGTGGTTGGCTTCGACGGAAGAGGGCGGGAGGTAGAGTAGCGGCAGGCCGTGGGGAACAGCGGAAACGTCTATTGGAGGGCAGGAAAGAGGCTCTGATACCAAGTTTGTTACGTGCCTCGTTCGGTGGTTGCCGGAGGGGCAGCGGGTGAAGGATACAAAGGGGTTAACCCTTAGAAGTGGTGGAGGGGATGAGAGAGTGGGCCGAAACCCTAGAAGGGAGATGAGGAAGGAGAAGAGCTTGGGATGAGAAAACAACTTGATATTTCTTCTTGCATACCCGATACATGACCCCAAGGGCCCTATAAATATAGGAGTCGATGGCATAACTGTAAATAACCTGAAATTTAAACAAATATTAAAATACTTAGACGCTACGACTAATATGACTCAAGCCAACACGACTCGATACAACATGACTCGACTCAACATAATAATAATAATAATAATAATAATACAAGATACGTGGATGGAGGATCCGTAACAGTATCACCTTGTGCTGCCACGTGGACCACGCCAATCTGATCGTGCCGAGAGGATGGAGATCGTGCTTGATCGTGGGGCTACCGCCTGCAGTATCTTGATACCATCTGACGGTTTCTCGAAGGTATGTGCCCCGTGGCTGGTTCGTGCAGGATCATGGCTAACGTCAACAACGCTACCGCGGGCGGTAACTCACTACTGTCAGGCTGTACTGGAATGTTTGACGCCAATTTTGCCCCGAAAACTGATCCATACGTGAAATATACCTGTGTTATCTGCACACTATAAATAAAACATAATCAAATACATTCGAGATTTGTTATTCTCAAACAATGGAATGCAGACGCATGATACAATAATCTCCCTATTTTGATAATAACAAATTTTTGGAAAAAGAAATCAGCTATGACTATAGTATTATTTATGTATTATGATAAGCAAGATAATATAGTGCAAAGACTCCCCCTAAATAGATGCGATACTACTCCCCCTTTACAAATAAAGTTTTACTCTTGTACTTCCCCCAAACAATAATTTCTTGTTTCTTGTTAAATTCTTCCCCTTTTGGTATTATCAAAAGAAGGTGGGGCGATAAGAATTACAAAACTTTGTGTCAGAGAGAAAAAGTGTGAAGATAGAACACAGCGGGAGATGAATTTTGATTGAAGAGAAATGCAAGAAAGAGAAAGAAAGATCAATTTGAAAATCACTAACACAATGTTATGTAAGTTTAAAATCAAGTCCACAGAAATATTGTAAGATCATGTTGTGATATCTAAAACACATACTCATGTTTAAAAATATAGAATAGACATATTTTCAGATCTAATTCTCATGAGAAGAAATTTTATATAAGATAATGATGTGTACATATAGTGTTTGAATAAAGAATGCAAGTGTAAAAATTTATTTCTCATGACAATAGGAATACATAAACATAACTTTGAATAGACATAAACATTATTACTATCATACACGAAGTCATAGCGCAAAGATTGTTTTAATGAATGACCATTTTTATTTGCACAAGATACTTTGCAATTCTTTTCAACGTGCTCAACCTCACAATGCTCATTAAGACTTATTTTATTCATCATCATTTTTTTTTAAATTTTTTTAATTTTTTTCTTTGATCAAGGACTCCGAATTCACTTGTTTTGCAAATTGAGATATCATTTTTATTAATTTGGTCATGCTATAAAGCATAAGTGCATGAATCTTTGATAAAGTAAGTAATTTATGGAATTCAAGAGGTTAAGGTAATACAATGCATAGTCATGATAGAAGAAAATTTGAACACATGTAAATTATTCAATAGTGTGAGTGCAAAATATTATCAAATATAAAACATTGCTCATACTTAAAAACATGTAAAAACAATTCTATAAATGTATAGTAAACATTTTCTTTGCATATTAAAACAACATGAACAACCAAAATTCAATGTATTATGAGACTCGAAAGTAGTATTAAGCATTGTTAGTAATTTTTCAAAGCGAAATGTAAGTAATGAATTTTGTATTTTTGCCAAGATATATGAAATTTAGAATATTTGAAAATGAAATTAGATTTTTGTCAATTACAAAAATATTAGAAAATGCTGTCTGCGGTTATATAAAAACTGTGATCTGAAATCAGATCTCGATTTCTCTATTACTACCTCAAACCCTACCGCGAAAACATCTCCAGATCCGGCGATATTAAGCCCCATTTAGGTATCTTTCTTTGGATCTTTTAAATTTTTGAAAGGGTTTTTCGATTTGACGAAGAGATGGTTGTTTCGTTGGATTTTTTGTTGTTGTCCCATTACTGATGTTATATTGTTGTGAAGAACTAAGTAGATCTTGGAAGTATTTTAGTAAAGATGAAAATTTATTTTTGGATCGCATGATTTTAAGTTATAAATGTGAGGAACATGTTGGATTTCTCATGAAAGGTTGTCTAAAATCATGGTGAGATAAGGAAGAAGATGAATAGTAAAAAAAAAGTTAGAAGAAAATCTACCGCATGCGCTATCTAGATACCGCCCGATAGTATTGCTAATTAAAAAAAAAATTTAATCATTTCAGTTTTGATTTCATGAAATGGCATCAGGTGGAAAGGCTAGAAGAGGTTCAACCAGAAACCCTCATGCTTCGTATCAATCATATTTGGGGATTGAGAAAGTGACGATTAGAGTTCCGTGTTTTGTGGAGTTCAATGTGGCAGAACATGCTAATGTTTATGACATGTTTGTCAAAGCAGGTATAATTCCTGTCATAATCTCTGATGGTTTTTCATTCGTACTTGTTAAAGAATTTTATAATCACCTTGAATACCCCAAGAATACAGATTTAAACGGAGTTGTGATTTCGTATATCCAAATGTAAATAGTTGCGATAACTCATAAGGTTCTTCGAAATGAATTTGGATTGGAAGAGAAAAATCACTATTTGGATATAGTTGAGATAATGGGGACTTTGATGTGGCTGACTTAATATTGTCAATAATCCATCGTACTTATAGAATGGAGGATCCTTTAAGAAAGAGACTAAATATTCTCCCTTTGGGAAACATTATCCGAAGAATCTTATACAAAAAGTATGAGTGGATTGTTATGGATCACTATATGGATGACAACTTTCCACCCATCTATCATACTGACATGATACGTCCTCACAATGCCCCTCAACGGCCTCAAACATCTCAGTTTTAGCCATCATCATCCACTAGACCACCACTTCGGAAAGGTGGTTCTCTTCGGGAAGAAATCAGAGATTTACGAGAGATTGTTGAAGAATATAAGATAGACATTGCAAAGGGATTGACTGGAATCCAGAAGATGTTGAAGTTTTTTATTGGGGGGAGAAAGAAGAAGCCTACTCCTGCGGAAGAATACGAATGGGTCAATCCCGTGATAGATCCACCACGCCACTCGATATGACGAACTCGAAGACAGAGATAGGGGACAGAGTTCTAACGAAGGTCAACCAGAGGCCAGTGGAGACAGCAGGGAAATGTGATTTTCTAACCAGTGCAGGATTTCAGCTACTTTTCACTACAACCCGGCAATATCTGGCTACCGCCGACGGTATCGCAATGATTCCAGATTTCATTGTTGTTTTTCAGACAATTAATATTTAGTATTTGTTGTTTTTTAATGTGATTTGAAGTATTGTATGACACTTAGATCCTTATATTTTTATGGAGTTTGATAAATTAGTTTTGTTATTTTTTTAAAATGAGTAATTTAATTTGAAATGTCTAAAATTCCTAACTCCAATCTTAGCATAGTGAAGCGTGAATATGGGAGTTGTTTTGTGAATATGTCTGAGAGTTTAGAATCTGTTCCTATAAAGCTGATTCGTACATGTTTTTTAATATTGTCTCTAATGAAATGATGTTGACGTCTATGTGTTTAGACCATGAATGATGTACTGGATTGTATGTTAGATTTATTGCAGCATTTTATTCTCACATCTTAACTCTACGGTATGTTGAAATACCCCAAAATCTTCTAAAGTTTGTTTCATCCAAAGGGCTTGTGCACAACAACTACCTAGTGCAATATACTCGGGCTCTTTGGTGGAGTGAGCAACCGAATTCTGTTTCCTACTCGACCAAGAAATAAGTGAAGGACCTAAAAGTGATAAGTGTCATTTGTGCTCTTGCGATCTAAAGAACAACCAACATAATCTGATTCAGAGTAACCATGCAAAATAAATGAATCATTATGTAGATACCATGATCCTAGTTTAGAAGTGCCGTTAAGATATTAAAAAATTTGTTTAACCGCTTTTAAATGTGATTTTTTTGGATTAGCCTGAAATCTAGCACATAAACAAACTGTAAACATAATATCAGGTCTAGATATGGTTAAATATAACAAAGATCCTATCATCCCTCTATATAAGGTTTGATTAATAGAAATTCCACTTTCATATTTTCTTAATTTTAATGAGACACTCATAGGAGTACTAACTTGCTTAAGGTTTTTAATTCTAAATATTTTAAAAACATCATGAATTTATTTAGATTGACAAATAAAAATATCATCATGTCTTTGGGTAATTTGAAATCCTAGAAAATATGTAAGTTCTCCTACCATGTGTACAACCCCGTGTTCACCGAGTGGATTCCTTCTAAAGCGAACCAAGATCAGGAGAACATTTTTAGGGTTGTGGCGAGTCGGACAGGCGAGTGGGGGAAGAACTTCTCATCTCGCATGGGGTTAGGCCAGCAGTCGCAGGGGGTGAGTGGAGCGCGCGGGTTCGCACTCGCCCTAGGGTCTTGCCAGGAGAAGACAAGTGGGGTATCGGAGCCAGCACTCGCCCTTAACCTCGAGGAAGTGGCGAGTGCCAGCCTTGTCAGGCACTCACCACCCCAGACGAGTGGTAACCACATGAACCACTCGCCCAGCGGTGTTTTTATCAAAATGTCCCTGTAGGACTGCTAATTGCCCCTCTAAGCAGCAGTGTTTTGCTGTTGACAGACCAATTTGAGCTGCGTTTAGTAAAACCCAAAAGACAGGATTACGTTATTGACATGCCAGACTTAGAAAACTATATATAGACCTTTAAGGGTACCTTTGGAGGGATCAGTCTCTGACTTTCTTCCTCCTCTGGTTTACTTTGGTTGGCTCCAAGAATCCTCTAAGGTGTCGAGCTCAGTTTTGGCTTGGGAGGGGAAGCTCTCTCAGATCTTCCGGGTGTGCGGCGGGACTTCCTCGCTGTAGCAGAATGGATATGCTAGGTAGATCGTCGAACGATTTGGCATGAAATAAGGCAAGTCATGCTCCCCATGTTTGGAAGCAAACTTGAAGTTGAGCCTGGAGGAATGTTGGAATCTAACATATCCTATACCATATCGTGCGCTAGTGGGGAACTTGATCTATTTGACAATCACGAGACCGGATATATCATTTGCGGTTGGGCTAGTGAGTCATTATATGCAGGATTCACGGAAGCTACATATGGATGTGGCTAGAAGAATTCTCAAGTATGTTGGTTCAACCCTGGAGTTTGCATTTTTATATGAGAAGAACACAGATTGTGTTACATGGGTTGATATATGCGGATCTTATCGGATATAAAGGCGATCTAAGATTGGCATCTGGGTATGCATTCATGTGCGGATCAACAATAGTCTCATGGTGCAGCAAGAAATAAGACTGTGTCCATTTCCACTGTCGAAGCAGAATATAAAATGTCATATTTGGAAACTCAGGAGTGTATATGGCTTCGTCGACTTGTGGAGGATGTGTTTATGAAGATTGGAAAGGCTACTGCGGTTCGCAGGGACAACGAGAGTTCTTTGAAGCTCATGACGAATCCGTTTTTCCATGATCGGACAAAGCATATAGAGATTGAGCACCATTTCATTCAAGAGAAGATGCTTGACAGAGCTATCCTGGTGGATTATATTCGAAGCCATGACAATGTGACAGATATATTCACTAAATCTTTGCCAAAAGGATCTTTTTTCTCCGTAGTTTGCTCCGAATGATACCGTGATCTCATATTGAGGGGGAGTATTAAGAAACAAGATGAATCTCTAATTTTTTTATATTTTCTTTTTTTGTTATTGTTCAATTTTTCTGCCTTCTAAATATAGAACCAAAACCCTATCTTCTATTTGTTTCCTTTGGCCTGCTACCATTCGCCCGGGAGTAGTCGAGAAAGCATCTCGCCAACCAACCCTGATCGCCGTCGTGCATACAACTTGCTAGTTGCTCGACGGCGTTTGTTCAGTTGCCCACAAGCACCCCGTGATCTGCTGCCCGGAAGCTCGCCGCCTGCCCTCGTCTTCTCGTTCCAGGCTACACACATCTAGTGAAAAAGAAATTAGTTCTCGTGGAAGATTTTCATTGAAAATCAAATTACGTTTTTCGCTAGGGTGTATCGCGGGTGCAATTGTTTCTCTCTCAAATTTCTATGTTGTATCTCTCTGGTTGTAAGCAAAATCTGAACTTTGCTTTTTTAATTTGATTTGTGTGGAGTTTATCCTGGTTGGTTTTATCATTGTTGATTTCATTGCGATTTCATTGCGATTGAGATCAGATTTTGTGCAAATAGGCATAGTGATCTTGGGCACGTGAATGTCTACAATAAGTTTACTTATTTCATTCAGGGAAGTTATGCCTATTTATGCACAACGATATACATCAAAATGAAATATTAACCCAAAACAGAGTAGTTAATTTTTTGTAGGTAAGTGGAAGATGACTAAATGGTGATTAAAATTCCAAAATTATCCTAATTCATTTGCCCGATGATTGAATTCTAAGATGGTGATCTATAGTTGAGCTTTTGTTAAAATTTTGTCACAGATTCCTCTTGGAGTTGTGTTGGCAATTCCGCCCTTCAACTATCCTGTCAACTTGGCCGTTTCTAAAATTGGTCCCGCCTTAATAGCTGGAAATGCTCTTGTGCTCAAGCCCCCAACACAGGTAAAATTGTCCAGGGAAGTGGATTAGTATTTATTTATTTATTTATGTTGTTTATTCCAAAAAGTATCTCATTTTCATAATCTCCGTCAAGGGTGCCGTGGCAGCACTGCACATGGTCCACTGCTTTCACCTAGCTGGATTCCCCAAAGGCCTGGTAAGTTGTATTACCGGCAAAGGATCGGAGATAGGTGATTTCCTCACAATGCACCCCGGTGTCAACTGTATAAGGTAATCAAATAATGATTTTGATCCTCTCCAATAGGACCAATGCCATAGCAATAATTAGCTCCATCCCAACCATACACTTCATTATGGATGATTAGGATTTAATTCGCCAAATGTTTTCAAAACTACTCTCAGATTTGGTAAGAAATTGGAGAAGATTCGAATTTAAGTACATTTAGAATGCCTCAGGATCATGCTGTGTAATAGTGTTTCACTCAGCTTAATGATTGAAATGGTTCTTGGCAGCTTCACTGGCGGTGATACTGGAATTGCCATTTCCAAGAAGGCTGGCATGATCCCTCTTCAGATGGAACTTGGAGGCAAAGATGCATGCATCATCCTGGAAGACGCTGACTTGGATTTAGCTGCTGCCAATATCGTGAAAGGAGGTTTTTCATACAGGTGATACACCTGTGCTCTCTCTACCTTCTGGTAACTACATTCCAGGCTAATCAATTAGTATCTGCAAAAGTGGAGCTTAAGAAAATAGAAATTAGTTATAAAATATCCGCTTCACATAATATTCATTCTTCACGCATTAGAGTGTTTCCAAGAGAGAAAATATTATGTTAGTCAGCCATTGTTGTAGATTGTAGTAATTGCAGGTACAATTGTGCCAAAAAGTTTTTCGTTACCTAAAGTCCTCTATTTATTTGCAGTGGTCAGAGATGTACTGCTGTTAAAGTAGTATTGGTGATGGAATCTGTGGCAGATACTGTTGTGGGGAAGGTAAATGCTATGGTGGCAAAACTGACTGTGGGTCCACCCGAAGAGGATTGTGACATCACCCCTGTGGTCTCTGAATCTTCTGCTAGCTTCATTGAAGGCTTAGTCAAGGATGCAAAGGAAAAAGGAGCAATATTTTGCCAAGAGTACAGAAGAGAAGGAAATCTCATATGGCCGTTACTTTTAGATCATGTGCGACCTGATATGAGGATTGCATGGGAAGAACCCTTTGGACCTGTGCTGCCGGTAATTAGGATTAAATCAGTTGAGGAGGGCATTCGGCATTGCAATGCTAGTAACTTCGGGCTTCAGGTATTCATTTAAACTATGTCCAACTTAACCTTTTTAACAGTTTTACTGCTTCATCACTGAATTTGTTTTGGTTGGAGAGAACATGTATTATTAAACAGATTTCTGTGTTATAAGCTTTCTGACGACAACATTATATGATTTGACATTGACCTAATTTTATACGGGTGCAGATAATCAATGAACATAATTATCAACTAACTATTCATAATGCGAAGTACATGTATGATTCATTTGACATCTGATTGCATTAAGTTAATTGATTTTACAATTTAATCACAAGTACACTTGGTCACAAAGTTTTTGATTGAGTAAAGGATAAAATAATAATTGCAAACAATGAGAGCACAAAAAAATTAACTATAGGATGACAAGCAGTACAAGTTCAATGAAATAAAGGGGTGAAAGCACAATAATGGAAGAGTGGTGTTGCAGGCACTTCAATAATGACTATGGACAGCCAACGACTAAGTATAGCCCAATAGCGCTATGTACAACCAATACAGCTAAGTACAATCAACATAGCGTCGGCTCCGAGCTCGTCCTCCACACCGCCTCCTCACATGTTCTCTCTCAGCCTCTCATTCAAATGAAAAGAGAATGAGCAACTGAGGATTATATTCATTACCTTGGATTAGTCATGTTCAAAAAATCTGACCGGGTCGGGCTTGAACCGGGTCGGTTGGGCCCGGGCTTTTCGCCATCCAGGCTCGGCCCGGGCCCGGGCTCCCTCTAAAAAGAGGGGCCTGCTAAGGCCCTAAAGGCCGGCCCGGTTTTCCTTGGCGGGATTATCTCCCGCCTATAGTTGAAATCCCGCTTGGGCGGGAGCCGGAAATCCCGCCACCTGGCGGGATTTCCCTCGGCCCGGGTGTCGAGCCTGGCCCAGGCCGGGAACCGGGCCGGGCACCAGGCCGGACACCAAATCAAAATGGGGGCCCTGCAAGGCCCCCAGCCCGGCCTAGGCCCAGGCCGGGCCTAGCCTGGCTTTTTACGGATCGGGCCCGGTCTTTTTGCACCCCTCTACCGTGGATCGTAAATGGTGGCTTTTAAAATAGTTTCATCTCTCTCAGAATAAGCAAAAAGAATCACAGTCGCCGTAGAAATGATTTTGTATCCTCAACAATTTTAAAGTAATGTCTTGCAGATGAATCATCGCTGCAGTAGTTAAGTTTCCACCATTGCTTGAAAACTCTCTTTGCCATCAAGTATTCACCTCTATCAGAAGCATTTTAATCTCCGGAATCCATGTCTTCCCACTCACTCCCCTTGCATTTGCCCTCTTTTGGCGCCAACTTCGGCTGATTCCGCCATTCCAATTTCTTCAGTAAATCCTTGTCCTTCCACTTCACCACAGTCGAACATGCTTCCTGCCTCGCCTTACCAGAAACCACGTCCTTCCATGAGAACGAAGAATTGGTGCACCACTTTAGCGATCCGTCTCCATCGCCACCCACCACCACCGTCTTCATACACCTCGTCCTCGCCTCCCTGATTACTCTGACAAACCCAATGTTATTTGAAACCAAGACCAAGCAGCCAACTCGGGCTGCCTCAGGCTGACCATCAACAATATGGATCAAAATTCCCACTCGCTAGAGTTCGTCTCCGAGGTTATGCTCGACTCTGGGGATCAGAATCCCCTCTGCCACCTTCCTGTTCTTCTCCATATTCATATTGAGTTGGTAGCCCGCGAGGAAGGAGATGGAGAGAATTGGGCTCGGTTGTCCTTAACAGAATTGGAAATAGAAAAAAATAGGCTTTGAGTTGTTTTTATTTTATTTAATGGTGTACCCATAGTTATTATTGGTGTGCCGGTAACACCACTTTAATTGAATATTGACCGCTCGCTACAACTGTCGTTATCTTGGCGGAATAACGTTGGCAGTGCACCGGTCGAAGTAATATAAAACCGAGGGATTCCCCACTGAGTATCGAATCACGTGGAGCGTGGGTGAAAATACAAGGATTTCCTAAACTTTGGGTTAGCTAAGCGAATTATCTAAATAAGGGGTTTTTACTAATTTATAAATCAAATTTCGAAAACCTAACTAACTAGAGCATTCTTCAAACCAACAAAACACAAGCTCATCATAATCAACCGACAACCCACAAGAACAAGATCAAACTAGGGGAATACTCACATCCACAATAAATATATGAAATATTAATCATATTACAAACACATAGGGTTACAAGTTCATAAACAAGATTAACAAACAATAGCATGACAAGTAGGGCTAATCCATCAGTAAAATCAGAAATCAAAGAGAGGAAGAGGGGGCTAGGAAAGAATAACACTGAAGATACATAGGGAACGAAGAGCATTCTCCCCGGCTTCCCTAGAGAGGTGTAGATTGGTCCTCCACCCTCAATAAGTACGCCTCAGGAGCGCCCACTATATGGGAGGCGCTGTCGTCGACTTTTTAATGGCTCGTATTCTATCCACACCGCTCTAAAACGCCACGGCTCAAGCTTAGTTATTAAAGCCGCATGACACACCAAGGCGCAAAGGGGTCTTGGAGCCTAGGCGCAAGGCTCAAAGCGCAGACGCGCGCCCAAATAAGGCAAGACGCAATCACATTCATTTTAAATAATCAGTATCAAATATCAGTTCATCTTCTTGAATAGATTTTTCATATATTCTACTCATTAATCATTCATTACTATCATTTATATATCTTAAAAAAAATAAAATCAATATGGTTTCTTGCATCATATCTAAGTCTCAATGATCGATTATGTTTCAAAAATACTAAATCATATAAAAATTATTGAGTTCTTGCATTATTTTGAAAAAAAAAAGGTTTACAAAAACAATTACACTCAGACACACCTTTAATGTCCAAAGACACAAAAAAGACGCACGAAGGCGCAAACCTTTGAGCCTGGTGAACATGATGTGTATCAGTTTGGTTCATTTTTTGGTCAATGTAGTTGATTCAGTTTTTATTTTCAGTTTTTTTCATTTAAAATCTTAAGATTTTTTTTTTAAAATATGCTAAATAAAAATTATATTGTTAATTTTTTTTACTTACCAGCTTATATTGCATGAAAAATATATGATGAAATATTTTTATTGTGAAATCGAACAATTGATATAAAAGGAAATTAAAAATTCAACTCAATACATTTACTTCTTCTCGGTGCTTAAAATTTATGCATTGACACATTTATTTAGATCCAAATAATATTAAAATCATTCAGATATTATAGCATACAAGAGTTAGTTAATGAATAGTTGAAAGATCATTCTTAATAATATTTATGTGTATTATTAGTTTGTTCGATTCAATTTTTCATTGAGGAAAACCATAATCAAATTGAATTGCTCTGTTTCGCATAAAATCAGTTTGGTATGCGCAGTTTGAGGCTATTTGGTTGTTTTTGGTTTTTATGCACACCCCCAACCCAAGTGTCATCATTGAACGTGCCTCCTTTATAGCACATTAAATATATTGTTGGAGTTTATGTGTTTTATAGTATTATGTTGGTCTATTAGAGTCCTTATGAATTGTTGGGTTTAGTCCCACATCTTGATTCCGTCTTTATGAGTCCTTGTATTTCCTATATAATACCCTTATGTGGATGAATAAAACACAACTTCTATTTCCATTTTATTATGTTCCAACATGGTATCAGAGGCAGAATTGACTCCATGAAATTTGGTTGCCCTAATTATGGGCAACACACATTTCACGATGGCTTCCTCTCTCGATTCCTCCTAATTTCTCATCTCCCGTCTGTGTGCTCCTTTGCGATCTTTCCCATATAGAGTGACACGTCTTCCACTTCCGACGCTGCTTCCGCTCCCGTCAATGTTGTTTGTTTTCTGCAGATCTCGTCTCTGTGTAGCACGTCGACTCCGACTGTGATTTCGCATTCCCTCTTGATCCCCGCCTGCGCTGATGATTCTTCCTGCCGATCCCTCAGGATATTCCGCCGTCGATCCCGTATGCTGCTCCCCTCAGCAATCCCATTCTAATTGTTGCTCCCGCCTGGCGTTGGACCAGCCGCTTGTGTTTGTCCTACCGCGTCTAGCTTCTCCCGATGATCCTGTCTGCTGCTTCGATAGTTCTAGTCACTGGCCTCCTCCGACTAAAGATGTTCGTGCCGACCAGATGTTGTGCTTCTTTCTGTTTGCTCCTATTCTAACCGCTTCTTGCTGCTTTATGACGATTTTTGCTGACTCTGGTTGTTGTTTACCCTTTTTTAGGGCGGTAATATCTCGTTGATGATGTTGTTGTGTGTTTTTCAGTTATTTGTTTATACTTTTATAATTGTCTGTTGCTACGCCTATTTGCGCATGTTTTTCACGTGAGGGAGAGTGTTGGGACGATGGTGACTTGGATGATTTTTCCCGAACTTTCACCTTTGTTCCACATGGCCTCTAGGCGTATGTCATATGTTGTTATGCATCTCCCCATTTTTTTGATTGGTCGTGTTGGGATATGACTGATGTTGGTATTCAGATCTCAGTGGGTTGTGTTGCGTGAGACCGTGTTGTGCAGAACTGTGACGTGTGTGATTCCCCTGTGTGCGGATTATTCCTGACGGATTATCCTCGGTTGCCTGTTTGATGATTTGCTTCGCATCTTTCGTTTTTTTTTCATGTTGTGTGTAGGTGATGTTGGTTGACCTAATTCTAGCGAGTCCACGTCGTGTGTGGGTCCTGCGTTGTGTGTTGGTCTGCGTCGCGCGTGGCTATATCCCCGACTTAATTTCCCGGTTTGGAATTTCTCCCGGTGGCTCGTCTGATGTTTTGTCCCACATCTCCTACCTCTGTTGCCTTTATTTGATGTGTGCAAGCTAGATGTTTTCCCTCCAGCTTGAGAGGGAGTGTTGGAGTTTATGAGTTTTATAGTATTATGTCGGTCTATTAGATTCCTTAGGAGTTGTTGGGTTTAGTCTCACATCTTGAGTCTGTCTTTGTGAGTCCCTTTATATCCTATATAATACCCCTATGAGGATGAATAAAACACAACTTCTATTTCCATTTTATTATGTTACAACATATATGAGTACAATTTCATTTGTGATATTCTCTAGAAGTTGGCACTTCATTGGCAACACTGATGATCATGTTGGAGGTGCAAGTCGTTGCTTAAGTGGAGGTAGAGGCTGTTGGTAAACTTGAGGTTGGTGGGAGGCTTCAAGTTGAGGGCCCTAGTCATGGTATGTAGTCAAGCATTTGAATGTGGGTTAGATGCTCGTATCTTTACGAATATCCAGCTTGAAAGTTTGTGGAATAAAAAACATCTGAATATTTTGGTTAATTCAAGATGTAGGATAGATTATTATGTTTTGAAATCAAGAGTAGGAGCAGAATGAATAAAACACAACTTCTATTTCCATTTTATTATGTTACAACATATATGAGTACAATTTCATTTGTGATATTCTCTAGAAGTTGGCACTTCATTGGCAACACTGATGATCATGTTGGAGGTGCAAGTCGTTGCTTAAGTGGAGGTAGAGGCTGTTGGTAAACTTGAGGTTGGTGGGAGGCTTCAAGTTGAGGGCCCTAGTCATGGTATGTAGTCAAGCATTTGAATGTGGGTTAGATGCTCGTATCTTTACGAATATCCAGCTTGAAAGTTTGTGGAATAAAAAACATCTGAATATTTTGGTTAATTCAAGATGTAGGATAGATTATTATGTTTTGAAATCAAGAGTAGGAGCAGAAAATAGAAATTCTAAATATAGAAACAAGAAATAGAGAAGACAAGCAAAAAAACATACAGATTGCATAGAGATTTTTATAGAGGTTCCTTAACAATTGGGCATGTCCTCTTTTCCACAATATGTGGGCAACAAGTCTTTTCCACCTGGAGACTCAAACCCAATATCTTCTTTTTCCATTGGAGGTGATGGAACCCAATGGATCTTGATTTCGGGTGATCTATCCACAACAATCTCTCTTGAAGGGAGAGATCATAAACCCTGTACAAGTGAACGCTTTAGTTCAATCAGATTTATCACACTGAGAATGGTGATTCATGTATCCCAGAAGAGTGAGATGATCAGTTAGAGAGAGAGAGAGATTTTCTTCTCTTTCCCTTCATTCTATAACAAGTTCCAATCAGATAGCTACCTTCGAAGTTACTATTTCTAAATTCGCAATGGCTATATTCTTTAACGGTCATCAACATCTCTGATCATTGACTGTTGAGCAGCGGTTCAAACTTTAGTCATTGAACACTGTCCTAAGGTTCAGTCTTCTGTCACTGACTGTTGCGTCTCTGATCGATGATCGTTGAGCGCAGAGCGGCTGTGAGGTTTGGCACTGGTTTGCTGAGCGCTAGCCCTTCGGTCAGCGATCGATGATTGCTGGGAGCTTTTTCACCTTTCCTACACGCTTCATCTTTTTTGGCTTTGCCTTCTTTGACTCTGCCTCTTTGGCTCTGTCTTCCTTGATTCTGCCTCTTTGGCTCTGTCTTCCTTGATTCTGCCTCTTTGGCTCTATCTTCTTTGACTTCTAGTCCTTGCATGGACTTATTTCTCCTTTAAGGGTTTGTCTTTACCCGTGCTTTCTTCCATCAAATCAAAGAAAAAATTCACAACACACCTCATGTGGGTTTGACCCAAAATTTTCTTTGAACAGTGTAAGGGCTCATTTGCATAACATTTTTCTCATGTCAAATGTCAACAGCCTTGATCATCTACATCTGAATCATGTTTTTATTATGGCTCTGTTTGGGACAGCTTATGCTGATCAATAATCTCTATTTAAAACGCAAAAACAGTTTTATAGTTGTTTGTTTGTGCAGCTTATATAAAATCACTTATTTTAAAATTGATGATAAGTTGATTTTTAATAAGCTATCCGAGTCCAGCTTATGCCTTCTCATAAGCGCTTATCTCTTAAAAAAGTCATATGTGTGATTTTTTGTCCAGATATGCTTTTTTCGTTCTGACGCGATTTTTTCACCAAGGCGCGATTTTTTCGCCCGGGCGCGATCTTTTCGCCCGGACGCGATCTTTTCGCCCGGACGCGATCTTTTCGCCCGGACGCGATCTTTTCGCCCGGACGCGATCTTTTCGCCCGGACGCGATCTTTTCTTCCTGACGCGATTTTTTCGCTATGACACGTTTTTTTCACCCAGAAGAGTTTTTCGCGCGATCTTTTCGCCCGGACGCGATCTTTTTGCTCGAACGCGATCTTTTCTTCTTGACGTGATTTTTTCGCTATGACACGTTTTTTTCACCCAGAAGAGTTTTTTTCGCCCATGCACAATATTTTTCGCCCAGGCGCGATATTCACCCGTGCAGGATTTTTTCGCTCGGGCGCGGTTTTTTCGCCCTGGTATGATTTTTTTGACCGGGCCCGATTTTTTCGCCGGGGCGCGTTTTTTTTCGCCCGGACGCGTTTTTTTCGCTAGGGTGTGATTTTTTTGCCCGGAAGCGGTTTTTTTGCCCGGAAGCGATTTTTTTGCCCGAAAGCGATTTTTTCGCCCAGGCGCGGCGAGAAGTGATTTTTTCGCTCGAACGCGTATTTTTTTGCCCGGGCGTGTTTTTTTTCGCCCGGGCATGATTTTTTCATCCGGGAGTTTTTTTCTTTTTTGTCCAGGCGAAAAAATTGCATCAGGGTGAAAAAATTGTGTTGGGGAAAAAATCGCGCCTGTGAGAAAAAATTGCGCCCGGATCAAAAATGCGGCCGGTCGAAAAAATCGCGCCCGAGCGAAAAAAACGCGCCCCGGCGAAAAAAACCGCGACCGAACAAAAAAACCGCGATCGGTCAGAAAAAAACGCGCTCGAGCGAAAAAAAACGCGTTGGAGCGAAAAAAACACGCCCGGGCGAAAAAATCGCGGTTGTTCGAAAATCGCGCCCGCGTGAAAAGAAATTCGCTCGGTTGAAAAAAATCGGGTGGGCGAAAAAAACGTGATCGAGCGAAAAAACGTGACCTGGCGAAAAAATCACGCCCGAGCGAACAAATCGAGCCCGGGCGAAAAAAATCACGTCTGGGTGAAAAAAATCGAGCTTGGGCGAAAACAATCTTGATCGGACGAAAAAAATCGTGACGGGCGAAAAAACACGCCCGAGCGAAAAACCGCCACCAGGCAAAAAAATCGTGCACGTACGAAAAATAACACGTCCAAACAAACAGACCTTTATGAATAAATGAGAAATTTAGATAAGCACTTATGACCAAACTATCCAAACAATCGACTGCTTATTCATCATTGATTTTATAAAATCTCTATGTAAACATCAATTTTCAATTAACGGCTTATTCATTATCTTAAGTTGTCCCAAACAGAACCTATGTCTTTATATAGAAGTTTTATAGTCCTCATTAGTTAATGTAATCTTAGATCAGACAATGTCATAGGTTATGCAAATGATGTGAATTGTGATGAAGTATCTCAACAAACTCATTAGGACGCGACTCGTCATCCGAAAATCGTCTAGTGGGTATAATAAAACTTGCCAAGATTGTGACAAATATCCAAGTGAATAGTCATGACATCGATAATGTCCTCATGCGCAAACAATGTAGCCAGTACATTATCCAACATAATATTGGTGGCACCTTCCGTCGACGTATAGTCTCATCTCATATAAAAACAATTTTTATAAAATTATAAATTTTATCTTATACACACACATATGTATATATATGTATTTGTGCACGGTTACCCGCGCACCCTCTTTTCTTCCTATCACTATCTCTCTTTTTTTCTATGCGGATGGACATGGAATGTAAAAAATACACTATTTTATACAATATGCGGGCTTGATATAAGGTTAGATGATTGTTAATTAAGGGAACACCCAACTGTTTGGTTCGGCGGGAGGAGACGGGGCGGGGGGAGACGGCACCGCCGATCGAAAAGCTGGGAGGAGGCCATCGTTCGAAAAGCTCCTTTTTTGCCGTTTTTCAGGGCGCGGTGGAGGGAAACAAAGCAAGCGTCGCCGGAGGGCGTTTGTTTGCCCGCCGTCTGGCGGCGTTTGCCCCAAACGGCCGGCGAAAACGCCGCGCCAAACGAATCCTAAGGAACTCCATTCATTTTTATGTGCAAAATTAGTTCCTTTTTTGGTGGCGGTCATATTCATTGTCATGTCAAACACATATTTTATGATGATAACGTTTTGATCCAAACTCACGGTAGCAAATACACCGTGCCAAACGAACACTAAAATGCACAACGGTAGTTTGATACTTATTTATTTTTAACCAACCAGCGTGCCGCATACTGCCAAAGAAAGTTGCCAAATTCCTCTAACAAAATTCGCTTGATGTTGGATACTTTCTTCTGTTCTATGCTTGCAGCAATAGTTATGGCATCTTAGACCAAGGCAATATCACAAGGCCTAGATTAATAGAGAACTCATAGGATTTTCGATTCATTTTTTCTTTCGCAATGAGATGAAGAGCATAGTATAGTTTCCTCATAAGCCCGCATTTTTTGCTCGCTGGAAATGAGCAAATATTACTTCTCCAGTTTTTAAGGTTTCATAATGAACACATGGACAGGGCTCCGTCTTCACGAGGAACATCAACAAAGCTCTAATGATTAGTGATGCAATGGAGGCCGGCACTGTTCAGATCAACTCAGCACCTGCCCGTGGACCTGACCATTTTCCTTTCCAGGTTGGTGCTTATTCTCTTCTCCTTCATTATAAGTATCATCCCAAGTTTTTTAAAACTACTAAAATCTTTCCTCTACATTTACATTGTTAACACATTTGTGCAAAAATAAAACTTCATACATATATGATAACAATGTAAATTCAGAGATAAAAAGGCAGCCCGGAGCACAAAGCATCTCCGCACAGCGAGGGTCCGGGAAGGGTCCCACCATAATGGTGAAATGTAGACAAACTTTACCTTGCATTTTTGCAAGAGGCTGCTTCTTGGATTCGAACCCGTGACCTCAAGGTCACACGACAACACCTCAACCAGTGCACCAAGATTTCACTGCATAAATTTAGAGATAAGAAAAATTTTAAGAAGCAGAGAGGAGGTCCCTCTAATTATGCAAAACCATAGAATAATTTTTTGTACTTATTCTTTAATTTAATTATGGAGATACAAATTAAGCAACACTAATGTTTAGAATTTGGGATTGGCACTTATATAGATTTACTTTGGTGTGCAAACTAGCTGAGCTCGGCAAAATTCTCAAGCTGGAGACCTATTATATGGAGCTCAAAAATGAGCTCACAAGTTTGTATGCTCTTGAGTCGTATTATTATTATTATTATTATATATATATATATATATGAAACAATAAACAGAAAAAAGCTTACTAGCTCACGAACAAGTATGAGCTCAAGCTCGGCTCACAATCGAGCTCGCGAACAAGTATGAGCTCAAGCTCAGCTCACAATCGAGCTCGACAGACTCGAGCTTGATTGGAGTTTTTTTCGAGTCTATTCATCGAGCTCGGGAGCTAGCACAACTTAACTTAGACCCTTAGATTTACTTGTAAAGATTACATGAGAAGCAAAGTGATAGGCTACTAAAGCTTCCATTTGGTTTTATGCAGGGGTTGAAGGATAGTGGCATTGGATCTCAGGGGATCACAAACAGCATCAACATGATGACGAAGATCAAGAGCACTGTCATCAACCTTCCATCTCCCTCCTACACCATTGGCTAACTACCAAAAATGATTTACATATATTATATATATATATATATATATATATATATATATATATATATATATATATATATATATATATATATATATATATGAGACTAAATAAAGTGAGAATAGCATTTGTAGTTCAGCCTGTAACAATAAGGAAATCATGCCGGCCTTCAGGGCAGTTATCAGTTATTGTTCCTCAATGACCTTCCTTGTATTAAATTATTCAACCCGGAGTTTAATGGCTTCTTAGGCTTCGTTTGGCGCGATGGTGGTGATCGTAAATGCAGTTGTCATGAACCGTCGTTTGTGAACGTCCGACCTCGCCTAAAAAAATTCATGCATTTTATGCTCAAAACTAGTTTATTTTCTTGATAGCGATCTAACCTTTGTCATGCCAAACATACATTCTATGATAATGACGTTTTTGACCAACTCATTGGAGCAAATAAGTCCTGCCAAACAAAGCATTAACCTGTAAGTCCTCAAGATTACGCTCTTCCAATATTTTTATTTTTTGCGCTGCAATCTGTCATTATGGGCTATCTGCACAATTTTTTAACAGCAAATTACGCTTTTGAAAAGTTTATCCACATCTAAAAATGTTAAACCGTAAGCCAAATTTATTAATGACAAACCAAAATTTGGAGAAAAAAAATGTGTATTCCATTAGATAAAAATTCAACTAATAATCTCCCACCCAAAAAAAATCAAAATGTATTTGTTTTTTTAAACATTCAAAATTAAAATATATTGACATTTTTAGGCAAGTGACACTTTTGCCATAATAAATAACTGTCACTAAGCCACTTCGACCACAAAACTTGCAAACTGTCATAAGAATATAAAAAATTGATTTTTACACCGACTAGCGAAGGATCATTTGCCCTTCTTCTTCCGGGTTATGCCAGAGGACTCAGAGTCTGTTTTTTGCTAAGTGTCATAGGAGGACTCGTGATTCTTCTTGGCCGGACTTCGTAGGAGGATCTGGGGGTTGCTCTCGCCCTGAGGTACAAAAGGACCTTCGTTCACTCTTGCTTAAGTAGGACTCATGTCCGTTTTTTGTTGGAAATGGCCCGAGTCCCACTGCGGGGAGCCAAACACTCGATTGGAAGAGGTTAAAGTCTTCATTTGGGAAATCCGACCACTCTGTTGGAAGTCTTAGTCTTCGCTTGAAAAATCTGATCACTCTATTGGAAGAGATCGAAATCTCCACATCAATCTTTCTTCGTTGAACATGTGTAGCGAGAAGAGAACACGGTAGCTGATCACCTATCCAAGTATGACCCTAGGGCCGGGGGAACCGTGACAGAGTTGTTTCATCCGTCCGTCGAAGAGGAGGGAATGATGGAGATCAAACAACGAGCTCCTTGGATGGATCCTCTCGTCACATTTCTAGCAACAAGCAGACTTCCAGCCGGCAATGACGACCAAAGAAAATTCTGATACAAGGCAACCTACTACCTACTGCATGAAGGAGAGCTATATCGCAAGAGCATCTCGGGAACCCTAGCCAGATGCATGTCAGAGGCTGAGATTCTCTGGGGACTGGGAGAAATTCATTCAAGAGAGTTTGGCAGCCACTCTGGGACTTGCACTCTAGAACAACGAATTCTCAGGCATGGCTACTTTTGGCCGACTATTAGGAGAGATGTGGAATCCTTCTCGAAGAATGGTCAAAAGTGTCGGCCCTTCGCTCCCCTCCAGTTGCAGCCAACTCAGCAACTTCGCTTCATTACCGCTCATTGGCCCTTTGTCATCTGGGGAATGAATTTAATAAGCCCTTTTTCTCAGGCTAGCGGCCAGAGAAAGTTCATTCTTATCATAATCGACTACTTCTCCAAGTGAATTGAGGTAAAAACTCTAGTCAAGACCACATCTCGGATCGTGAAAAACTTTATTTGGGGAGAGATTGCCTGTAGATTTGGGATTCCTCTCGTCATCATCACCGACAATAACCCATAATTTGCTAGCTTGGAGCTTGAATACTTCTGTAAGCAACTAGAGACAGATCTCTGATTTACGCTCTCAAAATAATGGGCATGTGTAGGTCGCGAACAAGCTGATCATCAACCTCTTAAAGAAGAAGGTCACCAATCTGAAGGGGAATTTGGCGGAGCAGCTTCCTTTGGTCCTATGGTCTCTGAAAACCACTCCTAACTCTGTCACGAGGGAAACACCCTTCAAACTATTACACAGGTCTGACACTCTCATCCCAGTGGAGTTCAAAGTCAAAAGCTCGAGATTCGTTGTGGTAGGAAAAGGCGATGAGGAATGACGCTTGGAGAACGAAGTCACTCAGAAGCTTTCTCTGAATTACATCGAAGAGCTTCGAGACCTAGCATTTATCTGCTAGGAGATGGTCAAGAGGCAAATGACGAAGCACTTCGACAAAAATGTTTGTACCAAGCAGTTCCTTGCAGGAGATTTCGTCATGAAGAAGGTGGACGCGGCAGGAAAAACAGCCGTTGTCAGGAAGTTGAACTTTAATTGGGAGGGATCCTTCATCATCCACGAAGCAATAGCCACTAGAGGATACCACTTGCAGAATCAAGAAGGAGAGATACTAGGAAGCACCTGGAGCGGTGATGACCTGAAGAGGTTTTACCCATAGCAGGAAAGGGTATGTACGTAGATGTAAAAAGTTATTCGATTTTTTAAATAAATTCCTCGCCCCCTAAAACACGGGATTGAGCGAGTTGTCTTTCCTTTTTAAAAAAATGTCTCGAGATTGCTAAAGCAGTGAAGTCCATCTCCACGATCGGTATGAGAAACTTGCCTCCGACCTGATTCTACTAAAATGCCCAGAGCGGGTGATAGGATGATGTGTCGAATTTTAATGCGTTCTTGTAATACCAAGCCCCTATATTGACGGTCAAGATCAGCTCCCCCCTTACATGTTGGCCTAGCTACCTCCCGATTATACTTTTCATCTGACTGGAGGAACTATCAGGAACAGGTCAAGACACTAACCTCTCAAACTCGACGAAATGTCGACTTAACAAAAGCGACACCTTGCATAAAGGCATCATCAGTCTTTGAAAATACTAAAGATCTACTCTTAATGTCTCTTGTCCTGCGAAGCAGGAAGCGTCTCTGTGTCTGGTTAGTACCTAGGTGAGGATAACCCCACATTCTTTGGAAGGTGACTAAGCAAAGACATTCCATGAGGTGAGAATCCATAATAGGATGGAGGCCTCAATAGTGCGCGTCTCGCGGGACCCCCCAACTATCATTCCCTATCTCTGAGTCCCCTCAGTTCTTTGCCAGTTCAAGTTGAGTGAAAGCCTCGAGAGTGTGCGTCTTGCAAGCCCCCCCCCCCCCCCCCGAGTGTCGCTCCCTTGTCCAAAGGGTCGCAGTTAACAAATGAAGAAATCTTGCTTATTAGCGAGTATGTACTTTGGCGAATTCATTGGCTTGTGAACAAACATATATGATGAGTTTTTTGTGCAAGCATGCAGGTGCGAGTATACAGGAGCGAGCATGCAGGTGTGAGTATACAAGTGTGAGTATGCAAGTGCGAGCAATGTCATGCGAGTATGTAGTTGCGAGTGTGATAGCATAAGCCGCGCGTAGCGAACACTCAATATCCTTACGCCTATGATCCTTGCAAGTACTAAAGACAGACGAGCATAAAACAACAAAACATGCAAAAGATTCTTCTTTGATATATATCTATCAAGCATTATATTACAAAAAAGCGATGACGCCTTTTGTAAAGGTTCATCAAAATATTTCTATTTATTTTACAAAGTCCAAATATGTTCGCGCGCAAGAGGTCTTCCGCTGAGTAAGTATCGTCGTCGTCAGTATAGGCTTCATTATCCTCCTCATCCTCGATCATGACTCCGGCTTCTAACTCCTCTCCATCCTCACTAGCTTCCTCGCCCTCGCCATCTTCGTCATCCTCATCTTCATCTTTGCCAGAGCCAGTAGTGGAAGATAGGACGCGGTCACGAGTTTGATTCTTCGGCGAGCATGCCCGGGATGAGGTCCATCACCGTCAAGTCGACTTCCCCGGGCCGAGGTAGCCTTCGATCCTTAGCTTGGTGAGGACGACATTCCCCGTCGCCCGCATGCTGCGACAAATCGTGGCCATCTCGTCGTTGTGGAAGCAGATCTTCTTCCCTATTCCTGAGGTACTCGCCACTGTTGGCTGCTGCTCGGCGAGGCGAGTTTCAAGCTCAGCATTCCGTACATGGGCGGCCTTCACCGTGGCTCTGGTGTCCGTGAGCTCTTGTTCCAGCTAGGAAATCTTCTTCACCATCTCGAGCTCGGCTTCCTGCGAGTAATAGTAGTAATCGTCAGCAGGATAGTCATTAAGAAGCGACTAAGCGACTATGTGGAGGTCGCAAATCTGAGCCAAGGTTACCTCATAGACTTTACACTGGGCGGTCTTGGGCCCCAACTCCAAAATTCATTTACTCGGGACTTTGACTTGATGTTGGGCCTCAAGAAGTCTCCGCGCGGTGTAGTGGCCGAACTTGGTAGCTTGTAGAAGCAAGTGGGCAGCCTGATTCGCGAGCTCCTCTGCGCCGACATCCTACAACGACTCAACATGTACGCGACCGTAAAGAGCAAAGGCGACATCATACGCCTCATCCATATCCTCCTAATCATTCGACCAGATAGGCAAATTGGTGTTCGGGGTCACCTTATGCTCGCCCTTATCCCAGGTCACCAGCGGGTGACCATAGGCATCTTGGTCATCGCGTCCAAATCCGTATTTTGAATGGAGGTAGGGGTCGCCAACCTCAGAAGGATTGTCCTTCTTGCTGAAGCTCTCGTGGGAGACCTTCGCCTTCTTCTTTGCAGGATCTTGGGACTTGGCTTTACCCTTTCCCTTGTCCCGTTTCTTCTATGAGGATCCTCCTTTCTCGCCAAATTGCTACTGGTCTTCAGAGCCCATGGGTGGGTTGGTAGACGGCCCTGACACTTCTTTGACATCGACAAACGGTTTTATCAAGCTCTGTCGAGAAGTCGCGACCTCATTTGCCAGTGGTAGGGGTTTTCACGGAAGGATGCTAGAAGCTGCAAAGAAGAAAGAGAACAATTAGTTATCGTGATCAAGCATGATAAGTTTCAAAGGCAGCAAGTATGGTATAAACTCACCTAGATGTTCACTTTTGCCCAAGAAGATTTGTCCCAACTGATTATTGTGAAGTCTCCAGTGGACAACGTCGAATTTACGACCTCTGAAAGCCTCAACGAGTTGCTCTCTCGACCCCTCTAGAAGAGGTGGCAGGAATGTAGCCTCTGATGGTTGCTACGGTCGGCGAGGAACTCCTCCAAATTTGTCGCCGACGATGATGAACTATTCACCCCAGCGATGAACTTTGTTCACCATGTCGACCAGATTGCAAATGTGGCTGCTGAGGAAGACGACACCCTTGCTAGTCGCCGCGAAGTCGAAGATCTTCCGGAAGACAGAGAGATCGAAGGCAATATTCTTAGATCACAGGAAGTAGAGAAATCTCATGATCATCGCCACGCCGCACAGGTTCATCTGGGTTGGGTATATGCCGAAATACCTAAGTATCTAGCAGTACTCGGGCCATAGGGGAAGTCGCAGCCGACTTTGAAATGGAGGATAGGGAGGACGAGGTCATCATCTAGGACGGTGTTTAGTCGCTCCCCCGGTGAGGAAGTCTCGCCGAGTATCCTTCTAACAGGAACCTATTCTTGAAATCTTCTAAGTCCCTCTCCTCAGTGACATACATTTTGAAGACGACATCGACAAAGCTTCTCGCATGAGCCATGTGACGAGCAATGTCATCATCTCCAACCATCATGAAGAGCGAGAAGAAGAGAGGCGAGTATTGAGAGCTAGAAAGACAAAGGTCGGGAGAAGTCGCAAGAAAGAAAGAAAAATCGCAACAACGTAATTAATATGTACCCACCCCCTCTATTTATAGACGAAGGCCAGGGGGAGTCTTGGGTACCTCTCCGCGAGCATCCCTCGAATTCGCTACCCACCTATCATGCATAGAAAGTCATCAAAGCTCTATCCCGCAGGGGATTCGATTAAAAAAGTGCTAACTTGCCAAAACCTACATAGTTAACTCCAGAAAGTTGCACAAAAGAATGAAAGTAGACATCATCACTGAGAACACAAGTCATAGACTCAATGCTTGATCGAAGCTCGCCACTTAGAATAAATATAAAGAAATCAGGTTATTTATTACAATGTCGCCAAAAGCGAAGAAGAGAAAAAAAGACTTAGGAAAAATCCTAATTCCTAGGAGGTCGTTGCTCAGGAAGAGGAGGATATCGCCTGACCCAACCCATGTTGTGCGCGCATCGGTAGTGCTCGCTCACCACAACCATCACATCTTCCCTCGGCATAGCTATTTCTCCATCCTCATCAGTATCCCGCAGAGCCCATGCTCGCTCGCATCCCGAATAGCTCCTCGTGGAGTAGCTGTTTACGATGCTCGGTCATAGTTTGTCACCACTCCAGCTCGTTGATCATATGGAAGCGGGACTCAACACCAGTGAGCCTCTCAGATAGCTCCTCCATCCTCTCCATTTGAAACTCCAGTGTAGAGATCCAGCGATGAGGATCGCAGATGGTGAGCTGTTTGAACTTCTCCTCCAGCTCCATATAAGTGAGAGCTTCTGCCTAGCAATACTCGTGGGAGGGGAGGTAGAGGGCGTCAATAAAAGTACCCCCCCATAGTTGAGGGGTGACCTGTCAAGCAAAGAGAAAGTCACCCATGTCAGAAAAAGACATAACAAAGAAGCGATCTATTATCCAACAAATAGCAAGTTACCCGACCGAGATGATCGAGATCGGCGGGGGGAAGGACTGCAGCGAGCTGATGCTCGCTGGTATGACGAGGAGCCTCCTGGACAATCGGTGGCTTGCCCCTGGCCGCGACAACCAAAAACTTGCCCACATGTCCTCAACATGAATAAGTGTGAGTATCTTCCTCCCCGACCTGCGACGAGCTCGCGGGAGAGTTTGAGGGAGCATGAGCCTTTTGGGGGCGAGCATCAGGAGGAGCAGAGGAATTCGGTGGCAAAGGCAGTAGCGGTGGAAGATTACTCATCGAAGGCTATGACAGGCATATTGCAGGGAGATATGTCTTACTGGCCCTTGGTTACGAGGTCTTCTCTGCGGGAGTGTCTTTATGACTTGGACCAGAGACTTGTTTCTTCGGTCGCTTCTTAGACAAACCGACGCTGATTCAGATGGAGTGGCCAGGTCGCGACTCTTGCTGGAATTCAAGCACAACCAAAGGGATTGATCGCAGCGGAGGTACAAAGAGATGCTCGCTGGAAGCCCCAGTAGTCGGCAGAGGAGCTGTGAGCAGCAAAAATCCGTCAGAAAGGTGGCAATCCAAAAAATTATGGCGACCTAAAGTACACAACGACGAGGTTTTAACCTTGAAAAGCGGCAAGATTTGATTATATCTGCGCCTGGGACCCGGAAAGGTCTGTCAGAGGAGGAGAAGGCGGAGAATGGTGGCGAGAAGACTCAGGTGCGTTCTGTTTTGTGTTGTCGCCAAGGCCAAGTTCATCAAATATTCTATGAGTACCAGCAGGGACCTCAGGATTGTCGGCCAGAGTGGTGACATCCTCAACATTAGGTTGCAGATTCTTCTTCTTCTTGGAAGCAAGTGATTTCTTCTTCATTGACTTCTTCTTCTTCTTTGAGGGAGGGAGCCCGACAGCATCGTCACTATCTCAGGGCCTTTTCGAAGTCTTCGGACCCAGGAATCCCAATAACTAAGCGATGCTCGCATTATAAGCTTTATCGGTAGACTGTAACATCCCGTGCAAGTTCAGAAAGTGTTCCTCTGGAAGGAGTCACCCCCAATTTATAGAGGTTGAGAGCCAGCAAGAGATCGTGAGTAGTCTAGATACTTGCCCACATTAGCTCGCCGAGTAAGTGTTGGATGTTTCTTTCCAAGCTCTTACGTCATTCACAAAGAGCGGAGATTGTGTATAACCCATATTCGTCGAGGGTGGGTCCACTCAAAGCCATGTCAGCAAAGGGTCAAAGTCAACAGGTCAAGACAGAAGTCAAAGTCAGCATTCAAGATAATAGAAGACCTGGGCGAGTATGGCGATCACCCTTTACATACTCAGCAGATAGGCAAGCAACATAGATACTCGCCCAAGCCGGATGAGCTTCTCCAGAAGTTGCATGGTCACCAGGTGAGGGTCGGACTATAAATAAGACCTCCACCCATTGGATTTGCCTATAAATAGAACTCTAGGGGTACAAGATTGGAGATCTTTTCCTGGACATTTGGCTGAGCTTTTGGATCCTGCTATCGAGGACTTGAGCTGTGAGACAATGATCATCACCTTGGTCTTCATCTTGTGATAGTCGCCAAGTTAGTATCCACCTTGTACCCTACTCAGCCATTTTTTGGTTGTGGAGGGGAGCTTGTTCTAAGCATTCGGGACGTGGTGGGACCTCCTTGTCATAACACCTTTGGTCCTTTAGTTTTCTCTTAGTCTTTTTTGTCCTTCCCCGCCAAGCCGTCAAGCGCGACCGTTGGACCAGTAACCTTAGACTACACTTAGATTCAAATTTTGGAGTAGAGAATTTTTCTGGCTTCAATAGCGGGAACGCAATGCAGGCGCACGAGCGTAATATGGCCGCGCAGACAAGGGGCACACCTGGGGCGTGCGCACAAGGGGCTCGCACGCAAATGCGAGTGTGCGTGCGCGCAAGGGGAGCGCGTGGGTCGCACGCCAGGGTCGCGGTGTGGTGCACAAGGGTCGCGTGCGGGGCGCACAAGGGTCGCGTGCGGGGCGCGTGCCGAGGTGCCTGAAATGGGCGCGTCGAAGAGGCTTGCGCGGCGCGCGCGGTAGGGGTGCGCAAGTGCACGCAAAGGGGCGCGCTAGCGCATGGCATGCGCTATGCGCAGGAGCTACGTGGGCATGCTGCCGACGCATGTGTGCGTTAGCTGTGCATACACGACGCTCGTGCATGCGCGGTACTTGTGCGATGCCAATTTTTGCTTGGTTTCGGTCCTATTTCAGGATGTCTTCAGACCTTTTGAGCGAGTATAGTTCATGGGTGCGACTTGTTTGGTTGGGTTGGTTTGCTTTTACGTTTAAGTTGAAGTCTTCCGGATTTGACACGGAAATCCTTCGGGGTAACCTCATCAATGCTATATTAAAACGGAAGAACACACTTTGGTTAAAGATTCAACTTTCCCATTTTACCTATTTATTATAAAATTTTAATTCTCATTAATTTATATGTTTTTAATTTCAAAATATGTGTTCTCATATAGGTAAAATCTCTTACCTATAATAAAAAATATGTTCTCGCCGCCGCTTGCAAACCCCCATGCACAAGGAAAAAATGAGCGATTGACGGAGTATAACATTCAGGAGTTTGCGAGCAGTGAGAGCGCCGCCACGTGGGGGCAATGTTGTGGCCAAAATATTGTCGCGCGGGGCATTGGAGTATTCCAGAACATTACAGAAAAGTTACATAGAAATATCTTTAAAAAATACATTTCTTTTGTTCATTTCCAAAGATACTTTTCAAGCTGATTTTACTTTACACTTGTCCTTGTGCAGAAGTTCCATTTTCTTTAACCCCTTCTAAAATTATGCATCTCCTTACGCCGAGCTTGTCCCTTAGGGCAACAAAGCGGTCCCGTGTCAGGGGCTTTGTCATCACGTCTACGGCCTGATCCTGAGTTGGGCAAAACATGAGGTTGTTCTCCTTATCTATTACTTCTCTGATAAAGTGAAAGTGGATGTCGACGTGCTTGCTCTTGCCATGGTGGATTGGATATTTTGATAGTGCAATAGCTTAGGTGTTATCACAATAGGAGCTTTTCTCTTTCATTTTCTTCTTTTTCTCCTTTTACTTCCTTTTTGATTCTTTGGAGCCATATGGCTTCACAAGCTGCTGAATTAAGTGCCATAAATTCGACTTATGTGGTTGATAGTGCCACATTTTGTTGTTTTTTCGAAATCCATGAGATGAGATTAGAACCGTAGAAGAAAGTTTATCCCCCAGTACTTATGCGATCATCTATATTCCTTGCCCAATCAGAGTCAGTGTATCATGATAGGAGGCAATTTTAAGCTTGCGCATAGTGTAGTCCATACTCCTTGGTCCCCTACAAATAACACAAAATTCTCTTTGCAACATTGAAGTGTAATTTAGTGGGATTACTTACAAACCTTGCAACAATGTTGACGTCGTTTTCTATATCCGGCCTCATATTGGTGAGGTAAATTAGATACCCTATCAGACTTATGTATCTACAACTTCCTATTCTTCTTTCTAGGCAGTGAGGTATGTGGAGGTGGACATTGGAGTAAGAACTGGATTACAATGTTCCATTTGGAATTTCTTTAGTAGCATCTGAATGTAGAATTCTTGGAAGATAAATAAACCGCCCTCCACGAGTTTGATTTGGAGACCTAAAAAGAATTTTAATGGGCCGAGGTCAGACATCTCATAGTTTTTCTTCATCTTCTCCTTAATTTCTTCAATCATCTGCTTATTTTTCCTAGTGATGATTAGATCATCCACATAGAGACTCACAAAGATACGTTCTTTGTTTTGTGTCCTGATGTATAAGGTTGGTTCATTTGAGCTTTGGGAGAATCCTTCTTGCAAGAAAAATGAGTTAATATTGTAGTGCCAAGCACAATGTGTCTGCTTGAGACTGTAGAGAGCCTTGTGCAGTCTGTACACCCTTTCTTCTTTTCCTGCAACTTTGAAACCTTCGGGTTGGCTGACATATACTTCTTCTTTCAATTCACCATTTAAGAATGCTGGCTTTACATCTAAATTGAATATTGGGTATTGATTTTGAACGGTAATTGCAAGAAGAAATCTTATCGTTGTCATCTTTGCCACTGGTGCAAAGGTTTCTTCATAATTTGTTCCTGACTTTTGACTGAAACCTCTAGCTACCAGTCGGGCTTTGTATTTAAGGATGTCACCATTTTCATTTTGCTTTATTTTGTACACCCACTTTAAACCTATCACTTCTCGATTAGGTGGCTTATCGATCAATGTCCAGGTTTGATTTTTTGTGATAGCCTCTATTTCCTCCTTCATTGCTTTTCTCCAAGTTTCCTCTTTTACATCTTCATTGAAGGTGATAGGCGCAACCGCAATCAGAGCAGCTTTAGTGTCCTGATAAATGCCATAGATGGATCTCATTCTTGTTAACCCCAAAATCGGCAATCCTCTCCAAGGTGCCCATTTTTTCTGCTTTTCTCCTACAGGTTCCCACCCGCAAGGAGAAGGCTACCCCTGATGTCCACCGTGTCCGCGCAAGGCAGACTGCCGGGTCTAAAGTTGCTCAAGGACAGATGCTCCGCTAGCCGCCCGCCAGGGGCGGCCTCCGTCTGCCGGGCGAACTCCTCCTGGAGTCCGCCCAGGCCGCCCGCCAGGGGCGGCCTCCGCCCGCCGGGCGGACTCCCCCTTGAGTCCGCCCAGGCCGCCCGCAAAGGGGCGGCCTCCGCTGGCCGCCCGCCAGGGGCGACCTCCGCCCGCCTGGCGGACTCCCCCTGGAGTCCGCCCAGACCGCCCGCTAGGGGGCGGCCTCCGCTGGCCGCCGGCCAGGGGCGACCTCCGCCTGCCGGGCGGACTCCCCCTGGAGTCTGCACAGGCCGCCCGCTAGGGGGCGGCCTCCCCTGGCCGCCCGCCAGGGGCGACCTCCACTTGCCGGGTCGCCCGCTAGAGGGAGGCCTCCGCTGGCCGCCCGCCCGGGGCGACCTCCGCCTGCCGGGCAGACTCCCCCTGGAGTCCGCCCAGGCCGCCCGCTAGGGGGCGGCCTCCGCTGGCCGCCCGCCAGGGGCGACCTCCGCCTGCCGGGCGGACTCCCCCTGGAGTCCGCCCAGGCCGCCCGGTAGGGGGCGTCCTCCGCTCGCCGCCCGCCAAGGGCGGGCTCCGCCTGCCGGGCGGACTCCAGGGGGCGGCCTCCGCTGGCCGCTTGCCAGGGGCGACCTCCGCCAGCCGGGCGGACTCCCCCTGGAGTCCGCCCAGGTCGCCCGCTAGGGGGCGGCCTCCGCTCCGTCAGGGGCGGACTCCCCCCGGAGTCTGCCCAGTTCGCTCAGGATCCGTCTGCTTGCTCCTCAGGTCGCTCAGCATGCCTGCCCTCTTCTAGCTGCCAACCGGAAGTCTGCCCCAGCAGAGAAAAGGCCAGTTCGCGGAGTCCGCCGAGGTCGTCGACCTCATTTTCTCAGTCCGCCGAGGTCGTCGACCTCATGTTCTCAGTCCATCGAGGTCGTCGATGATGGCGTCATTGGGCCCGCTTCTAGAAGATTCTCCCCGGGCCTATAAATAGCCCCCAAGGCCTCTCATTCTGCACGCGCGGGAGGAGAACTGCCACCTTGATCAAAGGCTGCGTACTCATATTTCCAGTCTGTCAAAGGTGATCAAGCAAGATTTGCGGCCTCCAAATCCCCAGTCCGCCCAGGTCGTCAAGGGTTGTGGACTTAGTTTTTTCTACCCTCAGCAGGCAGCTTGAGCAGCCTCCGCAGCCTCCGATTTCCAGTTCTCCCAGGTCGTCAAGGGCTGTGGACTTAGTTTTTTCTGCCCTCAGCAGGCAGCTTGAGCAGCCTCCGCAGCCTCCGATTTCCAGTTCTCCCAGGTCGTCAAGGGCTGTGGACTTAGTTTTTTCTGCCCTCAGCAGGCAGCTTGAGCAGCCTCCGCAGCCTCCGATTTCCAGTTCTCCCAGGTCGTCAAGGGCTGTGGACTTAGTTTTTTCTGCCCTCAGCAGGCAGCTTGAGCAGCCTCCGCAGCCTCCGATTTCCAGTTCTCCCAGGTTGTCAAGGGCTGTGGACTTAGTTTTTTCTGCCCTCAGCAGGCAGCTTGAGCAGCCTCCGCAGCCTTCGATTTCCAGTTCTCCCAGGTCGTCAAGGGCTGTGGGCTTAGTTTTTTCTGCCCTCAGCAGGCAGCTTGAGCAGCATCTGCAACCTCAGTTCTCCAGTCCTCTGCAGCCTCTTTTACTTAGTTTCTGGCACCTTCTTCCTTAGCCGCCAACTTCCCCTATTGTACCCTTTACTGCTTTTTCATGTAATGGTGCAATAGCAAGTTGTAACTCTACTCGATTAAAGGAAAAGCCCATCGCAAGAGTGGCATTCAAGACGCGGCGGGCGAAGTCTGTTGTTGCCGCTGCTAGCGGCCTCCTCTCTTCTTCTCTCCTCTCTCGACACCAACCTGCAAAGCTAACCATCAAAGTAGCTGTCCGCTCGACAGTACCTGATAAAGCTCCTTCTCTGCTTGAGCAAGCTTCTTCTCTGCTCGAGCAAGCTTCTCCTCTGTCCCCGCAACCCTTCTTCCTTCATTCTTAGCTTGTGAGATCGAACAACCCGTTAACTGATCGATGTCGCATTTCGCACATCAACAATTCATTTGGGCAATGAGGAATCTAGACTACCTGCTATCTATTTTGGTTCAACTTCTCCAGGGGTGTCTTCTGAATTATTGTCATTGACCTGGATGGAGTTTGGCCTCTGGTCTAACTCAACTGAGAATGAAGTGGCTTGCTGAGGTAGATCCACATTTGAGCCCCAATCCCATGCAGCTTCTTCATGGAAGATAATGTCAGGAAAGATGATCAACTTCTTGTTGATGGTCTCCAAAAGTTTGTAAGCTTTACTTTGCTCAATGTATCCTAATATGATACATTTTATACTAGATTTATCCAGTTTATCCTTTTTTCCTTCAGTTTTGTGAGCAAAAGCTATGCACCCAAACACTCTTAAATTTGCCACTATGGGCTTTCTTTTTAACAAAGTTTCATAGGGGGTAATGCCAGCTAGTGCCTTAGTTGGTACCCGGTTGAGAATGTACACAGCTGTGGAAGCAGCTTCTGCCCATAAGAATTTGGGGCGGGATTTGTGAATCATCATAGTTCTTGTCATTTCCATGACTGTTATGTTTCAGTTTCCACGACCCCATTCTGCTGAGGTGAATGTGGAGTTGTTAATTCTCTTTGAATGCCTTCCTTTTCACAAAACATATTGAACTATGCAGACATAAACCCGCCTCCTCTATCACTTATTAAAGTTTTAATCTTTCTCCCTAACTGATTCTCAATTTTTTCCTTATACAGCTGGAAGAATTGGAATGCTTGGGACTTGTTTTCTAAGTGTTTAATCTACATATATCGACTGAAATAATCTACAATAAGTAGATAATACTTCTTCCATCCTAGAGATGGAATGGTTGCCGGTTCCCACAAATCGATGTGAAGAAGTTCAAGTGGCTCTTTAGCTCTTCTTTGTGAATTGTGTGGGAATGGTAACCGATAGGACTTTCCTTGTGCACAAGCTGTGCAATTATGTGTTTGTGTTTGAAAAATAGGGAGACCATCCACCGGCTTTTTGGTTTGTAATTGTTATAGTGAGGTGTAATTAACATGCCCAAGCCGATGATGCCATAAAATAGGTGGAGTTGGAGAGCAGCCCTGAGTGCAGGAGAGGGCTCTCAATCCTGGCAGAAGACTTAGAGTGAATATGTTACTCTTGTTCATTACAGCTGAGGCTACAATGTAGCTACCTTTAGGCTCTATTATAAGGCTTGAACACACTTTATATCCTCTTTTTAAGAGTTGCTCGGCACTTAGAAGGTTTTGACTTAGAGTTGGGACATATTGCACTTTTGGAATTAACTTGTTCTCACCATGAGGAGTTATTATAAATACAGTCCCTTGTCCTTCTATTCTCTCCTTATTCCCATCACCAAGAATGACTTCAGACTTGTGGCTTTCATCTAATGCAATAAATAGCCCTCTGTCACTAGCCATGTGGCTTGAACAGCCACTATCTATGAACCACAAATTTGAAGGTTCCTTGTGTGCTGATGTGTTGTAGGTAAATAGAAACTGGCCGGGATCAGTTTCTGAAAAGTTGGCTTCCTGCTTTTGTTTGAACCAGCAATCCGTTCTGAATGATTTTGCAATTTGCACCTCTTGCATTTAAAGAAACAAACTTTTGTTTCATGATTTTTCTTTTTGCAAATTCTGCATTGGGAGTTCAAGTTGTGTTCATTTGTTCTCACATCATGATTTTTTATTTTTGATGACATTGGTCCCTCGATTTTGGGCAACAATTGGCTTCTTTTTATCATTTTTATTGGTGAACTTGACCTTTGTATGGAATGCTTTATCCAGGCGGTTTGTGACATCAGTGAGCAAGTCCTCGTGTGACTGCAAGGAGCCTAATAGTTCTGTCACAGTCAGCTCGTCGAAGTCGTGTGCTTCTAGAATTGCTGACACAATGTGGTTGTTGGTTTTTTGTAGTGATCGAAGAATCTTCTCAAAGATTTGTTGTTCTTCAATCACCCCCAAATCCTAAGATTTGATTGACAATTACAGTGGCTTTGGCAAAATATTCTTGAGATGATTCACCTTGTATCATTTTTATGTCGTCTAGTTGGCGATGAAGAGTTGTGAGTTTGATTTTTATTACCTGTTTAATGTCTCTGTACTCATTCTCCGGCCTTAACCATGCCTCATGCGCCGTCTTGGATCCCATAATTCTGGGATAGATTTTATTGGTTACTACTTGCTGTATTAGATGTAGGGCTCGTGCATCACGCATTAGTTCTTCTTTGCTGATTTTGGGAGCTTGTCCTTCAACAACTTTACCAGTGGTTTGCGGCCCTGTGTTTACTATATCCCACGGGTCATGAGACCTTAGGAGTGTTTGCATCCTATCACTCCAGTATTCATACAACTCTCCGGCGAATACAGGAATGGAGGAGTGCATGAAGGGAGAAGGCAAAGTGGTAGGGGATGAAGCCATGGTGGTTGAAAAAAAAATTCAAGAACAGAGATGTATAAACCTCTGCCTCTGATACCACTGTGAGAAATTTGAGAGATGGGAACCGCGGGGACAAAAGATTTAGTTTTTCATCCATTCAAAATATTGGAATACAAGCGGGTATTTATACTCATCAAGGAGTACTCCAGAACATTACAGAAAAGTTACATAGAAATATCTTTAAAAAATACATTTCTTTTGTACATTTCCAAAGATACTTTTCAGGATAATTTTACTTTTTCACTTGTCCTTGTGCAACCGTTTCATTTTCTTTCAAGGCATTGAATTACGATCATTATTTTTGTTGGGAAATCACGCGGCGCTCTTGGTAGACCAGAGCTACTCAACCGTCTTAGTCCGTGATCTTCTGAGCGTGCCAACAGTTAAAGATAAACTAGATGTTGGGACGAAAACTTGATGACGTGAAAAACCCGTAATCGGGGTGAAAAACCACGCGATCGGTACGGTGCCGACCTAACTTCCACTATATGAGCATTTTTACAGAGCTTCTTGGAGGAGGGCGAGGGAGACAGGCCGCGCCTCGTTACATTTTATGAGAAGGGAGAAGAGTGAGCGACGGGTGCCACCATTTGTCGTGCTGCTATGGCGATCTTCTGATGCTTGTTCACAGGCGATGTGGGCGCTTCCTTACTTCGGAGTTGTATTGACGTGACGACGGAGGCGGCTTCAGGCGTCTCCTTCTTGACTTGCGTTCTCACAAACCTCGTATTGTTTTTGCGGCCTTCACTTTGCCTAACGGTGCCTATTTATATATTTTAACGAAAGTGGTTCGGTAATTATGCCTAATAACTACCAGACCGACAAATAGAATCGCTCAAAAATGATCACATGGATCGCCACTTTGGGAAATGACAACCTTGCCTCTGGGTCAAGGGAAGCCCCGCCCGCGAAGAATGGCGGCCTGACGACGCTGACGTGGGCGTCCTACCTCTACCCCTCCATACGGAGGGCGGACGGGAGGGGCGGCCGGCCAGGGAGAGGCAGCTCGGGGGAAGGAGGCCTCAGGCGGCCCTCACAGGGGCCGGCCGCGGCGAGGCCGTTCGGATCAAGGGCCAGCCGCAGGGAGGGCGCTCGGGATCGGGAGGCCTTGGTCGGCCCTTCGCAGGGCTGGACGCAGCAAGGCCACTCGTGATATGGCAACCTTGGTTTGCCACTTGCGGGGCCGATCGTGGCGAGGCCGCCCGGGATCGGGAGGCCTTGGCCGGACCTTGCGAGGGTCGACCGCAGCGAGGCCGCCCGGATCCGGGCTGCCTTGGCCAGCCCTTGTGAGGGCCGTCCGCGGCAAGGCTGCTCTGGATCGGGTGGCAATGACCGGACCTTGCGAGGGTCATCCACGACGAGGCCGCCCAGGATTGGGCAGCCTTGGCCGGCCCTTGCGAGCGCTAGCTACGGAGAGGCTGTCCCGGATCGAGCGGCATTGGCCGGCTCCTTGCGGGGGTCAGACGCGACCAGGCCGCCCAAGGATGGGCATCCTTGGCTGGCCTTTGCGAAGGCCGGCTGTGCCAGTACTGCCCGTCTCTGGGCGGTTAGGGGGGCGTCGGGGCCAGGGCCGGCCAACAAGGCCAGGTGGCGACGGTTGGGTCGTGTGTACGATCCGGCACGCAATAGTTACAACGTGAATCGGGCGCGCGGATCCTGTGTGTGGCGGTTACCTACGTAACTCCCATGACCTTAGTGGTGGAGGGGGCATTTCGGTTATGTGCATCCTGGTTTTCTTAAAAATTGGGGTTGACAATATCATTTGCCCCCCAAAGTCCTCGGAGTCCGGAGCCGAAGCGAGTGGAGTTTGTGGGCTTTTACCCTGGTGCTATTTGTGACCTTAATAGCGGTTGCGAAGGAAGATGGGCACGATGGCGCGGTTGATAGTGAAAAGGTATAGCGAAGATGTGAATTATGGCGAAGATCATGACGAGCGCAAGGCTCTAGCACACGAAGGGGTAAATAAGATGGAGCTAGACGCCCTCTTCGCACGGGGGAGTACAGGTGGGATGCTCCCCGTGTGTGAGGTGAGTGTATAATGCCACAAGTTTCCCGAAGCCATGAGTTGGATTCTGTGAGCTACTGCCCGGCGGTAGGGATAGCGCCAACGGTAGTATGTTGGAACTATAGCAGAAGCACTTAGGGAGATACCGCCTGAAGATAGGTTGATACCGCACAGCAGTAAAGACCTTTCGTCGTAATCGACTTGTTGATGCGACGCATCGTCTACTGTGCGGCAGTAGTGAGATACCACGCGGCGGTAGCAGTGCAGTTATGGTGCGGCCACGTATCGACCTGGGATTGGAGTTTTTGAACGGTGGCTTACTTGAGAAGTTACCGAGTGGGTATACCACACGGAGGTACCTTCTTACCGCACAGCAGTAACGCTCTGTATAGAAGCATTTTAAATCGTGGACGTCTGCTGAGATCCAGCGGTAGGCTGCGATTGTTGTAGGGTTAAATCTGTGGGATGAGTATTTTCTCTCATTCTAAACCTAAGTGTTCTCTGTCTAAGAATTAGAAAGAAGGGAGGGCAAGGAAGGAGAAGAGGACTCTTGCCGTTGCAGGAGCTTTGGAGTGCCAAATCGCGAACCGTGTCTAGATCTACGAAGAGCGGCCCGGTGCGATTCTTTGCATCCGAGTGGATTTTGGTCTATGGCTCCAAAGAGGACTTCAAGGGTAACGATCTTACTCCTTGGACATGTAAAGTCCTTTGTTTTATCATGTGAGGGTAGACGCTCCACGAACACGTGAAAGTGGTTCTCCCAGCGGGTTGATCAGTTGTATCCCCGCTATCTTTGCATTTAAAATCCAGAATTGAAGTACGGAATAAGCATGCTATGTGAAGCCCATCCAGACAGGTTGGTCTGGATTGGTGATGATTGTTTGTATGCCGAAAAAACTCCGTAGTAATCGTGTGATTTACATATTCGCGGGGTGTGCAGGATGCTGCAGTGAGAGTACAGGAAGTGTCTCTAGGAAAACACTCGTTTTGGGGGAAGAATCGATATTTTGTCCCCTACCGCGCTGCGGTAGCTCCCAGTGAGCACTATGATTGTATGGCCTAACTCGTGGAGACCTGGGGGATATTGTGATTATGAGGTATGTCTTATGGAGACCTGGGGGCCATAGTGTTGGGCTGAGAGCCCGAGGGGCCTAGCTTAGGCGACCATGAGAGCCAGCCTTGGAACATAATAGAATTATGTATTGTGCGAATGGGAAAGGGGAGGCTGACCCGCATCGCAGTTTGTTGTGCCCAACGATTTGAGCATCGGGAAAGAGCTGAACCATAATCAGCCCTATGTTGTTTTACTTGGAGTGAGTCATTGAGTAGATCGAGGAGATCGCCTTGACTTTGTCGTAGCCATAGGAGCGAATCTTTGGCTTCGGCCCGGAAAGACTAGTAAATGCTTAAAATATGCTGACCGTCGCTGAGTACGGAGGTGTGACCCTGGTTAGGTCCAGTACACCGTTAAGGTGCCCTGAGTGCACGGGAAGTATGGTCGGTGGTGCCAACGTCTGTGGTGAATGGTGCTTAAATTGCATATTCTAATGATGTTATATATCTATACTAAATGCCTGCAGGGAAGGAGCACCACCACCCCCGAGTGAGGGGTGGGGTCATTATAATTTAGTCAGCTAATGCTTACCATTGATTTGTTTGCCACCATTTGGGTGGAATGATTTTGTGCAGGTATAGCTGAGCCGAGCGAAAAATAATAGGTTGAATCCCATAATTGTTATGTCGGCCCTCGAAGGCCAAAGCGAAGTGTGTTTGCTTTTACTGTTTCATGTATGGCTGGTCTACGTGCGGAAGTATTTAAAATACTTCTATTTGAGGAAACTATTGTAAGGCCTTAGGTCATAACAATTTGTGTATTTAAGTTATCATTGCTGCTTTGTTTTAGTAGACATTCGTTTAGTTGTGTTCTTAATACAATATAATTATTCTGCTAGAATATACTCTGAGTTAGGATGCGAAATGGATTATGGTCTCAATACGTAACTCCGCTAACTGTCTGTAGAATATGGTGTGAGGCCCTGTTCGGACCTTCTATTATATTCTATGTGATAGATAGGGTGTTACATTTTGGTATCAGACTCTGGTGTCGGTCTTTATTATTTGAATTCGTTGACAAATTCTTTTAAGGGGTAGTGAGCGCGTGCATGTGCGCTACCGTTATAACATGAAAGAACTCATGAATGTCCACTTAGGAATGAAAATACACATGTTTGAGGAACCTGAATATTCTTGTAATTGCGTTTTGGTAATTGTTGTTGTATGGAGACCGGGTGGTCTGGCAATCTGGCACAGGCGGGTTAGAGACCAGACGGTCTGGCAGTTTGTCTTCAGCGGCTTGGTAGCCAGACTGTTGTTGTTTGGTGTCTGGGCGGTCTAACGGTTTATCTTAGGCGACTTGGAGACCGGGCGGTCTGGCGGTCTTCTATGGCGACTTGTTCTCTCCTTCTGGTGGTTGTCGGGCGGTTAGCCTATTCTTCTAACCGCACGGCCTGTTCGTCTTGTTTCTATTAAATCTGTAATTATTTAGTCTCACATTGCTTATTTATAATCTCTTTCATCTCTTCCATTCTATAAAAGAGAGGTCATACCTTTGTAATACTCATCTTTTTTTATAATAAAAATTTCTGTTATTCTAATTTTCGGTTTCTACTTGTCTGTTCGCACATGGCATCAGAGGACTCGATCTTTTCCACTTGATTCAGTGACTTCTTCTGACCGCGCGGTTTGCCCTTCTTTGTGCGTCTGTTCGTGCGGCTTCTCTTCTCTTTGTTGCTGCCCTTTATGTGTGTGGCCTATCTTTTTCTTCTATCCGCGACCTGTTTTTGCGGCTGCTCTGCTTCTTTTCTCCCCGCGATCTCCTTTGATTCGTGCGGCCCTTTTCTATTCGTACGGTCTCTGCTCTATTCGCACGACCTGCTTGCCTTTCTTGCGAACTCCCTCCAGTTTGCGCGGTCCTCTCTATCTCCTGTTCGCGCGGCCTTCTCTCTAGCCGTGCGACTTCTTTACCTCTGCTTTGCTCTACTTCTTGGTCGTGGCCTTCCTTGTCGCTGGTGTGTTGACACCGTGACCACTGCAGAATCTTTTCTTTATCCGCTGCGACCTTCCTAGTTGCACGTCCTGCTTGCTGTTCACGCGGCTTATTGTTTCTTCTCGCGCATCTTCTTATCTATCATTTGTCCACTGCGGCCTTCCTAGCCGCACTTCCTGCTCGATGTTCGTGCGGCTTGTTGCTTCTTCTCGCGTGGCTTCTTGTCTTCCCTCCATGGCTCTTTCCAGTACCTCAACCACCACCGCTACTCCTATGGTCAATTCGCCTCCTCCTACTCCTTCTGGGAATCTTAGTACCGTCTCCAAACTCATCGGTCCCAACTACCCGGATTGGAGTATCTCATCCACCTTTCTTCTCCGCTCACAACGCAAACGCAACCATCTCACTGATGACACACCACCTCTCAATTCCGCTGAGTTTGACCGCTGGGATACTAGCGACGCGCTTGTGCGCACTTGGCTAGATAATAGCCTTTCGGATGAATGTCTTCCCGTCGTCTGTCATGATGTGACGGTCAAGACAACTTGGCTTCATTTGCTGCTTTGTACTCGAAGGGGGCTCAGACGTCCCGCATCCATACTGTTGGGTATTGTATCCACAATTACCTGGATTTGAAGAAGCCTCCTGTCAAGCTAAGATGAATTCACAATGTATTTGATGATATATCTTCAAGTTGTGCTTGCAGTTATTCCACGCTAAGTACACACCAATGTCAGGGTGTAGTGGATCAATATACTCGGGTCTGCGCAACGTAATCCCTCGTTGAGCAGATCAGTGTGTTGGCTGACGTGTACTCTCTCTATTGGAGTGTACTTATTTTCAAGTACAGGGCTGAGACAGATCAAGAGCAGACAAGGAGCAAGGATGGGTCAAAGCAACTCACGGGAAGAAAGATGAAAAATCATCTAGTCAGATTCGACGAGAATCACTAAGTGATTCTCGCCGATTCTTGCCAAATCGTCGAGAATCACTCGTCGATTCCCGCCGAATGCATCCGACTGACTCAACGCTTGCAAAATTCACGCTAAGTCAGAATCGTCAAGAGTTATTAAGTGATTCTCGACGAATCGTCGAGAATGACTCTGAAATCTCGCTGATTCGTCGAGAATGGATTGTGACTCTCGCCGATTCACTCCGGATGGCAAGCTCCTCAGCTGAAATTCTTCTAAGGAGAATTCGACGGGAATCATAAGTGATTCTCGCCGATTCGTCGAGAATCACCAATGATTCCCGCCGAATTTCCTTAGGCGAATTCCGTTGGCTCGCTGGACCGGACCAAGTGTTCAGGCGCTGTTTGAACCGAAATTAGGTTTTCGTCTGGTGGGGCCCACAACGGTCATAAAGGATGATCTACAATATAAATACTCGTTTATTTTGAACATTACAGACAATCCCGAACACACAAAAAAGAAAGAGATGCCGACTTGACCTAGCAGATCGCGGATTTCCTTCCGCCGCCGTCACCGCTCGAAAGGTTGTCGCCGCCGCTGATCGGATTCTTCTTGATCTCTCGGCGATAGAAACTTAGCCAAGCAACGCGTCTCACGTTTCTTTCTTGAGATCCCTTGTCTCTTAGTTTGTTGAACGGGAATACTTTCCCCTTCCGAATCGATTGAGACGATCGATCCAAGTAAGATCGTTGGTAGACCTTGCTAGCTTTGTTACGAAGTTTGGATATGCAAAGCATCGCCGCCGCAATCCTTTGTCGCGCCGATCTCGGGAAGATCTTCTCCAAGAGAGTGCTTAGGTCGTGGACTCTTCGTCTTCTTCAAGAACGCTTCATCGAACGAAGAGCGACACCAAGCGCTCCATACGTAGTTTGTATTTTGTACATTCTATTTTTACTTTTGTTGTAAAGAACTTTGGTTCCTCATTGTAAGGGTTGGGTGCAACCCGTGGTAGAGGAGTAGTGACTCCTTCGGGTGGAAGGGTTTCTTCCATAGTGAAAGGATTGGATTTCAATCCTGTTGGTGAAGTGACCGAGTCGTCCCTTGTTGGGAGATAGGTCGAAGGGGGAGAGTGGACGTACCCAAATCGGGGAACCACTATAACTGCCTGTTTGTTTCTGTGTTGTACTTGTTTTGTTTTATTGTGCAGGTAAATTTTTAATTCCGCAAAACGACTGCAAATCACCTATCCCCCCCCCCCCATAGGTGAAGGTAGTTGACACTAGAGTGACTTTCAAGTGGTATCAGAGGGAGGTTACTCAGCAATATAGTTAACACCTTGAGTAAGATCCCAGTTTTAGTGTCAAGAAGAAGACAAGACTCAAGCATGGAGCTGGACTCTGATGTCTCTCCTCTTAGACCCCCTGCTTGCACAACGGAGTATTATCCCATCTGGAAGATGAGAGTTATGTTTCATCTGGAGGCCATTTACCCTCGCGCATCACTCATTTTGGAAGAGGGTCCCTTTATTCCTATGAAGGCTTTCAGCTCAAGAAACGATCTCCAAATCCCCAAGAGTCTCGAAGAGATGTCTGAGACTGAGCTCTCACTTTTCAACCTGGACAAGCTGATTCGTCAGATCATCACTGACGTGTGGTCGCGCAGACAAGGGGCACACCTAGGGCGTGCGCAGACAAGGGGCACACCTGGGGCGTGCGCACAAGGGGCTCGCACGCAAATGCGAGTGTGCATGCGCGCAAGGGGAGCGCGTGGGTCGCACGCCAGGGTCGCGGTGTGGTGCACAAGGGTCGCGTGCGGGGCGCACATGGGTCGCGTGCGGGGCGCGTGCCGAGGTGCCTGAAATGGGCGCGTCGAAGAGGCTTGCGCGGCGCGCGCGGTAGGGGTGCGCAAGTGCACGCAAAGGGGCGCGCTAGCGCATGGCATGCGCTATGCGCAGGAGCTACGTGGGCATGCTGCCGACGCATGTGTGCGTTAGCTGTGCATACACGACGCTCGTGCATGCGCGGTACTTGTGCGATGCCAATTTTTGCTTGGTTTCGGTCCTATTTCAGGATGTCTTCAGACCTTTTGAGCGAGTATAGTTCATGGGTGCGACTTGTTTGGTTGGGTTAGTTTGCTTTTACGTTTAAGTTGAAGTCTTCCGGATTTGACACGGAAATCCTTCGGGGTAACCTCATCAATGCTATATTAAAACGGAAGAACACACTTTGGTTAAAGATTCAACTTTCCCATTTTACCTATTTATTATAAAATTTTAATTCTCATTAATTTATATGTTTTTAATTTCAAAATATGTGTTCTCATATAGGTAAAATCTCTTACCTATAATAAAAAATATGTTCTCGCCGCCGCTTGCAAACCCCCATGCACAAGGAAAAAATGAGCGATTGACGGAGTATAACATTCAGGAGTTTGCGAGCAGTGAGAGCGCCGCCACGTGGGGGCAATGTTGTGGCCAAAATATTATCGCGCGGGGCATTGGAGTATTCCAGAACATTACAGAAAAGTTACATAGAAATATCTTTAAAAAATACATTTCTTTTGTTCATTTCCAAAGATACTTTTCAAGCTGATTTTACTTTACACTTGTCCTTGTGCAGAAGTTCCATTTTCTTTAACCCCTTCTAAAATTATGCATCTCCTTACGCCGAGCTTGTCCCTTAGGGCAACAAAGCAGTCCCGTGTCAGGGGCTTTGTCATCACGTCTACGGCCTGATCCTGAGTTGGGCAAAACATGAGGTTGTTCTCCTTATCTATTACTTCTCTGATAAAGTGAAAGTGGATGTCGACGTGCTTGCTCCTGCCATGGTGGATTGGATATTTTGATAGTGCAATAGCTTAGGTGTTATCACAATAGGAGCTTTTCTCTTTCATTTTCTTCTTTTTCTCCTTTTACTTCCTTTTTGATTCTTTGGAGCCATATGGCTTCACAAGCTGCTGAATTAAGTGCCATAAATTCGACTTATGTGGTTGATAGTGCCACATTTTGTTGTTTTTTCGAAATCCATGAGATAAGATTAGAACCGTAGAAGAAAGTTTATCCCCCAGTACTTATGCGATCATCTATATTCCTTGCCCAATCAGAGTCAGTGTATCATGATAGGAGGCAGTTTTAAGCTTGCGCATAGTGTAGTCCATACTCCTTGGTCCCCTACAAATAACACAAAATTCTCTTTGCAACATTGAAGTGTAATTTAGTGGGATTACTTACAAACCTTACAACAATGTTGACGTCGTTTTCTATATCCGGCCTCATATTGGTGAGGTAAATTAGATACCCTATCAGACTTATGTATCTACAACTTCCTATTCTTCTTTCTAGGCAGTGAGGTATGTGGAGGTGGACATTGGAGTAAGAACTGGATTACAATGTTCCATTTGGAATTTCTTTAGTAGCATCTGAATGTAGAATTCTTGGAAGATAAATAAACCGCCCTTCACGAGTTTGATTTGGAGACCTAAAAAGAATTTTAATGGGCCGAGGTCAGACATCTCATAGTTTTTCTTCATCTTCTCCTTAATTTCTTCAATCATCTGCTTATTTTTCCTAGTGATGATTAGATCATCCACATAGAGACTCACAAAGATACGTTCTTTGTTTTGTGTCCTGATGTATAAGGTTGGTTCATTTGAGCTTTGGGAGAATCCTTCTTGCAAGAAAAATGAGTTAATATTGTAGTGCCAAGCACAATGTGTCTGCTTGAGACTGTAGAGAGCCTTGTGCAGTCTGTACACCCTTTCTTCTTTTCCTGCAACTTTGAAACCTTCGGGTTGGCTGACATATACTTCTTCTTTCAATTCACCATTTAAGAATGTTGGCTTTACATCTAAATTGAATATTGGGTATTGATTTTGAACGACAATTGCAAGAAGAAATCTTATCGTTGTCATCTTTGCCACTGGTGCAAAGGTTTCTTCATAATTTGTTCCTGAATTTTGACTGAAACCTCTAGCTACCAGTCGGGCTTTGTATTTAAGGATGTCACCATTTTCATTTTGCTTTATTTTGTACACCCACTTTAAACCTATCACTTCTCGATTAGGTGGCTTATTGATCAATGTCCAGGTTTGATTTTTTGTGATAGCCTCTATTTCCTCCTTCATTGCTTTTCTCCAAGTTTCCTCTTTTACATCTTCATTGAAGGTGATAGGCGCAACCGCAATCAGAGCAGCTTTAGTGTCCTGATAAATGCCATAGATGGATCTCATTCTTGTTAACCCCAAAATCGGCAATCCTCTCCAAGGTGCCCATTTTTTCTGCTTTTCTCCTACAGGTTCCCACCCGCAAGGAGAAGGCTACTCCTGATGTCCACCGTGTTCGCGCAAGGCAGACTGCCGGGTCTAAAGTCGCTCAAGGACAGATGCTCCGCTAGCCGCCCGCCAGGGGCGGCCTCCGTCTGCCGGGCGAACTCCTCCTGGAGTCCGCCCAGGCCGCCTGCCAGGGGCGGCCTCCGCCCGCCGGGCGGACTCCCCCTTGAGTCCGCTCAGGCTGCCCGCAAAGGGGCGGCCTCCGCTGGCCGCCCGCCAGGGGCGACCTCCGCCCGCCTGGCGGACTCCCCCTGGAGTCCGCCCAGACCGCCCGCTAGGGGGCGGCCTCCGCTGGCCGCCCGCCAGGGGCGACCTCCGCCTGCCGGGCGGACTCCCCCTGGAGTCCGCCCAGGCCGCCCGCTAGGGGGCGGCCTCCGCTGGCCGCCCGCCAGGGGCGACCTCCGCTTGCCGGGTCGCCCGCTAGGGGGCGGCCTCCGCTGGCCGCCCGCCCGGGGCGACCTCCGCCTGCCGGGCGGACTCCCCCTGTAGTCCGCCCAGGCCGCCCGCTAGGGGGCGGCCTCCGCTGGCCGCCCGCCTGGGGAGACCTCCGCCTGCCGGGCGGACTCCCCCTAGAGTCCGCCCAGGCCGCCCGGTAGAGGGCGGCCTCCACTCGCCGCCCGCCAGGGGCGGGCTCCGCCTGCCGGGCGGACTCCAGGGGGCGGCCTCCGATGGCCGCCCGCCAGGGGCGATCTCCGCCAGCCGGGCGGACTCCCCCTGGAGTCCGCCCAGGTCGCCCGCTAGGGGGCGGCCTCCGCTCCGTCAGGGGCGGACTCCCCCCGGAGTCTGCCCAGTTCGCTCAGGATCCGTCTGCTTGCTCCTCAGATCGCTCAGCATGCCTGCCCTCTTCTAGCTGCCAACCGGAAGTCTGCCCCAGCAGAGAAAAGGCCAGTTCGCGGAGTCCGCCGAGGTCGTCGACCTCATTTTCTCAGTCCGTAGAGGTCGTCGACCTCATGTTCTCAGTCCGTCGAGGTCGTCGATGATGACGTCATTGGGCCCGCTTCTAGAAGATTCTCCCCGGGCCTATAAATAGCCCCCAAGGCCTCTCATTCTGCACGCGCGGGAGGAGAAATTCCACCTTGATCAAAGGCTGCGTACTCATATTTCCAGTCTGTCAAAGGTGATCAAGCAAGATCTGCGGGCTCCAAATCCCCAGTCCGCCCAGGTCGTCAAGGGTTGTGGACTTAGTTTTTTCTGCCCTCAGCAGGCAGCTTGAGCAGCCTCCGCAGCCTCCGATTTCCAGTTCTCCCAGGTCGTCAAGGGCTATGGACTTAGTTTTTTCTGCCCTCAGCAGGCAGCTTGAGCAGCCTCCGCAGCCTCCGATTTCCAGTTCTCTCAGGTCGTCAAGGGCTGTGGACTTAGTTTTTTCTGCCCTCAGCAGGCAGCTTGAGCAGCCTCCGCAGCCTCCGATTTCCAGTTCTCCCAGGTCGTCAAGGGTTGTGGACTTAGTTTTTTCTGCCCTCAGCAGGCAGCTTGAGCAGCCTCCGCAGCCTCCGATTTCCAGTTCTCCCAGGTTGTCAAGGGCTGTGGACTTAGTTTTTTCTGCCCTCAGCAGGCAGCTTGAGCAGCCTCCGCAGCCTCCGATTTCCAGTTCTCCCAGGTCGTCAAGGGTTGTGGACTTAGTTTTTTCTGCCCTCAGCAGGCAGCTTGAGCAGCATCTGCAACCTCAGTTCTCCAGTCCTCTACAGCCTCTTTTACTTAGTTTCTGGCACCTTCTTCCTTAGCCGCCAACTTCCCCTATTGTACCCTTTACTGCTTTTTCATGTAATGGTGCAATAGCAAGTTGTAACTCTACTCGATTAAAGGAAAAGCCCGTCGCAAGAGTGGCATTCAAGCCGCGGCGGGCGAAGTCTGTTGTTGCCGCTGCTAGCGGCCTCCTCTCTTCTTCTCTCCTCTCTCGACACCAACCTGCAAAGCTAACCATCAAAGTAGCTGTCCGCTCGACAGTACCTGATAAAGCTCCTTCTCTGCTTGAGCAAGCTTCTTCTCTGCTCGAGCAAGCTTCTCCTCTGTCCCCGCAACCCTTCTTCCTTCATTCTTAGCTTGTGAGATCGAACAACCCGTTAACTGATCGATGTCGCATTTCGCGCATCAACAATTCTTTTGGGCAATGAGGAATCTAGACTACCTGCTATCTATTTTGGTTCAACTTCTCCAGGGGTGTCTTCTGAATTATTGTCATTGACCTGGATGGAGTTTGGCCTCTGGTCTAACTCAACCGAGAATGAAGTGGCTTGCTGAGGTAGATCCACATTTGAGCCCCAATCCCATGCAGCTTCTTCATGGAAGATAATGTCAGGAAAGATGATCAACTTCTTGTTGATGGTCTCCAAAAGTTTGTAAGCTTTACTTTGCTCAATGTATCCTAATATGATACATTTTATACTAGATTTATCCAGTTTATCCTTTTTTCCTTCAGTTTTGTGAGCAAAAGCTATGCACCCAAACACTCTTAAATTTGCCACTATGGGCTTTCTTTTTAACAAAGTTTCATAGGGGGTAATGCCAGCTAGTGCCTTAGTTGGTACCCGGTTGAGAATGTGCACAGCTGTGGAGGCAGCTTCTGCCCATAAGAATTTGGGGCGGGATTTGTGAATCATCATAGTTCTTGTCATTTCCATGACTGTTATGTTTCAGTGTTCCACGACCCCATTCTGCTGAGGTGAATGTGGAGTTGTTAATTCTCTTTGAATGCCTTCCTTTTCACAAAACATATTGAACTATGCAGACATAAACCCGCCTCCTCTATCACTTATTAAAGTTTTAATCTTTCTCCCTAACTGATTCTCAATTTTTTCCTTATACAGCTGGAAGAATTGGAATGCTTGGGACTTGTTTTCTAAGTGTTTAATCTACATATATCGACTGAAATAATCTACAATAAGTAGATAATACTTCTTCCATCCTAGAGATGGAATGGTTGCCGGTTCCCACAAATCGATGTGAAGAAGTTCAAGTGGCTCTTTAGCTCTTCTTTGTGAATTGTGTGGGAATGGTAACCGATAGGACTTTCCTTGTGCACAAGCTGTGCAATTATGTGTTTGTGTTTGAAAAATAGGGAGACCATCCACCAGCTTTTTGGTTTGTAATTGTTATAGTGAGGTGTAATTAACATGCCCAAGCCGATGATGCCATAAAATAGGTGGAGTTGGAGAGCAGCCCTGAGTGCAGGAGAGGGCTCTCAATCCTGGCAGAAGACTTAGAGTGAATATGTTACTCTTGTTCATTACAGCTGAGGCTACAATGTAGCTACCTTTAGGCTCTATTATAAGGCTTGAACACACTTTATATCCTCTTTTTAAGAGTTGCTCGGCACTTAGAAGGTTTTGACTTAGAGTTGGGACATATTGCACTTTTGGAATTAACTTGTTCTCACCATGAGGAGTTATTATAAATACAGTCCCTTGTCCTTCTATTCTCTCCTTATTCCCATCACCAAGAATGACTTCAGACTTGTGGCTTTCATCTAATGCAATAAATAGCCCTCTGTCACTAGCCATGTGGCTTGAACAGCCACTATCTATGAACCACAAATTTGAAGGTTCCTTGTGTGCTGATGTGTTGTAGGTAAATAGAAACTGGTCGGGATCAGTTTCTGAAAAGTTGGCTTCCTGCTTTTGTTTGAACCAGCAATCCCGTTCTGAATGATTTTGCAATTTGCACCTCTTGCATTTAAAGAAACAAACTTTTGTTTCATGATTTTTCTTTTTGCAAATTCTGCATTGGGAGTTCAAGTTGTGTTCATTTGTTCTCACATCATGATTTTTTATTTTTGATGACATTGGTCCCTCGATTTTGGGCAACAATTGGCTTCTTTTTATCATTTTTATTGGTGAACTTGACCTTTGTATGGAATGCTTTATCCAGGCGGTTTGTGACATCAGTGAGCAAGTCCTCGTGTGACTGCAAGGAGCCTAATAGTTCTGTCACAGTCAGCTCGTCGAAGTCGTGTGCTTCTAGAATTGCTGACACAATGTGGTTGTTGGTTTTTTGTAGTGATCGAAGAATCTTCTCAAAGATTTGTTGTTCTTCAATCACCCCCAAATCCTAAAATTTGATTGACAATTACAGTGGCTTTGGCAAAATATTCTTGAGATGATTCACCTTGTATCATTTTTATGTCATCTAGTTGGCGATGAAGAGTTGTGAGTTTGATTTTTATTACCTGTTTAATGTCTCTGTACTCATTCTCCGGCCTTAACCATGCCTCATGCGCCGTCTTGGATCCCATAATTCTGGGATAGATTTTATTGGTTACTACTTGCTGTATTAGATGTAGGGCTCGTGCATCACGCATTAGTTCTTCTTTGCTGATTTTGGGAGCTTGTCCTTCAACAACTTTACCAGTGGTTTGCGGCCCTGTGTTTACTATATCCCACGGGTCATGAGACCTTAGGAGTGTTTGCATCCTATCACTCCAGTATTCATACAACTCTCCGGTGAATACAGGAATGGAGGAGTGCATGAAGGGAGAAGGCAAAGTGGTAGGGGATGAAGCCATGGTGGTTGAAAAAAAAAATCAAGAACAGAGATGTATAAACCTCTGCCTCTGATACCACTGTGAGAAATTTGAGAGATGGGAACCGCGGGGACAAAAGATTTAGTTTTTCATCCATTCAAAATATTGGAATACAAGTGGGTATTTATACTCATCAAGGAGTACTCCAGAACATTACAGAAAAGTTACATAGAAATATCTTTAAAAAATACATTTCTTTTGTACATTTCCAAAGATACTTTTCAGGATAATTTTACTTTTTCACTTGTCCTTGTGCAACCGTTTCATTTTCATTCAAGGCATTGAATTACGATCATTATTTTTGTTGGGAAATCACGCGGCGCTCTTGGTAGACCGGAGCTACTCAACCGTCTTAGTCCGTGATCGTCTGAGCGTGCCAACAGTTAAAGATAAACTAGATGTTGGGACGAAAACTTGATGACGTGAAAAACCCGTAATCGGGGTGAAAAACCACGCGATCGGTATGGTGCCGACCTAACTTCCACTATATGAGCATTTTTACAGAGCTTCTTGGAGGAGGGCGAGGGAGACAGGCCGCGCCTCGTTACATTTTATGAGAAGGGAGAAGAGTGAGCGACGGGTGCCACCATTTGTCGTGCTGCTATGGCGATCTTCTGATGCTTGTTCACAGGCGATGTGGGCGCTTCCTTCCTTCGGAGTTGTATTGACGTGACGACGGAGGCGGCTTCAGGCGTCTCCTTCTTGACTTGCGTTCTCACAAACCTCGTATTGTTTTTGCGGCCTTCACCTTGCCTAACGGTGCCTATTTATATATTTTAACGAAAGTGGTTCGGTAATTATGCCTAATAACTACCAGACCGACAAATAGAATCGCTCAAAAATGATCACATGGATCGCCACTTTGGGAAATGACAACCTTGCCTCTGGGTCAAGGGAAGCCCCGCCCGCGAAGAATGGCGGCCTGACGACGCCGACGTGGGCGGCCTGCCTCTACCCCTCCATACGGAGGGCGGACGGGAGGGGCGGCCGGCCAGGGAGAGGCAGCTCGGGGGAAGGAGGCCTCAGGAGGCCCTCACAGGGGCCGGCCGCGGTGAGGCCGTTCGGATCAAGGGCCAGCCGCAGGGAGGGCGCTCGGGATCGGGAGGCCTTGGTCGGCCCTTCGCGGGGCTGGACGCAGCAAGGCCGCTTGTGATATGGAAACCTTGGTTTGCCACTTGCGGGGCCGATCGTGGCGAGGCCGCCCGGGATCGGGAGGCCTTGGCCGGACCTTGCGAGGGTCGACCGCAGCGAGGCCGCCCGGATCCGGGCTGCCTTGGCCAGCCCTTGTGAGGGCCGTCCGCGGCAAGGCTGCTCTGGATCGGGTGGCAATGACCGGACCTTGCGAGGGTCATCCACGACGAGGCCGCCCAGGATTGGGCAGCCTTGGCCGGCCCTTGCGAGCGCTAGCTACGGAGAGGCTGTCCCGGATCGAGCGGCATTGGCCGGCTCCTTGCGGGGGTCAGACGCGACCAGGCCGCCCAAGGATGGGCATCCTTGGCTGGCCTTTGCGAAGGCCGGCTGTGCCAGTACTGCCCGTCTCTGGGCGGTTAGGGGGGCGTCGGGGCCAGGGCCGGCCAACAAGGCCAGGTGGCGACGGTTGGGTCGTGTGTACGATCCGGCACGCAATAGTTACAACGTGAATCGGGCGCGCGGATCCTGTGTGTGGCGGTTACCTACATAACTCCCATGACCTTAGTGGTGGAGGGGGCATTTCGGTTATGTGCATCCTGGTTTTCTTAAAAATTGGGGTTGACAATATCATTTGCCCCCCAAAGTCCTCGGAGTCCGGAGCCGAAGCGAGTGGAGTTTGTGGGCTTTTACCCTGGTGCTATTTGTGACCTTAATAGCGGTTGCGAAGGAAGATGGGCACGATGGCGCGGTTGATAGTGAAAAGGTATAGCGAAGATGTGAATTATGGCGAAGATCATGACGAGCGCAAGGCTCTAGCACACGAAGGGGTAAATAAGATGGAGCTAGACGCCCTCTTTGCACGGGGGAGTACAGGTAGGATGCTCCCCGTGTGTGAGGTGAGTGTATAATGCCACAAGTTTCCCGAAGCCATGAGTTGGATTCTGTGAGCTACTGCCCGACGGTAGGGATAGCGCCAACGGTAGTATGTTGGAACTATAGCAGAAGCACTTAGGGAGATACCGCCTGAAGATAGGTTGATACCGCGTAGCAGTAAAGACCTTTCGTCGTAATCGACTTGTTGATGCGACGCATCGTCTACTGTGCGGCAGTAGTGAGATACCACGCGGCGGTAGCAGTGCAGTTATGGTGCGGCCACGTATCGACCTGGGATTGGAGTTTTTGAACGGTGGCTTACTTGAGAAGTTACCGAGTGGGTATACCACACGGAGGTACCTTCTTACCGCACAGCAGTAACGCTCCGTACAGAAGCATTTTAAATCGTGGACGTCTGCTGAGATCCAGCGGTAGGCTGCGATTGTTGTAGGGTTAAATCTGTGGGATGAGTATTTTCTCTCATTCTAAACCTAAGTGTTCTTTGTCTAAGAATTAGAAAGAAGGGAGGGCAAGGAAGGAGAAAAGGACTCTTGCCGTTGCAGGAGCTTTGGAGTGCCAAATCGCGAACCGTGTCTAGATCTACGAAGAGCGGCCCGGTGCGATTCTTTGCATCCGAGTGGATTTTGGTCTATGGCTCCAAAGAGGACTTCAAGGGTAACGATCTTACTCCTTGGACATGTAAAGTCCTTAGTTTTATCATGTGAGGGTAGACGCTCCACGAACACGTGAAAGTGGTTCTCCCAGCGGGTTGATCAGTTGTATCCCCGCTATCTTTGCATTTAAAATCCAGAATTGAAGTACGGAATAAGCATGCTATGTGAAGCCCATCCAGACAGGTTGGTCTGGATTGGTGATGATTGTTTGTATGCCGAAAAAACTCCGTAGTAATCGTATGATTTACATATTCGCGGGGTGTGCAGGATATTGCAGTGAGAGTACAGGAAGTGTCTCTAGGAAAACACTCGTTTTGGGGGAAGAATCGATATTTTGTCCCCTACCGCGCTGCGGTAGCTCCCAGTGAGCACTATGATTGTATGGACTAACTCGTGGAGACCTGGGGGATATTGTGATTATGAGGTATGTCTTATGGAGACCTGGGGGCCATAGTGTTGGGCTGAGAGCCCGAGGGGCCTAGCTTAGGCGACCATGAGAACCAGCCTTGGAACATAATAGAATTATGTATTGTGTGAATGGGAAAGGGGAGGCTGACCCGCATCGCAGTTTGTTGTGCCCAACGATTTGAGCATTGGGAAAGAGCTGAACCATAATCAGCCCTATGTTGTTTTACTTGGAGTGAGTCATTGAGTAGATCGAGGAGATCGCATTGACTTTGTCGTAGCCATAGGAGCGAATCTTTGGCTTCGGCCCGGAAAGACTAGTAAATGCTTAAAATATGCTGACCGTCGCTGAGTACGGAGGTGTGACCCTGGTTAGGTCCAGTACACCGTTAAGGTGCCCTGAGTGCACGGGACGTATGGTCGGTGGTGCCAACGTCTGTGGTGAATGGTGCTTAAATTGCATATTCTAATGATGTTATATATCTATACTAAATGCCTGCAGGGAAGGAGCACCACCACCCCCGAGTGAGGGGTGGGGTCATTATAATTTAGTCAGCTAATGCTTACCATTGATTTGTTTGCCACCATTTGGGTGGAATGATTTTGTGCAGGTATAGCTGAGCCGAGCGAAAAATAATAGGTTGAATCCCATAATTTTTATGTCGGCCCTCGAAGGCCAAAGCGAAGTGTGTTTGCTTTTACTGTTTCATGTATGGCTGGTCTACGTGCGGAAGTATTGAAAATACTTCTATTTGAGGAAACTATTGTAAGGCCTTAGGTCATAACAATTTGTGTATTAAAGTTATCATTGCTGCTTTGTTTTAGTAGACATTCGTTTAGTTGTGTTCTTAATACAATATAATTATTCTGCTAGAATATACTCTGAGTTAGGATGCGAAATGGATTATGGTCTCAATACGTAACTCCGCTAACTGTCTGTAGAATATGGTGTGAGGCCCTGTTCGGACCTTCTATTATATTCTATGTGATAGATAGGGTGTTACATTTTGGTATCAGACTCTGGTGTCGGTCTTTATTATTTGAATTCGTGGACAAATTCTTTTAAGGGGTAGTGAGCGCGTGCATGTGCGCTACCATTATAACATGAAAGAACTCATGAATGTCCACTTAGGAATGAAAATACACATGTTTGAGGAACCTGAATATTCTTGTAATTGCGTTTTGGTAATTGTTGTTGTATGGAGACCGGGTGGTCTGGCAATCTAGCACAGGCGGGTTAGAGACCAGACGGTCTGGCAGTTTGTCTTCAGCGGCTTGGTAGCCAGACTGTTGTTGTTTGGTGTCTGGGCGGTCTAACGGTTTATCTTAGGCGACTTGGAGACCGGGCGGTCTGGAGGTCTTCTATGGCGACTTGTTCTCTCCTTCTGGTGGTTGTCGGGCGGTTAGCCTATTCTTCTAACCGCACGGCCTGTTCGTCTTGTTTCTATTAAATCTGTAATTATTTAGTCTCACATTGCTTATTTATAATCTCTTTCATCTCTTCCATTCTATAAAAGAGAGGTCATACCTTTGTAATACTCATCTTTTTTGATAATAAAAATTTCTGTTATTCTAATTTTCGGTTTCTACTTGTCTGTTCGCACATGGCATCAGAGGACTCGATCTTTTCCACTTGATTCAGTGACTCCTTCTGACCGCGCGGTTTGCCCTTCTTTGTGCGTCTGTTCGTGCGGCTTCTCTTCTCTTTGTTGCTGCCCTTTATGTGTGTGGCCTATCTTTTTATTCTATCCGCGACCTGTTTTCGCGGCTGCTCTGCTTCTTTTCTCCCCGCGATCTCCTTTGATTCGTGCGGCCCTTTTCTATTCGTACGGTCTCTGCTCTATTCACACGACCTGCTTGCCTTTCTTGCGAACTCCCTCCAGTTTGCGCGGTCCTCTCTATCTCATGTTCGCGCGGCCTTCTCTCTAGCCGTGCGACTTCTTTACCTCTGCTTTGCTCTACTTCTTGGTCGTGGCCTTCCTTGCCGCTGGTTTGTTGACACCGTGACCGCTGCAGAATCTTTTCTTTATCCGCTGCGACCTTCCTAGTTGCACGTCCTGCTTACTGTTCACGCGGCTTGTTGTTTCTTCTCGCGCAGCTTCTTATCTATCATTTGTCCACTGCGGCCTTCCTAGCCGCACTTCCTGCTCGATGTTCGTGCGGCTTGTTTCTTCTTCTCGCGTGGCTTCTTGTCTTCCCTCCATGGCTCTTTCCAGTACCTTAACCACCACCGCTACTCCTATGGTCAATTCGCCTCCTCCTACTCCTTCTGGGAATCTTAGCACCGTCTCCAAACTCATCGGTCCCAACTACCCGGATTGGAGTATCTCATCCACCTTTCTTCTCCGCTCACAACGCAAACGCAACCATCTCACTGATGACACACCACCTCTCAATTCCGCTGAGTTTGACCGCTGGGATGCTAGCGACGCGCTTGTGCGCACTTGGCTAGATAATAGCCTTTCGGATGAATGTCTTCCCGTCGTCTGTCATGATGTGACGGTCAAGACAACTTGGCTTCATTTGCTGCTTTGTACTCGAAGAGGGCTCAGACGTCCCGCATCCATACTGTTGGGTATTGTATCCACAATTACCTGGATTTGAAGAAGCCTCCTGTCAAGCTAAGATGAATTCACAATGTATTTGATGATATATCTTCAAGTTGTGCTTGCAGTTATTCCACGCTAAGTACACACCAATGTCAGGGTGTAGTGGATCAATATACACGGGTCTGCGCAACGTAATCCCTCGTTGAGCAGATCAGTGTGTTGGCTTATGTGTACTCTCTCTATTGGAGTGTACTTATTTTCAAGTACAGGGCTGAGACAGATCAAGAGCAGACAAGGAGCAAGGATGGGTCAAAGCAACTCACGGGAAGAAAGATGAAAAATCATCTAAGTCAGATTCGACGAGAATCACTAAGTGATTCTCGCCGATTCTCGCCGAATCGTCGAGAATCACTCGCCGATTCCCACCGACTGCATCCGACTGACTCAACGCTTGCAAAATTCACGCTAAGTCAGAATCGTCGAGAGTTATTAAGTGATTCTCGACGAATCGTCGAGAATGACTCTGAAATCTCGCTGATTCGTCGAGAATGGATTGTGACTCTCGCCAATTCACTCAGGATGGCAAGCTCCTCAGCTGAAATTCTTCTAAGGATAATTCGACGGGAATCATAAGTGATTCTCGCCGATTCGTCGAGAATCACCAATGATTCCCGCCAAATTTGCCTTAGGCGAATTCCGTTGGCTCGCTGGACCGGACCAAGTGTACAGGCGCTGTTTGAACCGAAATTAGGGTTTCGTCTGGTGGGGCCCACAACGGTCATAAAGGATGATCTACAATATAAATACTCGTTTATTTTGAACATTACAGACAATCCCGAACACACAAAAAAGAAAGAGACGCCGACTTGACCTAGCAGATCGCGGATTTCCTTTCGCCGCCGTCACCGCTCGAAAGGTTGTCGCCGCCGCTGATCGGATTCTTCTTGATCTCTCGGCGATAGAAACTTAGCCAAGCAACGCGTCTCACGTTTCTTTCTTGAGATCCCTTGTCTCTTAGTTTGTTGAACGGGAATACTTTCCCCTTCCGAATCGATTGAGACGATCGATCCAAGTAAGATCGTTGGTAGACCTTGCTAGCTTTGTTACGAAGTTTGGATATACAAAGCATCGCCGCCGCAATCCTTTGCCGCCGCCGATCTCGGGAAGATCTTCTCCAAGAGAGTGCTTAGGTCGTGGACTCTTCGTCTTCTTCAAGAACGCTTCATCGAACGAAGAGGGACACCGAGCGCTCCATACGTAGTTTGTATTTTGTACATTCTATTTTTACTTTTGTTGTAAAGGAACTTTGGTTCCTCATTGTAAGGGTTGGGTGCAACCCGTGGTGGAGGAGTAGTGACTCCTTCGGGTGGAAGGGTTTCTTCCATAGTGAAAGGATTGGATTTCAATCCTGTTGGTGAAGTGACCGAGTCGTCCCTTGTTGGGAGATAGGTCGAAGGGGGAGAGTGGACATACCCAAATCGGGGAACCACTATAACTGCCTGTTTGTTTTTGTGTTGTACTTGTTTTGTTTTATTGTGTAGGTAAATTTTTAATTCCGCAAAACGACTACAAATCACCTATCCCCCCCATAGGTGAAGGTAGTTGACACTAGAGTGACTTTCAAGTGGTATCAGAGGGAGGTTACTCAGCAATAAAGTTAACACCTTGAGTAAGATCCCAGTTCTAGTGTCAAGAAGAAGACAAGACTCAAGCAAGGAGCTGGACTCTGATGTCTCTCCTCTTAGACCCCCTGCTTGCACAACGGAGTATTATCCCATCTGGAAGATGAGAGTTATGTTTCATCTGGAGTCCATTTACCCTCGCGCATCACTCATTTTGGAAGAGGGTCCCTTTATTCCCATGAAGGCTTTCAGCTCAGGAAACGATCTCCAAATCCCCAAGAGTCTCGAAGAGATGTCTGAGACTGAGCTCTCACTTTTCAACCTGGACAAGCTGATTCGTCAGATCATCACTGACGTGTGGTATGGATCATCTCGGTCAAGATTGGACAAGTGTAAGACTGCAAAGTCTATGTGGCAAACTATATCAGATCTTATGGTGGGATCATAGACAGCTAGGACTGGATGTCAGCAGGAGGATGAAGCCTATATGGGGGTCCTCATTTCTGAAGATGAAGGTCAAGACCAATCTCTCTGTATCAGGGCTCCTGTGTCCATGTCTGAGACTGAAGAAGAGGCTGAGGAAAGCAGTTTTGATGAAGCTGACACAACAGTCTCTGCCGATCTTAACGCTGACCCGGAACATCAAAGTCAGGATCAGGTAACTTCTTCATCATGCTCCTCTCCCCTTGAAGTTCCTGAAAACAGGAATAGTTCAGAAGGTTGTCCTTCTAGTGATGCAAGGGAGATGGATAGCGTCAATCAAAAGATTGAAAATCTTGATTCCTTTGAGAGTGCCCTTCAACTGAGCAACTTACTTGTTGAGGAACAAGCTAAGGAGATTGCTCAGCTAAGGATCTTGATGAATCTCCAATTGGAATCCATCAAGGTAAAGGACTCTAAGATCTCGGATCTAGAGAGTCGTCTAGAGATTGAGAAGAGGATAGTTTCTAACTTTTCCAAGATAGATGCTATCAAAAGAAAAGCAGAAAATGGGTGGATCTCCCAAATCATTAATTCATGGAGAAATGGGGAAACTGTGTTCATACCCCCCCACCCCGAGTAGGAAAGGCACACATCATGCTTTCAGGTATGACCATAGGAACAACCTTGGTCACTGCAAGAGTGATCGGCCCTTGGGTGGAAATACCCACAGTGCAAGAGCTGTCATGGCTACCCATGAGAGAATACCCAAGGCTCATCCTGAACCCTTTGTATTCTCGGCCTCAGCCCCAACTCGTCATGAATCTGCAGGAACTAGCTCTCACTGCATCTCTTACCACCCCAAGACACAGGAAAGGGAGGTTGGGAAACATGTAGTAAGTACCCATAGGGCCTCCGGATGTGTGTTGACTGAAAGGAAGGCACCACCTCCCAGGCCTCATGACACTCACCACATGCTCTCTATCCACCCTCCCTCGTGTCTCGGTGAAAAGGGCAAATTTGTGAGTAGAACCTGCCTGGTCCCATTTAGACCTAAGATCATGACTACCTCAGTCAGTAGATCAGGTTAGAAACGGCGATACAATGTTCATGATTGTTGGTGCTGTGGCAAGGTGGGTCACTTTGCCATAGATTATTGGCACAATCCCTCTATGCCAAGGGCAAGGGTATGTCTACTTCCTCTGGGCAGAGCTAGCCTTCCTGACAGGATTCCTGTAGGAAGGCATTCGATATTTTATGCTGACAAGAACCTAGGACCTAATACATATTGGGTTCCTAAGGTAGGGTAATTCTTTTTCGCAGGATAGTCTAGGTTCCCGTAAATATGATGGGAACTAGACATGAGATGTTCCAAGAATGACATGGAACACATATATGGGATAAGAGCAATGCTACCTATAATGGCTTACTCCAATTGGACACCTTGTGTACCTCAAATAGAGGATCTGAATGATCAATTTAATGATCCCAGGTACATGCGTTCAATTTCAATACTTGAGTCGTATTATATTTATGCTTACATATATATGTATATACGTACATCCACACGAATATGTTAATTCTTACTCTAAAAGTAAATGTTCATATGTATATATACACACATATGTTCACACTCCCGATAAGAGGACGCAAATGTTAAATAACCCTTAGGTACAATCTGAAGAATTCCTTGTAGTTACATATTTATATATTTGATAATGAATCTCAATAGGCGTAAATCAGCCCATTTGAAATTAAGGAATATTACAATTTTTCACCTAGAATTACTCTGGAATTATGTATAGGGCTTATATATTGTTCAACTCGATCGAGGTTTCATGATCAAGAAATAAAATGGGGGCAAAGGCTTGAAATTAACATGCCACGGTTAATTTGTATAGAAAATACCGTCAAATCTCGTCGACTTCCCTCGGTAGGTGGATATAAATAGCAAATAACTCAGGTTGACTCTTCATATTCCCAGTCACGTTGAACTCCCGTCGACTTCCCTGACTCCTCGCGTATTCCCGTCGATCGTGCGAAAGCTCGTCCCGTGCTTCGATCGCCTGTGGTCTTCATCGCTCCTCCGTGCTTCCGTCGACAAAATCCCAAGGACGCAAGGATCGTGACGTGCTCCCGCCTGCTCCGTGCTTCCGGCGTCTTCCCGTCGCATTTTCCTCTCCGTCAACACTCATTCTCTCTCCCCGTCAGGTGTTCCAGTCGGTTCCGTGCCTCCCAGTCGCCATCATCCCGCCAAACCGCTCGACGCTAGGGTAATGTTCCCTCATCCTTGAAGTTTCTTGTCTAAGTGTAGCTCCTATTCTAGAAGTACTGATAGGGTTTAGACACTTGAACATGTCCTATTTAGGTTTGCAATGGCCCCTAGAACCACAGCAGGACTCCTCACTGGAAGTGAACTGGTTAGGATAGGCTTCTCTCATGCCTCCGATGAGTTCAGGAATATAATCCTCATGCTTGAAGAGGCCGGACTTACCTTCATCCTGGAGCATCCTTGCAAAATCCTGGATAAGGAGGTGATGGAATTCTTTACAACGGCAAAGCTACGGCACGAAGATACAGTGATTAAGAGTAAGATTGCCGGTGTACGGATCAAGATGACAGCAGGAAAACTGACACAATATTTACAGCTCTCTAGTTCTGAACAGGAGGACTATCTGGAGGAAGGGGATCGAGCCAGGACTCTCCTATTCTGTGGACTTGCTCGAGAAACTAAATCGATAAAGAGAAAGGAAATGAATGAGGAAGGGAAGCTCCTGTCGGATATCATTGGGAAAGTCCTGATCTGCAAACCAGGCTCCCACGATCATATCTCGGGTGATATGTTCAAGATCTTAGTGGTTATAGTCTGTCAAAAAAGATACAACTGGGGGGCTATGTTGTTTGAGAAAATAAAAGATACTCTGCGAACCCCAAGTTTTGGAAGGATCATCAGTCTGTATCTCAACCAGCTGGATGGAGACAGATTCGACATGAGTAAAGGAGTTCTTATACATTACTTGAAGAAAATGGATTCAAGTGTATTTGACAGATGGGAGAGAAGGATTGAGCGAGCAGCTGTAGCTGAAGCACAGGATGAACCTTTGGCTGAGGCCTCTGAGGAGGAAGATAATGGAGCTCTAGAAAACTGAGATCCCTTGGCTGAACCCAGTGACGTTCCTGACTTACTGCGTGCAGGAACTGAGGGGGAGTCTCTACCCATTGCTACTGAAACTCACAGGACAGATATCTCAGTCACTGTTCCTGCTGATGTTATTTCTGATATCTCTCAGATAGCCAAAGATGCAGTTGATACCCTGGCCACTGATCTGGGTGATGAGGAGGAAGACGAGGAGGCCTTGGACAATGATGCAATTGATAATGATGATATGGAAGATGAGGGTGCTGAAGAAGTGGAGGATGTGGTTGAAGATGAAACAACCTTGAGGGAGAGGGTGGAGATGGTGGAGCCACAGGATGATGTTGAAGTTCCATCTGAGGAACAGGCTCCAGTGATAGTTCCTGAGAAATCTGGTGCAACAATGGAGGGGGAGTCCTCTCAGTAGAGGCTGATGAGCATTCCTGAGAAATCTACATAGGCTGCCCATATTCCCCCATTGGATACTGTGCACGTATCAAGCTCCCCCAGTGATTCTGCTGAAGAAGAAGAACAAGGCATGCCTCAGGGTCATCCACTACGACCAAATCTAGCAAATCACACTGTGAACATCATTCAAGGGATAGTGGATGAACTCAAAGATTCTTTTGAGAAATCACACAACAAGGTATTAAAAAGAATTAAACAATCTGAGGAGCTCATGCTGAAGAATATTGCGGAAATCAATCACAAGATGGATCTGATGGAACAGAAGTTTGATACCAAATATGCAGAGGCCGACACGGCAGTAAATCTTTTAATGCAAGGCCTCTAGAAGAACACAGCTGATCTAGCGGTGGTGAACCAAAACGCACATGTTGTGGCAAACAACATCAAGCTATTCGATGCCAGCATGGTAACTCTCAACGCAAATCAGACTTCCCTTCTAACTGATTTCACTCAGACTGCAAAGCATATAGATGAGTCACTGCATACTTATGCAAACTCAATTGCCCTCGAAGCCAAAAAGGGGGAGAATGCATATAAAGCTAAGATGGCAAGGCTGGAACAGATTATGGTCGAAAACTTCAAACAGTCAAATAAGTATTTCTTTGATAGCTGCCACTGGCTAGTGCAACAAGCATCAGGTGTACAAATCCCAATTCCGGTTCCTTTTTCTGATGAGGTTGCCTTTACTGCTGATGAGGGTGCAAATGTTGAGGAGGTTCCTCTTAGTGAAGCTGATGCTAAGAAGGCTGCAAGGGATGCTGACAAAGCTACTCTCAGGGTCATGTTTGACCAAGAAGCCATAGCAAGAGGAAAAAAGAAACTCCAAGAAGGGACGTCCAAAGAAACTCCAACCGAAAAGAAAGTAAGATTGAAGGAGGATGAAGTGAGAAATGAAAGATGGAGTCATGTTTCAAGGAGCATTATTTTGGACACTTTTACGCTACAGCAGAGGGGGGAAATCAATCGGAATGATGTATACAATCAGTATGAATGGAAGATGCATAAGATGTATGAGGCGAAAAGAAGCATATTCTTCAGGACCAACACTGAGCGACATAAAGATCCTCCCCCCAGATACTATCTGAAGCCCAAGGAATATTTTGAGAGACAAAGCAAGAAGTACTTGGATCAGCAACTGAAGGACGAACTAGCTAAGGAGAAATAGGCTTAGGATTTTGGCTTATCTATTCCTTATTGCATATTTATCTTTTCAAGTTGTCATATGAACAATTCTTGTGGACACATATATATATATGATTTCATGATTGACTCAAGTATTGTTCTGTATGCTTTTAATTCTCTGTGTATTATTTCGCTCAATTTGTTTTGTATATTACTCTGGTTGGTGAAATTCATCTTAGCTAGTCGGATTTTGGCTTCTTCAAATAGGGGGAGATTGTTGGGTATTGTATCCACAATTACCTGGATTTGAAGAAGCCTCCTGTCAAGCTAAGATGAATTCACAATGTATTTGATGATATATCTTCAAGTTGTGCTTGCAGTTATTCCACGTTAAGTACACACCAATGTCAGGGTGCGGTGGGTCAATATACACGGGTCTGCGCAACGTAATCCCTCGTTGAGCAGATCAGTGTGTTGTCTTACGTGTACTCTCTCTATTGGAGTGTACTTATTTTCAAGTACAGGGCTGAGACAGATCAAGAGCAGACAAGGAGCAAGGATGGTTCAAAGCAACTCACGGGAAGAAAGATGAAAAATCATCTAAGTCAGATTCGACGAGAATCACTAAGTGATTCTCGCCGATTCGACGAGAATCACTAGTGATTCTCGCCGAATCGTCGAGAATCACTCGCTGATTCCCGCCGACTGCATCCGGCTGACTCAACGCTTGAAAAATTCACGCTAAGTCAAAATCGTCGAGAGTCATTAAGTGATTCTCGACAAATCGTCGAGAATGACTCTTCATTCTCGCCGATTCGTCGAGAATGGATTGTGACTCTCGCCGATTCACTCCGGATGGCAAGCTCCTCAGCTAAAATTCTTCTAAGGAGAATTCGACGGGAATCATAAGTGATTCTCGCCGATTCGTCGAGAATCACCAATGATTCCCGCCGAATTTGCCTTAGGCGAATTCCGTTGGCTCGCTGGACCGGACCAAGTGTTCAGGCGCTGTTTGAACCGAAATTAGGGTTTCGTCTGGTGGGGCCCACAACGGTCATAAAGGATGATCTACAGTATAAATACTCATTTATTTTGAACATTACAGACAATCCCGAACACACGAAAAATAAAGAGCCGCCGACTTGACCTAGTAGATCGCGGATTTCCTTCCGCCGCCGTCGCCGCTCGAAAGGTTGTCGCCGCCGCTGATCCGATTCTTCTTGATCTCTAGGCGGTAGAAACTTAGCCAAGCAACGCGTCTCACATTTCTTTCTTGAGATCCCTTGTCTCTTGGTCTGTTGAACGGGAATACTTTCCCCTTCCGAATCGATTGAGACGATCGATCCAAGTAAGATCGTTGGTAGAACTTGCTAGCTTTGTTACGAAGTTTGGATCTACAAAGCATCGTCGCCGCAATCCTTTGCCGCCATCGATCTCGGGAAGATCTTCTCCAAGAGAGTGCTTAGGTCATGGACTCTTTGTCTTCTTCAAGAACGCTTCATCGAACGAAGAGGGACACCGAGCGCTCCATACGTAGTTTGTATTTTGTACATTCTATTTTTACTTTTGTTGTAAAGGAACTTTGGTTCCTCATTGTAAGGGTTGGGTGCAACCCGTGGTGGAGGAGTAGTGACTCCTTCGGGTGGAAGGTTTTCTTCCATAGTGAAAGGATTGGATTTCAATCCTGTTGGTGAAGTGACCGAGTCGTCCCTTGTTGGGAGATAGGTCGAAGGGGGAGAGTGGACGTACCCAAATCAGGGAACCACTATAACTGCTTGTGTGTTTCTGTGTTGTGCTTGTTTTGTTTTATTGTGCAGGTAAATTTTTCATTCCGCAAAACGACTGCAAATCACCTATCCCCCCCATAGGTGAAGGTAGTTGACACTAGAGTGACTTTCACATACTTTATATGCGGACCTCTTTGCCCGTCTTTTCATGTCTCCTACTGCCGCTTATCAACAGGTTCAGGCTCTCGGGGCTTAGATTCTTCAGAATCGCCCCTTCTCTGTGGATTTGGCCGAACAGCACAAGCACTTCCAGGAACTTCTGGTTGTATGCTATCTTTTGTGACTTCCTCAGTCCTATGACATGATCCGCCAGCAAATTCTGGGCGAGGCGGACTATCCTATCTTGGATGCCACTGTTGCACGCATTGCTGCAGTTACCTCTCTACTTCAGCGTCCCCTTCTATCACCTCCTTCACCACCAGACAACTATGCTCACCAGACTCAACGGAGTGGCTCTGGTGGCCACAATCACCAGTCCAGCAGGCGTGGCCCTTCCCTCTTCCTCTGCTCTCACTGTGGCCGCACGGGGCATACCGTGGAACGCTATTGGATGAAACATCCACATCTTCGCCCCTCTGGTGATTCTTCTACCTCCTCATTGAAGCCGTCCGTCGCAGGGGTCACATCATCAGGTAGTGCCCACATGGTTACTCAAGGTAAATGGATGATAGACTTTGGTGCGACCAATCACATGTTGGGAAATCCTCAGTGCTTTTCTCTCCTAAAAAAACATGATCGGTTGCCCCTGATTCTCATTGTTGACGGCTCTCCCTCCCCAGTCCATGGAATGGAAGTGGTTCATGTCACTCCGTCTTTTCGCTTGTCAGACACTCTCTATGTGCCAAAGTTTTCGTGCAATTTATTATCAGTTACTTCTTTATGCAAGCAACTTCAGTGCTCCGTCACATTCACTCCAACTTCTTGTTCTTTTTAGGATTCGAGCTCCCAACGGACGATTGCTACTGGGACTGAGAGCATCGGCCTCTACTTCCTCGACAATATTTCTGCTTTGTCCGCCTTCTCCTCCTCCTCTACAGATCTTCTACAATGGCACCTCTGCCTTGGTCCTCCTCCTTCACGGCTTCTTCGTCAACTTATGCCCCACATCCCTCCGCACAGTTCTCCTCTCAACTGCGATGGATGTCAGCTTGGCAAGCATCACTGTTACTCCTTCCCTCTGAAGCAAGGTTGTGGCTCCACACGTCCGTTTGATCTCATTCACTCCGATGTCTGGGGTCCTACTCCTACCCTCACCATTGGTCGGGGTATTTCTTATTTTGTAACCTTTATTGATGACTTTTCTATATGTACTTGGGTGTATCTCTTACGAGATCGCTCTGAATTATTCAATGTATGAACATCCTTTTATCATTTAATTTAAAATCAGTTTGGTGTTTCCATTAAAATCTATGAGAAACAAAGTAAAATAAGCTGGAAGCGATTTAATCTGAAACTTTATTATCCGAAAAAGGTATCTATTACAAAGGTATGGCCTCCCTTATATAGAATAGAGGAGAGAAGAGAGAATACAAATAAGAGATGTGGGACTAAAAATTTACATGACACAAGCGGACTGTACAGACACAAACCGCACAAGCCGCGTGGTTAGACAGAAGGGCTAACCGCTCGGCAACTGCCAGAGAGAGAGAGAGAGATCGCCATGTGAGACCTCTAGACCGCCCGGTCTCCAAGTCGCCAGTGACTAACCGCTAGACCGCTTGGACCACAGACAGCAACACACAGCAACCAGACCGCTGAAGGGAAATCGCCAGACCGCGTGGTCATCAACCCGCCAAGCCAGACCGCCCGGTCACAAACTTTAACACTCCCCCTCATGCTGGAGAATATATATCGATCATGCCCAGCTTGTTACAAATATGGAAAAATGAGGTGGATACTGGCTTGGTTAAGATGTCAGCCAGTTCTTTATCAGAAGTGACGAAGGGAGTGCAAATTTGTTCCTTCAAAATCTCTTCACGAATGAAATGACAGTCGACCTCAATGTGCTTGGTTCTTTCATGGAAGACTAGATTTTTGGAGATGTATATGGCAGCCTTGTTGTCACAGAACATAGGTAGAGGATGGTTGTAGACCTCTCCTAAATCCAGCATGAGAGCCCGTAGCCATTTTAACTCACAAGTGGTCGATGCCATACTCCGATACTCTGCTTCAGCATTGGACCTGGAAACAACAGACTGCTTCTTGCTCTTCCAGCTTACCAGATTTCCCCCAACAAAGGTGCAGAAACTGGAGGTAGACTTGCGATCCCCTTTGTCATCATCGTAACTCGCATCTGAGTATGTTTCAACCCTCAGATGACCATTCTTCTGAAAGAGTAATCCTTTCCCAGGGGCTGCTTTGACATACTCCAAGATCCGTAAGGCGGACTGAAGATGGCACTCCCTGGGTGCTTGCATGAATTGACTCACCTTGCCCATAGCATAGGAAATGTCGGGCCGGGTCACTGTGAGATATATGAGCTTGCCAACTAGATGCCTGTACCGCGTAGTATCTAAAAAAAGAGACGAATAATCTGCCCAGGTTTTGTCTTCTCCAATAGCCATAGGGTATCAGGCAGGTTTGGCTCCAGTCAATCCTGCTTCTTTTAGAAGGTCAAGGGCATACTTACGCTGGGAGAGGACTAAGGAGTTGGGCTTCCGAGAGATTTCGATCCCCAAAAAGTACTTCAGAGAGCCCATATCTTTTGTGACCAGATGTTGACGAAGATGCCGCTTTGTCAAGGCTACCCCTTCCTGGTCATCGCCAGTGAGAAGAATATCATCAACATACACAGCAAGAACCACCAGCCCCGAGGAGGTTTTACGAATAAATAGAGAGTGATCGGCAGAGCTGCGCGCAAAACGAACGGCCGCCACAATGCTGCTTAACTTGTCAAACCAAGCTCGAGGGCTTTGCTTGAGACCATAGATTACCTTCTTCAGCCGGCATACCTCGTGTCTCCCCCTAAGCAACATACCCAAGAGGTTGCTCCATGTAGACGGCCTCCTGAAGATCACCGTAAAGGAAGGCATTCTTAACATCCAGCTGGGAAATCGGCCAATCTTTATTGACCGTCATAGAGAGAAGGACCCGTATAGTGCTAAGACGAGCCACGAGAGAGAAGGTGTCAAAGTAATCAACCCCATAGGTCTGAGTAAAGCCCTTAGCAACAAGACGAACCTTATAACGGTCCACAGCGCCATCCGGGCTAAATTTGACCACAAAGACCCAGCGACAGCCAACAACCTCAGTACCAAAGGGAGGAGGAACAAGAGTCCAGGTACCTCGCTCCGTCAGGGTCGCCATTTCCTTATCCATGGTCATCTTCCAGTGAGGAATAACAAGGGCCTCCTGGTAGGAAACGAGGTGTGGCAGTGGCAGAGATAGCCAGCGCAAAGGCCCTGCGAGAAGAAGTAAGACGATCATATGAAACAACAGCAGCAAGGGGGTGTAGGGTACACGTCCGCACCCCTTTGCGAAGAGCTACAGGAAGATCCAAGGTCGTCGGGTTTCCCCAGCATCCAGAGCATCCGTGGCAGAGAGAGCTTGGCCCGGGAGGAGAGAGCGACGGCAGTGGAGATGAGGTAGATGGAGGAGGAGAGAGAGGAGTGGACGAAGATGGAGCAGGTGTGGATATCGCGGGAGGAGACGAGGGAACGAAGGGAATAACAGGAGAATCAGAGACCAGGGGAAGAGACGAGGAAGCTTTGGGGAAGAGAAGAGGAGTCATCCGAGAAGTAGGAGGCATTCTCGAAGAAGGTAACGTCAGCGGAGATGAACTGCTTACAAAGAACAGGGTCAAAGCAACAGTAGCCTTTCTGAGTGGTGGAGTACCCCAGAAAGACACATTTGGTGGAGCGAGGGGAGAGCTTATCACGGGTGGCAGACGGGGCGGGGCATGCACAAATACAGTGCACCCAAAGATTCGGAGAGGGAGAGGAAAAGGCTCCTTGCCCGGATACAGTATGGAGAATGGGGTTTTCTCGTGGAGAACTGAGGAGGAGAATACGATTGATGAGGTAGTAGACAAGGATAACATCATAGCCCCAATATGAGCGAGAGACGTGCATCTGAGTCATCAATGTGCGAGCGACATCGAGGAGGTGACGGTTTTTGCGTTCTGCCACCCCATTTTGTTGGGATGTATAAACACAGCTCGTCTGATGAATAATGCCATGTTGCACACAAAAAGAGGAAAAAGCATGACTCAAGTATTCTTTAGCATTGTCAGAGCGAAATGTTTTAATAAAAAACACCAAACTGATTTTTAATTAAATGATAAAAGGAGAGCCATACATCAAAAATTTCAGAGCGATCTCGTAAGAGATACACCCAAGAACATCTAGAAAAGTCATCAATGAAAGTTACAAAATAAGAACTACCCCGACCAATGGTGAGGGTAGGAGCAGGTCCCCAGACATCGGAGTGCACTAGATCGAAAGGAAGAGTGGAGCCCCGACCTTGCTTCGGCGGGAAGGAGGAACGGTGATGCTTGCCAAGTTGATAAGCATCACAGTTGAGAGGAGTACTGAAGGGTGGGAGGTGGGGTAGAAGCTGATGTAGAAGCCGTGGTGGAGGATGACCGAGAAGGAGATGTCATTGGAGAAGATCCGTACAATAAGAAGAGAAGGCGGACAAAGCAGAAACATTATCGAGGAAGTAGAGGTCGCCGCTCTCAATCCTAGTAGCAATCGTCCGCTGGGAGCTCGGATCCTGAAAAGAACAAGAAGTCGGAGTAAACGTCACAGAACACTAAAGCTGCTTGCATAAAGAGGTAACTGACAATAGATTGCATGGAAACTTGGGCACATAGAGAGTGTCCGCTAGTCGAAGTGACGGAGTAACATGAACCACTCCCGACCCATGAACCGGGGAGGGAGAACTGTCTGCAACAAGGACCGGGGGCAACCGATCATGCTGTTCGAGGAGAGAGAAGCACTGAGGATTGCCCGTCATATGATTAGTTGCACCAGAGTCAATAAGCCATTTACCTTGAGTCACCACGTGTTCACTACCTGATGATGTGACCACAGAAGCAGACGGCTTGGAAGAGGAGGTGGAGGAGTCACCGGAGGGGCGAAGATGGGGATGCTTCGTCCAGCAGCGATCTGAAGTATGTTCGGTGCGGCCACAGTGAGAACAGAGGTAGCGGGAAGAAGTACGTCCGCCAGACTGATGACTGCGGTTACCAGAGCCACTCCGCTGAGTTTGATTAGCATAAAGGTCTGGTGGAGAAGGAGCGGGCAGAAGCAGGCGCTGAAGGAGAGAGGTGACAGCGGCGATGCGGACAGCGGTGGCATCTAAGGTAGGAGATTCCTCCTCACCCAGAATTTACTGGCGGATCATGTCATAAGTATCTGGAAGCCGGAGCAGATAACACACAACCAGAAGCTCCTGGAAGTGCTTGTGTTGTTGAGCCAAATCCGCAAAAAAGGGGCGATTTTGAAGAATCTTAGCCCCAAGGGCCTGAACCTATTGGTAGGCAGCAGTAGGAGACAAGGAAGGTCGGGCAAAGAGGTCTGCATACAATTTATAGATGCGGGACGTCTGAGCCCCTTTGGAGTACAGAGCGGCCAGATGAAGCCAAGCGGCCTTGACCGTCCCATCATGACGGATGATGGGAAGGCACTCATCGGATAGGCTGTTAGCGAGCCAAGTATGCACAAGAGCGTCACTCGCATCCCAATCATCAAAGAGAGGTGAAGTGGTAGGAGGAGGGTCATCAACGAGATGGTGGCGTTTGCGTTGCGAGCGAAGGAGAAAGGTGAAAGAGACGCTCCAATCCGGGTAGTTGGAGCCGACTAGCTTGGAAACGGTGCCAAGGTTCCCGGAAGGAGTAGGAGGGAGAGGCGGAGCTGGATTGGCGATAGGGGTGGTAGCAGGAGTGGTGGCAGTAGAACCATCAGAAAGAGCCATAGGAGCGAACAATAGGAAGCCGCGCGGTTAGGCAACAAGACGCGCGGTAAGGAAGAAGAAGATCTGTAGCGGTCACGATGTCAAACACCAGCGGCCAGAGAAGCCACGACCAAGCCGCAGAAGGCAACAAGCCGCGCGGTTAGGCAACAAGCCGCGCGGTTAAGAAGAAGAAGATCTGCAGCGGTCACGATGTCAGACACCAGCGGCTAGAAAAGCAACGACCAAGCCGCAGAATCAAGCAGAGGGATAGAAGTCGAGCGGTTAAAAGACAGTCCGCTCGAACAGAAGCAATAGGCAAAACAAGGCACAGGGTAACAGGATGCGGCGAACAGGGCAACAGGTCGCGACGAACAAGGGTGGCGACAAAGCACAGGGACAAAGAGGTCGCGCACACCGAGGGAAACGACAAGGAGAGAAAGAGACCGCGCGGATAGGGAGGACGCACAATCAGGAGGAAAGGATCGAGTCCTCTGATACCATGTGAGAAACGAACTAAAACAAGCCGGAAGCGGTTTAAACTGAAACTTTATTATCCGAAATAGGTATCTATTACAAAGGTATGGCCTCCCTTATATAGAATGGAGGAGAGAAGAGAGAATACAAATAAGAGATGTTGGACTAAAAATTTACATGACACAAGCGGACTGCACAGACACAAACCGCACAAGCCGCGCGGTTAGACATAAGGGCTAACCGCTCGGCAACTGCTAGAGAGAGAGAGAGATCGTCATGTGAGACCGCTAGACCGCCCGTTCTCCAAGTCGCCAGTGACTAACCGCTAGACCGCTTGGACCACAGACAACAACACACATCAACCAGACCGCTGAAGGGAAACTGCCAGACCGCGCGGTCATCAACCCGCCAAGCCAGACCGCCAGACCGCCCGGTCACCAACTTTAACAAAATCTTTCGCTCTGATAACGCTAAAGAGTATATTAATCATGTTTTTTCATCTTTTTGCATGCAACATGGGATTGTCCATCAAACTAGAGTGGCGAAATGCAAAAACCGTCACCTCCTTGATGCCGTTCACACTATGATGACACAGTTGCAAGTCCCTCGCTCCTATTGGGGCTATGCGGCTCTCATTTCCTGCTATCTCATCAATCTCATTCCCTCCACAGTTCTCCACGGTCGAACCCTATTCTCCATTCTCTATCCGGGCAAGGAACCTTTTCCTCTCCCTCTACGTATCTTTGGGTGCACAACATTTATGCACGCTCCCTCCGCCACCTGTGACAAACTCTCCCCTCGCTCCACCAAATGTGTCTTTCTGAGGTACTCTACCACCCAGAAGGGCCATTGTTGTTTTGATCCCGTTCTCCGCAAGCAGTTCGTCTCCGCCGACGTTACCTTATTCTAAAATGCTCCCTATTTCTCTGACGTCTCCTCTCCTCTTCCCGAGGCTTCTGATTCTCTTATTGTTCCCTCCAACCCATCGACCTCTACCAAGGATTTTCCACCTCCACTGTCCCCATCGTATCCTCCTCTCTCCTCTCCTCCGCTATGTCCCTCTTCTCCGTCGTCGTCGCTCTCTACTCCTGGGCTAGCTCTCTCAGCCACGAATGCTCCGGATACTGAGGAACCCGCTGACCTAGATTTTCCCATTGCTCTTCGCAAAGGGGTTCGGGCATGTACCCAGCACTCGCTTGCTGTTGTTGTTTCCTATGATCATCTTATCCCTTCTCGCATGGCTTTTTCACTGGCTATCTATGCCACTGCCACCCCCCGTTCCTACCAGGAGGCCCTTGTTGTTCCTCATTGGAAGGCTGCCATGGATGAGAAAATTGCTACTCTCATTGAACGGGGTACGTGGACCCTTGTTCCTCGTCCCTTTGGCACAGATGTTGTTGGCTGTCGCTGGGTCTTTGTGGTGAAGTTCAGTCCAAACGGCAGTATGGATCGTTATAAGGCTCGCCTTGTTGCCAAAGGCTTTACCCAGACTTATGGTGTTGACTATTTTGACACCTTCTTTCCAGTTGCTCGTCTCAGCACTATTAGGGTCCTCCTCTCTGTGGTTGTCAACAGGGATTGGCCCATTTCCCAACTGAATGTCAAGAATGCCTTTCTATATGGGGATCTTCAGGAGGATGTCTACATAGAGCAACTTCTAGAGTATATTGCTCAGGGGGAGACACAGGTATGCATGATAAAGAAGACTATCTATGGCCTAAAGCAAAGCCCCGGGCTTGGTTTGACAAGTTTAGCGGGATTATGGCAGCCGTGGGCTTTACAAGAAGTTCTGCTGATCACTCTTTGTTCGTTCGCAAAACCTCCCTAGGTCTGGTAGTTCTTGCGGTTTATGTGGATGATATTCTTCTCACTGGAGATGACCAGGTTGGGATAACTTTGACAAAGAAACATCTTCGTCAACACCTGGTCACAAAGGATATGGGCTCCCCAAAATACTTTCTGGGATAGAAATCTCTCGGAAGCTCAATTTATTAGTACTCTCCCAACGCAAGTATGCTCTTGATTTGCTAAAAGAGGGAGGGTTGACTAGGGCTAAACCTGTCTGATGTCCCATGCCGACTGGAGAAGATAAAACCTGGACGGATGACTCTCCTCCTCTTTCAGATGTTACGAGGTGCAAACATTTGGTTGGTAAACTCATATATCTCACTGTAACGATACCTGACATCTCTTATATTATAGGCAAGGTTAGCCAGTTCATACAAGCTCCAAGGGAGCGCCATCTACAGTCTGTCATGAGGATATTGGAGTATGTCAAATCAGCGCCTGGGAAATGACTACTCTTTCAGAAGAATGGTCTTGTGAGGGTTGAAGCATACTCATATTTGAGCTTTGCTGATGACAAAGGAGACCGCAAGTCAACATCGGGCTTTTGCACCTTTGTGGGGGGAAACCTTGTGAGCTGGAAGAGCAAGAAACAGTTTGTAGTCTCCAGGTCCAGTGCAGAAGCAGAATATCAAAGTATGATGCCGACCACATGTGAGTTGAAGTGGTTACGGGCTCTCATGCTTGACTTAGGAGAGATTTACAACCATCCTCTACCTATGTTTTACGATAACAAGACCGTTATATACATCTCCAAAAATTCGGTCTTCCATAAGAGAACGAAGCACATTGAAGTCGACTGCCATTTTATTCGGGAAGAGATTTTGAAGGAATAAATTTGTACTCCGTTCGTCACCTCCGATAAAGAGTTGGCTGATATTTTCACCAAGCCGGTGTCCGCCTCCTTTCTTCACATTTACGACAAGCTGGGCATGATCGATATATATGCTCCAGCTTGAGGGGGAGTGTTGTTGTATGGAGACCAGACGGTCTGGCACAGGCGGGTTAGAGACCGGGCGGTCTGGCAGTTTGTCTCTAGCAGCTTGGTAGCCAGACTTTGTTGTTTGGTGTCCGGGCGGTCTAACAGTTTGTCTCAGGCGACTTGGAGACCGGGCGGTCTGGCGGTCACCTATGGCGGCTTGTTGTCTCCCTCTGGTGGTTGTCGGGCGGTTAGCCTATTCGTCTAACTGCGTGGCCTATTCGGCTTGTTTCTATTAAATCTATAATTATTTAGTCCCACATTACTTATTTGTAATCTCTCACATCTCCTCCATTCTATAAAAGGGAGGTCATACCTTTGTAATACTCATCTTTTTGGATAATAAAAATTTTTGTTATTCCAATTTTCGGTTTCTACTTGTCTATTCGCACAGTAATGTGTTAAGTCACTTAATTGTGTGTTTCACGATTATAGGTAACTAGGAATGGTCTAGAGCAATCCCAACATCAGCACTCTTCGGAGAGTAGTGTGTCGAATGATGTGCATGTGATCCCTTCTTCTGCTAAAACTATAAGTCTGGTAGCTGAAGTGGTGTTTTCCATGATAAATGCCCAGCCAGGGAGGCAAGTGCAGCCTACTGTCCCTAAACTGGGCCAAGTGCCATTTGGCGTGGCTGCGTCTATAGTGGCAGATCAAGTAGTTGCAGAGCCTGTAGTGCAAAGAAGAGTGATTGATAAGCAGCTCAAGCATGTGATGAGCTTCAATCCTCCAATGTTTTGGGGGACTGGAACTCCAACGTAAGCCAAAGACTAGCTCTCTTGGATTAAGAGAGTCATGACGGTAACAAAAATGGAGGAGTGGCAGAAAGTCACCACAACCACTTTCCTACTAGACGGAGAGGCAAGCTTATGGTGGGACGAATTGGAGTTGCATCACTTCGCTGGAAGACAGGTCACAAATATCTCGATGGATGAGTTCTCGAGATTGTTTTTGGCTTGGTATATTCCTTCAGCGCAGAAAATTGCTATGGAGAATCAATTTTAGAGGTTAACTCAAGGTGAGAATAGTGTGGATGACTACTTGCATGAGTTCACAAGGTTGGGTCGATATGTGGGTTTTACCTTTACTGATGAGGAGCGCAAGACCAACCAGTTTTATGAAGGACTGCGCGACAATCTGAATTTGCTGCTCTCAGGTCCAATGATGCAGGATTTTCTGACCTTGGTCAATACAGCCCGATCCTTGGAGGACATGAAGCGAGTACAACATAAAAATGACTCAGCGTTAAAGAGGTCAAAATTTAAAATACCAAGCTCATCAAAGTCTGGGTACCGAAGGTGGTACAAGAAGCCTAAATCTACTGGACCGGCTTCTTCATCTGTTTCCTCTAGGGCAATGTCTGGGCGAGGAGGATCGATTTATTGTTATAATTGTGGCAAGCTGGGACACATAGCCTGCGATTGTTGGAGTGGCAAGACAAAGAAAAAGGCAGGAGCATATTATGCTGAAAAAGGGAAGATGGTGGAGTCAATTGCGTCCCATCACGCTCCAGCCCAACGTAGAGTTTACAACCTTGGCCAGTAGGAGACCATTAAGCAAGGCGATGTGGTTACATGTATGATTTAGACTTTAACTTTATTGCTTTCCATACCTTATGCCATATGCATTGGTTGTATGACTGTCTTATGTTAGACTTTGTCTTAATCTTGGACTGTCCGACGAGAGCACTATTCGATACAGAAACTTCACACTCCTTTCTACCCGAGGACTTCGTGTTGCATATCATAGTACCTTCTACTATGGAGAAGGATATACTGGATGTGTTGCTGCCTAACGGATGCTCGATGCACGCGGATAGAGTTTGTTGTGTAAAGGTGTGGATAGGGAGTCAAGAGTTTGACTTGGAAGCGTCACTACTGCCGATAGTAGAGTTTGATGTAATCTTTGACATGGATTGGCTCTCGGAGCAACGTGCGTACATCGATTGCAGTCTCAAGATGGTCAAATTGGGGCTGAATACGGGTCGTGAAACTACCTTCTCTAGTATGAAGGGATCGAGCATGAATCTGATGTATGTTCTCCAAGTAGTTAAAGTAGTTCATGAGGGTGCAGAGTTATTCTTCACCCTATTAGAGGCTAAGAACCTCAAGCTTGGTTTGATTAGTATTTCTGTGGTATCGGAGTCTGCTGGCGTTTTTCCCGAAGATCTTTCTGCAGCTCCACCTCAGAGAGAGATCGATTTCACCATAGAGCTAGTACCAGATGTCAAGCCTGTGTCACGCTCTTCGTACCGTCTAGCACCAATGGAGATGGCAGAATTGAAGGTGCAGGTTCAAAAACGACTAGATCAAGGTTATGTGCATCCAAGTTCGTCACCTTAGAGCGCACCGGTCATTTTAGTGAAGAAGGATGGAAGTTTGCCACTGCGTATAGATTATCGGGAATTGAATAAGCTGACAGAGAAGAATAAGTATCTGATTCCGAGAATTGATGATCTGTTCGACCAGCTAGTTGGATCGACAGTGTACCTGAAGCTGGATCTAAAATCTGGGTATTATTAGTTGAGAATCAGGGAAAGTGACATTCCCAAGACGGCATTCAGTACATGTTATGGGCATTATGAGTTTACTGTCATGCCATTTGGGCTAACGAATGTGCCATCCATGTTTATGGACTTGATGAACTGAACATTTAGAGAGTACTTGGACCAATTCGTGATAGTCTTTATAGAAGATATCCTGGTGTACTCTCAGTCTGAGGAAGAACATGCAGATCATATATGCACTATTTTGGAGACCCCGAGAAGAAGTCAGTTGTACGCCAAGTTCTCCAAGTGTGAGTTTTGGCTGTCTTCGGTAGTATTCCTCAACTTCTCTTTTTCATTTACCTTTCTTGTAGAGAAATCCTTTTTTTGTTAAAAAATTCTTGAAGGAGTTTCTTCTCTCCGGATTTCTCATGAATCATTTAAACTTCCTTACAAATAAACTTTCTTCATTCTCTTCAACATCTTCAGCAGTATCGCTTTCCACTTCTTTCTTTGATTTTAACGTCGAAGTCTTCTTCTTTGGTTTCAAGTTGTATTCTTGATGTTGAATTTTTAACTCCATCTCATGAGTTTTGAGATTTCCAATGAAGCTCTCAATTTGTTATGTTTTAAGATCATGAGATTCTGAAATGGCGATCACTTTAGGTTTGAACTTCGGGAGAAGTGATCTCAAAATTTTTTTTACTAAATCACCATTAGAAAAGGTCTTTTCAAGAACTTTTGAATCATTTACGATCTTCGTAAATCATGTGTACATTGTGTCAATGTCTTCATCCACTTTCATTCTGAACTTTTCAAATTCCGACTTCAGTTGGAATAGCTTTGAATCTTTTACCTACGAATTACCTTCATGAGTAACTTCTAATAAATTCCAAATTTTAAAAACTGTTTCACAAGTATAAACTCTATTAAACTCTGTTCTATCTAATGCACAGAATAATGTGTTGATTGTCTTAGCATTATTTTTACATCTAAGTTTGTCATTCTCATCCTACTTGTCTTTTGATTTTTTCATGGTTACGCTATCAACGATTATTATCGGTGGAGTGTAACTGAGTTATACAATGTTCCATACATTGATGTCTAATGCTATTAGAAAACAACGCATCTTTGTTTTCCAATAGTTGTAGTCAATGCCCGTGAAACGTGGTGGTCTACTAATGCCTTGACCCTCTATAAAAGCGTGATTATGTTGTGTCATGACTCCCGGTGGTAAAACTGATTTGGAGTATTCTTGCTCTGATACAAAGTGTTGGATCGTGATACGCCCTTGGGGGGGGGGGGGGGATAAATAAGGGTTAACACAAATTATCTCTTAATCAAATCTTCTTAGTGAAATAATTACAGAAATCAAATCAAATTTTTCATAATCGAAGATAAACACTTAGAAAATCATAAGAATACAAATGATTGTATTTTATTTCACAAGTGTTAAAAACAAAATACAATAAATTTCTATAAAGCTAGAGAGTAGAGATTGAGGTTATACAAAATATAAACTCTTTTTGTTTTCAATGGTCCTTCTACCAAGAACCGGCCAGCTATAACTTATCTCTCCCTCGATCTTGCTACTAGCCTCCCCTAGATCTCACCACGATCTAGTCGCTGCACACAAGGCGGTGAAAACTCCCTAAATCATACAAGAACCTAGACACCACGCACAAGGCGACGATTTTCTCCTAAGCCATGCAAGGACTTAGACGACACGCACAAGACGATAATTTTCTCTAACGATTAAAACAATGAAATAAAGAAATACAAAGAATAACTTTTAGAATAAAAACTCTCTAAATGAAGTGCTAAAGATGACGACGAATCTTCACAAAGGTTGCTTGAGATGTCACGTACGAGTCATCATTTTTTCGCTCTTTAACTTCTTGGCAAGATGGAGTTTTTTGGATGTTGGAGCTCTCTAGACAAGATGCACAGGAAGGAATACTCCAGATTATGAAAGTCGTGATCTTCATAAAAAAATGAGCTAATTTTATACTTTGGAGCTATCGCCAGAGATACTGGCTATCGCCTTCCAGCAATATCATATCTGGCTGCCACGTGTCCCATGATTCCGAGGTTTCTACATGATTATCCGATCGTGGCCAATCGTGAGATATCGCCTGGGCGATATCGATATCGTCGGGCGATATCATATGTAATTGTACTCTGTGGAGATCATGCGGTAACTGTTTCTTGGGTTATCGCCTGGTGGCGATACTGGATATCTCTAGGCGATATCACCTTAGCTTCTCTTTTGAATCCCGAATCCAAGCCCAAATGGTCAGAGTGTTAGACCTGTTATATCTGCATACCATAAACACACTATAATCAAATACAAACGAGATTTATTATTAGCAAACCAAGAAGTGTAGAACGCATGCTCCAATACTTCCTTCCTTCAGAGTTGTCTTGACGAGACTACAACGCCGGCTTCACACGTCTCCTTCTTGACTTGCGTTCTCACAAAGCTCGTCTTGTATTTGCGTCCTTCACCTTGCCTTGTGGTCACGATCTTGGAAGAAATTCTTGCAGAGAGAACAGGGGAGAGAAAAGGAGTGAAATCGAAAAAAAAATCTTTTGAAATAGAACATGGCCTATTTATAGATTTTAATGAGGGAGGTCTGGTAATTTTGCTTAATAACTTTCGGACAGGCCAAAAGAATTGCTCGAAAATGATCACGCAGATCGTCACTTTTGAGAAATGACAACCTTGCCCCCGGGTCGAGGGAAGGCCCACACGCGAAGAATGGCGGCCCGACGACTCTGGTGTGGGCGGCCGACTGCCGCCCCTCCACACGGAGAGCGTCTGGGAGGGGCGGCCAGCCGTCGAGAGGCAGGAGGCCCTCACAGGAGCCGGCTATGGCGAGGCCGCCTTGATCCGGGTGGCCTTGGTCGGCCCTTGCAAGTGCCGATCGCGGGGAGGCTGCCCGGAATCGGGCGGCCTTGGCCGGCCCTTGTGAGGGACGGAAGCGGCGAGGCCGCCCGGGATCAGGCGGCCATGATTGGCCCTTGCGAGGCCAGGCCGCGGCGAGCCCGGGCAGCCATGACCGGCACTTGCGAGGCCCGGCCGCGGCGAGGCCGCCTGTGATCGAGCTCCCTTGGCTTGCCTTCGCGGAGACCGGTCGTGTCGTGTCGGGACCGCCTGTCTCCGGGCGGTTAGAGGGGAGCAGCTGGCCCGGGGCCGGGGCCGGCACCGGCCAACACTGTTGGGTGTCAGCGGTAGGGTCGCGCGCGCGATCCGGCGCACGGTAGTTACTATTGAGGTATATTTATCTAAGTGTGATTGGGCTCCTTAACGGGTCGGTTAGGATCCGAAAGGAATCCAAACCCGTAGTCGGGGATTTAGGGTTTCGCTTATAAATACCCTAGTTAGGGGCAATGAGGAGACCATTCCAAACTTGATGGTCACGCGGATGCTTCGAGCACATCTAACATTCTCGAAGATTTCCTCCGTCTGCCCTAGCCGCTCCCGTTCTCGTGACCTAGCCGCCTTCCCTGCCTGTTCCAATCTATCCCGTGGATAGTCGATCGATCGTCGATCCCGTTCTCTGCGGCCAATCGGGAAGAGCAGGAGAAATCCCTGTTCGTGTTTCCCTCCGCCGCCGTCCCGACGCACGATCTGCGCCATCGTCGCTCGCAAAGAAGGAGGAGGGCCGTCGGTGATCCTCTAGCCGCTGCTCTGGTTTTCTGTCGCCGATCGCGAAGGAGAGGCGGATCCCGCTCGGGATTTCTCGCCATCGCCGCTTCATCGATCGGGAAAAGGGAGATCGTCTCCGTCCGCCGCCCTAGTTCTCCCGTCCCGCCGTATCCGTGGAATTTTGGCCGCCTGCTAGCTTTCCTCCGCTCGACTAGTGAAGACGTACCCGGCACAGGTTTCCTGTGTCCGATCTGGAAGAGAAATAGGAAGCCGATCGTGGATTTCTGCGCCAGTCCAGCTGACCGCTCTGGTTTTTCTTCCCTATTCTTGCAAGATCTCAGCGAGGTGTAGGAGGAGAAACCCTACATCTTCACCAAATTTGAGGTTTTCAGTGCTGACTCAGGATCTGAGAGTGAGGGATAGACCTATGCCAGTGCACCGTTCTTTATCGTCAGTTTCTTCAGATCTCTATTGACGGAGAGCTTCTCCAACTGAGATCTTTCTTCTTAGATTGAGATCTGAGGAAGGTTGTGATCTTGGAGCTACTTGTCACTGTGGTTTTGGAGGAGCGATTTTTCTCTGGATTGGATCCGAAGAATTCGTCGTCTTCGCGGCTCAGGTGATTTCTTTCTGGTTTTTTACTGCTCTTGTTTAGATTGCTAGTGGAGCACTAGTATCGTGTAAGGAACCCACAATGTCGAAAGAAAGCAATCTGTCGTCTCCTGTGCCGATGATCAACCTGGAGAAATTCTCCAACACTGAGTACTGTGCCTGGAAGAGGAACACGCAGTTTGGCATGAAGTACCTGAATATCTTCTACACAGTGCAGACTATTTTTGAAGACTTCAAAGGAAGCGAAGATGAAGATCAATGGGTCAACGACGAGGACTTCTGCAGAGACTACATCCTGAACTGCCTCTCCAACAGGCTTGCAAAGACGTACGGCAAAATGCATAGGGCCAAGGAGATCTAGGAAGCCTTAGAAGAGCAGTTCAAGGAGGAGGAGAACATGTCCAAGACACACCTGGTGGACAAGTTTATGGCTTTCACCTTCACTGAGGAAAGGGAAATCCTGCAACAGGTTGCTGAGTTTGAAAATCTGGTGGACAAGCTCAACAGTGAGAACATCCCTCTGCCGGATGGATTTGTTGCAGGGGCGATTATTTTCAAGTTGCCCTCGGCCTGGTATTCCTTTAAGACTGAGATGTATTGGAAGAAGTCGCAGGTGAGTCTTAAAAACCTCAAGCGCTTCATCTGCATTGAGGATGAGAACCGGACTAGGCACGCTATAGAGACGATCAACAAGCAGTGCTCTACTGCCAACATGATCACGCATCCTAAGCAAAAACCTAAGCCTGGGAAGACTCGCCCACCGACCAGTGCACCCGCAGTTGTTGCCACCAGTAAACAGATAAAGAAGAAATTCAAAGGCAAGTGCTACAACTGCAATAAGTGGGGTCACTGCGCTTCCGAGTGCCGACAGCCCAAACGGGGCGACACCAGTACACCAAGGACTGAAAATCAAGCCAACATGGTTTTTCAGACTGCGCCTACCGACTTTGTTGCCATGATCGGTAACGGGACGGCTAGTTCAGATTGGTGGCTCGACTTAGGTGCTACCTGCCACGTCTGCAACAATCCAAAGCTTCTGGAGGATGCGAAAGAGGTGGAAGAGACTGTCACTGTTGCGAATGGAGCTGTAGCTGACGTGCTGAAGGTCGGCAACGCTACCCTAACTCTCTCCTCAGGTAAGACTCTAACTCTGAAAAATGTTAAATTTATACCGACATTAGTTGCTAATTTAGTTTCGATTAGTCTGTTGTGCGATGCGTGTATGTCTTTTAACATTAGTGGTGGTCGGTAATCTTAATGGTTCACTCACATTACTTTGGTTGCGCTTATGTTGATAATGAGATGTATAGGCTGAGTCTAGCACATGAAGTAGTAAATCAGGTTAGCTCAAATCTGATAGATCCTAAGACTTTACATGCAAGACTAGGACACGTCAATTATAAGAAACTACTCCTGCTAGCTAGAACTCACAACATATCCCTCGACACAAAAACCAAATTTGAAAAATGTGAAATTTGTGCGCAAACTAAGATAACTAGAATACCTTTTTGTCAGGTTTCTAGGAGCACATAATTACTAGAGTTGATACACTCCGACATTTGTGACTACAAAAGTTTTGTCATACATGGAGGTCGGAAGTATCTGATAACTTTTATCGATGACTATTCTAGATTCAGTCAAATTTATCTTCTTAAAACCAAAGATGAAGCTTTTGAAAAATTTCGTATATTCAAAAATAGGGTTGAAAATCAACTTGACATGAAAATAAAAAGGCTAAGAAGTGATAGAGGAGGAGAATACGTCTCGGGGGAGTTCAGAGATTTCCTTGCCAGCAATGACATTATCCCTGAAACCACCGCTCCTTATTCCCCACAATCCAACGTCATCGCTAAAAGAAAAAAAAAGACTTTAACAGAGATGTTGAATTCCATGTTGTTGACTGCAGGCATGCCTGTGGCCTATTTGGGTGAAACCGTCTTCACGTCAAATCACATTCTTAATAAAGTTCCTCATGCAAAGTTGACTAAGACACCCTATGAGCTATGGTTTAAGAGGCCTCCTAGATTTGACAATCTTAAGACCGGGGACTGTATCGCTTATGTTAGGATACTAGACTCTAGAAGAGCTAAGATTGGACCCAGGACAAATAACTGCGTCTACATAGGATGTGCAGATGATAGTGCTGCAAACAGGTTTCTGGATCTCTCCACAAATACTGTAATAGAATCTAGAGACGCTGTATTCTTTGAGGATAAATTCCTTAAGGACAAGAACCTGACACTTCCAGGTCTGCCAGCCACTAGTACTGAGCCTTTAGTTGAGCCAGGACAACGTAACTCTGATACTGAGCCTATAGAAACGAGTGGTTTAGATACCAGAAGGCTATCTAATAGAGAGAAAATGTCTAAGAGCTTCGGTACAGATTTTGTGACTTACCAAGTTGAAGCTGATTCATCCACTTATAAGGAAGCGATGCGATCTAGAGACTCTCTATTATGGAAAGAAGCCATAGGTGAAGAGATGAACTCTCTCATGCAGAACAACATATGGACTTTGGTCGATTTGCCTAAAAAGGCTAAAACCATTGGCAATAAGTGGGTTCTGAGGAAGAAGCTTAATCCTGATGGGAGTATCGCTAAATACAAAGCACGTCTAGTTGCCAAAGGCTTCACTCAAGTGAGTGGTATAGACTACTTTGATATATACTCACCCGTATGTCACTATGCGACAATTAGGATTCTTCTCGCACTAGCATCTATTGAACACTACACTGTTCATCAGATGGATGTCAAGACTGCATTTCTTAATGGAAATCTGACTGAAGAGATCTACATGCACCAGCCTGAAGGGTTTGTCATAGAAGGTCTAGAAACTAAGGTCTATAAGTTGAATAAGTCACTATACGGATTGAAACAAGCACCTAAAATATGGCATGAGAAATTTGACACCTGTGTAAAAGGCTTGGTTTTCAAATCCAGTCTATCAGATAAATGTCTGTACGTAAGAACAAGTGCAAATAAAGTAGCCATCATATGCTTGTACGTTGATGATATGCTAATTCTGGGCACTGATCAGTTTGAGGTGAAAGACGTGAAAGTTGCTCTGACAGCACAATTTAGCATGAAAGACCTAGGTGAGGTGAAAACCATCCTAGGAATGGAAATGAACTTCATAAAAAGGGTATTATCCTGAGTCAGAGTCACTACATTAGGAATCTACTGGAAAAGTGGGGTTACGATAAGAGCAAAAAGGCTGAGACTCCATACGATTATAATAGTAGACTGAAACCGAATGAAGGTTCAGCTATTGGACAGTTGGATTACTCCAAACTCATAGGAAGACTCATGTATGTTACTACCTGCACTAGACCTGACATAGCCTTTACGGTCGGCATGTTGAGTAGATTCACTAGTAACCCTGGGAAGGACCACTGGGACGCCTTAGATAGGCTAATGAGATATTTAAAGTATACTGATAAGTATTCTTTATGTTATAGTGGGCATCCCCCAGTGCTTGAAGGGTATTCCGACGCATCTTGGTGCTCGAAAATAGCTGATTGTCGATCCACTAGTGGTTTTGTGTTTACACTAGGAGGAGCTGCAGTAGCTTGGGAGTCTAAGAGGCAAACATGCATTGTACTATCCTCAAAGGAATCAGAACTCTATACTCTCGCTTCAGCTGGAGAAGAAGCAGAGTGGATAAGAGATCTGATATTGGATATTCCAATGACGAGTCTAAAAATGAACTCTATTTCGATTTATTGTGACAATCAAGCCACAAAGACCATTGCTACAAATACGTTGTTCAATGGAAAGCGAAGACAACTAAGGATGAAACAGGCCTGGTTGACCTATCTCACCAGTCAGGGGATAATCTCCCTATTGGACGTGAGATCAAATGATAATGTAGCAGATGTCCTTACTAAGGGCTTATGTAAGGTTCTCACATCTAAAACATCGGGGGAGATGAGATTAACGTCCATTTAGGAGGACTTAATACCTAGCTTATGTTTTAAATCTAAGAACCGTCGTCTGCTTACATTCAAGCATCTACGTTGAGCACACTAAAGTGTTTCAGATGTTATCTGATGAAAGCTAGAGGTGAGATAGTTGCCAGTTATTCCAAACTTGATGACTTACGTAATTATTCTTTGTCAAAGGCTGAATTGTGTATCATTCCAAAAAGAAATACTGAGGTTGCTGATATGTGCCCTGATATTATGATTATTAGTTATATAATTCCAAACTTGATGATATAATAGTCATAACTTGTTGTATCATTCAAAACTTGATGATATAGCACAATTGTGGAACGTTAATAATAATCTTAATAATTGAAGAAACATGGTTTGATTCTATGAAATCAATTAATCTAATTTTGTGTAAATTAGATAAAGATGCTGTTTTTGAGATTCTTTCCTCCAAGTTACAGTATTAAGTTCACCCGCTGTTAGAACTAATCACTTCATTTCTGTAAATGTTTGAATTCATAGAGATTTGTCTCATGACATTCTTGTTGTAATTGTTTGCAGACAATATGGAGATTGGAGGAGAGACAGTTGATTTTGACCCAGATGACGATGATCTGCTGTTCGCCTAGATCAATTATCAGTTTGAGCTTTCCAGTTTTTGTCTTATTTCATGTTTGGAACATTTGGTTTGAATTTAACATTTTGTTATTTAAAACTCATATTTATATTTCTGGAAAACTTTTTTGCTTTTGTCATTATTAACTATTGGATAAGTAACTCATTTTCTTATGCTAACACTTATATACAATATATGAGGAGATTGTTGAGGTGTATTTATCTAAGTGTGATTGGGCTCCTTAACGGGTCGGTTAGGATCCGAAAGGAATCCAAACCCGTAGTCGGGGATTCAGGGTTTCGCCTATAAATACCCTAGCTAGGGGCAACGAGAAGACCATTCCAAACTTGATGGTCACGCGGATGCTTCGAGCACATCTAACAGTTACTACGTGGATCGGGTGCGCGGATCCTGCGCGCGGTAGTTACCTACGTAACTCTCATGACTTTAGTGGGGGAGAGGGCGGTTCGGCTATGTGCAACCCAATTTTCTTATAAATTGGGGTCGACCCCATTAATTTTATAATTATATTTTATTTATTATAGAATTGCGTTGAAATAGTCGCGTCCCAAAAGCCCGATCGGGCCGGGCTTGGCCCGGGCCGGTCGGGCCCGGGCTTGGCTGGGCTCCCTCTCAAAGAGGGGGCCCGATTAGGCCCTTCAGGCCTGGCCGGGCCCGGTTCGGCCTGAATACAAAAGGCGGGATTTTAATCCCGCCTAAATAGGCCGTATTTGCGGGATTAAAATCCCGCCTGCCGGGATTTCTGGCTTAGCCTGAGTACCGGGCTTAGGCTAGCCGGTTGCCCGGCCTGCCCGATAAGGCCTCCAAGCCTGATCTAGGCCCGGGCCAAGCTTAGCCTGGCTTTTGCTAGGCTTGGCCCGGGCGGACTTTCCGTACCCGGGCTTCTTGCCCACCACTGGTTGAAACAGTCTATGGTTGGCCACAATGATTTAGATCATTTTAAAATTGTAGGTGTTGGCTGATCTCGTCCGAACAAATATCTTATGCATCTGTGGGTGCTTAGAGATAAACTATAGGCGGTTTGGAGCCCTTCGATCTACTTTTAGACTGTGTTTTTATCTACGGATGATAATCATTGACCGTTTATCATCACGCGGAGTGTAAATACGCCTGCTAATGTTTTATCGGGGGACTAGAATATTCCTTGAATTAAACAAGCTCGAGGCAATAAAATCTTGTATGTCCGATCTGCCATTGCTATCGGTTCGAGAGCAAAATTCAAAATAAAATAAAAATATAATTTGATGTGTGATCGAATTATAATAAATCCCGATGCCTGATCGGATTTTAACAAAGGACTCGGAACTTTTGGCTGCATTAATTAAAAAAAAACTATAAATAAAAATATTTATAGTTTTATGATAAAAATATATATATATGACAAAATAAGGTAAATTATGATAAATATATATATATATATATATTATAATTCAACAAAAAAACTAAAACAACATTCAAGATATTAACACAAACAAATCTTATCAATATTAGAATATGAGCCAAATAAAAATAAAAATTATGCACCATTGGAGATATTAGTAAGGATAACTTTAAACAATAGGAAAAGTAAGTTATCCATGAACTTAAAGTTGGTGCTTCTCAACTATCTTAAGTTCTCTGATTGAGGATCCGGATCTTCTTCATTTCTAATAAAATGAAGAATTTCATTTCATCATCTAATGGATAAGAGAAGTTTGAAAGATATCTAGTGGTGAGGTTTTTTTTATTAAAAAAATCTAAAAAAGAATGGAAAAAATGAACCCGTCGGATCAAAGAGCTTTTAATATAGATCGTAAAATGGGTCTCCTCCATTTCATCAGAAATGGAGAGGATCGTAATCTCCTGAACGAAAAGCACCCCAGCAGGCCGAGCATGAACTCCCTATTCTCACTGCCAGGAGAAATGGATAAAACCATGCGGTTTTAGGTCTTGCCAGGGCCAGGCATTCCAGGCAAAATTGATATAAGCAAGAATCGAAAAACAGAATGGAGGTGGTCGAAGTGTGGTGTCAGGAGGTTGCACGACGTCGACACTGGATTCGGCCTTGGATTCGCCGATGAGGCGGAGCTCAGGATCGTCAACACTCGGCAGGGGGCGTTGTAGTTGATCATTGGGGTGGAGAATGGAGAACATTAAAGGGCGATGACTGCTCGTCTTCAGTGCCGTTGAAGGAGAGGGGTTGGGGAACGAGTCATTCGGGAGAAAAATATCGGCCGTACCCTGAGGGTACGGCAGACCCATTTTGGGGAATTCATGCCCGGGCACGTGTCCGGGTATGCCTGCACGTGGGTGACGGTGGGTCCGCCCCTGCCATTGTCCAATTGAATTTTAACAAAACCTAATATCCAACGGATTAACCGAATAGTAATTTTTTTTTTTAAATCTATCAGTATTTTCAAAATATTTATTTTAAACGTAAGTATGACTGTATGAGCTTAAAATATATATAAAAAAGTCAGTAAATTTTTTTAATTAAAACAATATTTTTTAAATAAAAATCATTTTTTTCATTCTCTCTTGAGGCCAGTCTCAAATTTCGAGGAGCGAGAAATTGGTAGGTGTAGTCCTCCCAGTGGGAGTAATTGTTAAGTACGAGTAGCATTTCTAGAGAAAGGAGCGGATGAGATTCAAATCGTTCAGATTTAAATCCAACATTTTCCGTCAGTCGAAATAAAAAATTGAAAGAAAAAGCAAGCAATGTACTCTTTTTAAAGGCTTATTGGACGGCTGATTTTCCATTCGCGCTCCTTTCTCTAGAAATACTACACGCACTAAAAAATTTTCATCCCAGTAGAGGATAGGAGAGAACAGTAGGCCGTTTAATCAACTATTTAATGACTCACAAAATCCAATAATATTTACCAAAAAAATCATCATATTTTAAAAATCATGAACCCTTGTGGGATAATCCGATCAACGGTATGGCCCACAATTCATCCCCACCTTCTCTATTACGCCTACCTAAAAAAATTTCAATTTCGAAACAAGATGGCCTTCCATATTTTGACCGAGCCATTTATAATACAATCAAATTAACCTCCAATTATTATAATATATATAGAGAAAGAGAAAACGAGAGTCAATTTCTTTCCGCTTCTTCCCCTTTCGCCCTTTCCCTATCTCGCCGATAAATTCCTCGCGAAACCCTTAAAAAATCTCTCGCCGGCACAAGGGACCTCGCCGATCCGCCGCCCCACCCTTCGTATCACATCGCAAAAGGTTCAGATCTGTTCTTTCCCTCTTGTTCCCCCCCGTTTCCAAGGCGATTCGCCTTTTCTTCGCCCGGGGATCCATTTCTAGGGTTTCCTGCTTGTGATTGATGGTTTTCTTGGCTCGGTGGTTGCAGCCCGCATGTCTGAGAGATGTCTGCGACGACGAACAAAGAAAGCGTTGAGATCCGGGAGGTGTGGGAAGAAAACTTGGTGCAGGAGTTCGCGTTTATCAGGGAGATAGTCGACGACTTCCCTTTCGTTGCCATGGACACAGAGTTTCCCGGGATCGTATGCCAGACTGTTGGAAGCTTCAAATCCACCACCGATCTCCACTACGCCTCGCTCAAAGCTAACGTGGACATGCTGAACGTGATCCAGCTCGGCCTCACCTTTTCCGATGAGCACGGCAACCTCCCCACCTGCAACAACAATGGCGTAGGCTGCGTCTGGCAGTTCAACTTCCGCGAGTTCAACGTCGACCGAGACGTCTTCGCAAGCGATTCCATCCAACTCCTGCATGATAGCGGGATCAATTTCAAGAAGAACAGAGAAAGTGGCGTTGATGCGGTCCACTTTGCTGAGCTCCTAATGTCCTCCGGTGTAGTTCTCAACCACGACGTCCAGTGGATTACCTTCCACAGCGGCTATGATTTCGGCTACCTTCTCAAGGTCATCACACGCCGGAGCCTCCCTGAAACACAATCAAAGTTCTTTGATCTCATCAAGATCTTCTTCCCCGCATTGTACGACATCAAGCATCTCATGAAGTTCTGCAACAATCTCCATGGCGGGCTCAGTAAGCTTGCCGAGCTGCTCGATGTACAGAGGGTTGGGATTGGCCACCAGGCTGGATCAGATAGTCTTCTTACTTCATGCACCTTCAGGAAGCTCAGGGAGTCCTATTTCCATGGATCCATGGAGAGATATGCTGGTGTGTTGTATGGCCTTGGTGTTGAGAATGGACCTGATACTGGTACTTATTGAGAAAACTTATAACAAAACCTAATAAAAAAAAATAAGATTCAAGTGAAAAAAAATTGGTTTCTGCCTTTTCTATTTATTGTGCACTAATAGCAATTTTCTGTTCTTTTTTATTGCTCTTGCTTTTGATAATTCTTTTGTTTAATTAATTTATCTGCTGTGAATATAGGAATTATTATATTAAAGTTTGCCTTACCTTGCTATACTAAGTAATTCTGCTTGTTAGGTTTAGGATTGACTAGCTAATAGTGCTTGGATATGCGCTCAAGTAGTTATATTTATACACGGGATCCCCAAATGTATATTGCGCGATGACTTTAGTCCCCGACCATAACTCGAGCAATGAACAAGTATGATAGCCGCCGCACAATGCACACATGGTACCTTGTGCATTACTGCTAGTTCTATAAACATCATGTGTGTGTGTGCGTGTGTGTTCAATTTCAAATTTTCAATCCCTTTGATCATATACCACGCTTCATTTGATCAAAGAGATTGAAAATGAAGGGTTTAGATTCATTTGATGATTCTATTTCAAGATCATGATCTATAATTTTCTTTTTAATATAGTTTAGATATAGATATATGTATATGCATAAGTCTCCTAGGATATCTTCTGCACATTATTTCTAGTCATTTCATCATTTTGTTTGGTGTGCTAACAATTGGATCCACTCATGGTGTTTTCAATGGGTGTGTATTCCATGATACGTTTATACACACTATTTCTTCTCATTTCATCATTTTTTAGGTGTGTTGGCAATTGGATCCATTCATGATGTTTTCAATATGTTAGCAAAGGTTTGATCAATTCTCTCTCTCTCTTATTTCATCATTGTGTGTTTGTGTGTGATGGGGTCCAAATGCGCACTTTGCTGACAACAGTACCCGACTATCCTTTGAAGGAGACTAAATAAAACTCTGTTCCGTCAGAGTAGGGGGATTGAAATCGAATGACTCATTCATTTGATGCTCCTATTTTAGGACCATAACCACTGAAGTTTTTCTTGTTTAATATAACTAGCGGCCATGCACATAATCCCCACTTAAGTAGTATGTAATGTCGACAATATTCGACCCCACTTGAGCAACAACCAAATATTATTGCTACTAGTATTTATGAGCAATATATATATATTTTTGTTTTTATGAAATCTCCGTGATACATGGGGGAGGGATAGATCAATAAAGATTTGGAATGAAATTATAAGGAAATACATGATGTACTTTGGCATTAATGAGATTATGATTAAAGTAGGACACAATGACGACAAAAGATCCATATTGCCGACCCCGCTATAGTGGGATAAAGGCTTGAGTGTTGAGTTGATGCTATCTCCATGTTAAAAAAAACTATGACATGGTGTACTTTGGCATTAGTGAGATTATGACTAAAGATAGGACACAATGACAACAAAAGATTCATATTGCTGACCCCACTATAGTGGGATAAAGGCTTGAGTGTTGAGTTGATGCTATCTAGTGTTTTAAAAGCACTATGTATTTAGTTAGACCACATAGATTATTCATTTGATGGTTTTAATAGGCCATTGTTAACCGCAGCCCGTTATTGGCTAGTCGCACCTCAAAATCTCATAACTTTTCGCGCCTTTTTGAAATTCGCCTTCTACATACATTTTTAGGAAAAGTGCTCAACACGAAAGTTGTAGATCTCATCGAGATCTACAACTTTCGTGTTGAGCAATTTCCTAAAATTGCATGTACAAGACGTACTTTGAAAATATGCCCAGATTTTGCGCCGTTCAGAAATACACCTTGTACATGCAATTTCAGGAAAAGTGTTCAAAACGAAAATTGTAGATCTCGACGAGATCTACAATTTTCGTTTTGAACACTTTTCCTGAAATTGCATGTACAAAGCGTATTTCGAAGAGGCGCAAAAAGTTAGGAGATTTTGCGGTGCAACTAGCCAATAACGGGTTGCGGTTAACAATCGCCTTTTAATATTTGAGGATATATTCTAGACATTATTTCTGTCCATTTCTTCATTTCTTAGGTGTTTTAGCAATTTGATCTATTCATGTTGTTTTCATTAGTTTACTAAAAGTTTGAATACTTCTCTCTCTCTCTTTCCATATATATATTTCAGATATTTTGTACACATTATTTCTGCTGATTTCATCCTTTTTTTGTGTTCGCCAGCAATTGGATCCATATATGATATTTTCAATAGGATAATGAAGGTTTGAATAATTCTAAGGGTCTCTTTCATTGACACAATGCAATATTATGGCATGTTATTTAAATTCAGATGTTTAGTTTGTTGATATCTTTAATTAATGTTCTGTTGAACAACATTATACTTATGTCATTCAAACAGTGACATGTAGATGCCAGAAAAATTTGACTGTTATGTCACTGGCTTTATAAATTACATACAAATAGAGCTTAGATAGTCTAGATAAATAATAAAGTTGAACCTAATACAATATTTAGAAGATAACATTTGTGGCCTTCCACTGTTTAACATGCTTTCATGTTCTATATTTCGCATTTTTAACGTTAAATTACACTTTGGTCCTCGAGGGATATGTCCTGTTTAACATACTTTACTAATTTGTAAACTGGTGCTTGAGATTAGTCTTCTCTCTTTCCCGTAACAATCATTCAAGTATCACCCCCTTAATTTAGCTCATTGGATGCTCATGCCATGCAATTTATTGAATAACTTAATAGTTTATGATTACAATGCTCTCACTTATGGTTTCAGAGTTGTTCTTAAGATGAGGTTTTCATAGATGCCTTTCTTTTTTGCTGTTTCTCCTTAATTGCATCACAGGGTTCTTCTCCAACAGTAAAGTTGGACTTGATTTTCTTGCTCTTTTCTACTTTCCAATCCATTTGCGGTCATGTTAGTTGGGGTTGTTTTCAGAAAGATCATTGGAGAAGCATTGTAGGTGGACGCCAAAACATGGCGGTGGAGTTCGCAATGAAATAATAACTGAACTTCAATGTTGTGGATATCTTCTGACATGCCCCGACATGTTGGCCCACATAAAAGTTTCATGAACAAAACGATATGTTTTTTGTTTTTTACAAAATATCCTTTTGGAATATATCATCCGATATATTCGTTATCAATCAAAATGTTTGACGATATATTGGCCGATATATCTCGATGTTATATCGACCGACATATTTCAATTTATTTTATTTAGTGTCTTTGGTCTAATAGACAATTGTCCAAAATTGTCTCATTGTTGGGGATTTTTGTATCTTTTCTCTTGACTTTTTCCCCTACCCCTATCCGTCAATTACTTCAATCCTACTTGACCATCCGATTTTGGAATGAAGGTTTCTTATCTTCCATCGCAATTGATGACTTCTCGACTCCTTGTTTTCTTCCATATGTTATGTTGTTATTAATTGTATAATATAAAAATTTTATGCTAGTTTGGTAGATTTAGGGTTCAATAAATATTAAATTATTAATACATTAATATAATATGTATAAATTTAAATTGATTATATATATATATGTAATTATGTATATTAATTATTAAAATTCAATATATGAAATATCTCCCATATATCCCATAACATTAACTGACATGAAAAACCTAAACCGTCGTGTACCCGACATCTGACATCTGCAACCTTACTGAACTTACACTCAATCAAAAAGGTCTTTGTTTCCTGGAGCCTCTTGGTCTGGCCTTGAAAGGTAGGCAATAAATGTTATCAACCCTTCCACTTCAAAGCTAGATTGTGCATGTAGATTTGAAGTTCAGTATGAGAAGCGATGGAATGTTTATTGCTTTGAAATGGCGATAGCCACAAATGAGGAGTTCATGTTGCAACATAAGGGGTTTTCTTGACAAGCATGCGGAAACCGAAAGCCTGTGAATGAAAGTAGGCTGGTGTGGCTTTTTTTGCTCCAATGAATTTGGACAAAAACGCCACCCACATAGAATGCATGTTTCAATGTTTGGCTTGATAATTACTATGACAGCCACCAACAAAAGAAAATTAATTTTGAATGAGCCCTGAAGTGAATTTGTACAGGATATATTTTGGTGGGCATAATGTCATTTTTAATTAATAGAATATTCTCTTCATCAAGGTTTTGAAAACCGGACCAGACATTGAACCGGCAGAGGGAAAGGTTTAAGGTTGAACCGGTCCAACCGATTTAACTGGGGTCGAACCATTATATATATATATATATATATATATATATATATATAATTTGCATATAAATTGTTAATTTTTTATGACTATATTGTGATATAAATGAAAATGATGTATCTATCATCACTATGTTAGTATACTTTTAAGGCTCTGTTTGACGTAATGTTTTTCCTCTATTGAGTTTGGACAAAAACACCACCGTAATAAAATGGATGTTTGACACGACAGTAGTTAAGATCACAATCAAAATAAAGAAAATAAAACTAGTTTTGACTTTTGAACATAAAAGTTGATGAAGTTTTTTAGATAAAATCGGGTGATAAAGAACGACATTTCATAACCACCGTGTTTATGACTGCCATCATCGTGTCGAAGGGAGCCTAAATATATCATAAAATTTAGTTTTTAAAAGATAATTTAATAAATTATTATAATAATATATCTAAGAAATATTTAATTTATATTTATATAGTTATGTATATATATTTATTTTATAAATACTTTAATATTTATATTCATATATTATAATACAAGATAAAATAGCAAGAATCAAATGGTTCAGTAGTCAACTTTTTCTTAAATTAGAGAATGACCTGGGTTTGAAACCCTACGGTTATGAATTTTCCTCATTTAATTTTTTGAGCTTTGGCCCGCCCGTTTACATGAAACCCGCCCGGTTCCCCGGCCCGCCGGTCTGACCGTCCTATTCTGCGGCTCCCAAGCGGTCCGCGGATGGAGGCGGTTTCTTACCTGGACCGGACCGGTTGTGTCCGGTCCGCGGTTCAACCTGTCGGACCGGCCGGTCCGGTCCGGTTTTCAAAAGCTTGCTCTTCATAAATGCTCTAAATCAAACATCATAAATCTTTTTTTTAAAAAGATTCTTGCGGTTACTCTCTTAGTGGGATAAATGCTTGAGTGTTACTGTAGTTTGTTCTTGCAAGCAATCTATTTATAAAGGGTGTTGTTACTAGCAAATCTAATTTGATTTTTAGCAAATCATTAATATTAGCAAATCCTTATTTTTTTCAAAATGGTTATTTGAAATCCATTTATTACTAGCAAATCAACATAAAATTTTTTAAAAAAAAATTAAATTTTATTTAAAACGTTCATTCTTTCAAATTAACTTATTACATATAATGACATTACAAATGATTTCAAATGTATTCATTTAGTCACTTATGTTAGCATTAGAAATGAGTCAAAATGTCGCAAAATTTTGTTTAGTATGTCCAAAACTCACTAATATCTTTAAACAAAATAACGTCCGGTTTAGAGATATATTTGATTTCTAATTCCTATATGGGTGTGTTGTATGTACGAGTTACGTGTATATAAGAATATACACGTGTTTTTAAACTAGGTCTTATACGTACATTTTTATGAGAAATGTTCAACATAAAAGTTGTAGATCTTGACGAGATCTACAACTTTCATGTTGAACACGTTTTGATTTAAAACAATTTAGACCCGCAATTTGGCCCCTGAAAAAGTCATGCCAAATATATGTACGGACGCCTGTGATCGGCGTGACTTTTTTCAGAGCCCAAATCGGTGGCTTAAACAGCTTCAAATCAAAAAGTGTTCAACATGAAAGTTGTAGATCTCGTTGAGATCTACAACTTTCATCTTGTACACTTTTAGATTTGAAGCTGTTTAAGTCCCCGATTTGACCCTCGAAAAAAGTCACGCCGATTCCGGGTGTCCGTACATATGTTCGGATGCCCGGGATTGTCTTTTTTCGGGCCCAAATTGAAGGCCTAAACTGCTTTAAATCAAAAATGATCATTATGAAAGTTGTAGATCTCATCGAGATCTACAACTTTCATGTTGATCACTTTTTCAAATGAGAAATATTGGCAAAATTATGAAATCAGTCCCTCAACTTCAATCACTTTATGAAATCAGTCCCTCAAGTCTTAAAAGTAAGAAATCAGTCCCTCTTCTTTATTTTATAGTTGATATTGGTCCCAAATAACTTTTCTGTTAAGTATTTGAGGGCAAAACAGTAAAAAACCATTAATTTTAAGAATAACCTAACCTAAACTTTGACTTCTCACTCCAGGCGCTGCCCCCATTTCCCGATTAAAATTATCGTTGCTGCCCCCATTTCCTGATTAAAATTATCGCTGCGTCTTAAACCTAAACTTTGAGTTAAGTGTATATAAGATATATACGTCCTTTTGAACTGCGTTTTAAACGTACAATTTCATGAGAAGTGTTCAACATGAAAGTTGTAGATCTCGACGAGATCTACAATTTTCATGTTGAACACTTTTTGATTTGAAGCACTTTAGACCCCCCGATTTGACCCCTGAAAAAAGTTACGTCGTACATATGTACGGACGCCCGGGATCGGCGTGACTTTTTTCGGGGGCCAAATCGGAGGCATAAACGGCTTCAAATCAAAAAGTATTCAACATGAAAGTTGTAGATCTCGTTGAGATCTACAATTTTCATGTTGAACACTTTTTGATTTGAAGCACTTTAGACGTCCGATTTGGCCTCTGAAAAAAGTTACGTCGTACATATGTACGGACGCCCGGGATCAACGTGACTTTTTCGGGGGCTAAATCGGGAACATAAACGGCTTCAAATCAAAAAGTGTTCAACATAAAAGTTGTAGATCTCGTCGATATGTACAACTTTATGTTGAACAATTTTTGATTTAAAGTAGTTTAGACCCCCGATTTGGGTCCCGAAAAAAGTCACGCCAAAATCTGTATGTTCCGTGCATGTCTTTTTTAGAGCCCAAATTGGAGGCCTAAACGACTTCAAATGAAAAAATGATCAACATGAAAGTTGTAGATCTCGATGAGATCTACAACTTTCATGTTGATCACTTTTTCAAATGAGAAATATTTGGGGCTCAAAATTAAAAAATAAAAATTACCAAAAAATAAGATTGGTTTGCTAGTAGTAATTTTTGGGAAGAGAAAAAAATACAAAAAATGACAGTATCCGTTTTTTTCTGATTTTCTAGAAACGAAAGTGGATTTGCTAATAACAGCACCCTTGATTTATCATATAAACATTTTGTTGAAAAATGATTGAAGAGAATCACTTTTTCCTCTCTTTTTTATGATTGCTCATGAGCAGCATGCTAGGAGTGAAAGTTAACCTTCAACCAGAGGCGAAGTCACTAAAAGTTAGTCTTAAGGTTTTATGATTTAAAGTATTTGTTCTAATTACTGTTATTTTAAAATTTTAAAATCAAATGAGGCTATTTTGTTAAATTTTAAGCCTATGATCATCAATAAGTTGCTTTCCGTTAGTAGTTTCCGTTAACTAGGACTGATTTCAGCATTTAGGTAAAGGTGGGGACTGATTTCTTGTTTTTATGACTTGAGGGACTGATTTCATAAAGTAACAGAAGTTGAGGGACTGATTTCATGATTTTGCCAGAAATATTTGTGGCTCAAAATTCAAAATGCAAATATTGTAAAAAAAACAAAATTGGTTTACTAGTAGTAATTTTTGGAAGAGCAAAAAATTTCTGCAACTCCAACCCTAGCAGCCGAGTCCAGATTTCTCCTCCTCCTCCGGATCTGCAACTCCAGCCCTAGCACAGATTTCTCCTCCTCCTCCGGATCTGCAACTCCAGCCTCCAGATTTCTCAGGTATATGTTTTTTTTTTTTGTATGTGCTATAAATTTTGAGTAGTTGTGCTTGTGTTGTGGGTGTGAGTGTGTTTGTATGTGAATGTGTTTTGATGTGTGTGTGTGTATGTGTTGGTTTGAATGTGTTTGAATGTGTGTGTGTGTGTGTATGTGAATGTGTATGTGAATGTGTTTGAATGTGTGTGTGTGTGTGTGTGTGTGTATGTGAATGTGTATGTGAATGTGTGTGTATGTGAATGTGTGTGTGTGTGTGTGTGTGTGAATGTGTTTGAATGTGTATGTGAATGTGGTTGAGTGTGAATGTGTGTGTGTGTGAATTGTGTGTTTGAGTGTGTATGTGAATGTGTGTGTGTTGGGTGTATGTAAATTGTGTATGTGAATGTGTGTGTGAATTGTGTGTGTGTGAGTGTGTATGTGAATGTGTGTGTGTTGGGTGTATGTGAATTGTGTGTGTGAGTGTGTATGTGAGTGTATGTGAATGTGTGTGTGTTGGTATGAATGTGAATGTGTGTGTGTTGGTTGTATGTGAATGTGTGTGTGAAACATGTGTGTGTGAGTGTGTATGTGAATGTGTGTGTTGGGTGTATGTGAATGTGTATGTGAGTGTATGTGAATGTGTTTGAATGTGTATGTGAATGTGGTTGAGTGTGAATGTGTGTGTGTGTGATTGTGTGTTTGAGTGTGTATGTGAATGTGTGTGTGTTGGGTGTATGTAAATTGTGTATGTGAATGTGTGTGTGAATTGTGTGTGTGTGAGTGTGTATGTGAATGTGTGTGTGTTGGGTGTATGTGAATTGTGTGTGTGAGTGTGTATGTGAGTGTATGTGAATGTGTGTGTGTTGGTATGAATGTGAATGTGTGTGTGTTGGTTGTATGTGAATGTGTGTGTGAAACATGTGTGTGTGAGTGTGTATGTGAATGTGTGTGTTGGGTGTATGTGAATGTGTATGTGAGTGTATGTGAATGTGTGTGTGTTGGTATGAATGTGAATGTGTGTGTGTTGGGTTGTATGTGAATGTGTGTGTGAATTGTGTGTGAGTGTGTATGTGAATGTGAATGTGTGTGTGTTGGGTTTATGTGAATGTGTGTGTGAATTGTGTGTGTGAGTGTGTATGTGAATGTGTGTGTGAATTGTGTGTGAGTGTGTATGTGAATGTGAATGTGTGTGTGTTGGGTTGTATGTGAATGTGTGTGTGAATTGTGTGTGTGAGTGTGTATGTGAATGTGAATGTGTTGGGTGTATGTGAATTGTGTGTGTGAGTGTGTATGTGAGTGTATGTGAATGTGTGTGTTGGGTGTATGTGAATTGTGTGTGTGAGTGTGTATGTGAGTGTATGTGAATGTGTGTGTTGGGTGTATGTGAATTGTGTGTGTGAGTGTGTTTGTGAATTGTGAATGTGTATGTTTTGGTATGAATGTGTATGTTTTGGTATGAATGTGTGTGTTGGGTGTTTGTGAATTGTGTGTGTGAGTGTGTATGTGAGTGTATGTGAATGTGTGTGTTGGGTGTGAGTGTGTATGTGAATGTGTGTGTTGGGTGTATGTGAATTGTGTGTGTGAGTGTGTATGTGAGTGTATGTGAATGTGTGTGTTGGGTGTGAGTGTGTATGTGAATGTGTGTGTTGGGTGTATGTGAATTGTGTGTGTGAGTGTGTATGTGAGTGTATGTGAATGTGTGTGTTGGGTGTATGTGAATTGTGTGTGTGAGTGTGTATGTGAGTGTATGTGAATGTGTGTGTTGGGTGTATGTGAATTGTATGTGAATTGTGTTTGTGAATATATTATTAATTTGTATTTTAATTTTATTAGTTAATAGCACAATGGTAGTACCAAAGGAAGGAGGAATTATAGCAAGTTGGGAGTCAAGCGAAGTGATGTTATTTTGTGATCTCTGTATAAAGAGATTGGGTTGGGGAATCGGCCAACCACCCACTTTAGCAAAGAAGGATGGAAAATTTTGATTGCAGGGTTTAAAGAAAGAACAGGCAAAAACTACGATCGGATGCAGATGAAAAATAAATGGGATCATTTGAAGAAGGATTGGAAGTTATGGAAGGAATTGAAACATGGTGAGACTGGATTAGGCTGGGATCCAGAGAAGAGGACTATTGCTGCATCAGAAGAATGGTGGACAGAGAAGGTTAAGGTATGCACGAAAACATGTTCTGTTGCAGTAATATTGATATATTTCTTTATAATTGTTGAGGTATTAATATTGATATATTTATTGCACCAGGTTTTCCCAGGTGTGAAAAAATTTCGATGCGGCGGTATTGCACCTGACTTGGAGGAGAAATTGAAATTATGTTCAGTCAGGTAGTCGCAACTGGAGAAGACTCATGGGCTCCTTCAATTGGTAGTTTGCCACCGGATGTGGGAAGGATCCAGTTGGAAGACGATGATGTGGCTGATAACATAGAGACCAATCAAGGTGGACCAGAAGAGTTAGGGGGAGGTTCAACACCTGGAAATGCGTCATCCTCGGCGAGTAAAAGAAGGAGGATTGGAAAGAACAAAGGACTGGCATTGTCTTTGATGTCAGAGTTACATCAGTCCACGGTAGCATTGAAGCCTCCACCAGTTGTCACGATCAAAGAGGTGGTGGAGTTGATTTCCAGCAGCCCAGAGCTGATTAAAAACCTGGATCTATATTACTTTGCACTCGAGCACATCAGGGACAAGACCACTAGGGAGATCTTCATGAGTATCCCAGAAGATATGAGGGTTTGGTGGATTACGAAGGCATACGAGAAGAGGGCTCAGTGACACGAGCTGACTTTGATCTTTTTATGTCTTGTCTGTTTTGCTTTTAAAACACATGATGTATCTGCTGATTGTTTTGATGTGATCTCTGCATGATGTATCAGCTTACTGTTTTTTGTGCTGTTGCTTTGTATATCGACATGACAATATGTTTTGATGTTTCTGCTTACTGTTTTCTATGTACCTTTTAGATATTGTATATCATGATAGATGATTTGACGTGCTGTTATTCATTAAATGCAGTGACTAGTAATGGAAGATCATGACTCATCTGAAGATTCTGGTGATTCAACTCGTCTTTCACCGGAGCGGACACAATATATAGAGTATTGTCGTGTGGTCATGTCATCGATCGAGAGGCTGAATTATCATGTCCGAGACAGACGCCCATGCATGACATCTAATCAAACGGGGGCAAAATGGATCAGTGAATTACTAGAAGGACATCCGGACAGAATTCATGATGCATTTCGAATGTCTAAACGGATTTTCACAGATTTACTTCACAAGCTGGAGGTAGATCACGAGCTTCAAGGATCAAGGCGGACGTCCTCAAGAGAAATACTAGGGATCACCTTGTATATCTTAGCACAACGAGGTTCTTTTAGATTAACGAAAGAACGGTTCCAGCACTCAACTGAAACAATAAGTAGATATTTTTCAAAAGGGATTAGATCGCTTCTGTTACTCTCGATTGATGTTATAAAGTCTATTGACCGTCAGTTCAGAGATATTCCCGCTGAGATACGGTATGATTCTCGTTACATGCCATTTTTCAAGGATTGTGTGGGTGCCATTGACGGTACACATGTTGATGCGAGGATACCCGTTGAAGATCAAGTACGATACATAGGACGTCATGGCACGACGACACAAAATGTAATGGCAGTATGTGATTTTAACATGTGTTTTACATTTGCTCTTGCTGGATGGGAGGGAACTGCTCATGATAGTCGCATCTTCGCGCGTGCTTTGTCGGACGATAGATTACAGTTTCCGCATCCGCCACAAGGTATACTAATCAATATGTTTACATTCAGTCAATTAGCCCTTATTTGATAATGTTTACCGTTTTAACAGAGCAAATAATTGCAGGTAAATATTATTTGGTAGATGCTGGATACCCGTTAAAGACGGGTTATTTGAAGCCGTACCCAGAAACAAGGTATCACTTATCAGACTTTGTCCGTGGGAGTCGGCCTGTTCAAGGCAGGCACGAACATTTCAATAAGGCGCACTCATCTCTTCGTGGAGTTATCGAGCGAACGTTTGGAGTGTGGAAAAAAAAAATGGCACATTTTAAGCAAAATGCCGCAGTACACCTTCAAGAAACAACGCTCCATTGTCCTTGCAACAATGGCCTTACATAACTTCATTCGGAGACATCCATCTCGATGGGACCCTGAGTTTAATGCTTGTGATGCTGATGAGTCTTCTTTCATTCCCTCAGAGGATGCACACCCTGCGGCAGAGAATGATATTGAAGGCGATATGTATGATGCTGCTGGAGCAGAACATATGTCTACAGTACGAGATATCATTGCCGAAGAAATATATAACGCGCAGATGATCGGAAGGCGAAATATGATGCTACTGGATTGGATGTTCTCAAGTCGCTGCATGTTGGAAGAATATTTTATCCTACTTTCTAGAACTATGTAATAAAAGACTAATGTTATGTGTTATTTTGAAATTTTTAAGTTTTTAAAAAAACAGCTTCCAAAAGTTGTTTCTCCAAACAGCCAAAATTTGCGCATCCAAACAGTCTGCAGCTTTTCAAAGAGCAGTTCTGCAAATAACAACCAAACAGACAGCAGCTTTTCAAAACAGCTCCCCAGAGATCTATTTTAAAACAGCTCTATCTGGACAGCAGCTTTTCAATCCGCCAGAGCTAAAACAAACAGACCCTTAATCTGTTTTTTCTTGGTTTGCTAGTAACGAAAGTGGGTATGCTAATAACAACACCCTTTATAAAAAAAAAAGAAGTATGCTTACAGGATGTAACTGCTAGTTTCAGGTCTTTTTCTTATGAAATGAGCCCATTCGAGCATTTCGGCAAAAAAAATGTAGAGAATGTGCCAGAATTGTTGCTTGCGGATAGACTCTCTTGGCAGGGTGGTGGTGGTCGTGAGTGTGGTCGGTTATGAACCGTCATTTGTGAATGTCCCACCTCACCCAAAAAATTCACACATTTTATGTTCAAAACAAGTTTATTTTCTTGATAGCGGTCGTAACTTTTGTCTTGTCAAACATACATTCAGACTGCATTTAGGGCTACTTATTTGCTCCGGTGAGATTGGACAAAAATGTCATTGTCATATCAAATCTTATGCCTCAAACTAATTTTTTGGGTAATGGTAGGAACATTTGTCATGTCAAACATACAATGACGATCTTGTCCAACCTCACCGGAATAAATAAACTGTGATAAGCCGCGCCAAACGCAGCCTCAATGATAATGTCATTTATGACCAAACTCACCGAAGAAAATAAGCAGCGCCAAATGAAATAATGTGTGTGGGCTTGTCATTAAGGTCATGTTTGGCGGAGCGGCGACACAGCTGCAAGCAGCTGTTTTTGCTGCTGTCCCGCAAAACAATAAAATTGGTGCGGCAGGGGCGGATCCAGAATTCGAAGTAAGGGGGGACCATGCAAACTTTTCAACCAAGAATACTGAAATCTACGTTTAATGTTCACCAAAACAAGGATACTCTTGAAGTTTGTGTTAATAAGGCCCGGCTTTGATATACGATCGACACTTTTCATCTTGTTCATTTACTGGATATTCCCAAATTTGAGGACGTAATCCAGGATCACGCTCGAATATGAGAGGTGTATTAACAACCAAATTTGATGACGTATCCATAATAATTGGTTGTGTTGATGTACATGTCTCACCTTCAGTTGATAACTTTCTATTGAAAATGAGTACATAGTTTTTACCTTCTGCATGATACATAAAATTAAAGTGTATTAGCATCCTTGAAAACCTAATATTCAGACACTAAATCTCACAAAATTTTGGCATTATAACGACATTGTGACCGTCATAACATTTGAGAGTAATAATCTAAATGCAAACAACATCACCGATCCGTGTCAATGACACGAATAAGCTTCACACAACATGCCTAACTCGGAAATGCGCTCGGGCTTCTAATGCAAGTATCATGCTGGGGACGGACACAATCGACCCGGTAGTTCATAAAAAACAAATAAAATAAAGGTTCGCTACGCCTCTAGATATTGAACTTGGACTATAGGTCAATGCCCGCTCAAGCGAAAAGGACTCACACGGTCCGAACGAAATGTGAGTTGATTCACCAAAATGTTTCCAAAGCCACAACTAAATCTCTCCACCAAGCTATTACGTATAGAAGAAAATCACACAAAAGTAGGTAAAGGAATTCGTTACCCAACCCGCTGTTGACGTCGTTGGAGCCGGAGGGAGAGACTAGAGAGCGCAGAGAGCGCACACGGCCAGGGCATACCCTCCTTTTTCTTCGGATCTTCAGGCGGAGCTGCGGAGTGCGGAGGGCTGTCAGGGCCAAGTGGCAAACTTGAGGTCGGGCTACTGCCTGCTGGTGGTAATGGTCGGGACTCCGGAGTCGGCCGTCGGGACAACGGCAGGGGGTCGACCGGTCGAGGCGGGTCGATTGCAGAAAGCCGATGAACGGTGGTCGGTAGGAGTCGGCCGTCGGGCTGCTGCCTGCTGGTGGTCGGGATCGAGAGAGAGAGACGGGGGCGAGATTGCGAGAAGACAGTCGGCCGTCAGGCTGCGCTAATCTGATCGGGAGGGAGATACGATATGGTTTGATTATTTGGAGTTATATTATATTATATAATTTAAAATATAATACATTAATTTCAAAATTCAAGGGGGGGGGGGGGCGGGCCCCCCTTGCCCCACCTGAATCCGCACTGGGTGCGTGCGGTGGCAAGAATCCACCGCACGCGACAAGCAGCAGCGCTTCAGTGTGGAAAAAAGGCTCCAGCGCTGCAATTCTTTAAAAAAAATTAAAAATTAAAACTTAATATTAGTAATAACATAATTATATTTAATGTTAATTATTTACGTAATAAATAACATAATTAAGAACGTTATTTATATTATAATGTTAATAATATAGATAATTTTAATTATTATATTAAAATTAACTTTAAAATATTTAACTTTTATATGTATTAACTTTAAAATATATTACCTTAATAATATATATTTTTAATTATTATTAAAGTTTAATAATTTTTGTATATATTTATTGTGGATTAGGCGAGTCGCTTGTGAACCGATTGAGAACTAACCGCCCTAGCTCATTAGCAAGTCGAGCGCGCATATGTGTGTCTTGATATTCGTTTGGATGACCAAACGGCTTAGAAATTGTGCGAGAATGTACATGTTGGAAACTGGAATTGTTGCATGGAGCTGGGCGAGGGCATGAAAAAAAAAACTCTTTTAACCTATTTTGGGAAACTTTATTAATATTAGCATTTAATATAATTAAATTTTTACAATTAAAAGTATTAATATATTATTTTTATAATAAAATAAAATAATATATTGTTTATATGTATTTAAATAAATATTTAATATTGAACAAACTAATTAATTATTACTTAAATTTCGTAAATTCTGCAAATTGTTTAATTATCATTATCACTGTTTAATTTTAATTACTGTTTAAATCTGCATCACTGTTTTATACAACACTGCAAATAATATTTTTCAAACAGTTGTATGAATTTTTCCACCACTGCAAATCAATAGATTTCTCCAACACTGTTTCTCTCATCTCCACAGCTTAGCCAAACATGCCCTATGGCTTCGTTTGACACGATGGTAGCGGTCATGAACATAGGGTTTAAATTGTCATTCGTTAACGCCCTCCCAAGTAACTTCATCCATTTTTTATGTTCAAACGGATGATGTTTGTTAGACGATAATCCTAAAGAATGACAGTTTAACCCATGTATTTACGACCACCACAACCGTGCCAAACGGAGCCTAAATAAAAATCCATCACAATAGAGGGCTTGTTTAGGGCTATGGTGATGCTGTGAAAATTTCTACTCACTGCCGCCATAATTTTATTAGGGTTTATATGCGTATCAGTAGGGGTGCACAAAAAGACCGGTCCGGACCGGACCGGTCGGGACCGGACCGGTCGGGACCGGTCAGAGACCGGTCCCGGATAAGACCGGTCCGATCCCGGACCGGTCCACAGGTCCCGGACGGTCCCCGTTTTAGGGACCAAAACCGGTCCCGGACCGGGACCGGTAAAAGACCGGTCTTTTACCGGTCCCGGTCCGGGACCGGTTCCGGGACCGGTCGGGACCGTTATGAGAGCCAAACGGCTCTTTCTAAAGAGCCGTTTGGCTCTTTTTTTTTTAAATTTATTTTATATTTTTATATATATATATTATATTAATATATATTATTAATAATATTATAAAATAATATTTAATAATATATTTTTATATTTTTAAACTTTTTGTTTTTTTTTTAAAAATCTATAAAACCCCCCTCCCTCTCTCTTTCACTCTCTTTCACTCTCTTTCACTCTCTCTTACTCTCTCTCTCACCTCTCTCACTCATTCAAATGGCTTCCTCCTCCTCCATGCCGGTGTCCTCCTCAGCGTCCGTCGGACATGAGATTGTCGAACACCGACATAAAGCGGCGGTATGGGATAACTTCGAGAAGGTGCGGATCGGCGGCGAAATTAAGGCGAAGTGCAAACTTTGCGGCAAGCTTATGGCGGCTAACAGCAGCAACAACACAACTCTCGCCCGACACAACAAATCGTGTCTATCCAAACAAGCTCCGTCGGAGACCAACCAAGCTCAGATTTCAACGACCGGGCAGATTTGGACGTATGACCAAGCTCGGCAACGGGAGCGACAAATGGAGAATGTCATCAAAAGCGGTCTCCCGTTCAACCACTACGACAACGACGAAATGACGTCGTACATACACGAAGCACTCCAACCAAAATATCAACAGGTAAGTCGTACTACAACTCGGCGTGATGCTTTACACGCTTACATGCAATCCAAAATTTTTTTACAAAATTATTTTGAAACATTCGAGGGACGAGTTAGTTTAACGAGCGATGTTTGGACTAGCGGTATAGTAGACGGGCTTTTTTATATTTGCATAACTTGTCATTGGGTCGATCCCGATAGTTGGGAATTAAATAAACGTATTATTTGTTTTGAAGGTTTTGAATATCCGCACACCGGTAAAGCAATTTACCAGGTGATTATTAAGTGTATTCGAGATTTCAAAATAAAAGATAAAATTTTAAGTATTTCATTTGATAACGCCTCTAATAATAATATGGCTATTAAATATTTAATTAATGATCTAGAACCTATGTTAGATGGTATTTTTTTTCATATACGTTGCGTTTGTCACGTGTTGAATTTAATTGTGCAAGATAGTTTAAATTTTATGAACGATTACGTTATTAAAATACGTACTATGTTACGTGTTATTTATAGTTCAAAACGAAAAAAACAAGATTTCAAAAAATTTGTTATTGCACAAGGTAAAAAATTTTTGGGTCCATCTTATGATATGCCCGTACGCTGGAATTCCACGTACAAAATGTTAAAACGGACTTTGTCACAAAAATCACTATTAACCGAATTTTATAATAGCGTAGAAGAAGCACACGATTTAAATGCGTCAGATTGGGCTGTAATCGAAGATTACGTTAATTTATTAGAAAGTTTTTTAGGGCGACAACTGTTTTATCAGGAGTTTACTATCCTACAAGCTCGCTCGTCATTGAAAATTTTTTATTAATTACAGAAACATTTAAAACTTACAAAATTAACCCAATGTGGCGTCCGTTAATTTTTTTAATGGAGGCAAAAATTTTAAAATATTATACGCATATGCCACCAATGTTTTCTTGTGCGGCGGCGTTAAACCCTTTAATGGGTGTAGACGGCGTGGAAAATTTTATAGAAGAAATTAATAAAAATTTAGATTTAAACGAATCTTCTAATGATTACCACAACGTTAGTGTAACAAAATTTAATTCCGATTTTACTAATCTATACAATTATTACGATCAAATATATGGATTGCGACCTCGCGAGGAATCCGCCGCCCCGCGAACAAAAGATGTTTTAAAAAATAAATTTTTAGAATTAGCTTCGAAGAAAAAACAACGAACTTCGAGCACTTTAAACGAATTAGGTTTATATAGCAAAACACAATTTCAAGAATTTATGACCGCGCACGAAATAGAAATTTTGACATTTTAAATTGGTGGAAAAATAAATCTAACAATTATCCTATTTTGGCCTTAATGGCCCGCGATTTACTAACCATCCAAGCTAGTACAGTAGCTTCGGAGTCTGCATTTTCTTTGAGTGGCAGGATTCTGAACGAGCGAAGGAGCCGTTTGACCGAAGAATCTTTGGAGATTTGCATTTGCTACAAGGATCATTTGGACGCTTTGAGGAGGAGACAATACGTCTCGTCAATTGAAGATAGCGAGTCTGAAGTTGAAGACGAGCTTACTAACTTAAATCTGGGGAGCGTCGCAGAATGATTTCAAATTGTATTTAGTTTTTTGATTTCAAATTTAAATTGCAAATGTTTGTATTTGGATTTTTAATTATAAATTGTATTTTGTATTTCATTTGTAATTATATTTTAATTTGTAATTTTATTCCATATTTAATAAAAAATTTTATTTATTTTGCAAATTGCAATTTTAAAATTTTGTATTTGTGATTTTGACATTTTGTGGTTTGTGTACATGTACAAGTTTTTTTGTTTTTTTAATTAATATTAAAACATATAAATTAAATTAAATTTTTTTTAAAAAAATAAATTTTATTTAAAAACCGGTCCCGGTCTGGGACCGGTTAGGACCGGTTAGGACCGGTCCCAGTCGGTCCCGGTTTTCAGAGGGAAAACCGGTCCCGGACCGGGACCGGTTTGGGCAGGACCGGTCCGGGACCGGTGCCCCAAAAGACCGGTCCTGCCCAGGACCGGTCCCGGACCGGGACCGGGGTCTTTTCGTGCACTTCTACGTATCAGTGACAAACCAGAAAATAGAGTTTTGAAGATTTTTCAAAAAGTTGGGGATGCCCTACTTTTCATAAAGAGTTTTTTTAAAATATATACTTTTTATAAAGTTTCGATAATTTAGATGATTTTGTCAGGTTGCCCACTTTGTGTGGACACATTTTTTTCATGAGCGCTTTTTTCGCCCAAACGGGCATTTTTCCGTCTGGACGCGCGCTTCTTTCTGCACGTTCACACATTTTTCGCTCGAATGCGCATTTTTTACCCAAGCGTGCACTATTCGCCCGAGCGCGCACACATTTCTCGCTCAGACACGCATTTTCCGCGTGAGGATGCATTTTTGGTCAGTGTGAGCACTGAGCACCGCCCGGACGCACATTTTTCGCTCTGTCGTGTATTTTTCGTCCTGACACGCATTTTTTTGTCTGAGCGCATATTTTCTGCATCGGTATGCATTTTTTCGCCTAAACTCATTTTTTCTTCCTAACACATTTTTTTTGAGAGCGTGCATTTACTGCTCGGATGCTCATTCTTATGAAAAGAGCACATTCGAGCATTTCAGCAAAAAAATCTAGAGAATATACGAGAATTGTTGCTTGCAAATATAATGTGCATGTGTTTTTCGTTAAATCTCAAGCAGTCACAAAAAAGGCATGTTTGGGATAGTAGTAACATCGTGAAAATTTATTCCACTCATCGCAATTAATATGGTCCGTGTTCACGGAGGTCTGGGGGGAAGGTCTAATTCCAATTATGGTCCGCTTCTTTGAATTTAATTTTAATGAACGGAATT